>CM037880.1:168632015-169232015 GCA_021292165.1 Shinisaurus crocodilurus
AAAGATGTTCATAAGGCTAATCTAAAAAAATGCAATATAAACATCGAAAACTGGGAAGCTCTGGCCCATGAACGATCTAAATGGAGGTTGGCCTTTCACAAAGGTTCCATGGACTTTGAAGAAGCCCGAGTGCAAGGTGAAAGGGAGAAACGTGCTAAGCGAAAAGCACGTCAAATGAATCCTTTACAGGACCATCTTCTATCTGGTAACCTGTGTCCTCACTGTGGGAAGCTGTGTGGATCTAGAATTGGCCTCCACAGTCACTTACGGACCCATCGCTAGAGTCTACACAATCTTCTTTAGAATTTCCTCCTTTTATCCCGGAAGACAATCTTACTCGGTCACGAGTGATCGCCTGATGATGATGATATATATTCTAGGAAGACAGAAACAGAGCACTATGGAAGGAAAGGACTCAGCAGTGGTGGTGACCTGCAAGGGGTGTGCAATGTTTGTTTTCCTGCCGGAGATCGACATGGCCTACACGTGCAACAAGTGCAAGCTGGTCACACTGTTGGAAGAAAAGGTCAGAGGACTGGAGCAGCAAGTGTCAACCCTCAGGAGCATAAGAGAAAGCGAGGAGTTCTTAGACAGAACGGTGGATCTACAGCACCAAAGCACAGTACAGGAGCCAGAAGGGCAACGGCAGGAAGAGGCGGAGTCGGAGACTGCAGAGGCAAGGGAAAATAACGGAGGGGGAACTCCCTGGAAAAGGGTGACTGTTAGGAGCAGAAGAACTACAAGACACTCTGCGCCTGTGGAAGCAGTGGAGCTATGGAACCGCTTCCATGTACTTGAGGACGAGAGCAGAGGACAGCCTGCAGAGGACGGATTACCGGGCACCCAACGTGACAGCGAGCAAGAGGCTGAGGGTCAGTCAAGTGGAGGCAATCAAACCAAGGCCTACAGCAAGAGGAAGAGAAGAGTACTCGTAGTGGGAGACTCCCTCCTGCGGGGGATCGAAGCCAAAGTATGTCGCGAAGACCCATGGACTCGCCAGGTGTGCTGTCTCCCTGGGGCACGGATTAAGGATGTGACAGAGCAGCTGCCGAGGCTCATGCAGCCCGCCGACACATACCCCTTTCTTCTCTTCCACGTGGGTACAAATGATACTGCCAAGCGGAGTTACAAAGAAATCACGGCAGACTTTGAAGAGCTGGGAAGGGAACTCAAGAACTTCGGGGCCCAGATAGTTTTCTCATCCATCCTTCCAGTACTTGGAAGAGGCATAGAAAGGGAAAGAAAAATACTCCGAGTGAATGACTGGCTACGAAGGTGGAGCCGACGTGAGGGATTTGGATTCTGGGACCACGGGCTACACTTCCTGGAAGATGGACTGCTGGCAAAGGATGGGTTGCACCTCACAAGGACTGGGAAGAATGTGTTTGGCCACAGCATGAGGAACTTAATCAGGAGGGCTTTAAACTGAATCCAACAGGGGAGGGAGACATAAACTCGGGGGTACCAATGGAAGAAGGCCTCTATGCCACAATGGAGAGAACAGCTCCAGTGGTGCCCATTGATAGTCTACCACAAAATGTAGGGGGAAAGTCGGACTATAAAGCACATAGTCTTCGATGTCTCTATACTAATGCCCGGAGTATGGGCAATAAACAAGACGAACTTGAACTCTTGATACATGAGGGCAAGTACGACTTGATAGGGATAACTGAAACCTGGTGGGATGACTCCCATGACTGGAATACAGCAATTGAAGGGTATAACTTGTTCAAAAGGAACAGAAGCAACAGAAAGGGAGGTGGAGTTGCACTGTATGTTAAAAATACGTATCTCTGCACAGAGATACAGGAAGAGGAGCTTGGCAGCCCCATTGAGAGCATCTGGGTTAAAATAAAGGGGGCAAAGAATAAAACGAACATGGCGGTTGGAGTCTACTACCGACCACCCAATCAAGGAGAAGACGAGGATGGAACTTTTGAAAAGCAAATTGCCATTGTTTCAAGGAGGCACGATGTGGTAGTAATGGGGGACTTCAATTTCCCTGATATCTGTTGGGAGACTTATTCAGCCAAACATGGCCCCTCCAAGAAATTCCTGAGCTGTGCTGCTGATAACTTCCTCCTACAGAAAGTGGAGGAAGGAACTAGAGGATCGGCTATCCTTGACCTAATTCTAACCAACAGAGACGAGTTAGTGGATAAAGTGGCAGTTTCGGGAACTCTGGGGGAAAGTGACCATGTTATACTTGAGTTCTTGATTCTAACAGAAGCAAAAGCTGAGTGTAGCCAAACACGTACCCTGGATTTTAGGAAAGCCAATTTTAACAAACTCAGAACAATGATTAGTAAGATCCCATGGCAAGTGACTCTCACGAGAAAGGGAGCCCAGGAGGGGTGGGAGTTTTTAAAAAGGAAATTTTAAAGGCACAATTGCAAACAATTCCCACAAGGAAAAAAGGCAGAGGGCAACAGAAGAAGCCAATGTGGCTTCACAATAAACTCAAAGATGACCTGAAAACAAAAAAGGACACGTATAGGAAGTGGAAGGAAGGACAGGGTACAGGGGAAGAGTACAGGCAGGTAGCACAGAACTGCAGGAATAGTGTCAGGAAGGCTAAAGCTGAGAATGAGCTAAGGTTAGCGAGGAATGCTAAAAGCAACAAAAAAGCTTTCTTCAGATACATGCACAGTAAAAGACAGAAGAAACAACTGGTGGTTCAACTACACAATGAGGATGGCAAATTGATAACAGAAGACAAAGAAAAGGCAGAAGTGTTCAATTCCTACTTCGGCTCGGTCTTCTCCCAAAAGAGGGTCTATGACCCCCCCGGCAAACCTGAAGTGCAGACTGAAGGGGCAGAATTGCAGCTTGAGATTGATAGGCAAATGGTCAAGGAGCACCTGATTACTCTGAACGAGTTTAAATCTCCAGGGCCTGATGAGCTGCATCCTAGAGTAATAAAGGAACTGGCAGAAGAACTCTCAGAACCACTGTCTATTATCTTTGAGAAATCATGGAGGACAGGTGAAGTGCCAGACGACTGGAGGAGGGCAAATGTTGTTCCCATCTTCAAAAAGGGCAAGAAGGAGGAACCTGGGAACTATAGGCCAGTCAGTCTGACATCAATCCCCGGGAAGATTTTTGAGCAGATTATAAAGAAGTCAGTCTGCAAGCACCTTGAAAACAATGCAGTGATTACTAGAAGCCAGCATGGATTTGTCAAGAACAAATCCTGTCAGACTAATCTGATCTCATTTTTTGATCGGGTAACCTCCCTTGTGGACTGTGGGAATGCTGTGGACATTATATACCTGGATTTCAGCAAAGCTTTCGACAAAGTGCCTCATGATATCCTGATTAGTAAGCTAGCTAAGAGTGGGCTAGATGGAACAACTATCAGGTGGATCCACAATTGGCTAAAGAATCGGACTCAAAGAGTGCTTATCAATGGTTCCTTCTCAAACTGGGGAGAGGTAACGAGCGGGGTACCACAGGGCTCGGTCCTGGGCCCGGTGCTCTTCAACATTTTTATTAATGACTTGGATCAGGAGGTACAGGGAATGCTTATCAAATTTGCAGATGACACAAAGTTGGGTGGAACAGCTAATACTCTGGAAGACAGAAACAAAATTCAAAGTGACCTCGATAGGCTGGAGCGCTGGGCCGAAAACAACAGAATGAAATTTAATAGGGATAAATGCCAAGTGCTGCACCTAGGGAGAGGAAACCAAATGCAGAGTTACAGAATGGGGGACACTTGGCTCAACAATACTACAAGTGAGAAGGATCTTGGAATTGTGGTAGATCACAAACTGAATATGAGCCAGCAATGCGACGTGGCTGCAAAGAAGGCAAATGCAATTTTGGGCTGTATTAATAGAAGTATAGCTTCCAAATCGCGGGAAGTGATAATTCCCCTTACTCGGCACTGGTTAGGCCTCATCTTGAGTACTGCGTCCAGTTCTGGGCACCTCACTTTAAGAAGGACATAGACAAACTGGAGAGGGTTCAGAGGAGGGCAACAAGGATGATAAAGGGACTGGAAACAAGGCCCTATGAGGAGAGACTGAAAGAACTGGGCATGTTTAGCCTTCAGAAGAGGAGACTGATGGGAGATATGATCGCACTCTTCCAGTATTTGAAGGGATGTCACACAGAGGAGGGCAAAGATCTCTTCTCGTTCATCCCAGTTTGCAGGACACGGAATAATGGGCTCAAGTTACAGGAACCTAGATTCCACCTAAACATAAGGAAAAATTTCCTGACTGTCAGAGCAATAAGACAATGGAATCAACTACCTAGGGAGGTCGTGGGCTCTCCCACTCTGGAGGCATTCAAGGTGCAGCTGGACAGACATCTGTCAGATGCTTTGACCTAGATTCCTGCATGGAGCAGGGGGTTGGACTCGATGGCCTTGTAGGCCCCTTCCAACTCTACTTTTCTATGATTCTATGATTCAATCTCGCTAGGCGACCTTGGGTCCCCCTCTCCGCCTAGCCTACCTCACGGGGTTTTTGTGAGGATAAAAATGGAGGGAGGGGGCATGTATGCCGCCCTGAACTCCTTGGATGGAGGGCGGGATATCCATATAATGAATAATTTGGGATAAGCAATTTCTTTTACATCTTTTATTTATTTATATTTATATCCTGCCTTTTTTCCTGCAAGGAACTTAAGGCGGTTTACTTAATCCTCCTCTCCATTTTATCCTCACAACAACCCTGTGAGGTGGTTAGGTTGAGAGTCAGTGACTGGCCTGAAGTCACCCAATGAGCTTCATAGCCAAGTGGGGACTTTAACCCGGATCTCCTAGTCCAACCCCTACGCCACACTGCCTCTCGATTATTTTATTTATTTATTTGTTACATTTATATCCCATCTTTCCTCCAAGGAGCACAAGGCAGCATGTGAAGGGATTAGGGTCACCATATTGATTTCCCTAGCCCAGCAACTAGTCATATGTTTCTGCTGATCCCACCCTCAACCATCTTCTGTTTGCATGTTTTAAGTCAGGGATGCATCATCCAATTATTAATGTTATCATAATGTTACCTCACAAATTAATGTTAACCTTTAATCATGATCCTTTTTCTTTCTTTTTTCTATCTATACTGTTTTAAGAACTGTTTCTTTAATGTTTTTTTACAGTACAGTACTGTATGTACATGGTTACTTTTATTACTATACTGTATTATTAATATTGTTATTATTATTACAGTAGTATTATGTACTGTATGTTATGTTAAAGATGTTTCATTGTATTTGGAAGTGTTAAGGGTTTTATATGCACAGAAAGGTAAAATAAATACTATACTAAGACAAATATTTGACAAAGTGACATTTAATAAGAACTGTATGTACCTCTTCTGACTTACGTACAAATTCGACTTAAAGACAGACTTAAGAACGGATCTCGTTCGTAACCCGGGGACTGCCTGTACCGTGAATTGGCTCTACAATTCTTTAATGCAGTATTTATAGAATATGTTCCTTGTATATCAATTGCTGAGATTGCTTTTATCTTTATTTTGTGAGATCTCGATCTCGCAGGTGCATGGCATGTGTAAGAACTGGTAATCTCTGACTTAGGAGGTCTCTAATTTATATCTGGTCTCTGCCATGAATTTAGTAGATGGATTTTGGCAAGCTCTATTTCTCTGGTTCAGCGCTGCACCTCCAATATGCGAATAATACTGGGTTGTTGTAAAGATTGCAACAAGTTAATGCATGTGAACTGCTTTTAACACTGAAAGCAACAATATGCTAAATACTATCATTATATTGTGTAAGGAACAACCTGTCCTAAAGATAAAGATCACAATCTTGAAGTCTTGAGTCTTAATGTTAAAAAAATCTGGTCATCCAGTGGCTCTGTTAGGACGTAATGATAAATCATGTTTTATCAAGATGGGAATGAATCCAGTCTCACATGCTCCATCTCTACTCCCTCCTCCAGTGTCACTGAGAAGAAGAGTTTGCAAGTGTTTGCTTCTTTTTTTAATTAACCACAAGCCTCGTATTTGCACAACATGACAAGCCACAGTTAATCTTAAATATTTTTTCATTATTTGAAACAATGAAGCTGTTTTGTTCCAGCAAACCAGGTTTAAGATTAACCAGAGTTTAGGGTTCAGACCACATGCTAAATTGTGGTTTATCAAAAATGTTTCCAATCTCCTCGTGGCTATGCTGGAGGAAGATGGGGAAGTGTGCAAGCCTGCGGGGAGTCTGGGCTTGTCCCTGTCATGATAAACTATGGTTTATATTGTGACATCGAAAAGCAGGTTGTTTCACATATTTTGTAAATGGGACTTGAAACAATTTGTACACTGAAAAGTGGTGGTAATAATTCTTGCGACTTTGCTAATGCAAATATGCCATATTTGCTTGCTGTTCTGAGTGGGGCTAGTTTTAGGCATTGTTCAAGTAAGGGCACAATCCTATTTCGCGAATTGTTAGCCCCTGAACTTGGAGGCTTACGAGCATCCTATGCAGGGTGGGAGGAGTGGTGGAGGTGATCTTTGCCTCCCTGTTCTACCGCCCTACATTTTTGCTAGACAGGCTTTTTTGCCCGTCTAGTGACAGCATTTCAAAAGTGAGGGAAGGAGGCTGGGGAGGCCTCAGGATAACTCATATCCTGGCTTCTCCAGTCTCCACACCCACTAAAATGCCCCTTCGCCCCCCTCTTTGAGGTTGTTTTCTCAACCTCGGAGAGCAGCTGACATGGTTCTTTCTGCACTGGCTGAGGGGGAGGGGGGGTCAGAGCTCGGATTCCTTCCTTTGAGGTCGGAGCACTGTCTACAACCTTGGATCTGGGAATCCAAAGTATCCTGTGGCCCCTCAGATGCTGTCTAGGGGCCATAGGATTGCTCCTCCATTTATTTTCATATCAATTGTAAAAGATATTAAATAGATTTTGAGCAGCTAACGATTAAGATAGAGGTACTGGTTATAAAACTGGATTACTGTTAAGTTTCAGTATTTTAATATGGTGACATGTAGATTGCAACATACTGTAGGGAGCATGTTGACTCTGGAATACTCTGATGTTCTACTGTGTTAAGTATTTACATATTCTGTCCTACAGAAAAATCTAAAAGTGAGAGTCCAAGTGAATTCACAGAAATAGTATGGAGCTCCAGTGGGAGTGACATCTCGGATGATGAAAATAAGACTTTGACTTCAAAGTTTCCTTGTCTAAAAGTGGAGAAATATAGAAAATATGACTTGATCTCTAAGGATGGATATAATGAAGGTGAGGCTCTTTGCATGTGTCTCCTGTACATGATATCAAGATCACAGTTTCTATAAAAATTATTTAAGCATCATCCTCTATGAAACAGGCAGCAGCGACCTTCATTTGCTAAATTGTGGAAACTGGTTTTCCAGTAATATGCAATGCATTTATTATTCCTGCGAATCCAAGTGTCCATTGTTAAAGATAGTAATAAATTATCTCATTATTGCTGTGATTTTTATTATAATAATACAGTTACATATTAAATAATATAAATAAGTTAAAAGTAACAAATAATATTTATGACTCAATATTTACAACATACAATTAAAAAGATAACATTCATATGTATAGTATAATGAACACAAACTATTAAACTTTATGATAGACAAAAATCAACGAAATAATTATTTACAGCAAAGGAAATATACATTTTAACTTTATCTTACATTGTTCTAAAAATAGATAAACAAGGACCATCTTTCAATAAATCTGTGTGATTTCTCGAAGAGCTTCCTGAAAATAAGTAAATTTAAGATGCAATCCTATGCATGTTTAGACAGAAAAAGGTCCTGCAACTCCCAGCATTCCCCAGCCAGCCATGCTGGTTGGGGAATGCTGGGAATTGCAGGACTTTTTTCTCTTAAACATGCATAGAATAATAGTGTTAGAAGGGGTCTATAAGGCCATTGAGTCCAACCCCCTGCTCAACGCAGGAATCCAAGTCAAAGCATTCCTGACAGATGGCTGTCCAGCTGCACTTTGAATGCCTCCAGAGTGGGAGAGCCCACCACCTCCCTAGGTAGTTGGTTCCATTGTCGTATTGCTCTAACAGGTGGAATCTGGCTTCCTGTAACTTGAGCCCATTATTTCGTGTCCTGCAATCTGGGATGATCAAGAAGGGATCCTGGCCCTCCTCTGTGACAACCCTTCAAGTACTTGAAGAATGCTATCATATCTCCCCTCAGTCTCCTCTTCTGAAGGCTAAACATGCCCTGTTCTTTCAGTCTCTCCTCATAGGGCCTTGTTTCTAGTCCCTTTATCATCTTTGTTGCCCTCCTCTGAACCCTCTCCAGTTTGTCTACATCCTTCTTAAAGTGTGTTGCCCAGAACTGGACGCAGTACTCAAGATGAGGCCTAACCAGTGCTGAGTTGAGGGGAACTAGTACGTCCCACGATTTGGAAGCTATACTTCTATTAATGCAGCCACATCACATTGTTGGCTCATATTCAGCTTGTGATCTACAACAATTCCAAGACCCTTCTCACTTGTAGTATTGTTGAGCCAAGTATCCCCCATCCTGTGTATTTGGTTTCTTTTTCCTAGGTGCAGCATTTGGCATTTATCCCTATTAAATTTGATTCTGTTGAGATGCAGCCGGCACAGTTCTTCTTTCCATGCTGGCTGTGAGTGGAGGGATTGCACCCTTAATTAACAATGCAATATCCCATATTTTCAAGAAAGTCTTTAATGTTGGAATTTATATAGATTTCCACATTTCTGCATTACAAATTATTATGGCAGCAAATAAATTAAATAACAATTCTAAATGGACTATTTCTACATTGCCTTTTAAATATCATTAAATAATTTTCTTTGGCTCAAATGGGATATTATATCCTGTTACTGAGAAGCTCAGCTGTGATGGTGTGTATTGTATTTTTGTTGGCATCACCGTAGTAACTTGTTTAGTATGTTTTATTGTTCTGGAGGGCTGTACAGGGTAGCTAGGTACAAAAGAGTCTTATGGTAGGTGCTAGTGAAGTTATCTGATGTACTTAACATTACATGGTAATATGGTAAGCTACCTGCCTTTATTGTAATTGACATTTATGAGCTGTATGTTCTCTACCCTAAGGGCGTAATCCAGTGGGGATGCCTGTAAGCCTCCAAACTTGGAGGATTCTGGGCATCCTATGAAGGGTGGGAGGAGCACAGAGGCGAAGATCACCTCTGTGCTCCTCCTGCCCTGCAAATCAGGGCTGCGGTGCTTCGGATGGTGAGGGAAGGAGGCTGGAGCCCCGTCAGGATGTGTTGTATCCTGCTGGACCCTGTCTCCTCCCCTCCCTGCCTCCCGGAATGCCTACTTCACCCCTTCTCCGAGGTAGCTCTTACAAGCTTGGAGATGTAGCTGGCACAGTTCTTTCCTTGCTGGCTGTGAGTGGAGGGGAGGGCGATCCGAGCACCGAGTCCCAGCTCTGAGGTTGGAGCTGTTTTCTGACCTCGGAGCTGGGACTCTGAAAAATCCTATGGCCCTCTAGATGCTGTCTAGGGGCCATAGGATTGCTCTATAATTGAATTAAGAGGAGATCCCCTTTTGCAGTATGCAAAGCTTGGGAACTCAGGATACATGCAAATGCCTTCCTGATTACCAAGTCACCACTCTGGTGAAGCAACCTTTAAATTTGCTAGCCTAAAGCCTTGGAATTAAATATGGTTCAATCCTGAAGTGTCCTCTCTTCAAGATAGGTCAGCAGGTTAATGAACCATCTGGGTATTCCTAATTGTGTCTCAGATGCGTTCTTTGCACAGTTTTACAGTGGTTAAACTAGAAACAGTTGCTTGTCCCAGTTCTTTCGGTCTGTTGCTGCTGGCTTCTCTGGTGGAGGTTCACTCTTCTTTTCTGGCTGGGGGCTGCTCTATCTGCCTCTCTCTTCACGACGCTACTGCCTTCCCTGAACTTTCTTCTCAGCTGCTCTATTTCATTCTGCTGCTGCCTCCTCTTCTCCAACCATTTCTCCTTCCTCTTTTCCTTCTCCCTCAGAAGCAACAGTTGTTTCAAACTTGCATTCCACTTTCCCCCTCCCACTTTACACAGCTCAGATCCCAAGCCCTTAAGGGGCAGGCATTACACTACCTTGCTGACTTGTAAACCCTGATAGAACTTTGCCCCTGTGATGCATCCATTGCTTCCTTCAAGCCATTTCCATTTCAGTGTGGCCACCTGATCACACTGACCTCAACCTGCTGTGGGCCCCTCAGAATCTCAAGGAGCCGTGTTTTTCAGTCAGAGAAGGTGCTGTGGCTGCTATGAGTTGTGACTAAGCACAGTGGTTTATTCCCACTGTAGCCAAGCTAAGAGTCAAGAATGTTGTGCCAGGTTTTCATGGAACATTGGACCAGGTGCTAGCTGCTCTTCCTTGCCTCTGTTCCCTAAATCCCATTGCCTGTCTTCATCTTTGTTGTTTTCTTTAAATCAGGGCTCAAGGAGACTGTGTTCTAGTGCTCTGCATTCCAAATTGTATTTTTGAACTGCATTCTGCATTTGTTCAGGGCTCTGGTGTCCCTAATGATGGCTTAGCCAGACATCAAGTGTCCCCATCATCTTTATCTAACCATCTTTGGATATATTGACTTTTGTGTGGGTGGTGGCACATTGTGGTCCTCAGTTCCATCCAGGCAAAGGCCAAAACCCATATCCAAAGGCTGATAAATCGGAATCACTCAAGCCATGATGATGTCCAACCTCCGGTAGGAGAGGAACAACAAGATCATCAGTGCCAGGATAGCCTGTGCTTGCTGTGAGTTTCGAACTAATTGTGATCAACGAGTGAGTGGAGTTCTTTGTGTTTCCCTTCCCCTTTAACAAAATAAATATATCCACTCTGACTTTATTTCTCTCCATCTCTCCTGACATAACTCTAAACCTATCCATTCTACCTCTTGTATGGCCTACTACCCTATGCCACTGAAACTCAGTTATCCTGTTGTGCATAGGCTTCCCAAAGCCCATCTTGCCATTTCCATAGTGCCCTCCTCACTCCTTCAGCAAATTACAACTCTCAGCTTCCATCTTCTGCTCTGTCTTGGTTATTGGGAATAGTCTGGGATTCCTGTACCTTCAGGGTTGGTATACTAATAAATTATTTACTTCTGTAAAGATTTGTGGTAAAATAAAATATGTGGTGTTCACTCTTAATCTTTATCAGTGAGCTAATTTTCCCTCTTCAGTCTAATATCAACCAAAGATTTTGTACATGTGGACGGGACCATATACAGCTGTGGTGGCCTTTGGTGTTGTTGTTTTTTGAACCACCACATTTTTACTCATCAATGGATCCTGAGAATACTTAGCAGTCATGGGACGAAAGGATAGGTCCCCTTATAGGTTGGCATTGTTAAAAAGCAGGAAGCAGAGGGTCCTCTTTTCTGTCATGCCCCATAGTAGAACACTTCCAGGATCTGTTATACCACAGTTTCCCATTACATCTGAGTCAGGAACTGTGTGTAATCTCTGTTTACAAACTAGTATATGAAACTGCTGGACTGGCATGCTCCCGTTTTGCAGTTGGGTAGTGTGACATCTAAACAGGACAAATGGCTATTACCCATAATAGGCAAGAATGGAACCTCAAGGTTGAGCAGGGGTGGACAACTTGAGGCCCTCCAGATGCTGGACCCATTAGCCCAAGTCAGCATAACCAGTGGTGAAGACTGATGGGAGTTGTAGTCCAACAACATCTGGAGGACCACATGTTGCCCATCCGTGTTTAGAGGCAGCATACTTTTGATTACTGAAAAGGTTGCACACTTTTTGTGACCTTTGAGTTGGCCTAGTAAAGGTATTGCTCTAATATGGATTTTTTTTAATTAAATCCCTCTGGCTAGTTAAACAAGCAAAGCAATTACGGCTTGAAGTTTTGAAACTGTCAGTCTCTGGTTTGTACATCATGACCTTGTACATCATGAGCTTTCATGTAAAGTGAAATTAAACTTGGGAGGAGACCTCCTGACTGTGGGAGAGAAGAGGGGAGGGGGTAATGTGTGAGCCTCAGGCTTTGCTCAGGTTTGTTCCAACTTGTGCATGTAGTGCTAAATCCTGGCATAGTGTTTTGTTTGAAGCAGGTCAATGTTTGAAGAGACCCTATTTCCTCTATTGTAACTCCTCAACGCTATTTTGTTGATGATGTTGTCTGAAACACTAGATGGCCATCTTTCCTTACCAGACTATTCCAGCATTTGTTTATTAGTTCAGTAAATGTTACACTAGTCTAACTGGGTCAGGCACAACTTTTTGTAATTTCCTGCTGTTCTTAGTGAAATGGAAGTAATGCTCATTTTCCAGATTATTGCCTATTGTTTATCTCAAAACGTTAGCTTGTATTGCTAAATATTTTGTCAGCTACTTCTGTAAATGTTTAACAAATCTGGAAGAGATAAGTTAAAAAGTGTATTGGATCACTGTGTTGTGTTCTACAGCCTTATTACTTATATGTGATTTACTCTTCTGTTGTGTTTCAGAATGGCGTTATCTTCCAGTTTTCATTTTAAAACTCTTGAGGACATATCTCTGTTATTATAGCATCACTTAAAAAAACAACAGCCCACTTTGTTTTATGCTGTTGAATTAGAGCTTTTGAAAATCAGTAGCACCATTATTGGCTTTTTCCAGCAGCCTGATACACAGAAATTTACTTTTGGTGGCATGGAGGGAAGTGGTTGCACACATTTCTGCATGTCATGCTGTTACTAAAAATTACAACTAAAATCCCCCCCCCCCCCAGCCTATCTCACAGTTACAAGTGCAGGACTAAAGCTGGTAGGAAAGATGGCAATCCTAGCTCTCCATGGGTTATTATATACCCACTCTAGGAAGCACTTTCTTTCCTGAGGTGTACTAAGGACTACTATCCGCTGCCATCAGCACTCACAAGAAACAGTTGAACTTGTTAGCTTCAGTATTGTATTTGGTGAGACACATTTGAAAGAATGAAATAAGAATGCAGTATGCCTCTATATCCTGATTTCTGGGGAACGTGAGCCGGATGGTGCTATTATTGCACTCATGTCCTACTTGTGGCTTTCCCACAGATAACTGGTTGGTCACTGTGTGAACAAACTGCTGTACTAGATGGACCCTTGATCCAGTATGGCTCTTATGTTCTTAATAAAGTTCTGTGGAGATATTAGCATTTTGAAAGATGGTCCCAATAATTCTAATTTTTATTTTCCATTAAGGTGAACCACAATTCATTGATTGGGAGAATGACAGCGATCATGAGGATGATGTTAAACAGTACAGTGGATCAAAAACTGATGAGATTCCTTTGGACATATTAGACACTGATTCTTGCACAAGCAGCAATTTTATGTCTGATGAGGAGAAGGAAGATGAACCTTCAAAGGTAAGAAATTGTTCTTGATTGCAAATCATTTAAGTATTAGAGCATGGAGCCACTTGATAATTTTGCTTCCTCAAACCTCATTTGCCCAAGTGGTCTGAATGTTGTCAAAATAATTAGTGCTCTGGGTTAACATGTGTGCAATTTATCTAAATCTGTTTTGACATGGATTTACTTTGGGAATGCAGTGATTTCTGGATAAAAGAGTTTTTGTTAAGATCTACAGCTAACTTTTTGTTAGGTTAAAGTATGGTGAAAAAATTTGATGTCAGCGAAAAGCATCACTCCATTTTGGCGCAGCCTCTGTTTTGATGTGGGGATTCTGTTCTCGATATAGACTTAGTCCTTATTAGAATGGTTTAAATTCTTAATGAATATTTTATGCCCCCATTTTATTCTCTGTGTGTGTACTTATTTAAAACTGTTTTATATTGCTCTTCGTCTTTTTTCGATTTCAAAAGTTCAGTGTTAATTTCATGGCACCCCCACTAGATTTTTTAAAAATGTAGATTTTAATGATGGACTCCAGTGAACTGATTGGTAGATGCTTATAGGTTAAGTTCTTGAATTTAGAGTATTGGTGGGTTGGAGCCATACATTCTAGCCTGTAAAGGCTTTTAGTTCTCTTCCAAAGGACTCTCATGACTTCCAGTAGAGGGAGACAAGAACCAACTTGGGCTTTTTGCCTTTATTTAGGAATTACTTGAAAACTCCATTGAAAGTTGGAGTTAGAGGCGCAGAGGCGCGTAGTCTCATGTAGTTTGATGCACTATGTGTTCTATTGTGGCGTTTAAGTAGTATAAGCAAGTTAAACTGGCTAAAACATCTGTAAGTGTTTCAGGGTCTTTTCTTCATGTGCCACAGTGATGTAATAAATACAGGATATCTGATGGATATGGGCAGTAAATTCTAGATTAAGCAGAGGGAGCATTTCAGAATGAACAAAAGTGTGGTGGATTTATTTATTACATTTTTTAATCACCCATCTGGCCGGTCACCCGGGTTACTATTTCAAGAACTAGTAAAGAATCTGAAATGTAAAAAAAAAAGTGAGCTAATACTATAAGCAGGCATAGCTTCTGTGTAATTTATTGATGGATTTATTTATTTTAAAAAAACAACTATATCTTGCCTTTCTTCCAATTGGACTGCAAGATGTAAGGGCTGAAGAAAACTGTTTATCCTCTTCTTCTTAGTCATTAGAATTTTAATCCTGAATTTTCAGCTCTTCTTATGAAACGATACATGCCTGTCTCCCTAAAGTTCTTCCTTATCCGTCTCTATGTATTCATGGAATGTGTAAACACTTTCATAATTTATACTATATTATGCGAGCTTTGTTTAATTTAGTTGGCTGATTCATAAAATTATTTGTGGAAGTGCTAAAACTTTGAGAGACTCTTTCCTTCTGTTAGTTGACATATTGCCATATATAAAAACTAACCTTTGGCAAGATGAGAGCTAAATGTATTTGTTTATTTTTATATACAAATGTTGTTTCTCTGGGAACAGTGGCATACATTTCTGTGCCGATATATCTTATTGACAAGTTTGGCTTATTTGATGCAGGGAGTAGGGAATTTTATTTTATCCCTAAGATCAGCACTCTCAAACAAACATTTTGTAGAACAGAACAATACCTTCTGTAAGAGAAAATCCATGCCTTGAGATTTTTGATTGCTTCTTGAGGAGAGTGATTTTTTGAAATGTGCTAGGGTATTATATAGAAATAGAACAATAAATATATAGATTTCAGTAAGGTTTGCTTTGACTTCATTCCTTTATTGTTACAATGCAGCTGACAGCAGTCTACTTGTTCCTGTTCTGCATACATATTTTTGTATTCTCTTTGGGTTCTCTCCAACGTTGTGCAAGCAGACTTCCTATTCCTCTCCTTCCCCTGCACCCCTCCCCCACCAATCTGCTCTGGACGGTTCCCCAATCCTCCAAATCAGATTTTGGGGGTGCACAGGGGGAGGGGGAATCCATTCTGCTAATGGAATCCATTTCGTTAGTGGATGGGTGCTGTTGGATTTCACCATTTGTCTTTATGAATTGAATGTCACTGTTGTGTCCCAATGCAAGGTAAGCCCAGAGATGCAATCCCACTCTTCCACAGCACACTAGGCCAGTTCACAGCTAGCCATAGTTTGGTACTAGGGGAACAAGTCTTGTGCTTGTGTGCACCTTCCTCCCTTTCCATGCTCTGCTTAATGAATTATTTCCTTGTTTGCATGGAAAATTATAAACCCTCTTCAGGCATTCACATATGAAAGGGCCTGTGGGAGAGGAGGGAATGTGTGAATCTGAGGTTCAGTTATGAAGCAACAAACCATGGTATGGCGTTACAAATTAATTGACCAATAGACTGTCTACTTTGAGGTACATACGAATATGATTACAGTTTTTCAAAAAGGATGGTGTGCCAGGCCTTATGAACCTAAAGGAAACTAACAAATACAGTATGTACTTAGCGAATTATGGCAAACTAGATACTGAATAGATTAAGTGGTTTCCTAATTTGGTTTGGAAAGGGAATCTTTTTGTCAACAGTTCTTTTGCTGTGCCATGCTTATGTCTAGAATTTATGGAGAATTGGGGAATTGTGAGCAATTGGTTTTTCTTTGCCAAGCATGATGCATGCTACAATTCACACTTCTTTGTACTTTTCAAGTTTTTGCTTTTTCAAGTTCAATTTGAATGTATTTACTTATCCTGTACCTAAGACGTACTAGCATAATTCAAAATATAATTGGCTTCTCAGATATCATCATAATGGTGTGTCCTTTTGTGGGAATTTCCAGGGCAGCGACTTCTGTGGGTCATCAAACTTGACTTTGGGAGTTGACTCATGTTGCATGAGAGATCACTACCATCATAATTACAGGACTCCTTACATATTTTACATATTTTATTTCACTCTTCAGTGCATGAGGCATGTCATGGTCCTAGGAATATTTTTTTGCCTGCTACAAGGAAATATTTTAAGATGTGTATGAAAAAGTAGTTTCTAACTTTTAAAAATACAAAAGAGTATTTCATTGTTGTGCTGGAGGAAATAACATTGCATCATATAACATTAGATGCTATGTTAATATACTAATCATGTCTATATTTAGAACTGAAGTTGTTTGTATTGGCACAAATACATACTGAATATTGCTTTTAGGAGGCAAGTACTTCACAAAATCATTTTTATCTAACTTGATCTCTTTTAGGTGTGACAATAGGGACAGTGTATGCAGCATTAGATTGCTCCCCCCCCCCCATACAATACAGATCATTAGGTTTTGGAGGTTAGTGATTAGAGGAACATTTTGTTTCATTTTCTAAAATGCAATAAATTCTCTTGACAGGTTGATCCAGTAACAAACACCTTCATTTGTATGCCATCTTATTTTGTTTGAAATATTGTGTACCCTTTGTGCAAAATAAAGGACCTGGAAATTTTAGCATGAGGTACTTACTGACATGTGTAGGTATGATATCAGCCATCACAGTACATGTATTCAGTTTTTGTGTAACATATAAGAGGGTACAAGTTTTTCTAAAGCCTTTTCCACAATTGCCTAACAATTACAATAAATATAGGTACTTTTTTAGGCAGCCAGCAGGGTGGGGGTGGGGGTGGGGAAGATGACCACCCAGACCTTCACCCTTTTTCGTCTGGGTAGATCTATGCAGAATCAAAAAACAAAAGCAATATTCTTCACTTAAACTGTGCACAGTTGTTACAGACAACTGTGTATACCACAGACAAAAACTGGTTAGAATTTGCCCAATATGTCTGGCTTAAGACTGCTGCCAGTAGCCACAGTGATGTGTGGCAGAAAATTTCCAGCGCTTTATTTTTCCATGGAAAAATTTCCATTTCATAAGTTCGTTAGTAACAATTAATGGATGCCAATTGCAAATACAATATTAGGCAAGCATGACAGTTTCAAAGTTGTAATTAATGTTTTTCAGGGGATTATCTCTAGTTAGTATGTGAGGAAATACATTCATGTCATTGAAATACATATACATATGTCTCAGAGTGAAATGGAATTAATAAGTACCAACAGCGAAACTGAAGGTGCCCTAACAACCTCAGTGGAAGAGAATTGAGTTCTTCTTGAAATAAGATTGGTTGTCAGCGTATCATACACAGTTCTTTGGGTTGCTAAAATTAATTAGTGCAGCTTTCCCCGACCTGGTGCTGAAGGATGCTGGGAGCTGTAGTCCAGCATATCTGAAGGGCACTAGGTTGGGGAAGGCTGAATTTGGGTGCCATCCAGTGTGGCTGCCCATAACCCTCTGAACTCTGAGGATTACAGGTATCCAATGGAAGGTGGGAGAAGCATGGAGGCTAGGATTGCCTCCACACTCCCCTCACCCTCCAAAACATTTCGACGGCTGATGTATCCTAGTGCAGCAAGTCTTAAACTTTAGAAAATATAAACCAAGCAATAGTTGGTTGACTTCTCCAGCACTGGCTGTGTTTGGATGATATCTTGGCTAATAAGCTGATGTATGAATAAACCTTGTGGCCCTGCACACAGCTGCTTTGCGCCTCCCTTCGTGCAAGCCAAGAAGTCTTTAGTTAACTATAGTTTCCTGTAAACCAGTAAATTATGTATAAATCCTGTACATCACAATTTACCCCACCCATTCTCACCACTTGAAAGGCAGGAACAAGCAGGAAGTCTTCAGTTAACTATAGTTTCCCATTACAGCTAAACTAGTAAACTGTGATTAATGGCTTCAAAACAAGCCAGGATATGACACCAACCTTAAATCATTGCTTCATATCCTGGCTTGTTTGGAAGCTGTTAACCACAGTTTCCTAGTTTAGATGTAATGGGAAACTATAGTTAACTGAAGACTCTGCTTGTTCCTGCCTTTGAAGTGGTGAGAATGGCTGGAGTAAGTTGTGATGTATAGGATTTATTTGGCAGATTGCATGGCAGAGTGGTGCTCAGTGGGCTGCCTGTGGCCTCATTTAAAAGCAGCTGACAACCTTGCTACTGTGAAAGTTACAGAGGTATGTTTGCAAGATAAACTGGTAGTTAAACATGTGAATAATTTATTACAGTTATACAAATGCCTTAGTTCATGTCTGAACTATTGGTAGCTGTAGTACTCTGTGTATGTACGTTTGCCTTTGAATTAATTTGTTGATTACTCCTAAATGGGGGAGGTATAGATTGACTGGGTTCGCATGACATGGCAACCCATCATGGGGTTGCCACGGTGGGTTGTCATGTTGTGCGAACCTGGTAGGGTGGCTTTTGGGGGGCAACAAGCTATCCTGACAACCCATGGCTTGTTCTAGGGGTTGTTGGACCCACAATGGGTCGGCGTGTCATCCGAACCTGGCACACCGATCCCATCGTAGGTCCAGGGAAGTGGTGAGTGAGCCGCTTGGCAAGAGTGGCAGAAACCCCTTGCTGATCTTGCTGAGCTCACCTGGGCCAACACCAGTGACAACTGCTTCACCAAGTGGCTTATGCTGGCTCAGCTTGTCTGAGCGTGGAAAGCTAAGCAGGGTCAGGCCTGGTTATTACTTGGATGGGAGACCCCTCCTCTAGTTTCCTGCATTGAGCAGGGGGTTGGACTCGATGGCCTTGTAGGCCCCTTCCAACTCTATGATCCTATGAATTGCAGGAAGTGCCCAAGCAGTTTGGAGCAACTGTCACTGGCTCGCTTTCCCCACTGCAATATCAACCCCTTTTGCAGTTGCTGTAGCTTTCCCCCCCTTTTTTTCCGGAGATGACTCTTCGCAATCTCCAAAGTGACAGCCCCTGCAAAGTGTCCGAGTGGCACACTGGCGGGGCCATCACTGGTTTGCCACCTATTTATTTTTCTTTTCTTTTTTTTGTGCCAGAAATATGTACAAATGTTTTCAGTAATTCCCCCCCCCCCTTTGGTTGGTAGCTTGGAGTTGTGCAAATGTGCAACTCTGACTATCTGAAATTTGAAGCCTTGCCTGGTCTATGTCCTGGTAAGTGCCCCCTGTCAAAGCAGGCACTATCCACAGACATTGACAAAGCCAGGCTTCAAAGACGTGACGTTGCTTTCACGTGACAGCTGTTAAAAGGCGAACAACCCACACTGCATAGCTTATTTGCATGGTGGGTTGCCATGTTGTGAAAAATCCATTGAGAGTAAACACCCTAGTAGTTTAATCCTCTGGAATGAAAATATTTAAAATTCAGTTTTGTTTAATTTATCTTTATTGTAAGTTACAACAAAACAAAACCATAAAAAAGAAATATATCTATATCTAAAGATTGGAATATATCAATTTTACATAAGCTTCAACAAAGGCAGACCAAATATCCATGTATATATCCATTCGAGAGTGGCATCTACATGCCATCTGTTCAAATATTAAAGGTGTCATTAGATCCTCAATCTATTGCATTATAGGAGGTGAGCATTTGTCTTCTAGCTGTCAAAGAGGTGCAAAAAATCCATTTATGTTGACCATGCATTAACTTCCAAGAAGCAGGTAAATAATTTAAAAGAACGTGTGCATCAGTAAATATTAAAGAGTGGTCCAATACAAAGTTTATCTCTATTATAACCTCCTCCCAAAAAGAGACAACTGCTGGGCATTGTCAAAACATATGATTAAAAGAAGCATTAGCAGTGTTACACCTCCAGCAGTTGGCCGACTTGGACAAACCCTTATTAAAGAGACGTTTTGGCATCTGTGAAGAAAAGCAGACAGGGTCTGGGTGTCCTTCACCACCACACACATGTAAACAAGTGTAATCGCAGCAGGAGGCTGGGAAACTCCTGCAAATGTACATAGTTTCCTCTGATGACCCTGTGCCGCCTCAGAGTCTCCAATGTATTCACATGCAAATGTTCCCCAAGCACTCTAGTCATGGTCAGGAATTCACCCCTCTGACACCTAGGAGCCACCCCTCCCCTGCCTAGCCCAGATGAAATTTATCCTGATTGGACAAGGACAGCCGGGCTACCGAAAGGAGGGGTGGGGGGGAAATTGATACTGCCAGCCATGGCTTCTGGGTTTTGTTGTTGTTCTGGACGCGAAGGAGCACAGAGTAGGGCTTTTGCTGAAGCACGCCCCAAGACCAACCCCCCAGGCAGAGAGTAAGTGCCTGGGTGTTTATATAGTAAAGGAACTAGCTTTGTTGTTTTGTAGCTCTACTTGTGTATACCAAAGTGTCTCCCCACCGTTTCCCCTTCCCTCATTTCCCACCTTTTATTGTAATTGGCTTACCTTAAATAAACTTTCCTGGTTCTACCCCACACGGTGTGTGCGGTTCCTCTGTGGTTCAGTGCTAAATCCAGTGTATAGACCAAGGGCAAAGCCCTGAGAAAATCAGTGTCAGGACGGCAGAGCCAAGGCTGGTAGTTGATCTCTCGAGATAAAGGACCGGTTGCAGTCCTTCACAGCATCCAATAGACAAAAAACATGAGTGTTTGTTGAATAAAAAATTCAGTTTTAAAAAAGAGGATACACTTTATTATATGAATCGGAAAGATAGAGTAATCAAAGCACCCATATTTGTGACTTAGCAGTGTGTATTGAAGTGTATTTCATTTCAGTTCCTAGTCCTCTGTTCTTGAAACACTCGTCCTAAATTTCAGTGACACCCCTTTTGTTTTGTGGTTTTTAAAGGTAGGTTGATGACAGTGTTATTTCAGCAATTGTCTCTGGTATCCCCAGGTTTATATATTTGTGTATTGGTTTCTAATATAAGATATTCACTTTATGACTATAGGGTTTCACACATTAGCAGTGTTTAGCCTTTATCATTTCTGAAAACAACTTTGATAGACCACTGGAAATAAATGTGTAATTTATATTACATACATAAATCTATGAAATAAATGGTGTATTTCATTGTGCAGCACTTCGTGATACACACACACACACACACCTGGTTTGGGCATCACAAAAAACCATGGCGTATCAAGGCAGGAACAAGATGCAGCGAGCCTGAGGTTCACATGCCCCCCCTCTGCTCCTCTAGTGTTGTCTAAACTGTGGTTATATCTTAATTACAGTTTGAAGTTGGCTTGTTTCCAACAAACCACAGCTATGATTTAACCAAAGTTTAGGGTTCTGGCATAATGCTTAACTGTGGTTAATAATAATTAAAAACAAAACAGGCAAAAGCTTCCAATCTCCTTGCAGCTGCCTTGGAGGAAGAGGAAGAGAGTGTGAGCCCGATTAACATACTGTAAGAGGAGTTGTAGTAGCTAGATTGTACAAATTTAACTGACAGCTGTGAAAAAGAAAAGGGCAGGAAGGAATTTTGTCCATTGTCAAATTGGCTGGCGACGTCTGCTCCCTTTAGCGTGGCTCAGGGCGCAATCCTATGGCCCTTCGGCCTTGCGAGGTCACAGTGTGGAGTCCGATCGCCAGCCCTCCCACCTTGTAGCTGGTGTGGTTCTTTCCGCGCTGGCAGGGAACCAAAGACAGAAGACCATCTTTGGTTCCCCTGTGGGGGGAGCGCTCCTGGGGGCAAGGAAGGGAGGAGCGAGGCACTGCTGTCTTAAGACGAATCCAGGCAGTGCCTCAGCCTCTCCTCCTCAGGAGGAGGTGTAAAACACCTAGACAGCCAAAATCGGCCATCTAGATGTTTTTGAGGACGAGGGCAGCACTGCGGCAATCCTATCCACTGTGCTCCTCCCACACTCATAATCCTCTGGGTTCGGAGGGTTGTGGGCACCCACTTAGGATAGGGCTGTCACTTGTCTGAGTCATTTCAGTTTTCTCTGTGTTTGTTTTCCTTGTCCTACGTCATGACACCAGCATGTCAGTAACTTGGATGTTGGCTACTCTGCCCATGAACGATCTAAATGGAGGTTGGCCTTTCACAAAGGTTCCATGGACTTTGAAGAAGCCCGAGTGCAAGGTGAAAGGGAGAAACGTCATGCTAAGTGAAAAGCACGTCAAATGAATCTTTCACAGGACCATCTTCCATCTAGTAACCTGTGTCCTCACTGTGGGAAGCTGTGTGGATCTAGAATTAGCCTCCACAGTCACTTACAGACCCATCGCTAGAGTCTACACAAATCTTTTTAGAATTCCCTCCTTTTATAATTTCCTTTTTGTAATTTTATCCTGGAAGACAATCTTACTCGGTCACGAGTGATCGCCTACTACAGAGGCTTGTGGGGGGGAAACTTCAACTTTTGGAAACTTTGTGCAGTGGATTTCTTTTGTACGACTGAAAATAAACCTAATAAAAATTATTTTAAAAACCTTTGTATTACTGATAAAGCTTTTAAAAAGTTTTACCTATTTGAGGGTAAGATGGCAAGTATTCCATTAGTGGTGGTCTTTAAAAGTCTGTTCTTAAGTCCATAATATACATTTAGTGATTGATTTTGATTTACATATTAGAATATATTTTCTGTAATTCGTTCCTGAGTGGAAAATGACAGATTGGGCAATACTTGTAAGTCTTTATGTTGAAATGTTGAAGCGCTTGCAAATATTTTGTGTAATGACTTTTTATCCTTTTCAAAATATACAGTAGTACCTTGCTGTACTACGAGTATAATCCGTTCCAGAACCATGCTCGTAATCCAAAATACTCGTAAAGCAAAGTGAGTTTCCCCATTAGAAATAATGGGAACTCAGATGATTCGTTCCACAGCCATTTAATGACTGATTTGCCGGCTCCCTGGCAGGAACGAATCAGCGGAGTTCCCATTATTTCTAATGGGGAAACTCACTGTGATGTGCTGGCTCCTGGCTCCTGGCCGCACCTCGCTCTGCGGGCACCTGGCGCACTGCCATGCCGGCTCCCGGGCAGGGAAGCAGGCACAGCAGCGCGAGGTGCCCGTAGAGCGAGTGGCTGGGCTATGACTCCCTGGCAGGGAGACATGTGGAGCCACTCCGCTGTTCCTCTCTGCTCGCTCTTTAAAATTATTTTCCTCCCCCCCCCATACCTTTACCAGCAGCCGCTCGCTCTGCTGGTGCTTCGCGCGCTGCCATGCTGCTTCGTTCCCGGGAGCCGGCATGGCAGCGTGCAAGGCGACCGCAGAGCGAGTGGCCGGGCCGCGTCTCTCTGCCAGGGAGCCAGCTTTGCCGGCTCCCTGGCAGGGACCCACGTGGAGCTGCTCCGCCATTCCCTACCTTTCTCTTTGTCAGCGGCGGCTCGCCGCGCTGCCGGCGCAGTCCTCGTCACATCCGGAGCGAGCGGAGAGGGACAGCGGAGTGGCTCCACATGTCTCCCTGCCAGGGAGACGCAGCCCAGCCACTCGCTCTACGGGCGCCTCACGCTGCTGTGCCGCTTCCCTGCCTAGGAGCCGGCATGGCAGCGCGCGAGGCGCCAGCAGAGCGAGCTGCCGCTGACAAAGGTAGGGAAAAGCGGAGCGGCTCCAGGCAGGAAGGCGGTGCAGCAGCGCGAGGCGCTAGCTGAGCGAGCGGCCGCACCTAGCCTCCACGGGGCTCAAGAAAGCAGTGGGAGGCGCTGGCCCAGCAAGCAGCCACACCGCGCAGGGGCTCCCTGACAGGAGCTGGCCGCCGGCGCCTCCACATGCTTTTAGCATAAATTTAAATTTGAAAGCGGCAGCGGCTCGTGTTGCGAGACTTGCTCGTCTTTAAAATCTAAATTTATGCAAAAATTTTCCTCGTCTTCTGAGTAGCTCGCCAACCAGGTTACTCATGATCCGAGGTATTACTGTAATACCAAAAGAGATGTAGTTCCTACTTGGAAGACCTACAAACTAAGCAAGACAGGACAAAACTGAATGGTGCCTGAAGAGAAGGGCAAGGTTTGATAATTCAGTATTAAGGATAACCAGAAGGAAATGGTCAGCTGGAAGCAGGCATTGTAATAAAGTTAAGGTATAAGAATACAACAAAACCTCCAGTGTAGACACAAATATCTTTTTATTCACTGACTCCACCACATCCTCAGTTATCCATGCTCTGGTAACCTCTTGTTTGGATTACTGCAATGCGTTATACGTGGGGCTGCCTTTGAAAACGGTCCGGAAACTTCAGCTGATCCAAAATAGGGCAGCGAGATTATTAACCAGGACTGGCTGACGAGAACATATTATGCCAGTGCTTTCTCATCTGCACTGGCTGCCAGTCTGTTTCCGGGCCCGATTCAAAGTGCTGGTGCTAACATTTAAAGCCCTAAACGGCTTGGGACCAGAGTATCTGAAGGATCGTCTCCTCCCATATGTACCTGCCCAGACAATAAGATCTTCCTCAGCGGTCCTTCTCCGAGAGCCCCTGCCAAAGGAAGTTTCTGCTGTGGCACCCCAGTTATGGAATGAACTCCCCAAAGAGGTTCGCCTGGCGCCTACTTTGTATTCTTTCCGGCGCCAGGTGAAGACCTTTCTGTTCTCCCAGGCATTTTAATCATCTTAATCATTTTAATCTTGTAATTGTTTTTAATTCCGTTATTGTAACTGCTGCTGCTAGCTCTGCTGTTTGTTTTTAATCTGTGGTTTTAAATTTTATATTTTATATTGTATTTTATGATTTTAACTGTTGTAAACCGCCCAGAGAGCTTCGGCTATTGGGCGGTATAAAATTGTATTAAATAAATAAATAAATAAATAAATAAAATCCTGGCCTTCCAGCCTTAAGTCTTAAAGCTGTCTTCCCCAACCTGGTGCCCCTCCAGATGGTTTGAACTTTAGTTCCATCAGCCCCAGACGGCATGACCAATGATCAGAAATGCTGGGAGTTATAGTCCAAATATCACCTACACAGCAGCAGCTCAGCCTTTTCAAATACTATTGGAATTGGTTTTTCATAGATTTCATAGATAGGGTTGGAAGGAGCCTACAAGGCTATCGAGTCCAACCCCCTGCTCAATGCAGGAAACTAGAGGAGGGGTCTCCCATCCAAGTAATAACCAGGCTTGACCCTGCTTAGCTTTCCACGCTCAGACAGGCTGAGCCAGCATAAACCACAGGCCTGTGATTAACTCTGCTACATTTTTTATTGCTTTACATGCAGTTTTAATGTGTTTTTCAAAGTGTTGGCTTTTATTGTTTCTTTTTTTCGCCCTAGCATTGTTGCAGGCTGTCCTGGCAGGTTAATAGTAAAGGGACATAGGGATGTCGGAGAATATCCCCTTGAGAAGAAAATGCTGGGAAAATGAACCAAGGATTATCTGGTTTATAGTCCCTTACGCTTCATAATAGTTGTGGTAACAGTCTGCTTTGTCCTATTCTGCACATATTCACCTGTATAAGAAACTTTCTCAAACCTACTTTAGAGATGTTTTCCTGGAGATGGGGGAAGCTTTGTCTGACAGCATAGTTGGAACATAAAGAGAGACTGTGCGTTTCCTCAGTACAAACAGTGAAAAGCTTTTTGACCTTTGGAAATCTTCAGAATATGAAAAGTTAATATGTGCCTCACTTATCTAGATTTAGAGTCCGCCCCAATCCAAGGGCTCAGAATAGGTAGTGAGTATTTTGAAAAGATATAGGCCAGGAACCAAAGAACTCTGAAACTACCTTTGTGAGCCTAAGGGGATTTAGTCTTTGGTGGTGGTCTTTTTAAACAAGCTGTTCTGCCCCCCATTTCTTTTGCCAAAATGCTTATGGAACAGAGTGGAGTCCAAAAGCAGTTTGTGACATGTTAAATACATATTTTAATTAATTAATTGATTTTATTATTCAAATTTATATACCACTTTCCACAAAGGTATCAAAGCGGTGAACATAAAATACAATAGCATAAAAACAATAAATATAGCAATAAAAACAACATAATACAAATTAATCAGCAATAAAACCATACACTCTACTGTGTGCTACAAACCACAGATGGCTGGGTCACACCTCTCAGAGAAAGCCTGTGTAAAGAGATGAGTTTTAAGAGGACATCTGAATGTCAGAACTGTGGGTGCCTGTCTAATGTAATGGTAAAGTGTTTCAGAGGGTGGGTATTGCAACACTAAATGCTCTATTGCAAGTGCTCCTGAGGCCAACCTCAGGAGCATGTGGCACCCTCAGTTCTCCCTCTGAAGATCACAGAGATTAGGCAGGGACAAAAGGAGTGAGGTGATCCCTAAATAAAATAATGGGACCAGTTCAAGCTCCTTCTATGAGTCCAAGTTGCTTTTTCAATGTTGGCCCAGCAGCGTGATCTGTATTCAATTGAAGTCAGTGGCAATGTTGCATTAAGTTTAATGGAGCTTCACCCTGGATTGCTAGCTTAATTGTCTACCTCCTAAAATTCAATAACTTAAAAATAATAAAAGTTAGAAAATTAGCTATGCCAATATTTCACATGTGGTTCTGTTTGTTTTTCTCTTGTCCATCCTGTTACACTTTTCTCATGTGTCTATAGATTCATAGATCATAGAGTTGGAAGGGGCCTACAAGGCCATCGAGTCCAACCCCCTGCTCATGCAGGAAACTAGAGGAGGGGTCTCCCATCCAAGTAATAACCAGGCCTGACCCTGCTTAGTTTCCACGCTCAGACAAGCTGAGCCAGCATGAGCCGTCTATGACTGTTCCCTCTGTTGTGTAATATAAAAGGAATTATTGTAGGGCACTGTGTCACTATTGCATGGAGTGGAATCTGTGTCAGATTGATGACAATGCCTGATTAGAGGTTATATGTCTGTGTTTCTGTTGAAAATGTTTTCTACTGGTACCCATTGATGTGATGCTGTGCTCTTTTGCATCTGAGTAGGAAGTTCAAAATGAACTGGTAGGGAAGATATACCTGTAAAACTGTTTCAGCTTCTGGGGCTGGATTCCCTTCTGGGACATCCCCCCCCCCTGGCCAGATGATATCGGATGAGAACCCTCCCTCCCAAAGCCCCGCCCCCTGCATCATCAGTTCCCAGCTCAGTGTGGCAGAAAGGCAGCTCTTTTTGCAGCTCTGAGCTGTGGGAAACCCAGCTGGGGTGGGGCTTTGGGGAAGGGGATGGGGCCTGGCAAAAGCACTGATAGGCTGGATTTGGACCCTCCAATCTACAGACCTGAGGTTCCCCATCCCTGCTATAAACTAAAGCAGAGTCTACACATGGAGCAGAATGAAGTGGTTGAATGCTGTGGTGGTAGAATGTATGATCACATTTTTGAATGCTTTCTCCTACATTTTTTTAAAAAGAGAACCAGCACAAAATGCAAAGGGCTAAGTCAGAACATTTCTCTCTCCCTGGCTAGTTTTCTGTTTCCAGGGAGTTATTTCACAAAGGACAAGTCTAAAAATATGGCATTCCCCAACTGCAGTCTGAAGTGGTGCAGTCCATCCTATTACCTCATTCTGTTGCATGTACAGACCAAGCCTAATTACAGCACAACAAAATTCTGTCCCTAGTGGTATATGTATTTGTACTGATTTGAACACTAAACTTTTAGGGTTGGCCAATCCACCGTCACTCCTCTCTTTAATTTTAGGATTCTAAACAGCCATAAGCTTCCCCCCCCTTTTTTTTTGGCTCTGCACAGGGTTAGGCAACCTGGTTCCCTCCAGATGTTTTGGACTAAAAGTTCCATAAGCCCCAGCCACCATGACCAGTGGTCAGGAATTATAGGACTTATAGTCAAAAAATCTGGAAGACACCAGGTTGTCTAAAGCCTTCACCACTATTAACCACCTGTATGCACGAAATCATTGTTTTTGGAACATTAAAGTGTAACTCTTCTGGTTGTGTCATTACATGTAGATCTGGTGGTATATCTTCTGGGCTTGGATTCTCCGGGCAGCAACATTCAGAATGATGCCAGAAGTACACCAGTCTATAATAATAAGAGGATGTGTGTCTATCAGTGTCATAACGCCAAGACCTAGGCACCTGAAACATGGCTTGCATTCTAAGGGTACCCTATGGGTGTGCACCTCTGGGTTATTTGGCTTTTAGAATACATTAATTTTAGTTAATTTAAATGTGTTGATGTGTCTGAAGCCTGCAGTACCACCTTAAGTCTGCCTTAATGTAGCAGATTTCCCTAACCAGCACATAGCTTTGCAGTCAATATAGTTTGAAGCCTGGTAGGAGTTGTCTGAAGGACAGGGTTATATGGCTGCCACCCCTCTGCTGTGGAAATGGAGTGGACAGACTCCACCCTCAGGGGACTATGTGGGAAACCATGGCATGGCTGTGCCTTGGTGTGCCAGCAGCCATGGCTTCATTCAGGCAGGGTGGGCACAATGTGTCCAGCTCTGGCAGCTGCATTGCTTTACCTGAAGGCTTCACTGTATCAAACATTACATTTGCTTGTATGGAATAAGGAAAAGTACATGAAGTTATACAATCATCCTCCAATAGCTGTTAAGAAGATGTGTCTAGTCTTTAGTGTTATTGGGTGCTCCCTTCTGAATTTGCAGAACAAGAGGCAAAGAAGGGAGAGGAGGATACTTGTTGAGAAAGGAGATCTGTTCTTCCATTTTTTGAAATGACCACTGTATTCTCTTCCTGCCCTCTCCTCCCTCCACCTTATATCCTGCATGCAAAACACCCTGATGTTTGGCAAGCATTGGCAGGAAAAGCAAGTTAGTTGCTGCCAATCATCTTGCTTGAAATGGCCACACTTAACCTTTTGGAAAAATACTAAAGATGTAAAGCAAATTGGAAAGGCCTCAAAATATAAAATAGTAGGATTAGGATGTGTTCAAACCAATTTTTTGGGGTGTGTGTGTGTTATCCACTACTAATACTGAGTAAAAAAGGTAGCACAGTTAGGCATTCCTTGATATGTAACCCCTATGTTCTTGCTTCATTTTCATTCATCCCTTACGATCTCGTCTTTCTTTCTTCCTTCCTTTCTCTTCCCCACCCCCCTTTATGTGTTGTCTTCCCCATTGCTGAAATTTAGATTGTATGCTCCTTAAGTTGAGGGTGTGTTATGGTTTTGGTTTTGGTGTGGTGGGGCATATCTTACACTCAGGTGCCATGTACAATGATGACACTATATAAATAAATAAAAATAATGCCCATGTCAAGTGTGCAGATTTTTCTCTATCTGTGTACAGTAAAAGGTTGTACCTTAAATACAAACCTTTCTGAAGCTCATATGGACAAAAATCTTCAGGGTCCTTCTTCCTGTCTATATCATGCCCTCCTTTGTTGTCTGAGACAATGAGCAATTATTTTCAAAACAATACATCAAATAGATTGAAATGGTTAATGTTGAAATGTTTTCTTTTTCATGATGAGCCTATATCAGCCTTCCCCAACCTGGTGTCCTCCAGATATTTTGAACTACAACTCCCAAGATTCCTGATTATTGGCCATGCTGGTTGGGGCTGATGGGAGTTGAAGGCCACAAAATCTGGAGGGCACCAGGTTGGGGAAGGCTGGCCTATATATTAATTCACATAGATAATCCTCCTAATTTCTTCTGTGTGCTTTTTAATTGGCTGCTTCACAGTACTTTGCTTTTGTCTGTACACTGTAATTTTATTGGCATATGTACTGAGTACATGGATGCAATTTCACAAATTTGGGGTTGATTAATCCCCTCCCAGAAAATAAGATCCTATAATTCCAGGAGTAACTGTTATGACCAGGAAATGTGCAGGATTAGTTCCAAGTCTCCAAGGGATAAAATTCAACAAAAGTGCTTGCCTAGGCGCACCCTTATTGGAGAGGTGGTGGTGGGAAGCAATACTCAGTGTTGTGCAACAGAGGTGGGTGGGTAGGGGTAAATGTTATTTATGATGTGTCGTGTATGTCTTGTGCAGTTAGTACTACTAAATGACTATATCACACTGGAAACAATGTATGAATTACAGTAAGATGCTCAGGTGTGCCATGTCTCTAGATTAGATTACAGCTATAATTTAAATTGATATATTTGTCAATAGCTTTCTTGTTTTGTTGTCTGGTCTTGACTTTAAAGGTCAACTTAAAGTAATTGTGGCTTATGCTGGCTCAGCTTGTCTGAGCGTGGAAAGCTAAGCAGGGTCAAGCCTGGTTGTTACTTGGATGGGAGACCCCTCCTCTAGTTTCCTGCATTGAGCAGGGGGTTGGACTCGATGGCCTTGTAGGCTCCTTCCAACTCTATGATCTATGGATCTATGAATAATTTTTCCCTCCATCTTACAAGGTTCATTGGGCTTTTTAAAAATCTTATGTTTGGTGTTGTTGTACTTAATGTGCTAAAGGACAAGTGCATCTTGAGGAATGTGATGCTTCCCTTCCCCCACTCTAAGAAGCAGTAAATTTAATGAGGATAAAGTTTGTTTTGCCAACCATGCTACACCTCTCCTGTTTTTGGATAAACATGTTCAGGCCTGTGGCTTACGCTGGCTCAGCTTGTCTGAGCGTGGAAAGCTAAGCAGGGTCAGGCCTGGTTATTACTTGGATGGGAGACCCCTCCTCTAGTTTCCTGCATTGAGCAGGGGGTTGGACTCGATAGCCTTGTAGGCTCCTTCCAACTCTATGAATCTATGAAATCTATGAAATCTATGTACAGGATAAGAAAACAATGTTTCTGTGTATTACTGCATTCTGTTGTTTAGTTGAAGTCTTGTGCATACTTACATAGAAGTAACTTCCACTGGAAATTCAGGACTGAGATGCCAATTTTACAGTAATTTTATTTATCAGCCTTATACTATTTGCAGTGGAAACAGATTCCTGTAACTGTTGGATTACGGTACTATAGTCCACTAGAGCACAGGCCTCGTAAAGATTTAAAAGTGTTAAAAATCAATAAACAAATCCTATACTTCCCACTACTTCCTGTAAGCCTCCCAGTTCTCAAGATTCTTGTTCTGGATTAACAGAAATGCTAGTTAGGCTTTGATATTTTTTTTCCAAAACTTTATTTTGCAGTGTTGAATCTATATTCATTTTTAAAATATTTCAAAAACTGCCTTTTTATAAAAACATATTATATTCAAACGTTTAATGTTAATATCCTGCTTTGATTTTAATGGCATGGCTGCTATGTATAGGATGCTGAAAAACCCTTCCTTGTGGCAGATGGTATAATGTTTTAAATCCTCAAATATGTGCATGTCAGTGGATATCCTTGGCAATTGCTGGCAATGGTCTGAAGGCATTGCATGTGTTTGGGCCCATGACTTGCTTGAAGGTGGAATTCTACTAGTTCCTTCAAGGAAAGCATGCTGTATGTAATAGGCCTGTGCTGTTTCTTGCTTCTATGGGAATCTTCTTAATCTAGTGGAAGACTTCTATAATGTTTGCTAGCTCTTGGCGTTTTTAAGAAGATTGAGATTCCAGAAACCTGGTCACTTGAGGCCTGTGCATCTGTTTTCTTTCCATTTCTGAGATGGATGAAGTTCTTTTCTTAGATGCGTATCTTTATAATTTTACGCCTGTTTTACTTCACAAGGGAGAGGCGAGCTACATATTTGTGCTTTCTTTCATGCTGCTGCTGGCCTTTGCTTAGAGGGAACATAGCTAAATGGCATATGATAAAGAGGGGCCAGGGTGGTAAAACTGTGCTGATATTACAGGTTACTGTGGTGGGTAGAACAAGCTGGAGCAGGAGGAAGGAGACAAACAATTGTTTGCGTTCCATCGATGATATGTGTGTCACGTATGTGGGGGTGCTCACACATTGTCATAATGAATCTCTCAAATGTGAAAATGTTTGATTCCTTGCAAGCATAACAGCTACAAACTTCTCCCAGTTATGATATCTAAAAAATTAAAAGTAGCGGTAGTGTCTCTGTGCAAGCCATTATCCTCCGGAATGACTTACATGTTTAGTGTCCCCCCTGTTCCACGGGATTACCGGTACTTTGTTTTGTTGCTTAGAGACTGTGTCTTCTCATGTAGCCTTTCACATAGCATGGTTGAGGATATATTCTGGTTTCTAGCCCACGCTAAAAAGCATTCATATGAATATGTGAGGTGATAAAGCTGAAAGAAACGAAATAGTTAAAAGAAAAACTTAGCCAGGCATATAGACAGATTGCCAGGGTGATGACTGATACTAAAAGAATGTAGTCAATGGCTAGTAATGACTGTGGCAATAACTGACAATAGCCGTCAATGGCAATGTTGATTTGAGGTGTTTTGCTGTCTCACCCTGCCTACGTGACCAAGATAAGAAAATACCTAGCAGCTGCTTGATTGTAAAATCATCTTCCTGTCTCCTTGTAAGGAAACCCCCCTCCCCTAAAGCAGCCCCCCTTTTGTCTTGACCTTGCTGACCAATGTAAAGAACTGTTGCCAAATGACCAGACTTATGTATGGTATAAAAGTGGTTGTAAAAGCCCCGCCCAGGGTTCTGCTTTGCGACACAGTCCGCAGGACCTATTGTGCACAATAAACCTTTTTCCAATAACCCGAGTTGGTCCTCGTTGTCCTTGTCTGAGGTAAAAGGTGACCACTTCATCTGGCAACCACGAAGGGACAGCAAGGAAGCTTTGTAGCTTGCTTGGGGCACAGCCCACCGCTGCCCCCTAAGGAGAGGCCTTGCGGAGCTCCCAGCGCGCATCACAGCACTTGGCTGTGAGGGAATCCGAACAGGGGGCCTGACGGAGCAGCGGTCGGACGGTGACTCCAAGAACCAACAAAACTCGGTGCGGAACTAGGACCAAGGGGGCCGGACCGGCGGAACAGGCGAGTATACTCTAGGGTTCCTACAGGAGAGAATAGGAACAAGGGGAGGAGGATTGGCCATCCTCCGGGGATTGGACCTACGAGGCAGCTGGAAAAAGCTGAACTGGTTCTTTCCCTTTTGGGTAAAGGAATAAAAGATTGGGCCTACGAGGCAGCTGAAAGAGGCTGAACTGGCCTCCCTTTTGGTAAAGGAATACAAGAGATCTCGGGAGGGAATGTGTTGGTATGTGTGGTGAAGTGTGAATGCCGCTGCAGTTCCCGTAGGTGACCGTGGAACGTCCGGGGCCACGGGTCAGCGGAGCATGTGTGTGAAATCCCTTAACGTCTAACAGGAGAGACCCCTTACTCTCCTGTCCGTACCCCACCCTTCTGTTTCTGTTCTTGTTGTTGGTCTTAGAATTAAGAGAATGGGGTGGGAGGGAAGCAGCGTCCCAAGGACACAGCTTCAATGCATGGAAAGGAATTTCAAAGCAGGGTTTGGGAGAGACTACGGGCGAAAACTTAAACACCAAATTCTCCAGACCCTGTGCAAGGTAGAGAGTGGCCATCCATGGGAGTGGGGTGGCCAGCACAAACCCACCCCATGGTTAAAAAGGAGTGCAAGATGGGGGCGGCACACATAATGATTGCCTGGAAAGGGACCCTGCCCTGGCCCAGAAAAGAGGAACGCGCCAGACCAAAAGAAAGGCAGAAAAAGAAAAAGAAAAATAAATAAGTAAGTGAGTGCAGTTGTCCCTTTAAAGTAAAACCTCTGTCTGCTCGCCCAGTTGCCTAAGAAAGAAAAGCACAGACTAGCAAATCACATTCCTAATAGGTTAGAAGTCAAACACAAGATCTAAGAATGGCAAGAAGTACTGGTACTCAAAGAACCCTGTGTTGTGTTAAAGAAATACAACAACAACAAAAATGTTTGTGAGTTTTTTTGCAAAGAGTTCCTGAGCATACGCAAAGTTTTGGTGCCTTTTGGAGTCTCCACCAGTCCTGTGTTTAGTGAAAAGGAAAAGAGTGTGCTCCTAACCCAAGCACATACTTCCTCAGATCTGAACTAGAGGTGAAAAGTTCCAAAATGAGAAGATATATATATATATATATATATATATATATTTGTTATAGCTGCTAGCAAAATCAAACAGTTCTCCAAAGAAATGGGCAAAAATGAATTGAAATACCTCCTTTTCATTTTCTTCTGGTTCTTGATTATTGCATGGTATTATTGATATTGTGTTATTGTTATTGATGTTGAAAGGTTTAAGGTTTAGAAAAGAGGGAAACCTTCAATAAGGTGTGAGAATGTGTGAGAATGTCTGTGTGCATGAATTAGATTCATAAGCTGTTGAAAGACAGACAGGCCCATCTCTCTCTCCTTCGCTTATTAGAATTCATAAGCTGTTGAAGCTGGGGATTGTGGGTTCGAGTCCCACCAGAGTCAACAGACAGGGACACCCCCCCTTCTTTCCAAACCTCCCTGCTGATGAATGCATATAAGTCGCTGAACAAGATCTGGGATTAAATCAGGTCAAGACGCCCTGATCTCTGTTGCGGCAGAGTTTCAAAAGCAAGTGGGCCTGATTGAACCCCCCCTCCCATGATCCAGTGACATGTGAATGTTGTGTGCCTGTCTGTGAATTAAACCAAAGCACTACACACACACACAAAGTGAGCTCAAAAGGTAGAATTCTGTGCCACAGTACATCATAGGTGGGAACCAAAATGCTCCAAAAGGGGCACCTTTAGCAATAGTACTCCAAGAATTTGCCTCTTTACCTAGAAGTAAGACTTTGTCAAAGACATAGTGGCAAACTCTTTGTACTGAGGAATGGCCATGCAGAGGGAGAAGTACTTGGCCCAAAAATGGGTCCTGAGAAAAACAGATCCTAAGGGACCTTCTGGTGGCCCTAGAAAACAAATTCCAAAGACAATTAGATGATTGGTATGTTTAGACAGAAGTAAGATTTCAAAAGGGCTACCTTAAGCCTTCCGAAGTAGGTTCACCAGACAAAAGTGCTTCATGATGCTTTAAGAACTTTAAGAACTCAAGCAATTGAAAACAGTTAAAGAATGCTTGCAGTTGTCAGCATAATCTCCAGCACAATTTCTGTACTGGTGAAAACAACAAATCCACTTGTTTAGAGGGGTAGAAACTCACTGGGTGACTTTGGGCCAGTCACTGTCTCTCAGCCTGGCCTACCTCACAGGGTTGTTGTGGGGATAAAATGGAGAGGAGGAGGATTATTATGTAAGCCGCCTTGGGTTCCTTGCAGGAAAAAAGGCAGGGTATAAATAAATAAATAAATAAATGAGCCTTTAGTAATATCCATTTGTAAAAACATTCTCAAAGGGGGGAAGAAAAAACATGTAAATGAGATTCTGGCTACTGCAAGCCATGTGTGTAGCCAAAAAGAAAAAAGAAGGTTTATGTTCAAGTTAAATGTTTATTCTTCCAAGTGGGGCTAGTTAATGGTGTAAATTGAAAAGGTTTTTATTTTGTTTTGAGTGTGGGTTAAATCTCTGAAGTAAGCAAAAAAAAAATAAAAATAAATGTTGCTTCTGGTTATGCAAATGCGAGGTTGCTTCCTCTTGTATGGCAAAAGCAACTAGAGATGTGAGAAGATTAGCAGCCACGAATTGCAAAGATTGAAAACAAACAAACAAAAACCCTCAAGTGACTGCAGGTTTCCTGGTATGCAAGAATTGGCCATTCACGCTCCCAGAGAATCAGCAGCTAACCACTAGAGCGAAAAACGATACTAAAGTGTTTTTTAAGAACTGTAATTGAGAGAGTCTGAGTATTGAGAATGCAAGTTTTCTGAGCATAAACAAAGTGTTAGTGCCTTTTGAGAATTGAACTGTGTTAGCTTTAAAAGGTCAGAAAAAGTCTGCCCCTGATCAAGGCAGGTTTTTTCTCTGAGACTACAGCTGATGCAGACTAAGTTCAAAAAGAAATGGTTAACTATTTTTCACAGAAAATTCAAGAGCTTCACCAATGAGTGGAGCCCAAAAGGTTTTTGAAAAAAAGAAAAGAGATGATTATTTAAAGGCATGTAGGCTGTCCCCTCTGCCCTGAGGAGGGGGGGGGGAGAGAAGAGGGCCATAGAGAAAGAGATAGTAAGTAAAAAGTTTAGAAAAATGTAGGGGGAGAAAATAAAAAAAATAAAGACTAAGCAAAGAAAAAGGTTGAACAAGGGCAGATGCAAAAGAAATATTAGAGTTGCAAACAAAGGGCATAGAAAAAGAAATAAAACCCTCTCTGCCCAAGTTATGCAGGCAAAAGAAAGTTGTAAAAGATGTGATAAGAAGTAAAGATTTTGAAAAAAAAAAAGCTATTTGAAAGAAAGTTGTGTAAAGCAGTGTCAAAAAAAAACAAACAAAAAAAGAAAATGTGTATCTTTAAATATATATTGAGAAGTAACGTGCAGTTCTGTTCTTAACAAGGCAGATTAAAAAAAAAAAAGTTCTTGACTTCTTAAAAAAAATAATGAGAAATGGTTCTGTTAAGTCATAATAGATTGTGTAAACTAAGGGCTACAATAGAATGTAGTCCCAATTCTCCTGGCATTTGCTGAGTCTCTAGGGAATGAAAAAAACAGGGCTTTCCGCCAATGTTGGCTTTGGTACCAGCAAAATGTTAGGCGGAAAACCAAAAAAAAAAAAAAGAAGTAAGACTCTTAAAAGTCTACTTCTCTGGTTCAAACAGAAGAAAAGGGAGATATGCTGCAATATCCCCTCCCTCGAGAAGCAATAAATGCTATAAAGCTCATTAGGTAACTTGGAGTCAGTCACAGACTCTCAGCTGTACCTACCTCAAAGGGTTGTTGTAAAAGAGAAAAATCCAGAAAAATTGTAAAATGCTGTGTCACTTAAAACCTTGCCACCTTGCTGCTGCTCCCAACAGAAGGGAAGGGTAAGCAAGGGGAGGGGGAGCATGATTATTTACCAGCAATAAAAGAAGTGCAGCTATCAAAGATAAATCTAAACTACTAACTCAGTTTCTGTACGTTTTAGTGCCCAGTTTTGTTGAAATGGGCTTTCCTGAAATTTTACCCTCTTTATTGTCCTTTTAAAGATGTATGCTTAGTAAAATGTATGCTTGTCTAGTAGCTTTTATAGCAAGCTAACAGAGCACGTTTGAAAAATAAGTATTTAAGTGTAGCATAACGCAATGGCACAAAAAAAAAAAAATTGCAATCCTTCTGTTGTTGTTAAGTTAGTTTTCAAAAAGTTGTACAAATGACTTGTTGTGTTTTATGTGATTTTCAAAAGCTTGGTTTGCCTTGCTAAAGATAAAAGTCTGTAGCTCATGCTAGTTCTCAGCTTGTCTAAAGTGTGGAGGGCTGAGCAGGGTCAGGCCTGGGTGTTGCTTGGATGGGGGAGCCCCTCCTCTGGTTTCCTGCATTGAGTGGGGGGGTTGGGCTTGATGGCCTTGTGAGTCCCTTCCAACTCAAAACAAGTCAGTTTCTCCTGCATTCTTTATAGCAATGTCACAGATTAGTAAGTTGCTTTCCTGCTAAAGACTCTGTACAGCGTCAGTCAGAAAAACAGATTTAGTTGTTGGTGTGATTGTTAACAAAAAGAGTGGTTTGAATTTAATTTTACATCTGCAGTGACTCAGTACCGGTACTTTGCCCAGTGTGCAGTGTGCCAGGCTCATAATACTGGAAAACCTGTGAAAGACAGGGTGAGCATACAACCTCACCCTGAGGACCTTTTTGTAGTGTACAATTTGATTTTGTTCAAATGCCTAAGTATTATTCCTATCAATATGTGTTTGTAGTTGTTTATATGGTTCTAAGTAAGTAAAACATGCCCCTGTGTGAGAGCTAACGCCACAGCAGCGGGCAGAGAGAAAGAATCCTTTTTGCTAAAATATTGGAAGACAAGCTAACCAAAGTATGCACAGAAACAAGACTAATGTGGCCAGATGCACCTCCCATGGCCCTTGTGTGTGTGAGATCCAGGCCAAGTCAAGTAGTGAGACCTGACCCCTCGTGAAATGTTGATGGGACATTCAATTCAGAATTATTGCAAGGCCCTGGTGAGAGGTGTGAAGACTCTTCATTCACGGGTGAAGGCGGCTCAGCACCAGCCCAGCACGGAGGGACACTCTGTCCCAGGTGAATGGATTCATATTCAAGTACAGCGAAAGGAGGTGTACTTAACGCTGTGAAGTGCCAAGGACTTCAGCCATAAAAAGCCTCAAACCCGAAACAAGAATGAGGACATAATAACGCCTCCAACGATTCGGGGGAACGTGCTAGAAACCTCTTCCCCTGAAACAGAAGAATTTGTGCCAGAACATCAATATCATCTCAGACCTCGGACGGGACGACCATCAAGAACAACACCCAGAGGATCGGACGAGATGAACTGATGTCAACTCCAGCTCAGTCTGAACAAGCCTTACCTATCAGCCTTTAATTAAAAGTGACCCTCAGTGTGCATTCACTTAGAATCAAAAAGAGAGAATGTGGTAAAGTGTAGTTTCAAAATGTGATTTCTATATTGTATAAACGCATAACCTGTAGCCAATGTTTATTGTTATTCTGCTTAAATGTAATCCTATGGCTTACATATGCATCCAGTCCAGACCTAGGAAGGGCTCGATCTAGGAAAAGCTTTCTCTAGATGGTTCCCCAAGTTACCAGGGTTGCAAGCGATAGGGCTAATCGCGATGGGTTGCATCCTGCTCCCTTGTGTCCTCCCTATTGTGGTCCAGACAATCCAAAATAGCCTGAGCCTATTGGCAGAAAAAAGGGCGGCTGCCCAGGTCCTGGCTATGTGGGAATATCGCCCCATCCCCCAGGTTGAAACTCCAGATAGGTGTTGAAGTTTCAAAGGGGAGGAGTGAAAGAAACGAAATAGTTAAAAGAAAAACTTAGCCAGGCATATAGACAGATTGCCAGGGTGATGACTGATACTAAAAGAATGTAGTCAATGGCTAGTAATGACTGTGGCAATAACTGACAATAGCCGTCAATGGCAATGTTGATTTGAGGTGTTTTGCTGTCTCACCCTGCCTACGTGACCAAGATAAGAAAATACCTAGCAGCTGCTTGATTGTAAAATCATCTTCCTGTCTCCTTGTAAGGAAACCCCCCTCCCCTAAAGCAGCCCCCCTTTTGTCTTGACCTTGCTGACCAATGTAAAGAACTGTTGCCAAATGACCAGACTTATGTATGGTATAAAAGTGGTTGTAAAAGCCCCGCCCAGGGTTCTGCTTTGCGACACAGTCCGCAGGACCTATTGTGCACAATAAACCTTTTTCCAATAACCCGAGTTGGTCCTCGTTGTCCTTGTCTGAGGTAAAAGGTGACCACTTCAAAGCCACCATGTGGTTATTTTGGGTGGTGGGTGGAAGAGAGGGAAGCATGATCATTCACTTGTATGCTGTGACATATGGCAAGATTATGGTTCTTCACCCCATGCAAAGTACATACAATCTGAGTTGAGTCAAAAAAACAAGTGAGCAGACATTTCAGTGTCCTGATGTTTTGAACTAATTGGTGACTGCATCCACAGTCACCAATCAAGTTATTGATATGAATGTATTCTAAAGGTTGAGCTTGGGGAACTCATAGTAGGGTGTTTAGCCTTTGCTAGGAGCTACCCAGGTTTTCTTAGGAAGGCCCACCTTCTATTTTGCAGGCCATAATCTTGCATTATCTTTGGACAGATATAGGTGGGACATAAAGCAAACATCCTTTCCATCCAGAACTTGCCAGTCATATTTACAATTCCTCTCTTATCAGGACATTCCGAGCAAATAGTTTTTGTGAAAAATGAGAGAGGTTTCTGAGTAGAGCTTGTATAGACTTGTTTTTTGTTTTTTTAAAATCTTGTGTACTTTGGGCTTACAGAATTGGCACATACACTAGCTCAAGCTAGAATCTTATCCTTTTATGAAAGCCAGTGTAGGCAAGCCTCTTCTCTACTTCACTGTTATTCTTAGGTGTTCCTTTCTTTCAGTTTTGTATGCTTATGCATACAGGGCTGTTTAGGGCTCTGTTCCCAATAGAATTATGTATTCATAAGATATAATTCCACACTTACCATAAAGTAGGTTAACTTACTCTCTCCCATTGAAAGAGGTCTTAATAAGCTTAACTTTGGCTTTCTCAAGCTTTCTTCTTTGCATTGAACAACCCTATTAATTTACTTAGTTACTCAAGCTCCCAGTATCGTTCTATACATACTGATTCAGACCTGTGCATTTTCCATCCCCTAAGACTGTCACCACCCCCTGACTAAGTCATAATTCACCTCTTCTGAGTAACTGCTTAGTTTGCTGTCTTGTCCTTATCTGGTTCACCATCTCTCTCTTCTCTGTGTTGGCGACAACAGATTAAAAAACAAACAAAAACAAGCACTTCAGTCTCTTCTATTTAAATCATAGTTTGTTCCTTTTGGTGCTTCTATTTTGATGATACAAACTTTTGATCTTGAACAGAAACTAAAATTCTGCCTAGTAGGTTAGTCTTAGGATAGGATAGTGTTGAGGGCAAATGTGAACAGCTGTGGAAGTTGACTTTTTAAAGTAACCATAACTATATGAGATTGCCCTCGGTTGGTGTGGTCAGGGTAACTTGAGCCTACTTTACCAAGATGCACATGCAACGCAATTCTGTGCATCCTTTACTCAAAAATAACACCTGCTGAATTCAGTGGAACTTGCTTGAGACTTCGTTAGTACATTTGTATAAATTTCATGTTACAAGGTAAACATGTTCCCAAGCCCCCTGTGTTTTTCTCAAAACACTAATGTGGGGGCGGGGGACAGCTGCAAGGGAGAATGGGTAGATAGAGTGGGGTGCTTAACTCTTCCCTATCTGCCAGTTATGCCCTACAAATCCCCTTCCATTTTCAGTCTGTTTCTTTTTTTCCTTGGGTGGACTCTGAGATTGGAAAGAAGTCCAACTAGGAGGAAAAGCAACCAAATAGCCAGGAATAGGGTTTTAGCAAGGAAGAAGTGGCAGGAGTGAGAAGGGTTTTAAGTACTCCCTCTTGTTTGTCTGTTCTTCCCTACTGTGGAAGACCAGCAGCTGGGTCTTCTGCGTGAGTTCGGCACTTAACGGGTTAACCAGCAATGAGCTACAGCCCGTTCAAGCAAGTATAATTGACTAGAACTCGTACGTGGCAAAAAGGAAGCACAGGAGTCTATTCGCGGCAAGAATAGACGCTTTTTATTTACTATAGGTTAAATGGAGCGGAACTAAGAGACTTCTAGGAATACTATACGTCAACAAGACCTGAGCGTGTCCTCAGATTTATGAATGAACTGGTTCCCAGGCTAGCGTACTGCGGCAAGGAGTTACCTTAGATCCGAGACTCTACGCTGTTCTGATTCCAGCCTGACTCCGAGCCCGCCTGGCCCGGGGAAGAGAACTGCTTGACCCAGCCGGGGGGCAGGCCCTGGATGTCGTCCGTGCACCCGTGTTCCCAACAACCCTCTTGGGACGGGGAGAGGGGTTTTCTACCCTGTCCTTCCCGCTCTCCCGCCCCTCGCCAGTCAGGTGGGCTTATTCCTGCCCCCTTCATGTCAGGTGGGCTTATTCCCGCCCGGGAAAGGTGACGTGTTGCAGTTACTGGGATACTTTGCAGCTCTTTGAGACTGCTCTTTGACCCTGGGTGATCCATGGCTCTTCTTGTGGATTCCGTTGATAGTCCCTATTGTGTGCCTGTCTGGCCAAGACTGGTATCTCCGGTTTCCCCCTTGGTGAGGATTATGCAGACGGGGGTTGCCAGGGAAACTAAGTGGGGTTGTATGGGGAAAACTGTGTTGGAGTTCATGTCACTGTGAATGTGCAGGCTTTCTCCACATCTACAAATGACTTCTTTCTCTCCCCCCTCCCCTGTATCTGAGTAAGTTCAGTGGACATAGGTTTGCAGAGAGAATGCATAGTTTTGACCTTAGATTCATTTTGCACGTTTGCATGATGATGGTACACTCAATGTCATGCATGGACAATTGTTTTTTAAAAAATGGTATTAAAAAGATTGTACCTCCATATTTATTTATTATATTTATACTCCGCCTTTTTTCCTGCAAGGAATCCAAGGCAGCTTACATAGTCCTCCTGTTCTCCATTTTATCCTCACAACAACCCTGTGAGGTAGGTTAGGCTGAGAGTCAGTGACTGGCCCAAAGTCACCCAGTGAGTTTCATGGCCAAGCGGGGACTAGAACCTGAATCTCCTGAGTCCCAGTCCAACACTCTCACCACTACGCCACACTGGCTCTATATTATAGTACAGAAAAGCACATGCACCCAATACAAGAGCCCAAATGCTGTTTCTGTATTGCAGAAAATGGTTATCTGTGACAGATAACATACATCTTTTATTTATTTGTCTGAAGTATTTTTATGCTGGTCCTTAGCCAAAAAGGCTCCCAGAGCAACACATATAATGAATTAAATAAGACAGGCCCTGGCTGCGGGCTAACAATCTAAAAAGACATGACACATAAGGAAAAAGGAATGGGAAGGGAAGAGGACGAACATTAATTCTTTTAGCAGGGCTGTGAAATGACCCTTCTCTCCCTCTCATCTTCCTCAGTACAGCCTGCTGGAATAGCTGTTGGTGGTAACAGTTGAGGGAGAAGGAGCCTTCATGAGGGAGGCCTTTCAGCAGGGCTGGTGGAGACACTTTTAAAACAGTGTCTAAACCAGGGGTGCAGAACTTTAGGCCTGGAGGCCCATCTGGAGTCCCAGTCTGGCTCTCTGTGGTTTCCCAGATAGCTATGCCCCCTTCCCTTGCCCCCCCTCCCCCTAACCACCAATTGTTTGGTGGTTTCCTGGCTTTTGTGCAGTTTTATCCATTCTAAAAGGTTGAAATGCCTTTCCTAAGGCTTAGTTGCTGGCAGTAAGAATTTTAAGCTAAAATATTCTGGTATTTTGGCCCCACCCCCTTTGCCTTCAGCCCCACATATCACTGGGATACTGGAATATGGTCCAGTCCGCAAGAGCTTCTCCGGAATGGAGTTCAGCCCTCAGGCAGAAAGCTTCTGTACTCCTGGCCTAAACTCAGATAACATGAGCATTTACATTCCAGCTAAATTGCCACAGAACTAGGGAATTAACATTTGAATTAGCAATGGTAGTTTCCTGTGTTAAATAACCTTATTAACTTTAACCATATTCACAAGGTTTTTTTTTTTTTTTAAATGTTCTTATTATAGTGTGAAAGTTTTTCAAATGTGCCAAATAATAAAATACATTTTATTTCCTGTGGATGTCAAGTTGTGGTATGTTACCGTAATAATCTTGTGCAACTTTCCCCTTTCTTTAATAGTTTTAAACTCTTTATGATTTTGGCACGTGTAAGATAATATTTACAAGGTGAAGGCACTAAGTATTGTATAAAACTTTGCCCACAGGGTTGCATTCTAAAACATAATACAGAAAGGAAGGAAAACTTTTCAATGTACCTATGAAAAGGCAGCCAATGGAGGATAAGCTTGAGTCTGCCATTCCAGGCAGCCATAGCATGAGCAAGGGAAAAGCATGCAAGTAACTGAAGATGTGTTAAAAAATTTTTTACTGTAGCTGATCATGCGGTAGAATCGGCAAACCACTTTTTCATCTGAAATTAGCTTGCATAGCCTCATGATGGACTGCTGTAAAATCTTTCAAAATAAGTTTCCTGCATTGAGCAGGGGGTTGGACTCGATAGCCTTGTAGGCTCCTTCCAACTCTATGATCTATGAAATCTATGAAACCTCCAGTTGCATGTGCACGTCTTCCCTGCTCATACTCTTGCTAGTTTAAGATTGCAAATTCACTTGGGCTTGCAGTTAGGACTTCTTTGGCACTATGCTTTTTATACCTGACATAGCATTGTTCTTGTAATACTGTCAAAATGTGAAGCAGTAATAAAATATTCGGTACAGTTTGTTGCTTGAGTATAGTGTATTACGGCTTGGCCAATGTTCAGTACTGATAATAGTAATGGACTTTGATCTCAATGGCTCTTAAACCAATGTTATAGGCTAATTTAAGTCACCACATTACCTTATTGTGCCTTACTTTCTCTCAGAATGGCAGATGTAACGCATAGAGATACAACATATCCAGACAATTTGAAGCCTGGGGGTGGCTGGGGGAGAGAAGCACCCTTCCCCAATTTTTAAATCAAACATAAACTTAATTTACTGCTTATAAGAACATGAAATGTATTGGATTCAGAGATCAACCTGTGGGAAGGGATTGAGTGGAAGGTGACTTTTCCATCCTAACCTCTCCCTGGCAGCCTCCTGAAAGCACTTCCCCTGAGGGTCAGGGGACCCTGCTGAATGGCGTGGGCTGTGGCATGGTGGGCTTAGAGGGAAGAGGGAGATCACTGAAAATCGGGCAGAGACACATTCTGTGAGTGGAGCTTCTGCTCACCGAACATGCCTCTACCTGATTTTTCAGTGATCTCCCAATTTTCTCTCAGCCCCCCATTCCACAGCCCTTCCCATTCAAAAGGGTCCCCCGACCTTCAAGGGAAGCCTTTGGGGAGTAGGGGCTTGGGGATCTGGCAGGACAGGAAAGTAATTTTCCACCTACCCCTTTATTGAAATGTATAAATGTACCCTGTGCTAAAGTTGAGCTGCAACTTGCTGTATTGTAAGGTACCCTGCAGCTCAATTCTAAGCATGCTTACTTGGAATTGATTCTCACTATGCTTACTCCATAGTAAGTGTGTGTTAATAAGAGTAAGAGTAACTTTTGCCTGTTGGAAAATGATGTAAATAGAAACCACAACAGTATGGGATACAAAAGAAAGGCATTATTGTTTAGGTTCGGAAACACTATGTAGACTGTGACATTATCATGCAGAAATGGAAGAAATAGTTATTTTTAGAAAAGTAGCTCAGAAAATAATTTCCGTATAATGTAATTAAGAAGTAGCAATACATTTTGATATTCAGTCAAACTTTATTATAATATACTGTTAAAGAGTTCAATGTTAACAGGCTGCAATCCTATGCATTAGCCAGGTGAATGCCCCACTGAGTTCAGAGGGACTTCCTTCTGACTAAGCATGCATAAGATAAGGCTGGTCATAGTATCTGAGCCTATATTTGTGTACTTGATTTATATCCCACTCCGCCCCTCAAATATTTGATCCTCAAAATACTAACACAACTAAAGTTACTGCTCTAATCAGAATCAGTGTCCAAAAGATCCATAGCTTCTGATTTTGAACATTCACTTTGAGCTTCATGGAATTGAAAGTGAAAGGCTTGCTTGTATTGAAACAAGCAATAAGACAATCTTACTCGGTCATGAGTGATCGCCTGATGATGATTGAAACAAGCTACAAAGCTTTCATAATTTACCCTATTCCTTGGCTTGCATCTGTGTAACTTCAAGCAAGCGAGAAGCAAAAGGAGTTGGAGGATGTGTTGTATAAAGATCTTGCTACCAGGTTGCAAAAGCAACAGGCAGTATCCAACGGGGCCAGTTATAGCCAGTTCCTAAGAAAAAGGATAGGGAGGCATTTGTATGTGGACATAGACTACATGAATAATTGTGTATTGGATACTTTAAACTGATGATGAATTCTGTTTAATGTTTTGTTTAGTACCATTCTGGAAAAAAGCATTTCTGCACGTTTTGGCTTGCTTCATAAAGCACTAAATCTACGTTGCGAGAGTGATTGGTCCTGCTAGCACATGGGCACAATAGGATACTGCTCAATATGCTTGACAGCCAGTTTGCACACTTGGATCAGATACCTGATGATGATCTCTGTTCTTTGAAAGTACTTTTCTAATACTGTATCAAGTCCTAAGAGCATTGTTGTTTAGTAACCCAGTCAAATCAGTGCTAACATTACTACCGGTACTTATGAAACTTGGATTTGAGAGAGTTGCAGCAATATTAGTTGGCTGTAATAGTATTACTAGTTAGAGTAGCATTTTAAAATATTTCACTTACCATTACAAAGGAGAAAATATTTCACAAAAGGTTTTTATTTAACATACCTCCCAAAATTTCTATTTTTTCTATTCCAGATCTTAGGGAATGCTCCTTGCTGACCCTCAGGCCTTTATCAAGGCATGATGTATACATTAGAACTTGTTGTTTGGTTCATATGCACCAGAGTAAAGCTGGAAGACAGTGATGACAGATCAGAGTATCTGATAATTTAAGATACGTGCAACTCTGTAGAACTGATGCAACCACATAGGAAAGCTGTTCATTTCTAATATGTGGAAAGCTGCTCATTTCTAATATCGCAGAGGTGATGAGGATAATTTCACCAAACAGATATACCCATAGAAATCCAGGGATGCAGACAAGTGGGAAAGCCATCATCCCGACTTGGCTGGGTCTGCACAGAACTGTCTTTCTGTGTGGTTACATAAACATCTTCAACTGTGATGTGAAAGAGCCAAGCATATTCCCAGTTGCTTTGATGTGAGAATACATCAGTGCAACTAGTTGCTCAATCAAAAAATGACCATGTCTCAAGAAGTTATAGGTGGGCATAGCCAATTTGAGAGTTCTATGGTGACTTGAGTATTGGACTAAGAACCAGGTTCTGCTGCTGTGAAAAAGGCAAACTCCATGTTAGGCATAATTAGGAAAGAAATTAAAACTGCCAGGATCATACTGCCCTTATACAAATCTATGGTGTGACCACACTTAGAATACTGTGTACATACAGGCCTGTGGTTTATGCTGGCTCAGCTTGTCTGAGTGTGGAAAGCTAAGCAGAGTCATGCCTGGTTATTACTTGGATGGGAGACCCCTCTAGTTTCCTGCATTGAGCAGGGGGTTGGACTCGATAGCCTTGTAGGCTCCTTCCAACTCTATGATCTATGAAATCTATGAAAGGTTCAAATTCCTACTTAGCCATGAAGCTCATGGAACAGTCATTCTCTCGCTGCATAATGTACTTAAGAGGGTTATTGTGAGGATAAGATGAAGGGGGGAATTTATGCCACCCTGGGCTCCTTGGAGGAAGTATGGGATAAAAAAGTATTTGAATGTGTCCAGTATAACTAATTTGAGTACTGTATCCTAAGGGCTCAACAAAAGCATTGACTTAGGTACCTGAAAGATCAGTGTTCAAGGCCTATGAATTTTAATAAAGGATGTGTTATGTTTCTTGTGTATAGTGCACATACTACAAAAAATTGACTGGATTTAAAATCAGTGAGCAAGATCTACAAACAAAAGTCATGGCTCCTTTTGTAAATAACTTTTAAACATGTAATAATTTCCTCCCTGAATAATATAAAACTGTTGGTACTATATGGTCCTCACTGAAAATAAGGTAATTATCTTTTTCTATAGTTACAGAGAGGCAGTGAATAAATAGATCAGGAATAGGCACCAGTGCACCCCTAGACACCTTTCTTGGCATCCACAAAGGTGCCCTTCCCCTGCTGCTTCTTTAAAATTAACACATTTTCTTACTGGCAGCTGTGATTGCTGTGAAATAGGTTTCTGTTAGTGCTGAAAACAGTGGCTTCAAAGTACCGTAGTCGTTTAGTGTGTTGGTCTGCAGGACAGTTTCTCAAATTGCCAAATGTAACCGTGGCCAAAAAGGTTGTCTATGCCTGTACTAGATTGGCAAAATATGTCATGAAGCTGTGCTTAAGTTTTAGGAAAACTGAATCAAGGCCAGGAAAGCATTTTCCCATGTGGCATTTAAATAACTTTTTAAGACTCTTGCTATTTGTGTTTAATGGGTTGGATTCAGACTTAGTGATAATTAGAGTAAACCCACTGAAACAATGGGATTTACGTTAGTCATTTTAATCTCTCAAAAGTCCATTTGTACTACTTATGAATTAATGACATGCCTAATCTGAAAATAATGGTATTAAAAAGAAAGGATTTAAAAACCTCAGAGCCAGATGAGCCTGCAATAGTTGTGAAAGATGCTGAAAGTATGACTAACTTCCTCATTTTATGCATCCAAAGGAAGACACATGCAAGGGGAGAAATATTTTTGCAAACTATCTTTGAGAAGCACTGGGTGCATTCACATGCCATGCCAACTCACCCTGGCAACAAGCCACAATGGCTTGGTTGTTCTGCGAACAACCCATGGTGCGCCCAACAGATGATCGGGCTCATCATGGGTTGTTCATCCCCTGCTTCCCTCTCTGTCTTCCGACGGGAATCCCAGGGGACCTTGTGGCAGGACTGACTTGTCTTCCCCCTCCCCATTGTGATCGCAAGCCGTTTTTGGCTTGCTGCAGCTTTTTTCCCTGTTTACCCTTTTTTCCTGGGAGATCGCGAAAGCCGGCTTGATAGCCGGCTTTCGCGATCCCCATTTTGACTGCCCTTCAAAGTGCCCAAGCAGCATCTTAGAGAGGGTGTCAGTGGCTGGGATACTTGTTTTTTAAAAATATATATGCAGAAATAGGTTTGTTCTTTTTATTATTATTTATTTAGCTGCACTTGTGCAAGTGCAGAAATGTGAAGCCTCAGTTTGGGGGCAATGTGCTGGGGGGTAACTGCTGCCAAGGTGAGGCAGGTACCAACCCTGGACATTGCCCCAAAGAGGCTCCAAATAGGGTTTTTTCCTCCTTGCTTTCTCTTGACAGTTGTCACAGTTATGTCCCAGTTGTTTGACTGGGACATAATGCTGTATATGTCCCAGTCAAATAAAACCCATTGTCCTATCAATCATCCCCCTTTTAAAGGCTAGCTGTCAAAACTCCTTTACCCCAGAAAAGGGGGTGGGATTCACTTTTGCACTTTGCCAAGCACCTAGAATCTTGGGGGAAAGTGAGAAATGTGTAGCACCATGAGCACTGGCGGGGGGGAGGAACGAGGATCTCGCTTCAAAGGGGATGTAAATCACACCGCCCCCTTTTTATGAACAAAGATCACTCATGCCTTTGCTTTCCCTTGACAGCTTGCCTTTTGACAGCTGTCAAGAGAAAGCAAAAGGGAAAAAAACTTATTTGGAGCCTCTTTGGAGGAACATCCAGAGTTGGTACCTGCTGCACCTTGGCAGCAGTTACCCCCCAGCACATTTCCATAGCTGATGCTTCAAATTTCCGCACTTGGCAACTGCAAACCTCCGCAGTTGTACATATGTGGCTGTGTACGCTTAGCAAGAGTTTTTTTGCCGCTCTCGCCAAGCAGCTTGGTAGCCGATTCCCAGTACCCACAATGGGGTTGCTCGTCTGGGTTCAGACAATGCAACAACCCATTATGGTACAACCCCTCCAGAACAAGCTATGGGTTGTCAGGGTGGCTTGTTGCCCTCAAACAAGCCACCCTGCAGGAATCAGTTCAGATTCGGTTCAGTTTGGTTCAGTAGCAGCCCACAATGGGTTGTTGTGTCGTGCAAGCCCAGTCGCTGCCTTGTAATCATCTCTTTTGTGATAAATGTTTGTAATATGATATAGATATGACATGATATAGATATGACATGACAAAACATATGACATGACAAAGATAGCATCCTGAGCCTCAAAACCTGTAACTGAAGTTGACGAATTAAAATTTTAGTATTAAAGAGAAAAGTTGCTGCCGTATGACTTCATTTGGGTGAACTGCCGGTTCCATTTTAGATGTGGGTGGGAGGAAGCCAGGTTTGAGTATACAAATCTTATCATAGCCTTTTTCTAAGATTTGAAGGTAGATGTTTATAAATGTTGATAAAATCCTATGAAGATCAGTTTGAATTGGGTTTCCAGAGGTGTAGACATGTGTGTCTGTTGCAGCAAAAACAAAGCTTCTTGTGGCACTGTCTAACAAATATATTATGGCTTAAGCTACAGTCAACCACATCAGATGCATGAAATGTTATCCTGTGTTGCAGGCCTATATATGCATTTTTGGTGTGTGTGAGATTATAAACATTGAGATCAGAGGGAAATGAAATGCAGAAAGCACAGTTATTATAATAACTGCATTATTAATAGCGGCCATTCACAAAGCCGTTCTTGGATGAGAAGACAGACATCCTGGCATTGGTGAAGTAATTAACATATGTAGTGTAATTATTTTTTAAAAAAATGTCCCTATTGAAGCCACAGGAGTTAGTTGAACTTCTTGAACTGTTGTTCAGCTAATCTGCTCTTGAAGTTCCGTTGCTTCGGAATGGCCACTTTACGGTCTGTATGCAATTCCTTGCCACCTATGGCTACTCGGTTAGAGCTTAAGTACAAGGTTGTAGTGAAAGTATAGGATCTGGCAGATATGGATTGGAATATTATTGGATTGGATGTCAGCTTGCTTGCAGAAGGCACTATGACGAACATCTATTGCTAGAATGAATCGTTGTATAAGCTAACATAACATATGGGGCTTTGTTTTTTCAGTAACTTTTAATGCGGTCAACAGGCCAGAGATAAAAGAAGACAGATGTTTACAAAACAAAATATAACCACATAAAATAACATCAACTCAAACATGCAATATACAAACGTAAGGTAGCCCCTCCAGAAACAATCTTCCAACATCAGATAGTTGTTTCCTTGTTCTCATTGCAACTGACAAGAATTTGGCCTTATTGATGGGATTTTATCTGACTGCAGATACTGTATTTAACATACAGTTGGACTGATTTACTTGGTAAAGTTTGCTTTTTCAGAAGTCAAGTCAATTTAATCTGTAAAAACATTTCATATCTAAATTGCATTTTCATTATAGAGGTCATGCAGTTGCCTGTCATAACCAAATTTGCTTCAAGTGTAGGAAGTGTCACCAGAGGTGGAAGTGCCTTGTTGACTAATGCACTATTTTGCCTATTAACATGCTGATTAGCTAGTGACTGTGTGATTAATGCTGGCATCATTGCTGATTTTATGAGTGTCCTTTTTTCTATCCTCATGGATCAGAAAAATAAGTCACACTGGTCATGTAGTTCACTAATTTTTGCGTGAGAGTGGGTTGGAGAGAGGTGACACTACACCATAGAAATAACTCCTTTCTCATTTGAAATTTCAAACTATGTGATGCTTTTAAAGATGAGGATAGAAACAGATTAGGGGGCAGCACAAATCTGTATAATATTCTCTAGCTTCTAGCAAACAAAGCCAGTCTTGGTCTCCAAGCTGCTGCTGCCGCCGCCGCCGCCGCCGCCGCCGCCTCCTCCTCCTCCTCCTCCTCCTCCTCCTCGTCCTCCTCCTCCTCCTCCTCCTCTTCTTCTTCTTCTTCTTCTTCTTCTTCTTCTTCTTCTTCTTCTTCAGGAGATTGTTGGTGGTTGTCCTGATCACTAGCATAGGTGGCACAAAAATATGTGCACTTCATCATGCATCTGATGAAGTGGGCAATAGTCCATGAAAGCATATGCTATAATAAATTAGTTAATCTTTAAGATGCCAGTGACAGCCCCTTCGAAGTGTTCAAGCAGCACATTGGAGGGGATGTCTGGCTGGCCACCCCTTTAAAAAAAATGTTTTTGTGCCCCAAGTGTATGAAATTTTTTTCCCGTAAAAGGAAAAAAGCTGCAGCAAGCCAAAAAATGGCTTGCAATCATGGCAGGGAGACGAGACAAGGTGGCTTGAGCTGCGATGTCCCCTGGGATAGGGTCTGGAGGACTAAAGGGGAAGAAGGGGGAGAAGAACCCATGGGAGCTCTGTCGTCTGTCGCACTGTATGCCTTTCCCTTACCACTGAAGCTGGAGTCCATATAAAAAAAAGGGGGGGGGGAGAACCATAAATGACAAAACATGCATAGGATGTTTCCAGCTGCGTTGTTCTATTTGGGTCTCTTATTTGGAGGAAGAAACTTGCTGCATAGACTCAGGAATGAACTCTTCTTCCAACTCTGGAAGCATACGAGAAACAAAATTAGCAGCTAGATTAGCAATGTAGCTTTCTAATTTTTAAATGTGCACCATTGACATGGTCTGTGCATGTCAAGGAAGTTCTGCAACGATGTCTTGTAATGTGGATAAAGAAAGTCTTCATGGAAGCTTTGAGTGCACTCCTGTAATTTTCCAATACATTGAAAAATTAGTCTCATCCTGTCTGAGCTATCAGTCTCATCCATTTAAGTGATTACAAGCTACTTTGTGCTTTATTACAAAGACTAGTCTTGGGCATGATTGTGGCAAATGTGTCACATCCTCCACCTTTCAACTCTGCCCTCCTTAGAGATGATGGTAGTCTCCTACTGTTTCCCACTAACCAGCAGGGAGTGGCTCTAGAAACCTCACAAACTTGTAGATCTGGTTTTCATGCAAACGTTCAGATTTCCTTTAACCTCACTGGGAACGCTTTGACATTGCTAGTATCTGGGTAGGATTTCAGAACCGACTGAAGAAATAATCTGCATTCCCATTCTGGGGACAATTGTAGTTGTTTCCTCAAAAATTAATAAAAATCTTTTTCTTTCCCTCATGACTGGGTATTTTTCTCATATCACGGTGTTTGCATTTTTGGGTCAAGCTCACAACTTTTGCATGTAGTTAATACATTATGTCGAAGTCCCCTTTTATTTATCTTTCTCAAGCTATTCAATGCCAGTGAAGAGAATTAAACAAAAAGCTTCAGTTTTACAAGGGAGTGTTTATCAGATCTAATTCCTTCAGCCTCTAGTCAGTCTAGAATTTTGCACTGTTATGTAGGAAGTTGTCTTATATCAGATCAGACTGTCTGTCTAGCTCAGTAATGTCTACTCTGACTAGCAGTGGATTTTTAGGGTCTCCAGCAGGGGTCTTTCATGTCATCTGCTACCTGATCCTTTTTAAAGTATAGAGGCTGATCATCTTTCATCTATCGTAAGATAGGTGGTTATCGTTTAATTCTGCAGGAGGAGGGGTGGACAGACAGAGCACAACACCTGCTGGATTTATATTGTGCTCTGTGTATAGCAGGGGTACACGGACCTCTGGCTCAGCTTGTCTGAGCGTGGAAAGCTAAGCAGGGTCAGACCTGGTTATTACTTGGATGGGAGACCCCCCTCTAGTTTCCTGCATTGAACAGGGGGTTGGACTCGATGGCCTTGTAGGCCCCTTCCAACTCTATGATCCTATGAACCTTTTCACCTCCAATGGCCACATCCTGGTGTCAGATGCCAGTTGGGGACTGTACGTGTGTATGCCCCTCCTTCTGCATACATACACTCTCTCTGTCTCCCCCCCCTATACATATACAGACTCTTTCTCTCCCCCACCTTGCCCACACACATATTCACTCTCTCCCCACCACTCCTACACACAGAGAGAAAAAGAGAGAGAGATCTCAGTGTGCAGGGAGAGGTGGTTTAAACCTCCTCTTCCTGCATGTTGAGGCTTTTTGCCTTTCCAAGCCCCCAACAATCTCCAGAGAGATCTCTGTTTCTTTCTCCATCCCGAACAGCAGCAGGAAAAATAGTGATTTGGCAGTTGGGTTTGCTAGAGGTTGAGAGAGGTGTTTGCCTTTCCCAGGCCCCAGCAAGATTGCTGTCTCAGTGCTGCTAATAGCACTGCCAAAACAGTGTTGTTCCCCACACACAATCCAGCTGATCAGTAGAGCTGTGGGGGGAAGTGGGCAGGGGTCCCTATGGCTCCATGGGCCATACTGGGAGGTTGTGCATCTCTGGTGTGTAGCGTTGCAGCATAACTATGGAGGGGTTACATGTCTGTCTCTGTTCCATTCCTCCTCGCACTTTGTGTCACAAAGCCAGAAGCTTGTACTACTTGGGTATTGAGTGGATTCTTTTGATTCATATCTATCTATCTATCTATTACATTTATACCCCACCTTTTTTCCTTGTGCAAGGAGGCTTACCGTACATAATCCTCCTCCTCTCTATTTTATCCTCACAACAACCCTGTGCAGTAGGTGGCTCAGTTGTGCTAAACAAAGCCAAGCCATGGACAATCTATGTGTGGCTATGTTTATAGTTTTAAAAAAATCAGTAGTCGGATGTGGCAATCTTACATGGGGAAAGAGGGAGAAGGAATAGTGGCCAGTTGAGTGTGTGAGAGTAATATATTCACTAGTGTTTATCATATGCTGTCTGGCTGCCTGTAATTTTGGCAGACCATGGAAAGGAATATAAGCTACAATCTTGATATAGATTGCAGTCATACCTACATATGCAACATCATACATGTGTGTGAATAGATAGATAGATAGAGAGAGAGAGAGAGAGAGAGACTTCATTCACTCCTCTTCCATGCATGCAAATAGAATGCCTAATTGATGCAGGTAGTGTGTTTCCCTTGCAAGTATCGTAAATGCAGTTTTGGATTGGGGGATGGATCTTTCCTTAGCCATAAGTATAACCACACTGACCAGGTCAGTTAATTTTCATCCTATATTCTGCCCCTTGTTACACTGTGGTGACATCCATCATGTAAAGAAGCTGCCTATTTTATGTACCTTCTTTGTTGGCATTTTATTAGGATTTTTTAATTTGTTAAAATTACATGTTATGAACCACCCTGGTACCATAAAATGAATGGTGGTATATGAATATTTTAAGTAAACCACTAAGAATAGACACTAAACATGGATGGCAAATGGCTAAAATTATTTAGATAGTCTGTGTACAGTAAGCAGAGTGACGTTAGAGTACTCTATGGGCAAGGCTTGACCAGAAACTCAGCTGCCAGCATGGTGCAGCCTCCCATTAAAGAAATGAGTGAAACAATGTTATCTGGAAGAACTGGTAAACTACTGCTTCCATTTTGTGAGTAGAGCTGTATTTACATACATATATGATGAAGAATTCTATATAACTGGAAAACCTGCGCAAGTTAAAAAGGTATAATGTCACCTACCTTGCATCTCTGGTTGACTCGAAACAGAATGATAGTAGCATCACTTTAGTTTTGTGGAGACAGCCTGAGCACACACGTAGTGACATGAACCCTGACACAGTTTCCCCTTGGTAACCACACATAGGTCCCCCTTGGCAACCTCTGTCTGCATAATCCCCACCTGGGGGACAGGAGATACACGTCTGGCCCGACAGGTAATACGTGACTCCATCTACATACCCTCAATGGGGCACATCTACCGAATCCACAAGAAGAAGCATGGACCATCAGGAAGTGAAGGGCAGTCTCAAAGAGCTGCAAAGTATTCCCTAAATCCAAAGGCGCCACCTTTTCCCGGGCAGGAATAAGCCCACCTGATCAGCAAGGAGCGGGGAGGGGGAAGATGGGGGTAGAAAACCCCTCGGCCAACCCGAATCTGGGTTGGGAACACGGGCGAGCTGACACCTTCCAAGTCCAGCCCCGGCTGGGTCAAGCAGTTCTCTTCCCCGAGCGCAGGACGGGCTCGGAGTCAGGCTAGACAGAACAGAAGTCTGGAAGCATAAAGTATTTGGTGCAAGGTAACTTCTATTGCTGCAATATGCTAGCCTGGGAAATAAGGAGTTCCGATTCATGAGGTCATGACCTAGTTTTGTTTATGCTGTAGTATTCCTAGCAGTCTATTAGTTCCGCTCCATTAACCTACCGTAAATAAAGCGTCTATTCATTGATGTGAATGGTTCTGTGTGCTTTTTAGGTAGCAGTTGCATTTAAATCGCTTAATATTCCCTTGACGGGCTATATCTCAGTGACGGTTAACCCGTTAAGTGCCGAACTCACGCAGAAGACCCAGTTGCTGGTCTTCCACAAGTTTTAACCAACATTTTGTGATCAAATAAAGATGGCATACTTTGTACTTTTGACCGATGCAAGGCATCTGCAGAACTTATTTCACAGGAAGCAACCAATGAGAGGAGCTCTGGCTAGTGCTAAATGCTGGCTTGTTACATTGCTGTTTTATTTTTTTACAGAGGCAAGCTTGTACTTTAAATGATGTAATTAGCTGATGGCTCAGCAGGTTTGTCATGCCATTTAGGTGCTATCTGTCACAAAGATTGAACTGATAAAGCCTATCTGTACAGGTTTAAAACTAGCAGAAGAAAATATTTTTGTACATTACACAGTGCATCTGACTTGGTAATGAGGGTTGAATTGTTACTTGGCTGTGCTAAGAAACCTTCATTCTGTGTTCAAAATAGGGTAATATGCAAAAATGCACATTATATAGATATGCATAACTTACACTTAGCAAATTAACTGTCCCAACCTATGCAGATTTACTCAGAAATAATTCCCACTAAGTCTAATGGGGCTTACTCCCAACTAATTGTGCATAGGATTCCAGATCAAGAGAAATGTCATGCCATTTATTCTACTTATACTCACTTTTGTATAATTCTTCTTGAATTGAAATAGAGAAAATGTCAGAGACCTGAATTCTATACCAAGAATACAAATTAATTCATCATAAATTATGAAAATCTATATACTGTAATACATACAAATGTGTTTATATGCATATGTTCATCATTTTCAAATGTTCGCAAAATCTTTATTTTGCAGATTCTGTAGGAAGATGTAGGGGATGGAGAAATAGGTCATCTGAAATAGAAATTGACTGAGTGTATAATGGAGGGAAACATGGAGCTTGGCACAGGGCACTGGGAAGAAAGTGTGGGGAAATCCCAAATGAGGAAATGTGGAGGAGGTAATACCAGTTTATTTACATGAAGGAAGTACATTGAGTTCAGATAAATTATATTGATTTTGCTGGCCTACCCTCTTGTTTGCTGTTAATCTCGAGAGCATTAACATAATTCATTTATGAATGACATAACTTAGTAACAGATTATCGTGTACAGAAGAATTGTGTGAAATGCTTGCAGTGTAGCATCTCTGTTAAGGTTTTGAGAAGTGAGTCATGGATTGTTGCTAGTTTAAGAGGCTGTCACTCCCTTCTCTTATACGCTAAAAGGTGAATTGGAAGTTTCTAGGTAATAGCACTGAGGGAGAGCAGGACCGGGGAATGTGAATCTGAATGCTCAGATTTTAAGAGGGATTGGGGATGAGTGTGGAGTGCGGGGAGAGAAGCTCAGTCCAGGGAACCAAGTGCATGAATTTACTTGGTTGTGAATGGTGGGGGGGATGGGATGGGACACAGAACAATTTTTTAAAACTTCAGCAAACAACATTCAGATTACTACTTCTGGCATTGTGTTTACTATCTCTTTATTACTTGTTCTTTTTATTAATGTGAAATGTTAGACTTAGATTCTCTCCAGCATGGCTTTCAACACATTTTTGTTTTTGTGCCAAGAACACTGTGTTCTGTTAAGTCATTCAGTGACGTTGCATGCTGGCCTACAGCCAAGGAGGGTCAAGTTCATTCAAATAAGTTTCAGCGTAGGCTCACACTGGGTGAGGAATGTCAGTCGTGTCTTTGCATGATATGTGCCTGTGTCATGGCAAATTCTGCAAAGAAATTAAGAGATTTGTTTATGTGACTTTTAGCAAATTGATATGAAATATTTTTTGTGTGTAAAAAGGTTATTTAGAAAATGAACTGAATCAGCTCATAAGGCTTAATGATTTTCTTTTCTTCCTTTGCTCCTTTCATTCTTAAGAAAGATGCAAGCTATACTTTCCTCTTTTCCTTGGCACTGAGTATTCTGTTGAAGTCTCAATGTTCTGTCTCTTCTTGTGATAAAAATAGATCTGGTCCCAATCTCGGACATTTGTTTATATGTGTTTTTAATCACTGCCCACAAATCCAGGAGATCTTAGGAGTGTGTATAAGAGCTACATAAATGCACGAATCTTAGGCTTTCATTTCTGAAGAAGTCAGCTCCGGTTTCTTTGAAAGATCCCTCCTCAAGGGTGCACTGTGTAATTGTGAAAAAGCTATCATTATTTTCTTGCTCCATATTCCCTTTTAGTGAACTGCTTTTGCTTCTACTTTGCATAGTTTTTCCTTCCTGTAACCCTGCCACAAATCACATTGCATCCCTGCCCCTCCCCCCTTCCTCCCTTCCAGTAACTGCAGTGTTAGCAACAATTTGGGAACCACTGGCAAAATAATCTGCTTGAGAAGCCCATAAAACAACTAGCAACAGGACATTAGTTACAACAGATATAGTCAGGCTGCCACTAAACTATCTCCAAAACAACTGTTGATATTTAAAGCACAAATGGAAATCATCCATCACCGCCACCTTTTATCTCTCAGTTTTTGTATTATTCATTAATAAAATATCTGGAACAGATCCATTTGTAGGGGTGTGCTTGCCTGAGAGAATGAAGAAGAGAATTAAGTAGATAATTGACGGAAATCTTCTGTTTCGTCTGATTTCATTACCAACTTGTTTTTGGGGTTATGTATCAGCTCTAGGTCTTGGCTCACTTGATGTTTAGTTTTTAAGGGAGAGAAACGGAGTTGGACCAGGTTCCCATGGTTCAACACCCACTCTTAAACAACTACCTGTCAGAGCTTGCTTCCTTATCTTAACTGTGTGGGAGAGTAAAGTCTGATCAACTTGGTGCTCATCGCTAGGTGTCACTTGGTTTCAATAATTTTTGTATCACATAGGAAAATGTAGGAGATTTTGCTTTGTTTTCCTCTTTCCTGTGGGGAGGAAGGGAAAATGGATTTTTAATTCTCTTTCTGCCAATAAAAGTTGTTCTGGGGATATTTATTTGCTAACCTTGCTTGCTTTAGAGGTGTTTTTCATTCTGTAGTTCCTTCGTTTTAAAGTAACATTTACATCCTGACACATGCTTTTTACCTTTCTACATTGATATAGGGCTAATTCTAACAAACCACTTTAGATTGCAGATGAAGGTTTCCATGATGGGATGCTCTCCCATGAAGAAAAGATTTTCTACAAACGCTGATGTGAAATCGAGGCTAGAATCCTGCTTTCTAACTTCAGTTTTCTGTGCGCAGGAATTAGGATTTTTTTGCATGGAGGAACATTCAGTCATGTGAGTCTTCACTTGTAGTCTGTAGTGGTACAGTCCAGACAGAGAGTTGGAACCAGAGGATCTTCCTTCCTCTGATGGAAGGTAGAGCTTCCATTGATCCCTCCCAAAACCACCCTCCACCCTTTGGCCATCCCCAGCACTTTTAAAATGGTTTAAACTTTTTTCAAACTATTTTTGGTATGCCAAGGGATAAGTGTATACCTACATATGTGCTCATAGTTGCAGCTTAATTTAGGAGTTAAATTTACTAAAACAGAAGTTTGAGGTCGGGTCTAGTCTGTTTTAGCCCTTGGATACTTTGACTGTGACTAGTACAGTGGAGTGAAAAGTTCTCCCCTTCCCTCCCCTCCACCCTTAGCAAGGTTCCTTTTTTCTCCATTATATTTGTATAATTTTCAAGTTACCACTATGGTGCTGCTTGCCCTGAGCCAGTAAGGAATAACTTGGCTCCCATCACTACAGAAAAATAATTCTTTGCACAGTCTTCTATATATTTGCTGATAAAGTAAAATCATGCATTAGGGGCAGAAACAGCCTGAGCTGCTCTGGTAGGTGACTTACACTGTGGAATGGACCTGTCAGTATTCCTGGCCTCTCAGCATCAACCACGTTATTTTTTTGGATCATCTCTCCAGGATGAGACTTGAAGGCATGCTGTTTCAGTGTCTCTGGTCTTTCCTGGGAGAGATGGATCCTGGGGAGAGATATGGGTCCAGAAGGTGGTCCTGGGGGACTTTTGTTCTACCTCATAACCTTTGTAGTCTTTGGAATATCTCTAGGTTTTTCAGAGTACCTCAAGGTTCAATCAAGGTTCTATCTTAAGTGCCATTTTTTGGTAGAAAGGCAGGGTACAAATAAAACAAATAATATATCCCCCCCCCCATACTGTTTAAAATCTGCATAAAACTGCTGGGAGAAGTCACGTGGAGCTATATGCTAAAGTGTCACCAATATGCAAATGACATCTCTTTTTCCATCTGCTAGTCCCAGGGAGGCTGTGGAAATCCTGAAAAGGTGTTTGGAGGTAGTTTTGGTATGTATGAGGGCAAACCAGGAAGCCAGTGTGGCGTAGTGGTGAGAGTGTTGGACTGGGACTCGGGAGATCCGGGTTCTAGTCCCCGCTTGGCCATGAAACTCATTGGGTGACTTTGGGCCAGTCACTGACTCTCAGCCTAACCTACCTCACAGGGTTGTTGTGAGGATAAAATGGAGAGGAGGAGGAGGATTATGTAAGCCGCCTTGGATTCCTTGCAGGAAAAAAGGTGGGGTATAAATATAATAAATAAATAAACTAGCTGAAGCTTAATCCAGATAAGATGAAAGTACTGTGGGGAATCTGCTGATTTGGATGGAGGTTTGCAACCAGTTTGGATGGGGTTATACTTCCTCTAGAAGACCAAGTACACAGCTGGATGTTCTTCTGGGCTCAGTGCTATTTATGGAAGTGCAGGTGGCATTGGTGGCTAGAAGCATCTTTTACAAGCTTAGGCTGCTCACCAGCTTCAACACTGTCTGGAAAACCAGACCATGTCTCAGTTGCTCTGGTTGCATGGATGGATGGATGCCATGCACTCTTTGTGGGGCTGCTTTAGAGATCTTTTGGAAACGTCAACTGTTAGAGAATGCAACTGCTAGAATGCTTGTGGGAGCCAGGCGTTCTGAACATATTACACCTATAGCATGCCAGCTTCATTGGCTGCCTATAAAGTTCACTGTTAAAGTACTGTTGTGGACCTTTAAAGCCCTAAATGGTTTGGGATCAGGTTATTTGAAGGATCATCTGCACCCATACAAACCTGCCCATAGCCTGCTTTCTAACTCACTGTCAAAATCCATCATACTGATAGGCACAAGAGAGAGGGCTTTTTCTGTGATGACCCCACATCTTTGGAACTCTCTTCTGAAAGAGGTTCATATGGCCCCATTTTTGTCACTTTTTAAATGGACCCTTTAAAATGTTTGCGTTTCTCCCTTTATGATAGAGGGAATTCCAGAATCTTCGGGAGGGGGCACCTCCCCTTGTCCTGGAGGGAGGATTTAACAACTTTAGTTGCTCCTCAAAGGGGAGAGACAATCCCCTCACCCCCTGACAAGCCCTGTCTAATGGCAGTGATACAGCATTTTTTGCTGATCTCCAGAAAGCTCAGCATAACAAAAAACAAACAAACCACCAAACACACAGTTTTCTTCCACTACCCATTAGTATTTAGCCTAGAGATGCGGCATCACCCAATTCATGAGCAGAACCCTCCTTTCTCGGAAGGCCTGCTCTCTAGCGCGCTTCCCAGCCAATTCTCTGGCATCTCAGCTGCAAGGACCAGACCTCTCCCACCATTGCCATTGCTGCCACACAAACTGCACAGCGAGGATCACCTTCCACCACTATAGGGCAGGCTAGGGGTGATGTTGGATAGCTCTGTCACTCCAGTAGCCTGCTGGTCACCAAGAAGGCAGTGACCCAGCCTTCTAGTGAGGTGGTTGTAGCAGACACTACCACCATTTGGGGGACAGATGCTCTCCTTAACCCCTAACATGGCCAACCTCCCACTGGGTTCTTTAGCTCCCACTGGGTTCTTTAGCTCCCACTGGGTTAGCGCTGTTGTTGTCAGCAAGATCAAAAGGTTCTTCTTCGTGGTCTCTGTGCATCACACATATGGGGGGCTCTGCGCATGTGCGGAGGCTGCTTCGGGAAGGTTCTATAGCTGAGGTAAATTTTGGGCGGGAACCCCTCCCCCCTGCGTCTCCCTTGCGCGGGTTCCCGCCCTCTCCCTCAGTTCCTCTTCGACCGCCATCGCGTGTGGCTGTTCTTTCGAGAGGTTCTGGAATTCTAGTCTTGGAATTCAGCTAGGTTACTGCTTTTTCGAAATTTCTTCGTTAACTTTCCCCCCGTTCGTCGTGGGATCACCAGAATGATTATGGCTCCGAAAGCCCCCTTTCGCAAATGCGTAAGGTGCGGGACGAAGCTTCCTCCGGCTGATGGACACTCGCTGTGCCTCGCCTGCCTCGGCGAAGGCCACAATGTGGACGCTTGCCATCATTGCCAAGCGTTCACCAAACAAGCGAGGAAGCACAGGGCGGACAAACTGACGGCCATTCTGTATAAAAAGGCCCTACAACCGCCCGCGGAAAAGCCTATCCCTTCGGCTAGGCCTAGTACGCCACCGTCGCACACGGTCTCCTCAGCGGACGCTCAGGAGGCCTACATGGCGGCGATGATATCGAAGAGCAAAGCTAAGAAGGCTCGTAGAGAAAAGGAGGAAAAAAGGAAGAGCAAGGAGCGGAAAGATAAGGCAAGGAGATTGGCAAAGAAATTAGCTTCGTCTCTCTCGGGATCGAGATCGACAGTGGCTCCGGATCCGACGGACGTCGTGACCGTTGAACGCCCGGCTGGGCTGCAATCTCCTCCCACACGGGTTCCCTCGGGCTCGAGGGACCCTCCTCCTTGCTCTCCACCAAGAGTCCCCTCGGGATCGAGGGAGACTGGGCTGAAATCTCCTCCTCCACGGGTTCCCTCGGGCTCGAGGGACCCTCCTCCTCGCTCTCCACCTAAAGCCCCCTCGGGATCGAGGGAGGCTGCCCGGATCTCTGTACCTGAAGGCGAGATACCGGATTCACCTTCGGAACCGAGACCTACGACCACTGCTCTTCCGACTCTGGCATCGGAGCCGAGAACTGTTCTCCCAGCTCTAGCCTCCCCGGTTCGTGCGAAACGGGCTCGTACTCCACGGACTCGATCTAGCTCTCTCAAGATCGAGGAGGTGCTGATCACCCGGGACCGGGCATCCTCAAGGTCATCCGATTCCCGTAAAACCCGAGACCCCCGGCGATACAGGGAAAGGTCTCAGGATTCAAGGGATTCGAGATACTCCAGGGCGTCTCGCTACAGCTACCACCAGAGGCACTCTCCTGTGTCTGAATACAGATACCAGACCAGGGTGTACCGTTCCCGAGAGAGGTCTCCACTCAGGAGACACTCCCCGAGAAGGGATGATAGACGCTGTCCACCGAGACAAGAAGGGGTGCGTCCCGACCCCAGAATGTCTCCGCCGGTCCGCGCTCTAGCCCTCCTCAAGTGGACGAAAGAGAAGATCGGCTAACTACGGCCTCGATGGCAACTGTATCCCGCTCCCGTAGGTCGTCGACCCCGGGGTCTCCCATAACGGACTCGGACTCGATCGTCTCGTTGTCCCCATCGTCCACATCCCTGGACCAGAACGTCTCCACTCAGGCCGCTGTATCCCCCTCTGAGGATATGGGCACCTTCCAGGACCAGGTCCTCCGGATGGCTCAAGCCCTCGGTCTGGAGACGGCGGTCGAGGAGAAGAAACAAGTAGATCCTCTCTTTGACGCGGTTTCCAAATCATCTTCGGGCCCGACTTTGCTCCCTATCACCCCGACGATGCTGGAGACGGTGCAGGGATCGTGGAGCTCGCCATCCACAGCTCCTCCTGCGGCAAAGCGCCTGGACGTTCTTTACAAGATTAGGCCAGACACAGCTAAGTTTCTCTTCTCCCATCCCACCCCGAACTCGATGATAGTTGAATCAGCACAATCGAGATCGGGCAAACAGCATTCCACTCCGTCCGACCCCGAAGGAAAAAGGTTAGACAACTTCGGACGAAGAGTCTACACCTCGAGCGCCCTGGGGATCCGGGTTGCTGGGTACCAAGCCACGATGGCTAGGTACCAACTCTTCCTTTGGGAAAAGATGGGAGGACTGATTGACTACCTACCGGACGAGAAGAGAGACTTGGCCAGAGTCTTCCAGGCCGAGGCAACGAACACCTCCAGACAACAGATCCATACTGCCAGACACCAAGGGGACTGTCATGGGAGATCCCTGGTGAGTGCAGTCGCTCTCTGCCGTCACGCCTGGCTAAGGTCTTCTACATTGACCATGGAAGCTAAGGCCAAAATTGAGAATCTGCCCTTCGACGGAGTCGGCCTCTTTAATGATAAAACGGACGACTCTCTCGACGCGATTCAGAAAGCCCGGGTGAATGCGAGGAAGATGGGCCTACTCCCACAGACATCTTCCAAGACGTTCAGACGGCGCAGGTGGACTCCGTATCCTCCTCCAGTAGCTCCTAATCAGCAGGGTCAACAACTCCAGCAGTGGCAGGACAGTCGTACTCGTCCACAGCAGCCCCGGGTACCGAACCGTCAGTTCCAGCAGCAACGGTACCGGGGCTCCCGTAAAGGAGGCAACTTTCAAAGGCGTCGGGTTTGACGCGACCCAAGGCACGACCGACACCTCTACTCCGATCCTTTCGGCTCAACCTCAGTTCGGAACTCGACTATCCCTCTTCCTACCATCATGGAAGAAAATTACCACCGATCGTTGGGTTCTGGACATTATCCGGCAGGGGTACAGGATCGAGTTCGATTCTCTCCCACCTTTTCTTGGCATCCGCACCACGCAACCATCCCAAACGCTGCAGGAGGAGGTCGATTCCTTGTTACTCAAGGGGGCCATCGAGATGGTCCCGCCTCACCTGACACAGGACGGCCTTTACTCCAGGTATTTCACGGTGTCAAAGAAGGATGGGGGACTCCGACCGATCCTGGACCTACGTTCAGTGAACTTCTACATTCTTCCCAAGAAGTTCAGGATGGTCACTCTCCAATCGATCTTGCCTCTCCTTCGCAAGAACGACTGGTTTGCATCCATCGATCTCCAGGATGCCTACTTTCACATAGGGATCCATTGAGACAGCCAGAAATCCCTGAGGTTCAAGATCGGATCCGAAGCTTACCAGTTCAAGGTACTTCCATTCGGACTTTCGACGGCACCGAGAGTGTTTACCAAGTGTATGACAGTAGTCTGCGCTACTCTACGAACTCAAGGGGTGACGCTCTATCCTTACCTGGACGATTGGCTCATCGTTGCTCCATCTGCTCAGGAACTTCGGAGCGCCCTCCGCCTGACTACCGACACTTTGTCCACTCTCGGTCTCTGCCTCAACGACAAGAAGTCCACTCTATTCCCAACTCAAAGGATCCAATTCATCGGAGCATTCTTAGACGCCACGGTCGGTCGTGCCTTTCTACCGGAAGACAGAGCTCTAAAAATACTTACCCTCGCCTCGAAACTACGAAAGGCGATGTCGTGCACAGCCCACTCGATTCAACGGCTCCTCGGTCTCATGGCCTCATCCATATCGGTCGTTCCTCTCGCTCGACTTCGTATGCGCCAACTCCAAAACTGTTTCATAAGGTCGTTCGATTCCGAGATGAATGCCCATCGAACGAGACTAACTATTCCGTCCAGCATAAGACAGTCTCTTTGCTGGTGGATGATCCGCTCCAATTTGACAGAAGGGCTACCCTTCCAACCCGTCCCACCTTCGCTTACGCTCACGACGGACGCATCTCTTCTGGGCTGGGGAGCTCACTGCGGGAATCATACAGCGCAAGGCCAGTGGGGCCCGCGAGACCGGGAGAGGCACATCAATGTTCTAGAACTCAAAGCCGTATGGAACTCGATGAAATCCCTCGAACCCATACTCGTTGCGAGACATCTGCAAGTGGTCACGGACAATACTACGGTTGTGGCCTACCTGAACAAGGAAGCCGGCACCCGCTCACTACGGCTGACAAACCTAACCCTCCGTATGTTCGACTGGATGATCCCTCGTCATATATCGGTGAGGGCCATCCATATTGCAGGGAAGGACAACACGCTGGCAGACGCCCTCAGCAGGATGTCACTCGACTCCCACGAGTGGCAACTCGACGTTCGAATTCGACAATCCCTGTTCCACCTGTGGGGAACCCCAACAGTGGACCTCTTCGCCACTTCAGCCAATACAGCCTGTCGCATTTTCTGCAGCAGAGCAGGACACGACAATGCGTCGATCGGGGATGCATTCCTGATAACTTGGTCGGGGACTCTGTTTTACATATTCCCACCGATTCCATTGTTGGCCAAGGTAATCTCGAAAATCCAGTCCGAGGGCACGAACTGCATCCTAGTGACCCCATGGTGGCCGAGGCAAGCATGGTTTGCACCACTTCTATGACTCTCCAGGGGAGAGTATCGCTATCTACCGAACACGTCAACGATACTTTCTCAAGCTCGAGGCACGCTATTGCACCCGAATCCGTCCATCTTGAAACTCACGGCATGGCTAATTTGATACCGAGCGCACTTCCTTCAGAGATCAAACTCGTACTGCACGAAGCGTGGAAACCATCCACTAGAGCTTCATATGCCAGAAAATGGAAAGCCTTCTGTGATTATCTTGGTCGGATCGAAGTGCCCTACTCTAGCGCTCCTATCCCAAGTACTGCAATTCATGCTTCATTTGCATCACAAGGGGCTTAAGACGAGCTCGTTAAAGGTCTAGTTGGCTGCCCTGTCAGCATATCATAATGGTCAAGATGGGTCCATCTTGTTCTCGAACCCGCTAGTTAAGCGTTTCATGAGAGGATTAAGAAATATGACCCCCTCATTTAAACCAGTCACTCGGGTCTGGGACCTCCAATTGGTTCTGCAGGTACTCATGGCTAAGCCATTTGAGCCAATGGCGACAACGGATCTCCGCTTAGTAACTTTTAAGACCGTATTTCTTGTCGCAATCACCTCTGCTCGGAGAGCATCAGAACTGGCGGCTCTAAGGGTCGATCCTCCATACCTCAGTTTCCACAAGGAAAAGGCGGTGTTGCGCCCAGATCTGGCCTTCCTTCCTAAGGTTGTGTCCGCCTTCCATTTAAATCAGGACATTATTTTACCGGCTTTCTTTCAAAGTCCGTCGACTCCATTGGAACAGCAGCTCCACATGCTGGACGTGCGAAGGGCTCTGTTGTTCTACAAGTCCCGCACTGAGTCCATAAGGAGATCTCCCCGTCTCTTTATTTGTTACGGTGGACGCTCCAAAGGCCTGCCAGTCTCGACCCAACGTCTATCTTCGTGGATTGTAGACTGTATTGAGCTAGCATACGAACTCAAACGACAGCGGTTGCCGAACTCGGTACGAGCTCATTCTACCAGAGCCGTATCGGCCTCGACGGCTTTCGCGAGAGGAGTATCGTTAACGGATGTCTGCAAGGCGGCTACATGGTCCACGCCTTCGACGTTCGTATCACACTACCAAGTCGATGTTCGATCCCGGAGGGACAATGCTTTTGGCAGAGCTGTCCTTTCCTCGGTCCTACAGTGACGACGACACCGACCCTCCACCGGTAAGTCAGCTTGCTACTCTGCCCATATGTGTGATGCACAGAGACCACGAAGAAGAAGGACAGGTTGCTTACCTGTAACTGTGGTTCTTCGAGTGGTCATCTGTGCAGTCACACAACCCGCCCATCCATCCCCGCTACGGTGTCACTGTTGAGTTCGATGGTGTACTGAACCGGGACTCTTGGGCTCACTATGATCGGTACCATATGACACCATCGAATTGGAATTTCGGTACTTCTTTTTAGGGAAGTGGAGAAACCTCTTCCTATGTTCTCCCTTAGTACTGGGATCGCGATGGCGGTCTCAGGGGAACTGAAGGAGAGAGCGGGAACCCGCACAAGGGAGACACGGGGGAGGGGTTCCCGCCCAAAATTTACCTCAGCTATAGAATCTTCCCGAAGCGGCCTCCGCGCACGCGCAGAGCCCCCCATATGTGTGACTGCACAGATGACCACTCGAAGAACCACAGTTACAGGTAAGCAACCTGTCCTTTCTCCCAATTAGGGAAGGAAAATCCTGCAGCACAAGTCCCTTGCCCTCCAGATCCCCACATAGGGGGATGGACTATAGCTCAGTGGTAAAGTACATGCTTTGCGTAGAGTTGTATAATGAAGCCTCGCTGGGGCAGAACGAGGCCGAACATGGCCCCGCTCATGCCCCGTTGAGGCCTTACCTTGTCTTTGGGGCGGCTCGCGCACTCTGCGGAGAGCCGCCCGCACTGCTCGTTCCAGTCCGTTGCGTCACTTCCGGTACTGGAAATGACACGACGGAACCCTGCGCAGGCGCACTGGACCCCTATGGTCCGTTCTGCGCCTGTGCAGGGTTCATTTCCGGGCCCAAAAGCGTCGAGAGCGGGTAAGTGAAAAAAACAAGGCGGGGAGGGGGTGGTGGAGAAAAAAGGCTCGGGCGGCGCACCCAGCCTTATTTACACGTCTATTTGCGTGTAGGAAGTTCCAGGTTCAATCCTCAGTATCTCCAGGTACGGCTAGGAGAGAATCCTCCTTGAAATCCTGGAGAGCTGCTGTCCATCAGTGCTGACAATACTGAGCTAGATGGACCAGTGGTCTGATTCAGTGACTGGGTTCACACAACACGATAAGCCATGGTGGCTTATAAGCCATGTTTGTTTCAGAGTGGCTTGTTGTGTTGTCTGAACCCGGCCAGAGTGGCTTGTGCATGGTTAACATACCATGCTGCTAGGTTCAGACAACATGGCAAGCCATACTGAAACCAACATGTCTAGTAAGCCACCATGGCTTATCATGTTGTGTGAACCCAGTCAGAATAAGGCAACTTCCTATATTCCATGTAGAAGGTTTCACAAGTGCAAGAAAAAGTGCAGACACAGCTTGAGGCAGATACAGGTGTAAGTACAGAAAAAGTAGCCAGTCTCCATTCACCAGTGAAGAGTCTTTAAGTCATTTAAGCAGAGAGGTCAGCCTCTTCTGAGGGTTGTTCTCAAAGGAAAAAGCAGAGCTAACACCCCAATCCGGAAACCTGTTTCTGAGCCTCATCCACAAAATGTGGTGGGCAGTGAGGGTGCAAAAGTACAACAGGGCATACTTCCCAGCCTAATACTTCCCCCATCGAGGGTTCAAACAGATTTTCTGCCCCAGCCAGGGGAAATTCTTCTTCGTGGTCTCTGTGCATCACACACATATGGGTTCTCTGCACCTGCGCTGAGACCGTTTTGGAAAAAATTCTATAGCTGAGGAAAATTGGGCAGGAGCCCCTCCCCCATCGCACGTGCTCCTTAGTGCGGCTCCTGCCCCTCAGTTCCGCTTTGACCACCATTGCGACGAGTTGTTTTGGAATCTTTCTCTTTCTACAGATTTCCTTCAGCTGAGTTAATTTTTTTCTCTTCAGATTTATCGTTATTTATCCTTATCTATCTCTTCTAACTTCATTTTTCCTTTCTATTTAAAAAAAAATAATTGTTACTATCTCCTCATCTCTCCCCATTCTTGTCCTTCTCTCTAAGTCATATTTTCCTCATTATGCCTCCTAAGGCTCCTGCTAGAAAATGTGTGCAGTGTGGGACTAAAATCCCACCCGCTGACGGGCATTCGTTGTGCTTGCTATGTCTTGGGCAGTCTCACATAATGGAGACTTGCCCGCATTGTCAGGCCTTCACGAAGCAGGCCCAAAAACACCGCACGACTAAATTGAGAGCCCTCCTGTGGGAACAATCTCTTTCAGCGGTGTCTCCTACTCCAGAGGAGGGCCTGGGGGATCCCGGCCACACACATCTCCGATGAACACCCAAACTTCGGAGACTTTGCAGAACACTTCTAAGCTGCAAAATGCCTATGCAGTGAGGAAACCTGCATAAAAGGCCTGAAAAACCCAAACAGAGCTCTATAAAAAAGAGAAAGTGGCTAAGAAGAAGGAGAAGGAGCATTCCTTCGCGGTCCCCGGCTATAACTGCCTCTGACCAAGTAGCCTTGACTTTGGCTGTGCCGGCAGATCAGCATACTGTACTCGGACAATGGAGTCAGACTGCTGTCAATCTCCATTGGCTTTGACATCGAGTCACCAAGAGGGTGTGACCCGCTCAAAATCCCCAATAAGGGTGTTGGCGTCGGTGGCAGCAACATTGCTGTCCAAAGGAGAGATTGTCGAATCTCGTGCTTTCCAGCAAGTTGAGAGACAATTGATTCCGGTGGATCGATCTCGATCACGATCCAGAGAATCTCGTCGCACTACCAGAGTATCTACCTCACCAAGATACTATAGTAGAGTGGAACGGATGGAATCAGTGGCTCGTCGATCTTTCTGAGGAGGACCTAGAGCTAGCAGCTCAAATCTAGAACAGTTATTTCAGGCTGACCTTTTTTTCAGATTTATTAAGCAAGGCATGCCAAACCTTACAATTGTTGGAGGGTAAAGAAGAACGGACATCTATCCCCATGCCAAAGGACCTTGCCCCCCCTCCCACCCCAAGTCAGACTGTGCCACTCCCTGATTTTTTTCCAAAGTGGGAAACGTAGTGGAACAGTCTACTCAAGGAAAAACCCATGCAGAAAATAATATTATACCTTACCAGACAGACTTAGGATACTATTGCTGGCTTCTAATGTAGATGCTCTCACCTCTATGGCTGTCATTCAGCAGATGGAGAAGTGGATCCTAGAGACCCTTGTGACAAAAGAGTAGAAGCTGCACTCTGCAAGAATTTTGAGGTCTCTTCTCCATGTTTCAGCAACAAATTTGGTGTTTGCCAGAACAGTCTGCCTTTGGTCAGAGGAGTTGGCCATGGCCGAGCTGACTTGAAAGCAATTAAGTGATGGACTAAGAAAGATCTCTCTCTCTTAGCTGTTGTGTTGGCAGATTCCTCCTTAGTTGTGGTGCAACTTGAATCTAGGCCAAGGTGGCAAATGTAGCCAGGCACAACAAGTGTTGGGCAGTGGATCAAGGCTTTCAGGCTTGCAATCTACCACTTGTGTGTGGGCCAAATTGTCTGAGGAGCCCATGAAAGTAGTCCTGGTTGAGACCAAGGATGAAAAGAAGGCACTGCCTACAGCTAAGAAAGAGGAGTGCAAGAAGATCCCACACTTTTCATTCCTCAAAACAGCCCAGACAACAATGTGGCTATGGCCAAATGGTCAAGACTCAAAGCCTTTGGTAAGGAAACATAACATTCTTCACCCAGTGCGTTGTCATCATTCTCCAGGACTCAAAGAAACCAAAGTCCACCTGAGGCCATGCTGACCCAGTCCTTGGGCCCAATTGCAGATAGTGTGTTCTTCGCTCAGGCGAAGAACTTCGGCAGAGAGCTTCGGCTATTGGGCGGTATAGAGAATGAATGAATGAATGAATAAATAAATAAATAAATAAGCCTTGGAGAACACAACATCAGACACTTGGGTATGAGAGATGCTTTCCTGGGCCTGTCCTAAACAGGTCCCGTGATAGAAAGTTCCTGCACTTGACCTGTGATAGGGAATGTTATAAATACAAAGCTCTTCCTTTTGGTCTCACATCACCCCCAGGGCTCTTCATCAAGGTCCAGATTGCCTTCATGGCACATCTCAGAAGGCAACAGGAGCGAGCATCATGACAGTAGCCCATCCTCACAGCATGATGGTTCCATGCCAGACCTAGAGTGGTCGAGGTTCCACTCAAGACACTTACAGAGGATATTGCTACTGGGCGCCTAAATTGCGGTCTTTTCAGTGCCAGGTGAAGACATAAGAACATAAGAAGGGCCATGCTGGATCAGACCAAGGATCCATCTAGTCCAGCGTTCTGTTCAAACAGTGGCCAACCAGCTGCCCACGGGATCCCACAAGCAGGACATGAGTGCAACAGAACCCTCCAGCCCATGTTTCCCAAGCAACTGGAGCACTTAGGCATACTGCCTCTGATACTGGAGGAAGCATATAGCCAATCAGGACTAGTAGCCATTGATATCCTTCATGAATTTGTCCAATCCCCTTTTAAAGCCGTCCAAACTGGTGGCCATCATTACGTCTTGTGGAACTGAATTCCATAATTTAACTATGCACTGTGTGAGGAAGTACTTCCTTTTATCTGTCCTGAATCTCCCACCAATCAACTTTATGGGATGACCCTGGGTTCTATTATTATGAGAGAGGGAGAAAAATGTCTCCCTGTCCACTTTCTCCACACCATGCGTAATTCTGTACACCTCTATCATGTCTCCCCTTACTCGCATTTTTCTAAGCTAAATAATCCCAGCTGCTGTAACCTTTCCTCATAGGGGAGTTGCTCCAGCCCCCTGATCATTTTAGTTGCCCTTTTCTGCACCTTTTCCAACTCTACAATGTCCTTTTTTAGGTGCTGTGACCAGAACTGTACACAGTATTCTAAGTGTGGTTGCACTATAGATTTAAGGACGGTATGATCTTGGCAGTTTGATTTCCAAGTCCTTTCCTAATCATTCCTAACACACAGTTTGCCTTTTTCATAGCAGGGCTGACATTTTCATCGAGCTGTTCACCACAACCCCAAGATCTCTTCCTTGGTCAGTCACCGCTCGCTCAGATCCCATCAGATTATACTTGAAGTTGGGATTTTTTGCCCCAATGTGCATTACTTTACACTTGCTTACATTGCAGAAATCATTTTGGAGCTCCTCACAATCCCTTTTTGTTTTCACCAGCTGAAATAATTTGGTGTCATCAGCAAACTTGGCCACTTCACTGCTCACTCCTGATTCCAGATCATTTATGAATACTGTACGTTGAAAAACATTGATCCCAATACAGATCCCTGTGGCACCCCACTGTTTACATCCCTCCATTGGGAGAATTTACCATTTATTCCTATTCTCTGCTTCCTGTTCTTTAACCAGTTGCTGATCCATAAGAGGACCTCTCCTCTTATTCCATGGCTGCTAAGTTTGCTCAGGAGCCTTTGGTGAGGGACCTTGTCAAAAGCCTTTTGAAAGTCCAAGTAAACAATGTCTGCCGGATCACCCTGTCCACATGTTTATTGACACTCTCAAAGAATTCTAAAAGGTTAGTGAGGCAGGACTTATCTTTGCGGAGGCCATGTTGATTCTTTCTCAGCAGGGCTTGTCCTTCTATATGCTTACTGATTTTATCTTTAATAACGCTGTCCACCAATTTACCTGGAACAGATGTTAAGCTAACCGACCTGTAATTTCCCAGATTCCCTCTGGATCTTTTTTTTAAAAAATTGGTGTTACATTAGCCATTCTTCAGTCCTCTGGTACAGAGGCTGATCTTAGGAACATGTTACATATTTTTGTTCGAAGATCCACAATTTCATATTTGAGTTCTTTAAGAACTCTAGGATGGATACTATCTGGGCCAAGTGACTTATTGACTTTCAATTTGTCAGTAAGGTTGAGAACTTCATCTTTTGTCACCACTGTTTGCCTCAACTCCTCAGACTCCCCTCCTGAAACCACCAGCTCAGGCACAGGCATCTGTCCTGTATCTTCTGCAGTGAAGACAGATGAAAAGAATTCATTCAGCTTCTCTGCAGTCTCCTTATCCTCCTTTAGTACTCCTTTAACTCCATTATCGTCCAGTGCTTCAACTGCCTTCCTAGCTGGTTTGCTGCTTCTGTTATATTTAAAGAATTCTTTATTGTTGGCCTTGATGTTGTCAGCAGTATGCTCCTCAAAATGCTTTTTGGCATCTCTTATTGTCTGCTTGCATCTCCTTTGTGCAAGCTTGTGCTTCCTTTTGTTTTTCTCATTTGGGCAAGACTTTCATTTTCTGAAGGAAGCTTTTTTTATTTCTAAAAGCTTCCTTGACACTGTTCGTTAACCATGCTGGTGACCTCTTGGACTTGGTACTACCTTTCCTAGTCTGTGGTATACATTCTATCCGAGCTTCTGTTACTGTGTTTTTGAGTAATCTCAAGCATTTTGAAGGGATTTAACCCTTCAATTTCCTTTTTACCAGTTCCCTGATTTTGAAGAAGTTTCCTCTTTTGAAGTCAAATGTGACTGTGTTAGACTTCTTTGGCAATCTTCCATTTAAATATACCGTATATTAAATCTGATAGCATTGTGGTCACTGTTTTCAGTTGTACATGTTGTTGAACCATCTCGTACTAGGTCCTGGGCAACACCACTTAGGATTAAATCCAGAGTTGCCTCCCCTCTGGTTGGTTCTGTGACCAATTGTTCTAGGGCACAGTCATTTAGGACATCGAGAAATTTAACCTCTTTGCCATGACTAGGACATGCATTTATCCTGTCAGTGTGGGGGTAATTGAAGTCACCCATTATTACAGCATTTCCTCATTTGGAGGCCTCCCTGATTTCGTTTTCCATCTCAAGATCACCCTGTGCATTCTGGTCTGGGGGACAATAGCATGTTCCTAGTACTAAATTAGTTTTGGAGCTAGGTATTGTCACCCACAGTGCTTTTGTGGAAGAGTCTGCCCCTTTTAGGTTTTCAAGTCTGCTCGACACTATGCCCTCTTTGATGTACAGAGCAACTTCCTCCAGTATGTGCTTCCCGGTTCCTCCTATAAACTTTATACCCAGAGATGACCCTATCCCGCTGTTTCTGTCCATTCCACCAGGTTTCTGTAATGCCCACTATATCTAGGTTCTCCTTTAAAACCAGGCACTCCAACTCTCCAATTTTGGCTCAGAGGCTTCTGGCATGTGCATAGGAACATCTATGCACGGTGTCCCTCTCCAGATGTCTCTGGCGTGTGCAACTTCTGTTTTGGCACTTAGGCCTCTTTGATTGGCTATCACGTTTCAGCATATACTCATGGCCAATCCCCCCCGGGCAATCAGAATCTTTTTCATCTTCATTCCTGAGGGATGATTTAACCCAAACCGGATGCTTTCCAGCTCCCTGTTGGCTTTCCCCCAAGGTTCAGTTTAAAAGCTGCTCTGCCACCCTTTTTACATTTTGTGCCAGCAGTCTGGTTCCATTATGGTTCAAGTGGAGCCCGTCCCTCTTGTACATGCTCGACTTGTCCCAAAACGTTCCCCAGTGCCTAACAAATCTGAACCCCTCCTCCCCGCACCACCATCTCATCCACATATTGAGACGCCTCAGCTTCACCTGTCTAGCTGACTCTGCACGTGGAACAGGTAGCATTTTAGAGAAAGCCACCTTGATGGTCCTGGATTTCAACCTTCTACCTAGCAACCTAAATTTGGGCTTCCAGGACATCACAACTACATTTCCCCACATCATTGGTACCAACATGGAGCATGACCACTGACTCAACCCCAGCACTATCTACAAAGCTATCTAGATGGCGCGTCATATCCACAACCTTTGCACCAGAGCTTCTTGTTTTCCCAGGTCAATGATTAAGGCTCTGTTAAAATCAGTATAGGTGTCCGAGGAGCCATTGATCAATTGTTTTTATTGACCTGCTTTTGCACATGGTTTATTCAACCCATGGGTTGTTGAATTCTGAGATTATTTTTCCACTACCTGGGAGACCTATCATTTCAGAGTGTGCTTCTATATTAGAACCTTTATCAACATGTGTAGATTCATTCCTTAAACACTTGTTTGTAATATTGAATCCTATATAAAGGATAATACTCATTTTCTGAATTGTATTGATAATTTATCTGGGTATATACAAGATATTTGGCTCATGACAATGGATGTGGTCTCACTTTATACAAATATTCCATACAACATGAAACTATGGATGTTATTGAATGGGCTTTGCATAAAAGAGAGGATCGATCTGATCCTCGTACATTATTTTTGTGTTCATTGGCAGAAAATGTTCTTAATTTTTTTCTTTCATTTTCAAGATAATTTTTATTGGTAAGTTACTGGAATAGTAGCTGTGTGCCAAGGTTATAAATTTGGCATATGTGTGTTGTGTATGTAAATTTATTTTGTTTATTTTTATTACATTATAGATTTCATAGATCATAGAGTTGGAAGGGGCCTACAAGGCTATTGAGTCCAACCCCCTGCTCAATGCAGGAAACTAGAGGAGGGGTCTCCCATCCAAGTAATAACCAGGCCTGCCCCTGCTTAGCTTTCCACACTCAGACAAGCTTGAGCCAGCATGAGCCACAGGCCTGTTATACTTCCAGTTTGTCATTTTTTTGTTTTTGCTTGTTGAGTTATATTTCCTTTGGTGTTCTCTCCTAGTTACTAAGGAACACTGTCAGGCTGCTCAGGGCAGCCAAACCACTGCGTATTTTTTTTAATGGCCACCCTGCCTTCATGTTAACTGCACCTCTAATTAAAAGTTTTCCCTCACCCCCTTAAAAGTAGCAAAAACTCTGGGAGAAATAGCTCAGCACTAGTTTCAGTATTGTTAAATCTGGCAAGATCTAAAATCAGTAAAAACGGTTCCTAAAATGCCTGGGAAAATGAAAAGGTCTTCACCTGGCACTGAAGAGATAATGATGTAGGCATTAGGCAAACCTTTCTGTGGAGGGCATTCTGCAGAGAATGTGCCACCACTGAAAAGGTCTTCTTTCTTGTAACCACTTATCTTACCACATTTGGTGGGGCACCTGGAGTCGAGCCTTACCTTGGAGTCTGGGTAAGTAAATATGGGCGGAGACCTCCTTCAGGTAACCTGGCCCCAAGCTGTTTCTTTCTTAATTGTTGTCAAATTCCACCCCAAATATGTGGTCATATCTGTGGTGGACAATGTTGTTTGTCTCTTGATTTATTCAGATTACAAAATGTCTTATTTTATAGCTGCTCTGTAAATTATAATTAATCCTTTTTTATGATCTGTTGTCTTTCGTGTATGGGCTAGAGTTTTATCTACAAAAAAATCTTCTTTGAATGTTTCTTTCCTGTTGCAAATGGAGAAAGGTCACTTACTAAAAAAAGAATGATATGATCAAAATGTTCACTGGCAGGCAGATAAAGGGTATGAAGCCAAAAAAAGGGGGGGGGGACTTTGTGTGTTTTCTGGTTGCCTTTCATACCAGATAAATATTAATCTTTTATTTTCTAAAAAGATTTGGCAGATTTTGATTTGAGGCTAAAGGAAGGTCAGAAGAGAAGAAGTCAAAGGTTAAAGTTTTAAAAACTGTTAGTTCATTATTTTAGGGAGACAGCGGCTTCCGGTGGAGTTTAAAATGGCGATCTGACGCTTCCTCGAAATCGGGGGAGACTGACACGGCGTGAAATCCAGTCAAGAGGTTATCCTGGCTGGGTATTCTCCTCGGAATAAGAGGATGAACTAAGAGTGAATCCCAGCATATCTCTAAATGCTTTCTCTCTGAGTCTTACAGTGGCTCGAGCTGCTGCAGATTCTCTCGGGGAGGGGTAGAGAGTGGGAGAACCCATCATTGCTCGCCGCCATGTCTGGAGTTCTTTTTTCAAGAACCTGAAGATCAACAACTCCATTTCTTAAAGATTTATTGCCAATTAGTAACAAAGAGAAATTTTATCCACAATCAGTACTAAATACCCCTTTCTTGGGAATACTAAAAAGAAAATAAGTTTCAAAAACTACATAATCAGAAGATTAACAACTGTGCCTTGAAATGAGAAAGAAAGAGGTATTGTAACTCCTTTTATTTTGGATTTTGGAAATGTATAAAGCAGTATTAACAGACTGTTAAATTATACTGCTGCACAGACAAGATGGCTACTTATGATTTACTTCGGTCACTAGCCGGAGAGCTCCTGTTGTTGACTGAAGAATTTAGAAAAAACCTGCTGGGGAATGTACAAATAAATCAAAAATTCCAGGAGACTACAAAGGGTGACCGATTTGTGAAGTTTGAACAGAACGGGAAGGACAAGGTGAAGATTGATATTCTGGATGAGATAACAACTGCATCTTCAAAGAGAGACAGAAAAAACGGAGGGGTTGCCATTGAATTGGACAGTGAAGATGCTTTCGGGAAGCCACTCATAGAGAACTGGAAAGATGACTGCTGCCGGGATATTTGGAGGAAGCTAGCTATGGGGGCTCACAAAGGGGAAAAAAAGTCTTTTCTGGAATATGAGCCTGAAAAAGATGTATACATATTGTGAACATTGTGTTTGATCGGGGGAAAGGGTTTGTTGACTTTTGGATGGGATAAATGGTTTGACCCATGTTATGAAAAAATTGTTTGCTGATTATTGGATGGAAAAAAATGGTTTGACTTATATTATGATGATTGCTGACTAATGGTGGAAGGGGGAAGTTCTTATGAAAGAAGTAAGAAGGTTCAGTTTCCCAAATGGATTGGTGAGAGAAATTCAAGTGGGAGAAATTTAGGGATCATTGATAGTGATCCAAAAAGAACATGCATAAATCTGAACATTAGGGGGTGGGTGAGAGGAACCCCTTTGAGAGACAGGAGAACTTCTCCAGAGTGAGGTGGCTTTTCTTTGTACTTTTCATTAATGTGGTGGCTTGGATCTTGAACGGGACATAGTTAGGATTAGAAAAAAAAGATTATTTGCTGAGTAAAATAAGAATAAGGATTAATATTGAATTAGAATCTGAATAATAATTGGTTATTGGTAAAAATGTATTGAGTCTGGATGAAATTTAGTACTGACAATGATTAAGGGAAAGGAACTAACTAAATGTGGATTAAAATCTAGGTTGTGAAGTAATGTGAAAATGTGAAATTAATACTATTATTATTATTATTATGGATTAATATCTATGTTTAGGAGTAAAGTGCTGTAGGATTTCAAGGCTTTGTGAATTTGTGAAGTTGATAAATAAGAGAGGGGGGGACTTATATATATATACATATTTGGTTTAAGGGGAAAAAAAGAAAGCAACTTAAAATGATCATATAGAAGATTTGATATACTTAGTTGTGGAAAAATTGGAAGTCCTTTTTAGTTCAGTGTTGTTTGGTCTTGGTAATGTATGTTTGTTTGGTTTTTGTTTTGCTCTGTTTTCTGTATGTTGTTTTTATGGATTTTAAAATTCAAATAAAAAAGATATTGTAAAAAAAAATATATTTTAGGGAGACAGCAATCAAATAAAGATTGCTTCACAATTTTGCTAAACTAGAAGAATGAATCCGGTAATGTGCTAACTGATACAGAATTTGGGTACCTTGATATCACCACTGATTTCAAAAGTTTCCACTGTACAGATGTTTCAGTGAAATTACCATATGTGTAGTGCAATCCTAAGCAATCCCACTGAATTCAAAGGAACTTCCTCCCTAGTAAATATGCCTAAAATTGCAGCTGAGCAGTACAATCCTAAGTGGGATGGGGGCAGCAGTAAGTGGAAAGTAGTGGATTTTCAGCCTCTTTCAAAGCTCTGGTGGTTTACCTGGCCAGGGCAGGAGGTCTGTGAGGGGTCTTATATTTCCTTGTCTCATGTGGTTCTGTTTTTCATCCCCCCATTGGTTCCAATGAGGGAGAGGGGAAATTATTGTGCCAAGCTGGTATAGAGCGCCCCCCAATTCTGTGGCTTCCCCAGTCAGTGAAGGAGCCTTTTATCTAGCAGATCCAAGACTCCATCCTACCCCTCCCTTGTCCCCAGAATTCCTCATTTTGGGGCCTACCATTGGTGGGAACACCTCAGGCAATATGCACTTATGCCTGAAGAGCTTGCCATGGGTGGAACTGGGACTTGAGCAAATAGCACCCTCTCACATGTTCCCTAGCAACTGGCATACAGAGGCATACTGCCTTTGATACTGGAGGTAATATGTAGCCATCATGACTAGTCGCCACTGATACTCTTTTTTTTTTTTTTTTTTAATTTTTATTTAAATTTTTAAACAATACAAAGAAAATAACACACACATATAACTAATATTGTGCTCCCATCACCATGGGACCAAATAATCCAATAACTCTATAATTGTTCATTATTCCAAAAATACAACATATCTTGACAGGGTAAACTCCCTTTCCCCTTTTTAAACACATATTCCAAAAATAAACCCCAGATATCCTTGAAAATATTTTTCTTTAATTGACCCCTTTTGCATTTAATATTACAAGTCAACATATCATTCAAAGCCATATCCCATACTTCTTTATACCAATCAGTAATAGTGAAAACTTGCTGAATTTTCCATTTCCTTGCTATCATTAGTCTACCTGCCGTTAACAAGTTTATAATTAATTCTTTAACATTTTGAGGACCGATCACCTTTTCCGTTATTGATAGCAAAGCTAGTTTAGGACAAACCTCTAAATCAGCTCCAACAATTTCTGATATTTCCTCAAAAATCATTTCCCAAAAATCCATTACATTTTTACAACTCCACCACATATGAGCATATGTACCCAACTCCTGACATCCTCGCCAACACATTGGAGAACATTTATTATCTATTCTATTTAATCTCACTGGAGTCAAATACCATCGCCAAATTAGCTTATAAAAATTCTCTTTAATTCTTATAGACATATTTTTCAATATTCGCCTATCCCAAATCTTGTTCCACTCATCCTTTGATATTTCCTCTTCAAACTCTGTATCCCAAACTATTTTAAGATTTTCTGCTTGCTCTTCTGATTTCTGCAACATTTTATATAACATCTTTGTAAGACCCCTAGCTGATGCATTTCCTTCTACGAGTTCTCTGGACATAACCAACTGCTCAAATGCGGTGAAATCCCTTTCATGCTCATGTCTCCTCTTCCATTTCTTACCCCATTGTACTAATTGAATTAAATTTAACCAAGAAATTCTTCCTGCCCCAACCCTATCAATTATTTGCTGTCTTGTCTCCATTTTTTCCAGCCAATCCATTAAACTTATCACCTTTTTCTCTCTAAAAATTCGTTCTAAATGTCTAACATTCTCGGGAAAATCTTCCATAACCACCACTGGAGTAAGCGGGGATATACCTGGTAAAAATATTTCCTCATTTCTACCCCAAATTTCTAACATATTTTTTAAAAAGGGATTTTCTAATCTTTTTATCATAATATGTCCTTGTTTTGTAAATAAAAATTTCTCCACCCTATTACCCAATTCAAATGCTTCTATTTCCCACCACATAAAATCTTTTCTAACAATAATATCCATAATATATCTAAGTTGATTAGCTATATAATACCATTTTAAATTAGGGAGACCAAGTCCCCCTATTTTTTGAGCTTTATACCATCTATTCTTAGTAATCCTTGATCTTTTCCCCCCATTGCAATAGCTATTTAACATTACTTGCCACTCTTGATTTCTTTCTCTGATATCTTATATGGTATCATTCTAAATAAAAATTAAACTTCGGTAAAATCTTCATTTTAATCAAAGCTATCCTACCGAACCACGATAATCCCAATTTTTTATAATCCTCTATTTGATTTTTAACTTCATCTTTTAGTTTTTTAAAATTCCATTCCCCTATTTTATCCATATCTTTTAATATATCAATACCTAAATATTTAATTATATTTTTTATCTTTATATCCACTTTCCTTTGTTTAAATCCCCTTTCCTCCAGTTTACTATAATTAAATGTCATTATCTCCGATTTATCCCAATTAACTTTTAACCCTGTTACTTCTCTAAATTCATCTAAATGTTTCTCTATCCAATCCCAATTTTCCATAGGCCTTTCTAATGTTAACAATATATCATCTGCAAAAAGGTTTATCTTACATTTGGCCTCTATCCCTATCCCCAGTAATTTCTTCTCCTGTCTTATCGCATTCGCTAACAATTCCATAACTAACACAAATAATACAGGGGAAAGGGGACAACCCTGTCTAGTTCCGCGGCCTAGGCTAATAGTTTCTGTTATTCCATCATTTACAATTACCGACGTAACATTATGAGTATATAATTGATTAGTAATACCTATAAATTTTTCTCCAAACCCCATAGTTTTTATTAACATCTTTAATGCAGGCCATTCCACGCAATCAAAGGCTTTAAAAATATCCAATGCAACAACCCCCGCTTTCAAATTGTTTTTCTTTATTAAATATATTATATTCAAAACCCTTCTTGTTAAGTCTGCCATTTGTCTTCCTTGAATGAAACCGCATTGATCTATCCCTATATACTTATTTAGAAAACTATTCATTCTTCTAGCTAAAATTGCTGTCAATAGTTTAGCATCTTGATTAATTAATGATATTGGTCTATAAGAACCTGGTTCTGCTAAATCCTTCCTTGGTTTCGGGATTAAAATAGTCAAGGACTGTTTCTCTCCCCCCTGTAAAATATCATTAAACAACCGTTTTAACTTTGGAATTAACATTTTTTTAAAAACTTTATAATATTCCACCCCCAGACCATCCAATCCTGGCGTTTCCCCCTGTTTCAATTTATTTATAGCATTTTCTATTTCAATTTCCGTGAATGGTTGCTCCATTTTCTCTCTATCTTCATCCTGGATTTTTATTTTTAAATTTTTCTCGATATATTTTCTACTCTCAGCTTCCGACCATTTTCCTGCCTTGTATAACTCCGTGTAATATTCATGAAAAATTTTCAATTTATCCTTTAATAAATTATATTCTTTACCCCTCTTGTCTTTAATCACCCCCACTAAGCTTTTTTCTTTTTTTTTTGTGCTAATGTAGCCAACATTTTAGAATTTTTATTACTATTCTCAAAATACTCCCTTTTTGTATAAATCAAATTCCTTTGTACCCTATCCAGTTCTTTATTCTCCAATTCTTTCCTTTTACCCTGTAATTCTGCAAAAATCTTTTTATCCCTCTTCTCTAAATACTTCTTTTCCAAATCCCTAATCTCCCCCTCTAGCTTTTGATAAAAAACTTCTTGTTGTTTCCTCAAATTTATTGCCTCTCTCAATCCTATTCCTCTCATTACACTCTTCATTGTATCCCATATTATCGCTTCAGTACATTCTTCTGTTTGGTTAAATTCCCAAATTTCCCTCAATTCCTTCTCTATTTTTTCTGTTAAATGTTTAAAACGAAAAATATTACAATTCAATCTCCATCTTTTCGCTTCTCTATAATCCTTATGTATCTTCAAATCCATATTAACCAAAGCATGTTCTGTAACTTTTATCACTCCTATCTCTGTGCCCAAGACCCTTGAAAACAGTGTCCTGGACACCAATATAAAATCTATCCTAGAATAGTTCTTAGTTGCTGTTGAGTAAAATGTATATCTTTCCTCGTTCCCCTTGACCCCTCTCCAAACATCTAGCAACCCTTCCTTACTAATTAACTTATTCAAGATCGTTAAATTATTTCTCTGATCTTCTCTCGTCGGATTGGATTTGTTTTTTCTTCTATCCAATACCATGTTAAAGTCCCCAGCCATAATAACCCTTTGATTTTGAAAATTACCCATTTCTTTAAACACATGTTGATAAAATTCTCCTTGATTTTGATTGGGAGCATAAACATTAACTATAACATATTCTTCCCCTCCCAAGGTCCCATACATTATAATATATCTACCTATACCATCCTTTTTCACCTTTAAAACATTAAAACCGCAATTCTTTGAAATTATAATTGCTACTCCTCTTGATTTAGATGATCCACATGCTATCTCATATATTCTAGACCACCTCAATTTCAATTCATTGACTCCTTTCCTTGCCTGGTGCGTTTCTTGCAAGAATATAATATCTGCCTTATCCTTCTTAAGAAGTGCTTCTATTCGCCTCCTCTTAGTAACTGAACCTAGCCCCTTAACATTTAAAGTTGAAATTCTTAACTTATAATCCATCTATTAACATCATTTTTCCTTTTTTTGTCCCCAAAAGTGAATATATTAAACAATAACATGCCCATTAACCCACCCCCACATTCATCTAAACTATCCCCCCTGCTAAGCCAGGGCAACTTACCCACCTATCCCAGGGGGGGGGAAAGGACCCATCACCCGCCCGAACAGCAGCCCCTCATTCCCTCCCGGATAACTTCTTTATAAAACATTTTCTCTTTCTTTTTTCTTCTCGTGCTGAAACAACCTCTTATACAATTCCTCCGCTTGCTCCTTCTTCTTCCAGTTGACCCATCAATTCTGGACCCTCCACATCATCATGAAGCCCCAACTCTCCCAGCAGGCCCATGCCTTGGTCACATGATGAGTGTGAAGGATCAGCAACCGGATCCTTTGCGTGAGTTCGGCAACTCTAGGGTTAACCGGCCGAGCAATACAGCTCGTATCGGCTTTCAGTACAATAGGAAAAACCACAACCCTTTGTATGCCCAAATAAGGCTCTTTATTTGTTTATACAATAATCAGATCGGAACTATCAGCCTTCTAAGAACACGTTTACAGTCAACACAACCTTAGCTGACCCGCGTCTTACCCAATGAGCGGGCTCCGTGGCTAGTAGATGGAATCTGGTCAATATCCTCACATCAAAGATACTACTTCTAGTCAGTTTCAGCCCAGCTCCCGATCGGCGCTTCCTAGCGGAGAACGGTGCACCTGGACGGCTTCTGCTTAGGAGGATATGGCCCCGTGGTTCCCAACAACCCACTATCGGAAGGGAGAGGGGTTTTCTACCCCGGTTTTACCGCTCCCCCCGCCCTCTGGGTCAGGTGGGGGCTTGTGCCTGCCCCTTCGTTCATGTGGGCTTATTCCTGCCCGGGAAGACGGTGACGTATTGATACTTTGCAGCTCTTTGAGACTGCCCTGTTTGTTGATGGTCCTTGATGGTCCTTCCTGGACGTTTGTGGATCTCTGCCGAGGTCCTCCTTTGTTGGGGCTGATGACTTGTCTGGGTACTCCCTGGTGACCTCATCCCTCCTCCCTTGCCCCCTCCCTTGGGGAAATGTGTGTGCGTGTGTGTAACTGGGGTTTGGGCTTTCTCCACACCCTCCCATTTGGGGAAAGATGGCATTGGGGTCCACCACCCCAATCCCTATCTAACTGTCTCCTACTGAGAAAGCCCGGGACAACCCATCTGCCACGATGTTGTCCTTACCCTTGATGTGCTCTACCGAAAAATCGAAATCCTGTAGGGCCAAACTCCACCGCAACAGCTTCTGATTGGACCCCTTCACCCTATCCAGCCAGCACAGGGGGGAATGGTCGGTCTGCAGTCGGAACCGGCGGCCCCACAGGTAGGGGCGAAGCTTGGTCACTGCCCACACTATTGCTAGGCACTCTTTCTCGACAGTGGCCAAGTTCCGTTCCCGAGGCAAACGTTTTTTACTTAAAAAGGCAACCGGGCACAGCCCCTGCTCTGGCCGTTCCTGCAGCAAGACGGCTCCCATCCCCGCTTCCGAGGCATCCGTCTGCAGAACAAAAGGGGCTTCAAAGTCTGGGGCTTGCAGCACAGGGGCTGCCATCAGGCAGGTTTTCAGTCCTTCAAACGCTGCCTGACAAGCGGCTGACCATTGGACCTTAACGGGTTGCCGCTTCTTGCACAAGTCAGTCAGGGGGGCGGCTAGCTGGCTAAAATGGGGCACGAACTTACGATAGTAGCCAGCCAGCCCTAAAAAAGCTTGGACCTGCTTTTTCGTCTGGGGTTGGGGCCAGGTGCGCACTGATTCTATTTTGGCTTCTAGGGGCTTGACACTACCTCCCCCAACCTTGTGTCCCAGATACTCCACCTCCCCCCTCCCAACCTGGCATTTCTTCGCCTTTACCGTCAACCCAGCATCCTGAATCCTCTGAAACACCTGGCGGACATGTTGCAAATGCTGCTCCCAGGTGGAACTAAAAATGGCAATGTCGTCCAGATACGCGCAGGCGAACTCCCCCAGCCCATTTAGCATTCCATTTACCAACCTCTGGAAGGTAGCCGGACCATTGCGGACCCCAAAAGGGAGGGTGGTGAATTGGAACAACCCCAGGTGGGTCACAAAAGCAGACTTCAAGGCAGCATCCGAATCGAGCGGAACCTGCCAATACCCCTTTGTCAGATCCAGGGTGGTGATGTACTTGGCCCCCCCAAGCCTCTCCAACAGCACATCCATGTTGGGAATGGGGTAGGGGTCCGGAACGGTCACCTTGTTTATTTTCCGGTAGTCTACGCAGAATCGGACACCCCCATCTTTCTTGGCTACTAACACGATCGGGGAGGACCAGGGGCTCGAGCTGGGCACAATGACTCCCAAGTCCAGCATGGCTTGGACCTCCTCGGCCACGACTTGGGCATGGGGCCCCACCGCCCTGTAGGGTAGGGATTGGATGGGGGGGCTATCCCCTGTGTCGATGGTGTGTTGTGTGAGTGTGGTGCACCCCGGACGGTCCGAGAACATGGGCTGAAAATCTTCCAAGACCTGGGTGATCTGCTGCCGCTGCTGTTTGGACAGAGAGGGGGACAGTTTGATCTCCTCCATTCCTCCCCCTTCCCCCCACTCGGCCAACAACCCCCCGTCAGGGTCTCCCGGTTCCACACACTCTTGCACTCCCCCCACCTTCGTTACACGTTCTACATACAATTTCAACATATTTACATGGAAAACCTTCTGCCTCCCCGGCTGCCCCGGGAAAGCCACTTGATAATTCACCTCCCCCGACCTTCCAATGACTGTCCCTGGGCCCTCCCACTTCAAGCACAATTTGTCCGTCTTTTGGGGGCGCAGTACCAACACCTGGTCCCCCACTTCAAAAGTCCGTGGTACAGCCGTCCTGTTGTACCACGCGCTCTGCCGCTGCTGGGCCGTTTCGAGATGCTGCTGCGCCGTCTCCCTCACCTCTCGAAGAACAGTCTGGAGGTGTTGCATGAACGTATGTACAGGCATGGAGGCTTCTGCGGCAACCCCCTCCCATTCCGCCCGCAACAGAGCCAAAGGTCCCCGGAGCTCCCTCCCAAACATCAGTTCGTTGGGGGAGAATCCCAGGCTTTCTTGGGGGGAGTCCCGGTAGGCAAACAACAAGTAGGGGAGGGCTTGATCCCAAGTCCCAGGGTGCTTCGCCGCATATGCCCTGATCATTTTTTCAAGAGTCTGGTTGAAACGCTCCACCAACCCATTGGTCTCGTGGTGATATGGCACCGAAGTCAGGTGCTCCACACCCCCCAGTTCCCACATTTTTTTAAACAGTTTGGACACGAAGCCCGTGCCGCAGTCCGAAACCACCGTGTGGGGCATTCCTAGGCGGGCGAAAAGAGAGAGGAGAGTCTTAGCCAGGCTGGTGGCGGAGATGGAGGCTAAAGCAAAAGCCTCTGCATAACGGGTGGCAAAGTCAACCACAGTCAATATGAACTTCTTCCCTGTCTTGGTGGGGGGATTCAAGGGTCCCACGATATCCATCCCTATCCTTTCAAAGGGGATGCCCACAGTGGGTAGGGGTTGTAGGGGGGCTTTCGGATGGTCCCGGTTATGCCCCACCCGCTGGCAGACATCGCAGGACCGGCAATATTCCCGCACTTCATTTGCCACCATGGGCCAGTAAAACCCTTCTGTAACCCTGGCCAATGTCCGTTTCTGTCCCAAGTGACCTCCCCACGCTACATCGTGGGCCAGCTGCAGCACAGCCTGGCGGTACTTCGCAGGCACAACTAATTGTCTTTTTCTTGGTTGGGGACCCGGTTCAGTCCTTGGGCAGAATTCTCGGTAGAGGGCCCCTGCCTCCCACAAAAACTGCTGTGACTGGTCCCCTACCCCGGGCCCTTGACTGGCCCGATCCCGACATCCCTGGAGGGATGGGTCACTTTGTTGCTCCTCTTGAAACGCCCTCTGAGTCCCAAAATCTCGGGCCATTGGCGCGAACCCCCCGGGGTCTTCCTTTCTCCCCACAACCGCGGGAAGCGGCGGGGGACGGCTGGCTGCCTCTGCCGGGGCCACTTTACTGCGACCGGGGGAGGGGACCGGGGACCTGGGAGGCTGCGGGGCAGGGGCAGGGGCTTGCTTGGCCCGACGCCGGGTCACCACCCCCACCTTGACCTGGGCAGCCCGGAACGCAATGTCATTCCCAATGATGATTCCCCAGTCTTGTTGTCCATGCACTATAACATCCATCTCCCCTTCCCACCCCTTATACTTGACCCAGACCCGGGCGAGGGGAACGGCTATGTTGGGAGAGTTATAGGGCTTTATGGCGCAGGTGCGCCCTTTTAGCAACTGTCTCTTCTTCACCTTATTCCGAGGTAAAGCAGTGATGTCCGCCCCAGTGTCCCTATACCCCACATGGGAAACATTGTTTACAGAGATGGACTCACAGAATTTGTCCTGGCTCCACCGCAGCTGCTCCGGTGAGGCAATGCGCATCAATGATGCCTGGGAGATGGCCCCTAGCAAATGCTGTCCTCCGCTCCTCAGGGACCGCGCTGCATCTTCCCCGTCTTCCTCGAGGGACGAGCTGGACTGCTGATCCTCCTCGTGTTCCTCCGGTTCGCGGGACTCTGGACCCAGCATCCTCCCCACCTTGCCCGGCGACGTCTTGGCGTTACGGCTCTTCGCGAGGAGTTTGGGGCAGCTCCTCTTGAGGTGCCCCGGCTCTTTACAATAAAAACATCCGCTGGCGCTGGGGCTTTCTTTGGACTTGCCCAGGGCTCCCTCCCGAGGTTTGGAGTTGCCCTTTTCCGCGCTCCCCTTTGGCCCGCCACGATTGAGGTTGCCCCCCTTTGTTCCTTTGGGCTGCCGATACAGTCCCATTTGGTCGGCCAACTTGCCCATTTCCCTACAGTTTGGGGGGTCCCGATCCCTCACCGCCGTAGCTAGGTCCTCAGGGATAGTGGCACAAAATTGTTCCTGGATCATGAGCTCCCGCACCTCCGCCAAAGTGGTCTTCCCGGTGGCCCCGATCCATGCGTCCCACACCTGCCCCAGGTGCGCCATCCAGGAGGCATACGTGTCCCCTGGGGTAGGCTGCCCGTAACGAAATTTACGGTGACAATGCTCAGCGGTGAGGGCAAACCTCTCTCTCACCGCTTCTTTGAACGCCCCATAGTCCAAGGGAGCAGTTTGGGTGTGGATACCCAGGAGATCAGCCAGTTCCCCGCTGACCTGAGTCCTCAGGGCAGACATCCTTAAGTTGTCCGGCACCCTCTGCTCTAGGCAGGCAGCCTCGAACAGGGTGAAAAAGATCAGTACATCCTGTCCCGGCTGGTAGGTGGGGAATTGCTTCCTGTCCCATTTGGGGGTTGTGGTGCCCCCACCCTGGCGTGCAGGGGTTCCCCCTTGTCCGGTGCCCATGGTCAGCCTGGCCAACTCCAGCTGCATCTGTAACATTTCTTGTTGATGCTGCATCAACTCCCTGGCTTGTTGCCAATTGAGTTGGGGAAAGAGGGCATCCAACCCTCCTCCCCCCATGGCTCCGCCAGTAACCCTTCTGCCGAGGTCTTCTTCCACCTCTGGGTCCCTTATCTCGCTTCTCCGGCCGCTACTGGTAAGGCTGGGGCTACCCCACTGCTTGGGTCCCTGCCCTCCTAACAACGGTGAGGGGGCTTCCCCCCCTTCCTGCCTTGCCGTCTTTGGCCGCACCACCCACTCCATTGTGGAGGTCTGGGTTGGGGTTTCTGGGCTGCTCACTAGCTCTACCTGCTCTTGGCTCAGACTATTCATTTTTCCTTGCTCTGAGCGCTCCCCAGCAATCAACTAGCCTGCCCGAAGTCCTGTTAGTTCCGACTGTCAAATGTGGTTTCCAATTGTCCCGTCGCCTGCCACCATGTGAAGGATCAGCAACCGGATCCTTTGCGTGAGTTCGGCAACTCTAGGGTTAACCGGCCGAGCAATACAGCTTGTATCGGCTTTCAGTACAATAGGAAAAACCACAACCCTTTGTATGCCCAAATAAGGCTCTTTATTTGTTTATACAATAATCAGATCGGAACTATCAGCCTTCTAAGAACACGTTTACAGTCAACACAACCTTAGCTGACCCGCGTCTTACCCAATGAGCGGGCTCCGTGGCTAGTAGATGGAATCTGGTCAATATCCTCACATCAAAGATACTACTTCTAGTCAGTTTCAGCCCAGCTCCCGATCGGCGCTTCCTAGCGGAGAACGGTGCACCTGGACGGCTTCTGCTTAGGAGGATATGGCCCCGTGGTTCCCAACAACCCACTATCGGAAGGGAGAGGGGTTTTCTACCCCGGTTTTCCCACTCCCCCCGCCCTCTGGGTCAGGTGGGGGCTTGTGCCTGCCCCTTCGTTCATGTGGGCTTATTCCTGCCCGGGAAGACGGTGACGTATTGATACTTTGCAGCTCTTTGAGACTGCCCTGTTTGTTGATGGTCCTTGATGGTCCTTCCTGGACGTTTGTGGATCTCTGCCGAGGTCCTCCTTTGTTGGGACTGATGACTTGTCTGGGTACTCCCTGGTGACCTCATCCCTCCTCCCTTGCCCCCTCCCTTGGGGAAATGTGTGTGCGTGTGTGTAACTGGGGTTTGGGCTTTCTCCACAATGAGATCTTGTATCTCTTACTGTTCCACACAAAAGTAAGAAAGACTGGATAACCCCAGTTGTATTGTAATCCCTTTCTGATCAAGACTGCTGTACACGATTTAACACTTCGCCTCCAATTAATTGTTTGCTGACAGAGATCATTGTAGATTTGCAGAGTAGCTCCCTTAAAAGCTACTTGACCTTTCTTTCTCATCGCTTTCATGAAGACATCCTTCTTGTATAAATTTGCAAATTTCATTACAACATCTCTGGATGTCATACCACGCCTTAATGTTCCCACTCTATGCACAATCTCAATGTCCATATCATCCCAAAGATTTGTTTCTCCAGAGACAGCTTCATTCATCCATTCCAAAATACTGCCTCTTAACTTATATCCAGTCTCCCCCATCTCCATGGGGAAGCCTCTGATCCGAATGTTGGAACGGCGTTGCCTGTCTTGCATGTTGATCATCTGTATTTCCATCTCATTAAATTTCGTTTCATACTTTTCAAAACTTTTTTCATCCTTCGCCTGGAGTTTTTCCACCTTATCAACTCTAACTTGCAGCTCTTTAATTTGAACCCCCATCCGATCCATGGACTCTCTCATCTGTTTCATATCCTCCTGATGCAGTTTTTGAAATTTCTCAATTGCTTCTGTATGTTTCTGCTGGCCTGTTTCCATAGAGCTTTGAAACTGTAATAAAATCTTCTCCCAATCTGGTGCTGCCCCTTTAAGCTTAACTGGAGATATTGTCTTTGGCTTGGCACCAGCAGGGAATTTGCCAGCTGAATCCGCCATTTTTCCGCCCTTCCCCCTCGCTGTCTCGGAACTTTCACTACCTCGTAGCTTCTTTTCAGGACCCTGTTGCTCAGATTGATAAGAAAGTTCAGTAGCTCTCGTGTCAAGGATCCTAATTAGCCTTTTTAAACTGTTATCCGAGGGATGCGCCCGATCGCGTTTCCAAAGAGGGGGTAGGGACTTTTTCACCCGTCTGGAGCTCATAAACAATCCAGAGCAAAGCACAGCAAAAGAAAACTGTTCTTTTTATTTCCTTTTTAACTCTGCATCTGCATACCTTCCAGAAAGCAAACAGCAAAGGAATTTTAACTCACGATTTGTCTTTCCTGTGTATTTTGCAGATGTTATCAAATCATTCCGGGAGCTCTGCAGTAAGCTACTGTTCCATAGCTGGCGAAGCTCCTCCCCCACTCTTATCTTCCATAAATTTGTCTAATCCCCTTCAAAGCCATCCAAGTTGGCGACCATCACTACATCTTGTGGTAGGAAATTCTAAATTCTGACTATGCGCTGTGCAAAGAAGTACTTGCTTTTATCGGTCCCAAATCTCCCACCATTCAGTTCATTGGGTGACCCTGGGTTCTAGTATTACGAGTGAGGGAGAAAACCCTCTTTTTCCATGCCATGCATAACTTTATAGACCTGCATCATGTCCCTTCTTATTCACCTTTTTTCTAAGCTAAAAAAGGGCCAAACTTTGTAAGCTTTCCAGATAGGGGAGTTACTCCAGCCCCTTGATCATTTTGGTTGCTGTTTTCTGCACCTTTTCTAGCTCTACAATCTTCTTTTTGAGGTGCACCAGAACTTTACATTTTGTACATTTGGTCACACCATAGATTACGACATTTGCAGTTTTATTTTCAGTTCCCTTCCTAATGATCCCCAACATGGAATTGGCCTTTTTCACAGCAGCCACACAATGGGTTGATGTTTTCATTGAGCTTTATGTAAAGATTCTGCATACTTAGTGCATAAAGTAGTGCTCACATCTAGTGAGTCCAGGTCACATCCTGCCAGGTAGAACATAGGAAGCTGCCTTCTATCAGATCAGATTATTTCACTATTAAACCCAATACTGTCTACTCTGACTGGCAGCAGCTCTCCAGGGTTTCTGGCAGAGGCCTTTCCCATCACAAACATACACACAATGCCACACACACACACACACGTCCCCCATGTACAGACACTGGAAAGCACATACACACATACACCCCCCCCCATGTATTGATTTCCCACCTGGAATCTGAATTGGGTGTTAGTAACCCATATGGGGGCCTCATTCGAACCTATGGCTACTTGTTCCTTAAAGCTGCTGACTATCAAGACTGCCTTTCTGGTAGCCATTACATCCGCAAGACGAGTCTTGAAGTTGGGGACATTGTCTTCTGATTCACAGTTATGTATCTTCTAGGCTTGTGAAGTGGAGCGGAGGCCAGACCTCTCCTTTGTGCCGAAGGTCTGGCCTCAGTTTCATAGGTCACAGGATCTGTCCCTTCCTTCATTTTGTCCTAATCCCTCCCATCACCAGGAGTGGCAGAAGATGGATGCCCATCGAGTCTTGAAGTTTTATGTAATCAGAAAAGTACAGAAAAGCGAGGGACTGTTTTCAGGGAAAGTCCATGGGAAGTAAGATTTCTACTTCTGCCATATCAAGATAGTTAAGGGAACGTATTGTTCAGACCTGATGGGACTATGGCACACTCACTTAGGGAGTGGTAACCTCTGCTGCCTTTAGTGGAAATTTCCCCATTGAAGTTACGGTATATGCCAGATGGCTACATAGGCTTCTGTGCATAAATTTCTCTATTATCCTTGGATGGCAGGCAAAGACCTGCTTTATTTAAGAAGGCCTTTAGCCTGTAAGTGGATCTGTGGGTTGGGTGCTGTTTTTATTCTGCAATTATTATGTTTTAATTGTATTTAATGTGTTTTATTGTTTAAATCTATTTTAAATTGTTTTTTAAGCTTCTTTGAGTGCCATTTTTGGTAGAAAGGCGGAGTATAAATCAAAGAAATAAATAAAGGAAATAATATTTTAAAAACATAAAATTGGTAAGTTTGCTTCTGCTTCCATGGCCTTTGCCCATAACATTCTGCAGAAGGTGGTAGTGTAGATCAGCCTGATCCTTGGAAGCCTACCCTGTTCTCCTTATTGCTCTGGTATATCCTGAACTATGGAATGCCCTCCATGAGGCTAAATGGACATTTTCTTACCATGAATTTTTGTTCTCTGAGCATCATGGAGAGCATTCTTCCCACTTCTTCTCTTCCAGGGTCAGCCATGTTTTCTTTAGAGGCTTCTGCCAGCAACCTTTAAGTGGGCTTAGTAGATAGGGTCTCCTGGGAGTTTCAACAAGGCTGTATCGTACTCCTATTACATGTGTTTTTTTATGTGCTCCTTGAACACAGTTTGTCAGTTTTTTGTAAGAAAATTTCCATTTTCTCCAACCAGTTGTAATTAAAAGAGAGAGAGAGTTAGCCAGAACTTTTGTTCCAAGGCTCCAAAGGTAGGATGATGAGAGGAGGCAGTGTCGGATGATCAAGTGAGGGATGAAGAGGACAAATAGGGATGGGTTCCTGACTTGCTCAGCAGCTGCCCTCCCACCCCTTGAAAGATCCTTGATAGAGCCTGCTGACAAATTAAATTGGCAACCATTGATGTGCAGGAGTGTATTCTCATTTTCCAGTGGAATGATGGTTTTCTATTTGAGCACATCTCATTCCTTCTAAGATAATTGATTCCTTCCCCACCCCCACACCAGTGGTCATCATTTGTGTAGCATCAGTGTGATAGTACTGGTAGTTATCCAGATGTGGTCACAGGTTTCTCACAAGCACTTTTTGTTTGTGTCTTATGCCATGAGTCCATTTTAAAGAGCAAATGAATAAAACAAAAGTGTTCAAGGCATCTGCATCTTAGAAACAATTAATAATTTTATTTCTGTGTGTGACCTCCACACTTTGACATCTGAAGTGTTCTGGAACATTTAATTCTGCTCCACAACTTCCCCTTTGAGGTGAATTTGCAATATCCTTTGGAGGAACGACTTCCTGTTTGAATACAAAGCCTTCACCGTTTAACTTTACAGTCTGCTTTTTTCTTCTAAAACACTGAAGTCATTGCAGCACAAAAGATATACAGAACATAAGACAAGGGGAAAGGGGTTGCCTTCATGTCCTGCTTGTGGGCTCCCCAGAGGTATTTGGTTGGCTACCATTAGAAACAGTATCTTGGGTGAGATGGATCCATATTCTGATGCAGAGCTCTGAGGGTCAGTGCTATGCTTGGATGTCATCACTTGCTGAATTGAGGAACTGTAAAAGGAAATGGCTTTGTCTTGCATCTTAAATAATGAGAAGTAGATCAAACTGTACTGTTCTGGTATATAATCCAAATATACAGTACTCAAACAGTTTTGATAGCGTAATATAATGTGGACAATTACTGGGCAACAGAAAAAATTCAATTTTTGTTTTTCTGGGTGGAGAGTGGAAGGAGACAGAGAAGTTATTTATAGAAAACATTACAAACCACTTACAGTAATGTTCAAGTTCAAAGCCGAGTCATACTTCAGTTAATTCTCATAATTTCATTTTGGTTGTACATCGCCCAGGGTGGCCGGGTGACCGGCCAGATGGGCGATTGATAAATATAATAAATAAATAATAAATAAATAAATAAAATGTGTTTTATGTAATGGAAAGCTAAAGGCAGGACTTGCTTATCATTTACTTGGAGTGTGTTGCGGATGCATTGCATAGGGGGGGTTGAGATGCTTCAGGCTTGGTTTTCAGAAATGGTGCAAATCAATTGTAAAGTTATAAAGTCTGCTGGTGTCTTCTGAAAACAGTTCAGCTGCTTCACATTGGTCAACCCATTATAGGGCATTGTTTGAAAAATGTATTAGCAGACATATTTGTGGTATTTGTTTTTTACATAGTTCAAACACCAACCCTAATTTCATTATAGAAACATATGATATCAATACAGAGCTCTGTGGGGTTCCAGTGTGTACACAAATGGCCCAGCTTGCTTGGGATGTTGCAGGGAGATGAGTTGTATCTATCCTAGAGCGTGAAGGAAACGGGGGTGGGGCAGTGGTGGGAGTGGGGGGGAAGTGTTTGCAAAGCGAGTTTCATGGCAACCTTCTGGAGTGCAAAATGTGTATAACATGCATGGAATAAATATTGTTTTACAGAGTTCACTTAAGGAGAAAAATAGCACATAGACCTCTGAGGCTTGGCCTTTCAACTGCATATTATGCATCATTGTTCTCTCTGTTTAGGCTTTTATCAGAAACTATGCAACAGACAACACCCTATTGGGGTATAATTGCAAGATCTTGCCTGATGAAGAGATCTGGGGAGCTTTTTATGATTATTTGGTTAGCCTAATAAAGGTATTACACTAATATGGATTTTGCAAATAAAAGTGTTCCCTTTGCTTTGGATTACAAGTATGCATCTGCATCCCTATGTCATTATACTAGTGCTACAACCATTTTTTCAAACGTAGAGGAACCCTTGTGCAAGCAGGTGTGGTATAGTGTATAAAATGCTGGATATGGATCAAGGGAGCTTGGGTTGAAATCCTGATACAGCCAGAGGAGAGTGTTTAGAGAATTTAGAGTGAGCTAGTTGCCCAGCCTAACATTTATCACAGGATTATTGTGACAATAAAATGAGATGTCTGTGTATGTCCCAGTCCAAAAACCCCAGATCCCACTCAAAAAACCCTTCTTAATGGGATCAAGAGTTTATGACAGTGATCTTTTGCTGCAAAAAGGGTGTTTTGGGGGATTTACATCTCCTTAGTAGCAAGATCCTCATTTTTTTCTCCCCCACTCTTTAGTTCTCATCTGGGTGCATATTTTGCACTTTGTCCCAAGCCTCTCGGGGCTTGGAAAAGTGCAAAAGGGAATCCCCCTCCCCTTTTCTTGGGAAAAGGAGTTTTGACAGCTGGTCAATTTAAAAAGGGAGGTTTGAGTGAGAACTTGGGGGGGGGGGTTGGACCAGGAAATACACAGACATATGTCGCAGTTCCCACTTAAAAGCCCCTTCTTAAAGCGACCCAGATTTTTGACAGCCACTTTTCCCTTGAAAAAAGGCAGGGAGTGCACTTCACTTTCCTGAGCCCCTAGAGGCTCAGGATGAGGTGTAAAATGTGCATCCCGATGGGAAATGGCAGGGGGGATGAGGATCTTACTGCGAAGGGGGTGTAAATCCCAAAAAACACCCTCTTCTCTGCAAAAGATCCCTTATGCCTTTGGTTTCTTTTGATAGCTTGCCTTTGGTGAGCTGTTGAGAGGAACTAAAGGGTGGTGGTGGTGGATGGATTTGGAGCCTTGGCTGGGCCAATGTTCAGGGTGGGTACTTGCTGTTCTTTGGCAGCAGGCATCCTCCTGGACATTGCCCCAGCTGAGGCTTCAAATCCTTACAATCACGCTACCGCGAAAGATCGTGGTTGTGCAACTGTGCTTAATTTTTTAAAAAACTTTATGCACATTATGTGCACATTTTAATATATATATTTTTGGCGTGTGTTTGTGCTCAATTTTTTTTTTTTTTTAAATGCTGGGCAGCCATGGGCAGCCCCTCCAATGTACCGCTGGGGCACTTTGAAGGGACTGCTCATACCTGTCAAATTGGGGTTGCAAAAGCTGGCTTGACAGCCAGCTTTCGCGATTTCCCCCTAAAAAAAATTTACGGTAAAAGGAAAAAGAGCTGCAGCAAGCCCGAAATGGCTCGTCGCAGCAGGGAGGGAAAGTCTCATTCCTCCGGAGGTGTTCCCTGGGATACCTGCGGGGTGGGGGGAAGGTAGAGGAGGGGGACCAACAACACATGTTGAACCCAATCATTTGTTGGGGCTCACTGTAGGTTATTAACATGACAACCAGCCCACTGTGGCTTAGTGATAGGGTGGGTTAGCGTGACATGCAAATGCACCCTATATTAGAGAGTGTAAGAGACCAGTATTCTTTCCTATCTGACATACACGAGTAGTAAGGCAATCAAACTTAGAATCTCTGGGGAGCATTGGCAAGCTCTAGCCACCCTTCTGTAAGACCTGTGTACAGGATACAGAACAAAGTGATTACCAAAAGTCACCATCACTGTGTTTTAATGTAAGGGCCAAAGCACACATTACTTTAAAGGCATCACTAGCAGAGATGTATTTTTTTAAAAATTACTCTAGAGTAAGCAAAGTGATCCTGACCTGGATGGGGACTCTAGCATAGAGGACCTTTATCCAGTTCCTCCTGCTCTGATCCCAATCTGGATTGCGCCTCCCCCCCCCCCCCACAAGCAATTTATATTGCCAAATAGTGATCTGTTATGGCTAATATATATGTGTGCTTTGGCCCCAAGTTCTATTAGCCTCAGAAGATCACCTGCCAATTGTTTGAATGTTGCTCTCTGTAAGGATGCACATGTAGGATTGTTTTCTTTTTTAAATGTTAACATTTTAAAACATGTTTAAAAAATCTATAATGTGCATTTTGTGTGTTTCTTGGTTCCTCAGAGTTGTCTGCCTTAAAACAACAGTTAAGCAGTATTAATTGCTTTTGTATTGTTATCTTTCAAGTCTTCTAACTTTTCCAAATACAGTAATACCTTGGATTGCAAGTAACTTGGTTTGAGAGCGTTTTGCAAGACAAGCAAATTTTTAAATATTTATTTAATTTTTTTTTTACTTGATATACAAGCGACGTCTTGCAGTACAAGTACTGTAGTACGGCTTAAATTAAAAATCTCTGTACAAATTTTTTTGGGGGGATTTCGTTTTGATATAAGAGTGTTTTGGATTACAAGCACGTTTCCTGAACGAATTATGCTCTCAATCCAAGGCATGACTGTATAATGCTTTTTATTATGTGTGAAAAGTCCTTCCATTCCCTTTTTATATTGTTTCTAGAACTTTTCTTAAATGCATTTTCTGTAATATTTATAATTTATCCTATCAACATCCTCAATTATTATCATGCCTCTCCTCTATTATTCATCTATGTCCGTATGCCTAGAATGACTTTATAGACAATGGCTATAGAAAAGTTGTAGTATGTCATACCTTATACATGAAATAGCTTGTGAGAAAATGCAAGGGGATGATGCATAAATGGAGGGGATTATGATATATTTGGGAGTAAAGATCTGTTATTTTTTTAAAAAAGGTATAAAGCTTCATAGAGTCAAAGAATAGCAGAGTTGGGAGTGGCCTATAAGGCCATCAAGTAAAAAAAAACCCTGCTCAATGCAGGAATCAAAGTTAAAGCATCCCTGACAGATGGCTGTCCAGCTGCATTTTGAATGCCTGCAGTGTGTGTGAGAGAGAGAGCCCACTATCTCTCCAGGTAATTGGTTCAATTGTCATATTGCTCTAACAGTCAGGAAGTTTTTCCTGATGTTCAGACAGAATCTGGCTTCCTGTAACTTGAGCCCATTATTCTGTGTGATTACCTGAAGAAAGCCTTTTTGTTGCTTTTCGCATCCCTTGCTAGCCTCAGCTCATTCTCGGTTTTAGCCTTCCTGACACTATTCCTGCAGTTCTGTGCTACCTGCCTGTACTCTTCCCTTGTAGCTTGGCCTTCCTTCCACTTCCTATATGTGTCTTTTTTTGTTTTCAGGTCATCTCTGAGTTTTTTGTGAAGCCACATTGGCTTCTTCTGTTGCCCTCTGCCTTTTTTCCTTGTGGGAATTGTTTGCAATTGTGCCTTTAGAATTTCCTTTTTTAAAAACTCCCACCCATCCTGGATTGTGCGGCAGTATTAAGGGATTTTTTTTGAGACTGACCGAACTTTGTTTTTCTCAACATAAATTCTCCTTTAAAAATAGTTGAAAGATATGCAGTACACTGGTAAAATTTACAATTGGTAAAAGGTTTATAGAGAATTAGAATTATAAACTGTCAGTGTCATCCATTTCTAGCCTGTATTTTCATAGTACAATGGTAAACATGTTCAGTCAGAAGTAAGTCCTACTGAGTTTAATGGAACTTACTCCCTAGTAAGCATGCTTAGGATAGCAGCCTTAGTTTAAGAACTTCACAGAGTATGATATAGAGCCTTTCTCCTCCCATCTTTTGGGGGGCAGTTAAGGATGATTAATCTAAATATGAGGAAAACAGAATTACAACTTGCACTTTAATTTTTTATGTTCTTGGTTCTCCTATGAAAACCAGATATTATGCAGGCACAAATTGTTTGCATTTCTCCCTCAGCATTTTTGTCCTAAGAAGAAAAGTATGTATTAAATATGGAAGGTACTTCAGAGAGTACACATAACTTAAGGAATCCTAACTTCCCAAAATACTTGGAATATTTTACATTGTGTAAAAAAAAAAAAAGCAAGTGAAAAAAGTTACACTTTAGCATTTTGTTTGGTCTCAAAATTAAATAGAACAACTTTTGTGGGGACTGTTTGGGTTCTATTTGTTTCTTGTTTTTGTGTTTTCAGTTTATTTTACCTACCGTCTGCTATGTACTGTGGCATATTTGTTCTGGTGGACGGAGTGTCTGGTGCCTGAGGTGAGCCACTGAGCTAGTTGGGGTTGGGCCAACTGCTAAACCAGCTTTATAAATAGACTGCTACTCCCAGGAAACTTGCAACCTAGAGCAAGCAAATCAGAGTTAACCGAGGAGTTTGACAGGACGTCTAGAAGTTAGGACAGGCTTGTGAAGGGAGCCCAGCCAATGAAGTATCTCGGCCCCAGTGTCAAAGCATCAGGGTAATAAGAAGTTAAGCAGACAGGTGAGCTAAGAAACAGTGCGAGGAGATGTGGCAGTTGACCCTTTCGCTCTTGTGACAGTAAATAACTTAGCCTTCCAGGTAAACAAATTCAATAAAGTAATAGCTATGAATGTAGAAAGCCACTGGGGTATGGGTGCTATTCAGTATATTGTACGACTGCCTGCCTGCTGGGCAGAAGTCATGGTTGTGTGCTTGGTACAATGAGCTCCTGGTTCTGAGGGAGCAAGTGTTCCCTAGAGGCCAAAGTAGCTGAGCGAGGCAGAGAGGTTGGTAGGCCAAAGGTGTGGAGAATATAAACAGATACTGGAAATGAGGAAGAGAGAGAACCCTTAACACAGAAACCCAGAGGGAACTCATGGAGGATAAGGCTATCGGCGACTACTAGTCATAATGGCTATATATTACATCCAATATCAGAGGCAGTATGCCTCTGAATACTAAGTGCTAGGGAGCACAAGCAAGAGCATGCGCTCTTGTACTGCCTGCGGGGCTTTTCATAGGAATCTGGTTTGCAGATGTGAGAGCAGAAAGCTTTTGGTATGATTCATCATGGCTGCTCTTACGTTCTTAACTTCACCTATTCATTTCTCCTAGTGTTTAGATTTGATAGCTGTCATGTGCAAGTGCAGAAGGTGACATATCATTATAGTGGGGCAGGGGAGAAAGACTGTAGGGCATGTGTGACCAAGATGCAGAACATTTCAGAGGCCTGGGGGCTTAATGTTTCTTTGAGGCCTCCCTCCCTGTTGGAGGGAGTATATGCTTGCCCTTCTCAGTTGGAGTGTATGTTTTATCACCCCATCACATGTGAAGCCTGAGGCAATTGCCCCCCATGCCCCCTCCTAAAGGTCCTGCCAAGATTTTGCTCCTTCAGTAAACTGAACCATTTGGAATGTCCCAACTGGGTATTTAACCAACAACTATCTATTGGGTCTACTTTTTGCTTTCTTCCCACAGGGTGAAAAGCAGCTTTAGTAGCACAATGTTGAGAGGAAAAGCACCTGCTGGGAAAGGTTAAATGCCCCCCTTTCCACCTGTCCTTTCTTAGCTCCTGTTTGCAGATTCCGACAGCTGCTCTTTGTTATTGGGGGGGGGGGCAGGGAGAAGAGAGAATGTTCTGCAAAACTCCATGTGCTACCGTATGTTGTTTGGTCCTTTAAACTGATCCAGTATGCATGTGTGTCGTGCTTGGGAATCTGTTTCCAAGGATAAAATATCTTGTATATAATTTCCATAAGACTGCTCCAGTTGCCGTTATTGTGGATAAAAGTTTTGTAAACCATAACAAGCATTAACCAGAGCTTTGGTTTATAAAATCCATGAATGCAAATGCAGCAGTATAAAATGGTCTAGTTACAGCAAGTTTCTCTTTTATTAAACAGTGGTGTGTGTTTTAATTCTTAAGTATGCAGTAGACCTCTTTATTTTTAGTTGTTAATTTTAGAGGGGTTGGTGCAGGTTAGCCAAATCCAGTCGCAAACACATTAGGCTAGAATTGCCAATCTTCTTGTTGAAATAAAGATGAGTTATCATCCAAGCAGGTGGCCACCGATATTTTGATTAGATTGATCCAGGTATTAAAACAACAACAACCCAATTTTAGCAGATGCAGGCTGGAACGTCTTGCAGTTGTGGCTGAATGAGTGTAACCTGTGAAACCTGTTTTGCTTCATTAAATATGTTTATGATCAGAGTTGGAGACTATGACCTATTTAATTCTAAGAAGGCTGCAGCTTTTCTTCATATTTTCTTTCTCGTTTCTATTATTCTTGCTCACCCCCACCCCAATATTATATCTTTTGGATAGTAGAATTTTCCTGGAATCACTGGGATAATCTGAACGTTGTTGCAAGATAAAGTGATCCTCACAAACACTTAAATTCTGTCTCTTCTAGAAAATAACCAATTAAATCCTCTCTCTTCCTTAAAAATTCTGGTCATTTGTAGTAGGAGATAAAAGTAGTATGTTTTCCCCTGGAGACTTATGGAATTCAAAGGATTCCTGAATGGTCCGGGAGACTTTCCAGGGGACAGGGCTGGTGATCCTGTTGAGATCCTAGTATTGTTAAGGAATGATGAGATGAGATGGGCTGTTGACACAATTGCCCTCAAACGCCCTCTCTGTTGTTGTGGAGCCCAGCAGCCCCCTGTTTCTCAGTGGACATACAGGCAGTGAGACGGGTCAAATGATGGCTAGAGTAAAAGGTAGTGGAAAGTTTCCGCTGGAAACTCCCTGCGAAGACTATTGAATATATGGCCATGCCTACCATGTAGCTGTACCATGAAGGCTAGAATATATGACCATGCCTACCATGTAGCTGTGAGGGCAGTGAATAAGGGTTTTCTTCACTGCCTCCATTGCATTCTTGAGTAGCCGGCTAGCAAAGTTGTTCCATGCAATTTAGGATATTTTAACAGTAAATTGAGTATTGGAGCTCACTGACACTTGCTGTGACATATTTGCAAGGCACTTTGGGGATAAAATTGGTCAACTTTGTGCTGTCCTGGATGAGATGTCTGGTTAGGGTTTGTAGAAACTATTGGAAGAAACTGTTTTTCTAGACCATTTCTAGGCTGAGTTTGGGCCTCATTTTGAGACTGAATCAGCCTTCGTTGCCCTGACACATGCCCTTTATCAGGAGAGAGACAAGAAAAGCAATCCTGTTGATTCTCCTTGATTTCTCAGCAGCTTTGATACCATTGACAATGGTAGCCTTCTGGACCAGCTCTGTGGATTGGGAGTTGGGGAAATGATGTTTCAGTGGTTCCACTTCTCTCTGCGGGGTCGTGTCCAGGGGATAGTATTGGATGACCATACTTTGGGCCTATGGCAGTTAAGTTGTGGGGTCCCACAGGGCTCTACAGTAATACCTTGGATTGCAAGTAACTTGGTTTGAGAGCGTTTTGCAAGACAAGCAAATTTTTAAATATTTATTTAATTTTTTTTTACTTGATATACAAGCGACGTCTTGTAATACAAGTACTGTAGTACAGCTTAAATTAAAAATCTCTGTACAAATTTTTTTGGGGGGATTTCGTTTTGATATAAGAGTGTTTTGGATTACAAGCACGTTTCCGGAACGAATTATGCTCTCAATCCAAAGCATGACTGTATTCTGTTCTGATGCTATTCAGCATCTATATGAAGCAATTAGGGGCAGTCATAGGAGATTTGGAGTAAAGTGTCATCAGTATGCATGCTGATTATACCCAACTCTAATTCTCTTTATCATCTGAGTCTGAATCCTGACAAGATGTAGACACTGTGGATAGTGGTTTCCCTATCCGGGAATTAGAGTAGTTGCTTGTTCTGGATGGGAATTAGGGAAGTTGTCTGTTCTTGCACTCCCCCTGAAGTAGTAGGTGCATAGCTTGATGGTGCTCCTATATCAATCACTGACAGTGGAGGTACAAGTGACCTCCACAGTGAAGAGTGTCTTTTTAGTTGGTTTGTCAGCTGCAGCCGTTCCTGGACAGGGATAGCCTGGCCACAGAGATCCATGCACTGGTATCCTCAAGTTTGCACTATTGCCATGTGCTTTATATGGGTTGCCTTTGAGGTTGACCTGTAAGCTAGTGAAAAATGCAGTGGCTAGGCTGTTGAGTGGGGCAGTGTACTGGAAATGTATTACACTAGTTCTGTACGAGTTGCACTGGCTGCCAGTAAGCTACCGAGCCAAGTTCAAGGTGCTTGTGTTGATGAATAAAGTCCTGCACAGCTTAGGACCTGGATACCTGATGGAGCACCTTCTCGCGTGCCCTCTTGATCCTTGCCCCTCCTAGCTTATAAAAGCTAGTTGAGGGGGGTTAGCTGGGTGGGTCCAGGGAGTGGTAAACACATCTCTACGTGAATGGGTGGTTCCTGCTGCCCTTAAGGAGGCAGTAGTGTTACCACTCCTGAAAAAACCCACTCTGGATCCAACTATCGGTATTTTATAACTATCGCACAGTTGCTAATACCCCTTTCTTAGGGAAGTTTCTTGAGAGGGTTGTGGCAAAGCAACTGCAGGCACTCCTGGAGGATACTGATTATCTAGACCCATTCCATTCTGGGTTTCAGCCTGGTTATGGGACTGAATCAGCCTTGGTTGCCCTGATGGATATCCTTTATCGAGTGAAGGATAGTGGGAGTGTGACCCTGTTAATTCAACTCGGTCTCTCAGCGGCTTTCAATACCATTGACCATGGATTGGGCATTGGAGGCACTGTGTTACAGTGGTTTCGGGCCTACCTGCGGGGCCGATTTCAGAGAGTAAGATTGAATGACTATTCCTCAGACCCTTGCCAACTGCACTATGGGGTTCCGCAGGGTACCATCTTGTCCCCAATGTTTCATAGATTTCATAGATCATAGAGTTGGAAGGAGCCTACAAGACTATCGAGTCCAACCCCCTGCTTAATGCAGGAAACTAGAGGAGGGGTCTCCCACCCAAGTAATAACCAGGCCTGACCCTGCTTAGCTTTCCACGCTCAAACAAGTTGAGCCAGCATAAGCCTACTGTCATTGTTTATTGTTTATATGAAGCTGGTGGGAGCAGTTATTAGGGGATTTGGAGTCAAGTCCCATCAGTACGCTGATAACGCACAGCTCTATAGCCCTGTGACAACTGAATCAGGAGAGGCTGTATAAGTCCTGGATCAGTGCCTAAACTCAGTGATGGGCTGGATGAGGGCCAATAAACTGAGGCTGAATCCAGGCAAGATGGAAGCCCTGTGAGTGAGTGGTTCCTGAGTCCAGGAGATAGGCTCATTGCCTGTTCTGGATGAGGTTGCACTCCCTTTGAAAGATCAGGTTTGTAGTCTGAGGGTACTCCTAGATCTATCATTGTTGCTGGAGTCCCAAGTGACTGCGGTGGCTTGGAGTGCTTTTTACCATCTTTGATTGGTTCACCAACTACAGCCTCTCCTGGACAGGGATAGCTTGGCCACAGTGATACAGGCAGTAGTAACCTCAAGACTGGATTACTGCAATGTGCTCTTATGTGGGGCTGCCCTTGAGGCTGCTCCGGAAGGTGGAGCTAGTGCAGAATGCAGCAGCTCAGGTATTGTCGGGATTTACCCCTTTTCAGTATGCAACTCCTTTGCTGAAGGAACTGCACTAATTACCTATTCGCTACCAGGTCAGGTTTAAGATTCTGGTACTTGTAATCATCATCATCACCACCACCACCACCACCACCACCACCTGCTCAGATATTAAGATCTAGTGGTGATGTCCTCTTGATAGCGTGGCATTTGTCTAGGGTTTGATATGTTGCAACCTGAGAGAGGGCTTCTCAATACAGGCACCCCAATGTGGATCTCCCTCCCCCCTCATATATGGTTTGTGCCAGGTCTTTAAAGTTTTCACACCAACTAAAGACCTATTTGTTCACCCAGGCTTTTGACTGAATCTGTGTTACAGCATATTGTAAACTTATCTATGTTTCTGTTCTGCCGTTTTATTGTTTTATTAATTAATGTACGATTTTGCTGTGTTTTATCAGTTTCGTACCCTGCATGGGGATATTTTATAATGAATACAGGTGATAAAACATAATAAATAGATATCTGTGCATAAGCATCTCCTTGGAACAGCTTTTTTCAAACATTTTAGTTTTTGTCAGACAGTTTTGAGTTGGTACAATGCAGTTTGCTACCTTATTTTGGGAAAGTGGTGTTGACATTGGCTGACTGTTTTCTTATTTCACTTTACTTTATCCAGAGTCATCCTATGTCTTGTTTTTAAGTTAATATAGGTTAGGTTAAATTGGCCAAACTGAATTCATAATGGAAGGCTGTAAGGATGTTGGAGATGGTACACAGCAAGTTGATGCAAAGACGAACACCTGTTGGTTTGGGAATTTTGCCATGCCACCTGTAGTTAATAGTGTGAGAATTATATATCGAACAGATGGAAAGCTTTTTAATCTCAGCAGGCTGAAAGCAAAAAGTAAGGTAATTACAACCTCTGTTGTGAAACTTCAGTATGCTGATGATAATGTGGTCTCCGCACATTCAGAGGATGATCTCTATCCTAAATTCTTTTGCAGAAGCATACGAAAAACTTGGTCTCTCACTTAGCATAAAAAAACCCAAAGTGCTTCATCAGCAAGTGCAAGCTAACCCTTTGATGATGCCATCTATCCAGCTTGGCGGGACAATACTGGAAAATGTCGATCATTTTCTCTATCTGGGCAGCTATCTTTCTGTTACAGCTAACATCGACAGTGAAATCCAGCATCGTTTGAGCTCCGCAAGTGCTGCGTTTTCTCGAATAAAACATAAAGTGTTCGAGGATCGGGATATTTGTAAGAAGACCAAAACACTGGTTTATGAAGCCATTGTATTGCCAACTTTATTGTATGCCTGCGAAACATGGACTATCTATAAACGTCACTTCCACCTCCTTGAAAGATTTCATCAACGTTGCCTCCGGAAAATCCTGCGAATTACTTGGGAAGATAGGCGAACAAATGTCAGTGTACTGGAAGTAGCAAAGACTACTAGAGTTGAAAAAATGATCCTTCAACGCCAACTTCAGTGGACCGGTCATGTTGTTCGAATGCCTGACTGCCGTCTCCCAAAGCAGTTACTTTATTCCCAACTCAAGGATGGAAAGCGGAATATCGGTGGTCAATATAAGAGGTTTAAAGATGTTCATAAGGCTAATCTAAAAAAAATGCAATATAAACATCGAAAACTGGGAAGCTCTGGCCCCTGAACGATCTAAATGGAGGTTGGCCTTTCACAAAGGTTCTATGGACTTTGAAGAAGCCCGAGTGCAAGGTGAAAGGGAGAAACGTGCTAAGCGAAAAGCATGTCAAACGAATCCTTTACAGGACCATCTTCCATCTGGTAACCTGTGTCCTCACTGTGGGAAACTGTGTGGATCTAGAATTGGCCTCCACAGTCACTTACGGACCCATCGCTAGAGTCTACACAATTTTTCTTTAGAATGTCCTCCTTTTAAAATTTTCTTTTTGTAAGTTTTTATCCTGGAAGACAATCTTACTCGGTCACGAGTGATCGCCTGATGATGATGAGTGTGAGATATAATTATCTGATGTCCTTTTGCGGTTCTCCTGAAAAATATTTAATGATTTTGACTATAAAAAGATGCCTCCACTGGTAGGGATCTTGAGATGGTTGGGGGCAGTGAAGTGAGTCTCTTACTCCAAATCAGCATTAGCTTGGTGAGGATCTTATCTTTGGACAGGCTGGCTGATTTTAAAGGATTCCCCCACCCTGTTTTAGTTTTAAAAAATCCTAATTTCCATTTTCATTATATTAGTGTACATATCATATTTTATTGCTACTTTTGTATTCCTGTTATTCCTTCAGAATCTAGTGCTAGTGTAGACTTAGCATTTTAATAAGTTTCTGAGTTTATTCAGTAAAGTTTGACAAAATTCATACCTATCTGTTGCTTGACATGCTCTTACTTACACAAAAGGAAAAAAGTATGAAAACAAGCAAGAAGACTGAGCAAAAGCGTTTCAGTAGTCAAGGTGAGAAATAATGAGAGTCTGAATTTGATTTGCAACAGAAGAGAGAAAAGTCCAAATGCTATAGATATTGTAAGATGAAAGTGCAATTGAGTGAATATGTGGGCAGAAAAAGAAAGATTAAAAGTAACATTGAGGTTTCAAGCCTAATAGTAGAAGAGAGGAGGAGGAGAATGGGAGAGGGGCAGAAGCTTGTTTTTAACAGCCTTAATTTTTAGGAAACTAGATGCTATAGGAAAAGATTGTAGAAAAAACATCAGACATAGTAATTTAGGAAATAGGTCAAAGGTAAAGATAGGGCTGAAGGTGATCAAGGTAGAAATCCTACCGGAGCTAAGAAATAAAGCCGAGGGACAGACTCATTGTTAAGGGTTCTATCTCTTCCTCATTCCAGTGCCTGTTGATGTTCTCCACACCTTTGGCTTATGTCCCCTTCTTTTTACTTAACAGAAAGGGACCTAGGCTAAAGGTGTGGAGAATATCAACAGATATTGGAAATGAGAATGACAGAACCCTTAACGCAGAAACCTGGAGGGAACTAAGGAAAAAGGGTATAACTACAACCAGGAATTGGTGGAGCTAGATAAATCAAGAAAGTACAGAAGAGAACATGGTCAATTTTATTAAAAGCTGATGGTGGATCCAAGAGGAGGAGGACTGGAAAAAATACCCTGAGACTTGATAGAAAATAATTTGAAATCCATAGAGTACTGTATTTTTCCGTCTATAAGACGCCCCCATGTATAAGACGCCCCCCCACTGGGCAGTTTTCGCAACTGTGCAGTTCTCTCCTTGGCTTACTTCCGTGTATAAGACGACCCTCAATTTTTAGTCTAACAATTTTAGGAAAAAGTATAGTCTTATACATGGAAAAATACTGTACTAGGAAATCAACAGTAAATCTTTACCAGTCTGAATGCTGGTGGTGACTGTGTGCAATGTGACTTCAAAAAAAATCCTGCTGTCAACAATGTTCCTGGGGCAATTTCTGAATGGCTTTACTAATTCTTGGCAGGTAGGCATCAAACATGATGACTATTTGCTCATCATCTCCCTGGAATTTTCCCTGGATTTATTCAAATATTTATTTATTTATTTATTACATTTGTGAATCGCCCATCTGGCCAGTCACCCAGCCACCCTTTGTAACTTTTATTCATACCTTTGTAACTTTTTGTTTTGAGGCCTAGCTTATTTTAAAATTCTGTCATAGAATCTATGATTCTATGATTGCCCTCAGTGGCTTTTTGGAAGAGCAAAGCAAAAGGCTGTCTCCTGGGACAGGTTGCAGGGAGAATATTGTTAAGGGGGTTGAATAGCTGAGAGAGCTGCAGGAGCATAGTTCCTAAAATAATGAATTATGAATCAGGAAGTCCTTGATTTGAATCTTATCCATGAAGTCATTAGGTGGCCGAGGGAAACATTACTTTCTCAGCAGCCGTCTCTATACAGTATGGATTTATAATATAGATATAGTACATGGAATTGTACCCATGGTTTGTTGTTGAGTTAACTGCTCGGTTGTTTAGCTCCTAAACAACCAACTGGTCCGAGTTTGCATGTCACGTTGCACAGCCTATGAAGGAACCAATCATGGGTTGTGCTGTAAAGTGGAAGTGGTGGGCACGCTGCAGGTTGTGCACGCACGCATTCCACAACCCATCATTTTTCAAACCAATGGGTTGTCGTTGCGTGTGAACCAGCTTATAATGTTTTTTGCATGTGAAGCACCTTGGACATTTGAATGCACTTAAATACAAACAAACCCTAAGCTGTTGGTGTTCATTGTTCTGGCACTCACTTGTAATACCCTGAAGGACTAGTCACTTTGTGTCAACCCTAATTTACTTCAAATGATTTTCATTAGGATAAATGTGATAAGAATTAGAGTATATATTTTGCCCAAAGAAAGAGTTATAGAAATAATAACTAATGGATTTTCTTTGGTGTTACTTCATGGCTCTTGAAATCGCTTGGAATAAAAAAGTATAAATAAACTTTCTTGCTTGTTATTAATGACTTGCCATTGCTTGAAGAGGTATTGCTGATCTGTTTTTCCTATGATGTTACCCTCAAATGTCCAATGGATTTCTGTTTATAACAGTGACACACAGGCTGGAGTCATCTTAACACATACCGTTGGCACTAAACAATTTTTTAAAATTAACATCGCAGGGGAAAATGTCCTAGGCCCTTCACATAGAGATAATCAGCCTATGCCCAATGTGATAAGGCACTAAGATACCACTTCTGTGATAATGATTCATAGCATTAAAGTTATAACCACATTTCAGATGTCGCTAATCACTGTTCTGAAGTGATGGGGTGGTGGCTCAAACTAAATTCTAATCTGATGAGCCTTAATCTGATTCAAGTTCCACTGCCTTTACATTATTTTTCTCCACTGTTTGTTCTAGCTGGCACATAATACTAATGTACAACACATTTAACACTGGACTTAACAGAGATGTATTTGTTCACAGTAGTTGACTTGGAGGGTTGTGGCTTCTTGCTGTTGAGGATGGCAGCTGATGAACTGAGAGATGCAGCCCATGTGAGCCAGTGTGCTTTATTAGGTAGAACACTGGTCTTGGTTTCTAATCTTTGCATGGACATGTGGGTGGCCTTGGGCAAATCAGTAGGCCTCAATATTTTGTTTTGGTGGCATAATTTCACTAATACTGCAGTTCAGAATGCATTAACTTGGGAGTAATTCCATTGATTTTAGTGGGGTTTACTTCTGAGTAACCATATGTTCCGTTGCTTTGTTAGAAACATTATACTGGAAAATAAGATCTTTTGTTACTAATTCCATGCTGTAGCCATCACTAGCAATCATTAATAAAGTGGTGGAAAACTTTCATGATTGGGTAATATATTTGGTGTGTCATGCCCCTCCTTTTTGTACTGTTCGCCTCCATCTGAAAGAGTTTAGCAACTCACATGCAGCCCATAGGAGCCAAAGGCTTACCATGTCAGTGTTTTTGCTAGACTAGACACGAAAGCAGCAGACTACAAGAAGATAAAGGGGGAGAGTGTGCCTTCTTTACTGTAACAATCTGACACCTCCCCAAAATTTATACATGCTTGAGACAGAGCTCAGTTTGAACATAAAATTTGTCATTGTCACATTTCATGTAGAATGGTGGCTCTTGTAAGTGTGTATGTGTGTGTGTGTGTGTGAGAGAGAGAGAGAGAGAGAGAACCACAGTTCTGTTTTGTAGTGTAAAGAAGCAATCTTGCATGCTAAAGAAATTAAAAACACTGCACATATAAAAAGCATAATTGTCAAGGAAGGCCTGTGTGACAGATTAATTTTATCTGGGCTTGCCACTCTGGGAAAAATTAAGGAACAAGTGATTTATCAGTCTTGTTGTTTGTTTATCGTGGTTAACTCTGCCTACGCATTTAATCTTTCACCTATTTAATATTTTACATTCTGACTGTTGCCTGTCTGTGGTCTTATACTTTGAAGAAAACAGGTGTCACTCCACAGCACTGCACACACAAACAACCAAGGTTAAAAATGTGGGTGTGTACTGCACTTGAATTTTCCTCTCTATACCACCCACCATAAGATCTTCACAGATGGTATCTGAAAAAGAAAAAGATTCTACAATGTTGAAGAGTGCTTTAGAAGTGGGAAGAATGAACACGCAAAGTGAAATGTATCACTAAGATCTTGGTTTGAAATACAGTAATACCTTGGATTGCAAGCATAATTTGTTCCGGAACTGTGCTTGTAATCCAAAACACTCTTATATCAAAGCGAGTCTCTGGTGGGCGTGAGCGGGGCCGATTTTGGCCCACTACGCCCGCTCGAGGCGAGCGGTTACATCCCTACACTTGTCTTGCAAGACCTTGCTTATCAAGTCAAAAAAATTTATTTTTTTTTGCTTGTCTTACAAAATGCTCTCAGACCAAGTTACTTGCAATCCCCAAGATATTACTGTAGTGGCTTATATTTAGTTGTAAATGCCCTTTTGCTACTTTTCCATGCACAAAGGACAAACTGATTGATGGTTCACATGACATGAGCCATAGTGTGTACCAAGCGTGTGCTGCTGCCATTTTGAATATGCACCCCCGATTGGGGGTTGCAGCATGTCATGTGAACCTAACCATTGTGGGTTATTTAAAGGTTAAACAAGCTTTGCATAACCCTCGATTAGAAGTAGGGTTACATGAGGGTTGTTTAACCGTCAAATAACCCATGATGGCTGGGTTCACATGACATGCCGCAACCCCCGATTGCCCCGATTGAGGGTTGAATATTCAAAATGGCAGCTGCATGCACCATGGCTCATCAAGGGTTAAATAACTCACCATGTGGTGCAAAGCAGCCCACTGAAATGCTCTCTCTTGGCTGTTACTTTCTGGTGCAGATCAAAGGCTTGGTAACAAACACCCTTCTATACTTTTCTGCAGTTATAGTCTGTATCCATTAACAAGTACACACTTTCAGGGCCCTTATACCATATTCTGCGATATATGGTATAAGGATTTGAGGTTACTAGTTGTGCTCTCTACATTTAAGATTGTTGCCTCATAACTCGCTTATGTAATGTTGCAGCAAAGTATCCAGATTGGAAATAAAATGTGATGCAGAATGTTTGCTTTTATGTTATACTTCTTTTCATTTAATGGCTTTGTGTATGCTTTGCTGCATATTACTGAGTCTTTTAACCAGATCTTAGACTGTACTCCTTGGCACAAATATTTGGGAGTAAGCCCCATTGAGCTGAATAGGACTTGGTTTTCATTACACTGTTAGGGCACAATCCTGTCCTTTTGAAGGAGCCCTCCTATGTTGAAGCACTCTGAATATCCTTTGCTCTGTGGGCAGACGCCTGGTAGAACAGAAGGAGCAATGGAGGTGATTTTCACCTTTCCATCCTTCTTGTTGTTTTTTCATCTAGATGGGCTTCCGAGCCTGTCTAGAGAGGTCACGCTCCTGCATGTAAGACTGGAGCTGGAGAGGCGACAGGATACTGCGGATCCCAGTCTCTCCCCTCCCCTCCCCATCTCTCCCTGCCCAGCAGAACACACCCTTTTTACCTCCTTGAAGTCACTTTTAAGACCTCAGGAAGCAGCTTTCTTTTTGCGACGGGTGCAAGGTGGTGGAGTTGGTTGGGGGCTCGGAAGCCAGAGTCCCCCTCCCAAGGTTATAGGAGTGTCTACAGCCTCAGGATGAAGAATCTGAAAAATCCTAGGGTCCCTAGGATGCTCTTCTAGGGACCATAGGATTGATCTGTTAGTCATTTAATAATTCACATTGGGCTGATTCACACATACATTTGCTTCACTTTCAGTTTTTCTCCATTATTTGCAGTTGTATATGAGAATGAATTCCACTGAAAACCACTGAATTTTGTGGTAATCTGATTGTCTATGGTGTTAGATCTGTTGCCCATATGTTATTTGCATGTTGCCCATAACAGTATGCAAATCATTAAAAAAATTTATTGAAATTTGTATTTTATTTTTCCATTTTAATCTTTCCTTTCTGTAAAATATTCAACGAGGCAAACAAATATAAGTAAGAGCATAAGAAGAGTCATGCTGGATCAGACCAAGGGTCCATCTAGTCCAGCATTCTGTTCCCACAGTGCCCAGCCAGCTGCCCATGGGATCCCACAAGCAGGACATGAGTGCAACAGCACCTTTCTGCCCATGTTCCCCAGCAACTGGAGTACATGGACATACTGCCTCTGATACTGGAACATTATAACAGTATATAAAAGGTAGCTGATAGAACATTTAACCTAAAACAACAATTTTAAAAAGTAGATTTGGTATGAAAAAAGCAGCTGTCAGGGGGGGGGGGAGTTAGGAGTATAAGAAAAGCCCCTGCTGGATCAGACCAAAAGCCTATCTAGTCCAGTATCCTATTTCTCACTGTGGCCAACCAGATGCCTATGAGAAAATAACAAATAAGGCATGAAAGCAATAGCCCTCTCCTGTTGCAGTATCCTAGCAACTTGCATTCAAAGGCATACTAGCTCTAATCCTGGAGGTTGCATATAGCCAACATGACTAGTAACTACTGATAGCATTATCTTCTGTGCGTTTATCTAATTCCCTTTTAATGTCTACGTTGGTGTCTATCATCACATCTTGATTAAGCAAATTCCATAGTTTAACTATGTGCTGTGTGAAGAAGTTTGTCCTCTTTCTCCATGCCATGTTTAATTTTATACACTTCTATCATGTCCCCCATAACTCACCTTTTTTCTAAACCAATAGTCCCAAATGTTGTAATCTTTCCTTATAGGGAAGTTGTTGATCATTTTGGTTGCTATTTTCTGCACCTTTTCCAGCTCTACAGTATCCTTTTTAAGGTATGGCTACCAGAACTGTACACAGTATTCCAAATATGATCACACCATAGATTTGTATAGAGGAATTACAATATTGGCAGTATTATGTGATCCCTAACATGGAATTTGCCTTTTTCACAGCTGCCGCACACTAAGTAAATGCTTTTATTGAACTGTCCACCACAACTCCAAAATCCCTTTCCTGGCCAGTCACCACCTCATCAGTGAATATGTGATGTTATGGGGTTTTTTTTGCCCAAATGTGCATCAGTTTACACTTTCTTGCATTGATTGAACCACATTTTGTTGCCCATTCATCCAGTTTGGAAATACCCTTTTGGAGCTCTTTGCAATCACTTTTCCTAGAGGTCTCTCATCACTCAGAATAGCTGTGCTGGATGACTCTGAATGGACTGATGGTGGTGATGGAGAAGTATGTTCTCTAAAGCCACAGAATAGGCTTTAAGATGAACTCTCACTGGTGCTGGGTCAGATTTGGCCTGAGGTTTTCCATCACTTGGGTACTAGCTGCCCTGTGCATGTTATTGCCCCCAACTCCTACAAAAATCGTGGAGCAGCAGGACTCTACATCTAGGGTGGGCAGATGTCAAGCTTGCAGAATTTGCTTTGTTTTATCCTAGAACCCCAGGGCCCACCAAGGGGGGGGGGGGTTCCAGGTGCGAAAGACACACACTTGGGATGAAAGAATTCTGAGCACAGGAATTTGTTTTGAGTACAGAACTGAACTTGCAGTTCCTCCACCCAAAATTCCCACCATCCCAAGCTTTCAGCAGTTTAATTTAAAGTGGGTGAATCATTGTGGTGTTAGAAATCATTGCCGATCTACTGCAAATGATCCAGAGATCTACTAGTAGATCCAGATCTACCTTCTGACTAGCCCTGTTCTACAGGATAGAAGAACAACCATGCAAATAGCCCAGATCATCTCCGTGTTCCAGAGATCAACTAGGCCTAGGGCATCGACAGGGCTGCCAGACATATCAGAAAGAGAATTCTCAAGAGACATCTGGAAACTACCTGATGATACTTATAGGTTCATCACTCTTGCAGAGGTTTGAAATTGCTATGAGCAAAAGCCTAATCAGGTAGCAGTTTGCTGATAACAAAAGAATCACATCAGAGTGGAATAGAAACAACAGAAAAAGAGAGACAAGGCTGTAGTGTACGAGAATGCAGGGAAAAGATAGGCTCTGCCAGAAGGTTGACTGATTTTTGTAAGAGTGCAGGTGGAAAAAAAAGCCCTACAGAGAGCCAGGTTGTAAGAAAAGAAAGATATCTAAAAGCAGTTGGGGTGAGGAGAATCTGAAGAGAAACTGTAGAAACAATTAGGGAAAGAAATGTGGCAGTAGATTGATTGATTGATATAGAACAAGGAATAGAATCTAGTACTATTTTTGCCTTCTCTGGAACTTTAGGAGGCTGTGTCATAAATTCCTATTACTTTCTCCATTTTGGAGATGAATACAACTGCCCCCATGCCAGTGAGCTTAAAAGGACCCTAGAATGTTTGGACAGGAATTGGAACATATTGGAAAGGTGAGCAGGTTGGATCAGAAAATCTTGCTCACTTCATATGCTTTCATGTGTCAAAAATGTCACTTCAAGTTCACTTAGAACTTGGCAAATACTTAGTATTGGTTAAAACCAATTTAAAAAGAAATGTGAGAAGCTAAACAGACTTTAGATTTGGCACAGTTAGCATGTTGAAATACCAGATTAATTCATGACGATGTGCGCAATATGGAAACCTAAGTAGATGCAAACATACACTTACATCTGCAGATGTAAATTGGTTAAGGTTTACATTACCTTTCTGGATGCGTACTTCTGAACAAATGTAATTGCTTTTCAAATATATTTGGCATACATTGCAAGTATTTGACAGACAATACAGTACTGTGGGGGCATTGCTAAAGTAAGTGATAGGCAAGAACAGCATAGGAGATTCTCTTTTGCTGTTGATATATACTGTAAACAGTGCTGGTGGTAGTATGCACCAACCCCTTCTCCTAATTCTCCATGATGAAAAATGTTGTTCAGCCACACAATATTAAGGATAAATTAAGCAAACTAAAAGATTTATTTCTATTTGTGCTCATGTTGAACGCACTGTCTTAAAAAAAATCAGTACTTAAAAAAACATATAAAGAAGGGATAGGGTTGGAGGGAACGCTTAGGTTGTAAAGAACATTAAATGTCTGTGCTTATTTGACATATTTTCTTAACTTTTTATGCATTATTAAAATGTGAGTTCCATAGAATTGGAATTTATTTATTACTGTGTCATTTTTTGTTAATAGCGATAGCAAAGTGATAGGATAAAAGGTACATATAATTAAGCAAGCATAGCAGGAGGCTGTGTTGGAGGGGCATGTTTTCATACAGCACACAGAGTCTCCAACCCCCAGGACACTGGCTAATACCCCAGTCTAATTCCATGTACACTCAGATCACTGTGCATGCACAGATCTACGTCTTCCATTGGAATAGATGTGGGTGCTTCACATCCTTATTGGAGCACTTATACTCATTCCAAGTTGGTGGCTGCAAGTTTTTTAATAGAAATTTTCTTGTTTAAAATAATGAAGATGGAGGGCCAAACTACATGTGTCCCGCATGTCTGGTAGCCCCTTTTTGGCATGAAAAGTCACTTGGGGGGGGGGATTGAGAGTGCATTTGAAACCATTGAGGGAAAAGATGCTTGGGGGGAGAACAATTTAGAATGGGGAAAGTTTAAGCTCCCTTTCCCTGTCCATTTCTCTAGTCCTCATTGACCCCTTCTGAAAGTAGTCTTCATGCATGTCTATAATCCCTCTTTCTTGTGAGGTTCTTGCAGACTGTGCAGAATTTTGTGTATGTAGAATATAGACAGTACATACATTTGTTACATGTGTAATGCATTAAGTATCTTAATAAATAGGCTTTTTAACATGAGAAACTCTTAGGCATATTTTGAGTTTTCTCTAGTTTCAAGTTATGAGAAAAATATGTGTTATTAATGTTTCACTGGTTTAATGCCATCATTTCTATTATTATTTCTAGTAATAAAGTGTGGAAGAGAAGGTGGGTTATATGTTTAGATAATAGATTAATACTTTGCATTAATAATTGATAGAGAAATTGTGTCTGGTTCAGGGTCAGGGCTGTAGACTTGTAGAGATACTTCAAGCCTAGATTCGTACTTTACTAGGGTCAGTAATGGCAGTATCAGGTAGCCACAACGAGTCTCTGCTTGACCTAGAATTTTGTCACCTCAGCCCTCCACCCAGCTGCTAGCTGGGGGCATTTTAAAGGGGCAGAGCCCTAGCTTACCATCTCAGATAGTGGACTAGTTTGCATGTCAGGAGAAGCCACTGTAGGTTAATTAAACCTTGGATGCCACAGCACCCGCCAGCTACCATTTTAAATATGCAGTTCCCAGCCGGTAGTTGTCATGGCTTGTCGTGTCATGTGAACCCAGGTGTTGGGGTTGTGTGACGGTTTCAGACCTCACTTTCTGGATGTATTTGATGAATTGCTAACACTGTTTGTCATAATGTTGTGACATCTTACATTATGTCATTAGGAACATAATGTTACTTTCTTATTGGTTGGTACTGTGACAGCTTTGCATTTAAATATATGTTTTCTTCTATGCAGACCATTTCTACAGACATTTCAGAATATTCATCAGACAGTGAAAATCTGGAAGAATGCCCAGTAGAAACTGAAGCTGCTAATTTAAAATTTCCTAAAAAGCTCCAGTTCAGTTTTGGAACAGGGATTGAAACGGATACAGGAAGATCAGTAAGTGATTGGTTAAAATGTGCTCAGACCCTTCTGCAAACACCTAGGAAAAAGTCAGACAAGAGTTTGAGGACTCCAGAAGATTCTGCAAAGAAAAGAAAATTACTGAGGTATGTATCTGCTCTTTTAAATGTAACATTACATTAATATTAACTAGTACTCCTTCAACATTGGCAAAATCGATTTTAAGGGTTAAATATTTGAAGATTAAAAAATAATGTTGACCATTATAAGTTGTGAATCACCATATGGTAGCACGATTAACTTCTTAATTTTTCCCCAGGAGATGTTGCTATCTTAACCTCTGTGTGCAGTTTGTCAAAGCATTCACACAATAATAATCTTCTGGCCACTCTGAGATGCTGATTCAAATACTGAGTCCTCTTGTACAACAAATACCATCTGCTTTTCATATAGAGGAAAGAAATGGTGGTTCAACTACGCAATGAGGATGGCAAACTGATAACAGAAGACAAAGAAAAGGCAGAAATGTTCAATTCCTACTTCGGCTCGGTCTTCTCCCAAAAGAGGGTCTATGACCCCCCTAGCAAACCTGAAGTACAGACTGAAGGGGCAGGATTGCAGCTTGAGATTGATAGGCAAATGGTCAAGGAGCACCTGATTACTCTGAACGAGTTTAAATCTCCAGGGCCTGACGAGCTGCATCCTTGAGTAATAAAGGAACTGGCAGAAGAACTCTCAGAACCACTGTCTATTATCTTTGAGAAATCATTGAGGACAGGTGAAGTGCCAGATGACTGGAGGAGGGCTAATGTTGTTCCTATCTTCAAAAAGGGTAAGGAGGAGGAACCTGGGAACTATAGGCCAGTCAGTCTGACATCAATCCCTGGGAAATTTTTGGAGCAGATTATAAAAAAGTCAGTCTGCAAACACCTTGAAAACAATGCAGTGTGATTACTAGAAGCCAGCATGGATTTGTCAAGAACAAATCCTGCCAGACTAATCTGATCTCATTTTTTGATCGGGTAACTTCCCTTGTGGACTATGGGAATGCGGTGGACATAATATATCTGGACTTCAGCAAAGCTTTCGACAAAGTGCCTCATGATATCCTGGTTAGCAAGCTAGCTAAAAGTGGGCTAGATGGAACAACTATCAGGTGGATCCACAATTGGCTACAGAATCGAACTCAAAGAGTGCTTATCAATGGTTCCTTCTCAAACTGGGGAGAGGTAACGAGCGGGGTACCACAGGGCTCGGTCCTGGGCCCAGTGCTCTTCAACATTTTTATTAATGACTTGGATGAGGAGGTACAGGGAATGCTTATCAAATTTGCAGATGACACAAAGTTGGGTGGAACAGCTAATACTCTGGAAGACAGAAAAAAATTTCAAAGCGATCTCGATAGGCTGGAGCGCTGGGCCAAAAACAACAGAATGAACTTTAATAGGGATAAATGCCAAGTGCTGCACCTAGGGAAAGAAAACCAAATGCAGAGTTACAGAATGGGGGACACTTGGCTCAACAATACTACAAGTGAGAAGGATCTTGGAATTGTGGTAGATCACAAACTGAATATGAGCCAGCAATGCGATGTGGCTGCAAAGAAGGCAAATGCTATTTTGGGCTGCATTAATAAAAATATAGCTTCCAAATCGCATGAAGTGATAATTCCCCTTTACTCGGCACTGGTTAGGCCTCATCTTGAGTACTGCATCTAGTTCTGGGCACCACACTTTAAGAAGGACGTAGACAAACTGGAGAGGGTTCAGAGGCAGGCAACAAGGATGATAAAGGTACTAGAAACAAGGCCCTATGAGGAGAGACTGAAAGAACTGGGCATGTTTAGCCTTCAGAAGAGGAGACTGAGGGGAGATATGATAGCACTCTTCCAGTACTTGAAGGGTTGTCACACAGAGGAGGGCCAGGTTCTCTTCTCGATCATCCCAGTTTGCAGGACACGGAATAATGGGCTCAAGTTACAGGAACCTCTATCTGTTTTGCATTCCTTATTTCAGTCTGTCTGGTCCCTTTCTCACCTTTAGAGCTTATGAAGAAGGAAAAGTATGTGTAGGTGGATGTGCATATGCACACTCATTTTTTGAGAGCTTGCCCGTAAGGAAATGGTATATGGAATGGAAAATGGAAAAAGGCATGCTTATGTGAAAGAATCAGCAGCCTAAGCTCATATGTTGTTCATGAGTGGCTGTGACTGTTGCGGCTATCTGTAGTGCATATGAATAGGCATGCAAAATGGGTGGCTGATTTGTTTACTGCAGGAGTGGGCACTTGTGGAACTCCAGATATTGTTCGACTACAACTCACATCATACCTCACCATTGGCTAGCCTGAGTAGGGCTGATGGGAGTTGCAGTCCAACAACATCAGGAGGGCTACAAGTTGCTCACGCCTGGTTTACTGTAACACTGTGACATGAGGAGTCTATTATGTAGGAAGAATTTAGAACGCTCCTTCGTGTGAACACTCAGTGTACTGTTTATAGGAAAAGACTTCAGTCTAAAGTTTCATGTTTCTTAAGTTACTGCTAGGATTATAGTTTAGATTTTGAGTGAATATGTATATATATTTAAAAGTTAGTTTTCATTAGAAACTTTAAGAAAAATAATGTCAAAGAGTTGAATACAGCATTGAATGTGGAGTTGCACTAGACTAGCCTTTCCCAACCTTGTGCCCTCCAGATGCGTTAGACTGCAACTCCCAGCATTCTCCAGCCAGCTGTCTGAAGGGCACCAGTTGGGAAAGGCTGCATTAGATTACAGGCATACCTTGGAGATATTGCGGGTTTGGTTCCAGACCACCGTAATAAAGCGAATATCGCAGTAACGCGAAACACACAATTTTTTTGTTTCCCCGTGCATATAAAAGTTATGTTTACACTGTACTGTAGTCTTTTAAGTGTGAAATAGCATTATGTCTTTTAAAAAAATGTACATACCTTAATTAAAAAATACTCTATTGCTAAAAATTGCTAACCATCATCTGAGCCTTCAGCGAGTTGTAATCTTTTTGCTGGTGGAGTGTCTTGCCTCAATGTTGATGGCTACTGACTTCAATTTGTAAAAACCACAATATCTGTGAAGCGCAATAAAGTGAAGTGCAATAAAACGAGGTATGCCTGTATACACTTGAGCCTGCTGCTCTTACATTGGTAGGAACTTTGCTCCAATTTTAGGAGGTGAGTTCATGTGTAATTTGCTATTGTCCACAGAACAAAGGGTGCTAAGTATCAGGGAGCCTGAAGCATTGATGTAGTGTGTGCACATTTCCTTCCTTTCATGAGTTTCAAAATGCTTTTGACTGGCAAATAATTGGTTAAGAGATTCTACATGATTATAAAATACTCTGGACTCCTTGGACTTTTTATTACTACTAAAGGACAAATAAATCATTTACTTTTATTGCTGCCTCAATTCTTGCTTGAGTTGTTTACTTGAAAGCTAGCTTGCTGAAATTATATCAGCTTTTAAAAATTGCAGCATTCATGCTGCAAATGTGTACTGTTTAAGTGTAATAACTTGGAAGATGGGAGGGTGCATAAAACACATCCACATTTTTAACAAAGCTAAAGTTTCAAGCCATTTTAGCATGTGTAGAGAATGGGAAAAATACCTTGCTTTTTTAATGTTTAGTGTCAGCCTTCCCCAACCTGGTGTTTTCCAGATGTTTTTATCCCCAGCCATTGACCATGTTGACTGGCATTGATAGGAGTTGTAGTCCAACACATCTGGAGGACAGCAGGTTGGGGAAGACTGCTTGAGGTTGATTGACTTTTGTTACAGATAAACCAAACATGCATGCATACTTTCATAGATTTTATTTCAAGATATTGAAGAATTATTACCAAGTTAGTTAACAAAATGAAATGATTAGAGAACAGCATAATAGAGTAATTCAGCCTTCCCCAATGTGGTGCTCTCCAGATGCTTTGGACTACAACTCCCATCATCCCTGATTATTGGCTATCCACAGCCAGCATAGCCAATAATCAGGGATTATCAGGGATGATGGGAGTTATAGTCCAAAGCATCTGGAGGGTACCACATTGGGGAAGGCGAGAGTATCTAATGTAAACATTAAAATACAAAATCCATATTAGGGTGATGCCATTTATTAGGCCAACTCAAAGGTCATAAAATACTGTGCAAGCTTTCGAGTTCTCCAGAACTCTTCATCAGGTAAGATGTTAAAGAAAGCAAAAAATGGGTAAGGGGAGGAAAAAAGTGACTGATGTTCAAGCCATGGCATCTGCGGTTGCTTACAGACCTGGAAGGATGGAAAGTGGGAGGTGGCTTCAGACATTCAAATGAAGCTCTTCCAGATGCTGAAATGGTGTTAGGTTGTTGTTGTCATCATCATCATCATCATCATCATCATCAGGCGATCACTCGTGACCAAGTAAAATTGTCTTCCAGGATAAACATTTACAAAAAGAAAATTTTAAAAGGAGGAAATTCTAAAGAAAATTGTGTAGATTCTAGCGATGGGTCCGTAAGTGACTGTGGAGGCCAATTCTAGGTCCACACAGCTTCCCACAGTGAGGACACAGGTTACCAGATGGAAGATGGTCCTGTAAAGGATTCGTTTGACGTGCTTTTCGCTTAGCACGTTTCTCCCTTTCACCTTGCACTCGGGCTTCTTCAAAGTCCATGGAACCTTTGTGAAAGGCCAACCTCCATTTAGATTGTTCATGGGCTAGAGCTTCCCAGTTTTTCGATGTTTATATTGCATTTATTTAGATTTAGCCTTATGAACATCTTTAAACCTCTTATATTGACCACCGATATTCCGCTTTCCATCCTTGAGTTGGGAATAAAGTAACTGCTTTGGGAGACAGCAGTCAGACATTCGAGCAACATGACCGGTCCACTGAAGTTGGCGTTGAAGGATCATTTTTTCAATGCTAGTAGTCTTTGCTTCTTCCAGTACACTGACATTTGTTCGCCTATCTTCCCAAGTAATTCGCAGGATTTTCCGGAGGCAACGTTGATGAAATCTTTCAAGGAGGTGGAAGTGACGTTTATAGATAGTCCATGTTTCGCAGGCATACAATAAAGTTGGTAATACAATGGCTTCATAAACCAGTGTTGTGGTCTTCTTACAAATATTCCGATCCTTAAACACTCTGTTTCATTCGAGAAAACGCGGCACTTGCGGAGCTCAAACGATGCTGGATTTCACTGTCAATGTTAGCTGTAACAGAAAGATAGCTGCCAAGATAGAGAAAATGATCGACATTTTCCAGTATTGCCCCGCCAAGCTGGATAGATGGCATCACCAAAGGGTTAACGGTTGTACCTGGCCAAAGGTTACTTGGAAGAATAAACAAACAAATGATGGTTGCATTTAAGTTGGTCTAATAAAAAGTCTTACCCTAATATGGATTATTTATTTCTTTATTTGGCCAACACAGTTACTTTTGCTTTTTGTGTGACCATTAAAATAAAATTTATCACGCAACAATAAAATATCAGGCATCCAGTTCACTACAGCATCACTAAAATCAAATGAATCTTGTCTATGCCTTTTAAAAGTACATAGGTTGGTACACTGGAAGAGCTCGTTAGAAAAGGAGGTTTATAATACCGGGCCTTAGGAGAGAAGGCCCTGCTATGCCCCTCCCAATCCACCCTTGTAACAGATAGAGGGGATGCAAAGTGGGGCTTCATCTAAATTCTTAAGAATAAAAGGTGCATATGTTCAGCAGTTTATTCAACAGTGTTATTAGCTCAAAGGCAACTTCAGGCAAAACAGTCTCTTTGTATGTAGCATGGACAATTTTGTATCTGAATTGTAGATAACTTGCTACAATATTACCTTAAGTATATTTGCTTCGCATGACATTTCCCTTGCAAATACTGAACTATTTGAGCCATGGATAATTTTCAGACCACTGAAAGTGCACACTTGACCCAGCTTATGAAATGAATCATGAGGTCAAGTATGTGTGAAGAGTATTTTGGGACGCACTTCTTGCCAGTGGTCACACATCTTCCAGTAATATGCTGTAGGCCAATGGTCAAAAGTACACTCAACAGAAAGTAGTGGCTGAAATTACACTCTTCAGTTGGAAAGTTGTTCTGACCGAAGGAGTTCTCTTCTACCCCTTTCAAAATTCCTCCTCTTTTTATTCCAGGAACTGAAAAACTGTATGTGAAAACCACTTACAGTAAATGTAGGTTATAGGATATAATGATGTCCTGTACAAATCTATACAGGTGTAATTTTACAGTGTCCCTGTGGCTCTAAGTCTCTAACGAGTTCAGAAAATATATATTACATCTGTTTTGTGGTATTTTCAAGAAAAAAGATAAATCTTGGTATGATTAAATAATTCTTTGTTCTCTGTAGGGGAGGGCTAGCGGAGAGATTGAATAGACTACAGAACCGAGAGAGGACTGCAATTAGCTTTTGGAGGCATCAGTGTATTTCTGATTATGAAAGACTTTCAGGTAAGAACTGTAGTGGAAATTTGGCATCTGATTACTATGCAAACCATTTGGGCCAAAGTGTACCTTTTTAGGTTTTGGTTTTAAATACTTATAATAGTGAGGTGCAGTTGCACAGTCTGATATGTGTCTTTTAAGATTGTACTTCTTGTTATCACTCAGATTCTTCAATGCAAACGCAAAAGGACGTATCAGTTTTGCAACAGCAATAGAGTGTAATCATTGTGGTGATGTTACAGAAACCTCTTTAATATTCTTGGAGCACTTTTCTTAAAATAAATTTTAACAAAGGCTTCTCCAGGGCCATGTGGCTATGATGCTTTCAAACTATTAGGTCAGCAGTCCTAAAAGTCACTTAACACTACCAAAACTCAAAGTAAGCGGACTGTCTTAGTCTAGGGGTAGACACCTGTTTCATATTTTGGCTACGTCAGAGTAATATATGATGACCTTGAGGCTAATTAATGGCAGGTTTTATTCTTGTACCTCTTTACTTAATTCTTCAACCATGTTAGCTGTTGCAGTAAAATCATTTTCTAAAAGTTTGGCTTTGCGTTCTATTGCTTCCACATACATATACAGTCATGCCTTGGATTGAGAGCATAATTCGTTCCGGAAACATGCTTGTAATCCAAAGCACTCTTATATCAAAACGAAATCCCCCCCCAAAAAATTTGTACATACTGTAGATTTTTAATTTAAGCTGTACTACAGTACTTGTATTGCAAGACGTCGCTTGTATATCAAGTAAAAAATAAATAAATAAATATTTAAAAAATTGTCTTGCAAAACGCTCTCAAACCAAGTTACTTGCAATCCAAGGTATTACTGTAGCTTCTTTGGATCATGTTAAAAACAAACTGTATTTGGATAGCTTTGCTGTTGCCAGTCTATTATCCACAGTGGTCAATAAGAGCAGTGTAATGTAGAAAAAAGTGGAGTCTTGCTGTAACGCATTAAAGCAGTTTTAAAATAAAAATGGTTTTATAGAAGACCTACATGTTTTCCCCTGCAGGGGAAAAAACCTTTCTTGCAGTGGGGGAAGGGAAGTGTCATTGGAAACATGAGATGGAGGAAAAAGGTTAAACCTTCCACCACTTTCCCCAGGTGTTGCATTTTCAGCTGTATTTGGATCCCTGTGTAGCCATATTAAACTTTTAGAAAAATGGCAGGAGATCAGCTCATGGATCTACAAATGTCACATATAGTTGCATCCTTAAATAACTGCTGTTAGCAGGGCCTGTTTATGGAGGAAGGTGACCAACTGGTTATTGACTGGGTTCAGACTTCAAGGTTATTTATGCTCATAGCCTTATGTTGCTTTCTGTATCTGGACCTTCAGATGGGTGCAATGGCTACAAGCACTTTTGACTAGCTCTACTTAGTTATTTATTTCAGATTTGGCTGTAGCAACCTTCATTCATGGCTTTATGCCTTACTGCAGTGCACTCTGTGGGATTTACCTTGAATGTGAATGGAAACATCAGCTGATATAGAAAGAAAGCATTGTGAAGATCTTATTTGGACAATCAATTAGTACTTGTTTATAATTAGTTTATTGTTGTAAATATATTGTATGCCTTAAGTCTTTCTTTTTTTAAAGTTTTAAAATAGTAGATAGATAGATAGATAGATAGATAGATAGATAGATAGATAGATCATAGAGTTGGAAGGAGCCTACAAGGCTATCAAGTCCAACCCCCTGCGCAATGCAGGAAACTAGAGGAGGGGTCTCCCATCCAAGTAATAACCAGGCCTGACCCTGCTTAGCTTTCCACGCTCAGACAAGTTGAGCCAGCGTGAGTCACAGGCCCAGGTGACCCACCCAACCTGAGCATTACCCAACCTGAGCATTACCCAACCTGAGCATTTAGGACAGCCTTCCCCAACCTGGTGCCCTCCAAATGTGTTGAACTGCAACTTGCATCATTCCCAGCCAGCATGGCCAATTGTCAGGAATCCTGGGAGTTGTAGTCTAAAACATCTGGAGGGCATCTGGTTGGGGAAAGTTGTTTTAGGATATAGAAGTACTAAAGGAGGATAAGGAGATCTTAGAGAAGCTAAATGTATTATTTATATCTATCTTCACTGCAGAAGATGTAGGACAGATACCTGTGCCTGACTGGATATTTCAGGAAGGGAGTCTGAGTAACTGAGGCAAATAATGGTGACAAGAGCTGAAGTTCAAGACCTTATTGACAAATTGAAAATAAATGGTCCATCTGGTATCCATCTGAGAGTTCTTAAATAGCTCAAATGTGGAATTGCTGATCTTCTAACAAAATACATAATGTCCCTAAGACTGGCAAGTGGCCGATGCAACATCAATTTTTGAAAGGGATCCATGAAATTACAGGCCTTGTTAGCTTAACATCTGATCTGGGTAAATTGGTGGGATGTGCTATGTGCTTGATCATGCTATATCAAGCACATAACACAGGTGCACAAGTTGTGGCCCTCCAGCATAGCCAATGGTGAGGGATGTTGGGAGTTATTGGCCAAAACATCTGGAGGGCCACAAGTTGCTCACTCCTGACAAGTCCTGCTGGAAAAGAATCAACTTGGGGAAAGGATTAAAACCTTCTGTCTCTCTCCCCAATTCAGCAGTCATCTGCTCAAGCTTTCAGCCTTCTGAGACTGTTTTCTCTGGAAGGAAATGAAAAAAATTGGGGCGATTGTATGCTTTTACATGTAACATGGAGTTTGCCCCTTATATTAAACAAACAAACAAACAAACAAACAAATATTCACATACAGCAAGACTAGCTTTGCCTGTACAAGCATTGCCCTGCCATCTTGTGAATCTTCAATTTTTAAACGTTTACTTTTTGGCTGTGTGCTCCCACATCCAGCTTTGAAGTGTGCATCTTCATTGTTTGAAAGAAATATAAAAAGGCAGTCTCACTACATCTTGGCTATTTCTCTTGTAGGAAGGCTTGCTGCAACACACCCATCCTTGGTGTGGGGATGCAGTACTGCAGTATTAATACACATTGGGCCAACACTCCTTTAGCATTATCTTTAGTGTGTGAACAGTCTCCCCCCCCCCCCTCTTTTTCGTTGTTGGCTTTTTCACTACCATAAGTATTTGTACTTTACTTACTTGACGCTGTACTTGATGGCTTTCTTGTTCTCAGTCGTAATGAATGCTACAAGTTAATATTTTAGACCCACAGGGGAATGGCAAGTGGCCAGTGTTCCCTTTGTGTCCTCCTATCACCTCTTTTTTCTTCTTTACAATGTTGAAAACAAAATGCAGAAATAAAAACTGATATTTTTGAGGAAAACCATAGAGAAGAAAGTAATGACATGGCACTTAAAATCAGATCTCTCTCTCATATGTGTGTGTGTGTGTGTGTGTGTGGTGTGTGTATAAAATTCCAGGCAGGATTAAATGCCTATTGTCTTTTCCCCAAATATGCCTATCCTATTCAATAAAAACAAATAGTGCTTAGGTACAAGTAAACACTTCTCAAACATAAGTTTTTATCATTAGGTAGGCCTGAAGTAGCACTTACATGAGTTTGTACGGTGTGTGTATACTCCCTTTTCTTCTCTTTGGCTTGAGTCACTGGTTTTATGTTCAAAGGTCTCCCTTGCCAGCTGTCTTCTGGCTGATTTGGGTACACCTGTGTTCAAGTATGTGGCAGTGGAACCTTCCTCAGCAGAAACCAAGAACAATGGAAGAATGATGTTATGTAATTGATAATGTACTTTGCGGACTTAATAGGATTATACTTTTGGAAATGACCCATTCTACTTATTCACCATTGACAAGTTCCCCCAAATAAACTTTTCTAGACCTTCGAAAGCCTGCAAGGGAGATATGACAACTCACAATGGCAATTACCTACATTGCTGAACAGTTCATAGGATTCATATGATCTTCCTTGGAGGTTTTACTCATACTCCTTCCCAAATAGTAGCACCATGGTAGACTTCTCATCTTCCCATGCACCTCCTCAGGATACAAGGCAAAGGTGTGTGTGTATATTTGTGTGTGAAAGAGAAGTGGACATTTGTAGTTGCAAATTGGTGCAAGTTTTCCTTTCCTTTTCCTGTGTAAAAATTAAATGGAACAATATTAAGTAAAATAGAACAATATTAAGTCCTAGGAAATGAGGAGCATGCTGCATAGAAGACAGAGGAAAGAGAATTCTAGGCATGAGAGGAATGGAGGGGAGCAAAAAAAAGGTGACAAAAATGCAAGCAGAAAATTGGAGCAATAGAAAGCCAGCAAATGGAGATAATATTGAGAGCTGGTTGAAGTAGAAGAGCTGGTTGAAGTCAGGTGTTACAAGCCAGGTGTCAAAAGAGCAGTGTCAGAGGCTAGAAGGAGCAATCTCAAATGGAACTGCCAGCTGTTAAATGGTTAAGGGAGGCCCCAGCCACCTAATGCCTCCAGCCAGTGATTAAACTCTGGGACTGCTCTGCAATTTCTTCAACCACCTTAGATGGGGTAGTTGGCTGTATACACAGTAGGAAAGCAGGATAGCAAATCATTCAAGTGTCACTCAGGGCAGCTGTCTAGAAAAGGGCAACCAGAATTATCAAGGGGCTGGAGCAGCTCCCCTATGAGGAAAGGTTACAACATTTGGCGCTTTTTAGCTTAGAAAAAGGGTAAGTAGGGACACGATAAAGGTGTATAAAATTATACATGGTGTGGGGAAAATGAATAGGGCTAAGTTTTCCCCTCTCTCTCATAATACTAGAAAGCAGGGTCATCCAATGAAACTAAATAGTTGGAGATTCAGGGCAAATAAAAGGAAGTGCGTCTTCACACCATGCATAGGTAAACCATGGAATTTGCTACCACACGATGCAAGGGGATTAGACAGTTTCATTGAGGATAAGGCTATCAATGGCTACTAGTTCTTCTTCGTGGTCTCTGTGCATCACACACATGGGCTCTGCGCCTGCGCTGAGACCGCTTCGGGAAGATTCTATAGCTGAGGAAAATCGGGCGGGAGCCCCTTCCCCATCGCATGTGCTCCTTAGCGGGGCTCCCACCCATTCCTTCAGTTCCTCTTCGACTGCCATTGCGGTTAGTAGCTTCTTGGGTGGTTCCTTTCCTTCTGTTTGCAGCTATTCAGCTGAGCATCTTCTTCTAAATTAGTTTCTTCTACTTTTTTCTTTGTGTGTGTGTGTGTGTGTGTGTGTGTGTGTATGGTGGGTGAACTGCCCACAACCCGACTCACTGGGTGCTCGCCGAGCACCCCCGCCGCATGATCCATCCCATCGCGTCACTTCCGGGTCCCCAGCACTGCATTTTTAACGTAAAAACCAAGGTAAACTACCTTAAAACGGCCGTGAATAGCAAATTGCGGCCATTTTAAGGTGGGTTACCTTGGTTTTTACGTAAAAAACACAGTGCCCGGGACTGGGAAATACCTTTCCCCGTCTCCTCTCATGGGGACTTGTACCGAGCCAGGGAAAGGTAAGTTGCGCGGAGCTCGGGGGGGGGGTCGAGCAGGGCAAGTTTGCCCTGCTTCCACCCCCTGATCGAGATCTGCGTACATCCCTATTAAGTGCATGAAGTGCAGTGCAAAGCTGCCGCATGCTGATGGCCACTCTTTGTGTCTTTTCTGTTTAGGAGAAGGTCATGTGGTCGACTCCTGTCACCACTGTCAGGCATTCATGTGCCAAGCCCGCAAACACTGAGCGGACAAGCTGGAGGCGGTGTTGTGGCACAAGGCCCTTGAGGCGGTCTCCACCCCATCGACTTCCATGGTGCCACCTCCAACTAAGCCAAAGTCCTCCCCGGCTCACACGGCCACTGCCGAATGCCCCTCAACACCGAGGAAGTCGTTGGAGGCGCACAAGGCTAAGGAAGACACTGAGAGGCGTAAACAACATAAGGCAGCAAAGAAGGACAAGGCCAAACTGTCCCAAGTCATCACCCCGTAAAGCCTAATCTCTGACCCCCCTCGACGTCGAAGCCCACAGTGGCCCTGACCCCATTGGTCTCAACATCGGTGCCAGCCTGATATCCAGCAGCGCCGCTCTCATTCTCCGACACCGAAGGACTCTACGGGATCAAAGGCACCTGTGATCTTGGTGTCAGAAGGGGAGATGGTAGAATCGCCGTGACCTGCCGCCCAACATAGTGAGTAGTCAGGCTTGATCCCTCCGGCCCAACGGCAGCTGAGCTCTAGGGAGACCACTGGAGTCTGGTACTGGCAGCTCGAAGACATTTGGCCCTATCCCAAAGTGAGATAGATGTTGGCAGAACTGGCTCACCCATTCCAACCTCGTCCTCTGGGGGACAGAGACCGACGTTATCGGTCCCGGTCTCCCATGTATGAGGTTGGTTTGGAGTATTCGGCAGCTTCCTATGGTGAACACTCCTATCGTGACCGCCCCTGTCACTATGGAGACTACCACTATACTTACCGTAGGCACAGGTCTCTGTGGCACGAGCGTGAATCCCCTTGCTCTCGGGTATTTTCACTATGGGATTGAGCTGTGCTATCATTGGTTTTACCGTGACAGTGCCACCAATCCTCCTCCGGTAAGTCAGCTTGCTACTCAGACCATGCGTGTGATGCACAGAGACCATGAAGAAGAAGAACAGGTTGCTTACCTGTAACTGTGGTCCTTCAAGTGGTCATCTGTGCATTCACACAACCCGCCCGCTGGCCCCGCTTCGGGGTTACTATTGATTTTGATGGGCTACCAGTAGCAGATGGGTCCTCTAGTACCAATGTCAATGTCTGGACCTGATGTCGATATCGACAATTCTCTTGGTCCCGGGGCTGCAATAGGCGGTCTCAGGGAATTGAGCGAACGGGTGGGAGCCCTGCTAAGGAGCATGTGCGATGGGGAGGGGCTGCCGCCCTGATTTTCCTCAGCTATAGAATCTTCCCGAAGCAGTCTCAGTGCAGGCGCAGAGCCCATGTGTGTGAATGCACAGATAACCTACTCGAAGAACCACAGTTACAGGTAAGCAGCCTGTTCTTATGATGGTTTTATATTATCGCCAGTATCAGAGCCAGTATGCTTCTCAACACCAGTTGCTGGGGAACATGAGCGGGCGGGTGCTATTGCACTCATGTCCTGCTCCCATAGGCATCTGGTTGGCCACTGTGGGAACAGAATGCTGGACTAGATTAGGGCTTTGGTCTTATCCATTGCTGCGCTTCCTATGCTCTTTTATGTAGTTGTAGGTCTGTCTCTGAGCTCTTTGACTTCACACTCTTTAAATTTTTAAACTTAAAATATGAAGCAAATCATGTTTTGAAAGGATGTCAGTACTTTTGGCAGAGGCCTCTGCTCTGTTTTCTGTCCTTCATCTTTCCTCCTTGAAATTAGATCTACTGTACTCACTTTGGAGAAACTACAGCTTCTCTAAAAGTTGCATAGTTCTTTACTAAATAAAAGAAAAAAGGAATCCTGGCATTAGTAGTGCATTGCTTTGCCTCTATCTCCCTGTTGTTGTTGTTGTTGTTGTTGATGATGCTTTTGTTTTTGCAGCGGCCTTTTAAATAAAGGCATAATTAGAGTTTGGGATGGAGTGTCTGGAGACCCAGGCCCAATGAAGTTTTAACATATCTGTGTGTGCACATTCATGTTGACCACCCGGTGACTGGGTTTGGATGACACACCATGGCTTTGTGAATTATTTAACCCATGAAGTGCTGCGGTGCTCATGGGTGCCAAAACTGTATATCTAACCCCCACTTTGGGGTTGTTGTGCTGTGCAAACCCAGCAAGCATGGGTTTTGCGAGGGTTGTTTAACCCTTGCAGAACCCATGTTCGCTGGATTTGCATGACATGACAACTTCTGAGCAGGGGTTTCATATTCAAAATGGTGGCCGCATGCCCTGTGCTGTGGGCTGTTGTGTTGTGTAAAGTCCTTGTGTCTTTGCTGGAAAACCCCCAGTAATCTATCACTGATGCATATGCAGAAAATAAAATGTTAAAATGAAGCATGGAACTTCTTTGTCCCTTTTCAGCAGGCTTTTTAGGTATAGTTTTATGAATCAGATTTCTGACTGCTGCTGTTCTCTGCATTGATTGTGGGTTTTATTGCAGTTTTAGGCTGCAATCCTATGCTCACTAAGAAGGCTTTCTCTCATGTTCCTGCCAAATCTGCCTCCGATTGTAGTAGGACACATAGAAAAGCCTCTCTCCTAAGGATCTTAAAACCCATAGCCTGGTCCCAAGTTGTGTAGGGCTTTATAGGTCATAACCAGCACTTTGAATTGTGCCCAGAAACAGACTGGTGTTTAGTGAAGTTGTTATAACAGGAGAGTCCCATGCTCCCTATAACTGGTCCCTGTCAACAGCCTGGCTGCAACATTCTGGACCAGTTGACATTTCAAAACACTTTTCAAAGGCAGCCCCATGTAGAAGCATTACAGTCGTGGAAACAAGATGTAACTAGAGCATTTGTCACCATGGCCAGATCCAACATCTCCAAGAATAGGCACAGTAGGCGTAGCTGTGCAAAGACACTTCTGGCCGCCGCCGAACCTCAGCATCTTTGTTCAGGGCTGAATCCAGGAGTACACTTAAACTATGAACCTCTGTCTTCAACGGGAGTGTAACCCCATCCAACACAGGTTGAGTCCCCATTCCCTGATCTGTCTTTCGACTGACCTGGAGAATTTCCGTCTTGTCTGGATTAAGCTTTAGTATGTTCACCCCCATCCAGTCCATTGACACTGATTTAGAACTTGAAGAGTTTCCTTGGATTTAGATGGAAAGGAGAGATAGAGTTGGGTGTTATCACCCAAACTCCTGATGACTTTCCCCAGTGGTTTCATGTTCAATCACTTGGAGGACAAGATAGAACCCTGAGGGACACCATAGGCCAATTGCCACAGTGTTGAACAGGAGTTCTCCAGCACCAGCTTCTGAAATCACCCCTCCAAGATGGAGTGGAACCGCTGTAAAACAATCCCAACTCAACCAGGTGGTCTAGAAGGATGCGGTTGATGGTATTGAAAGCCCCTCAGGGACACCCAAGTTCCTGGCATAGATCATTCACCAAGGTAATCAATGCAGTCTCTGTCCCATAAGCAGGCCTGAAGTCAGATTGAAATGGATCTAAAGAATCTGCCTCATTCCAGAACACCTGGAGCTGAGATATCACCACATGCTCCAACACTTTGCCCAATAACTGAATATTTTGATGGGCCAGAAATTGTCTGGTACAGTGGGGTTCAGGGAGTGTTTTTTCTTTTCTTTTTTTTTTAAACAAAGACCTTACTACTGCCCCTTTTAGGCATAATGGAATTGCATCCTGTTGTAAAGAGGCATTAACTACTACTCTAAACCCCTGGCTGCTTTTATAAGCCAGAAAGGGCAGAGGTCCAAGAATCCTGTTCACTTCCTTGGGCTGTACAAATTGAAAAATATCCATTATAACAGGAGGAAAATCAGAATTTAAACATCCCCAGGACCTGTACCAACTATGGCATTGAAGTTGGCACAAATACAAGCAATTTTATCTGCTAAATGTCAGACAAATTGATCACAATGGGCTATTGAGTGTTAGATGTTTTCTTCTATGGGGCCAGAGTGTAATAGGCCTTTGACTACCTGCAAAACCTCTGTTGGGTAACACTGTGCAGATGCAATGGCGGCAGAGAAGAATAATTTCTTTGCATGCACCGCTGCCACAGAGTAGGCTTTCAAAGGGGCTCTAGCCCATGCTTAGTCAGGCTCTTTCCAGCTTTTCCACTAGCATCTTTCTAGCCATCTTCTCACTTGTTTCTTCACCCCCACTTTCCTTGAAAACTAGGGAGCTCATTTAGCTCTTCTCAGCAGGAGAGGTTGCTCAGGAGCAATTGTGACAAGTGCCTGGACAATTTTCCCATTCCAGAGGTCAACCACTTTGACAGAATTGCCTGCTGAGGTGACAGGAAAATCCCCAAGAGTTGTCAGGAAACAATTCAGATCCATCAGACTCCAGGGTGGATCATCTTAATTGGTCCCCCACCCCTGCAAAGGCTCCAAGACCCAGTAAGTCTAAACCCCAGCAGGTAGTGATCTGTCAATGGCAATGGAATTATAGAAAGGTCCTCCACACCCAGATCACCATCATCCTACCCAACACAGAAAATTAGATCCAGAGTGTATCCTGCTGAATGAGTGGATCCAGACATCAACTGGGACAGTTTCCATGGAGGCTATGACGTCCTGAGCCATTCCTGACAGGGTAGCCTCACCATGTATGTTGAAGTCCCCTAGCACAACAAGCCGGGGAGGCTCTAGCACCACCCCACAGACCACCCCGGCAAAGAGGATGTTGGGCGGTGGGTTGGGTGGTATACCAGCAGGGTCCCTATTCTGGCACAAACACCCACCTTTACACACACACACACACACACACACACACACATCACAGTAGATCACTCCAACTGTGCCTTTTCACATGCACACCCCTGCCAGGTCTTGCCTGGTGCTGCACAAAGAACCCAGGTAGACAAAACTGGGAGAGATTCTCTTTCACACACACATGTCTTATCCAATCAGGTCTCCATGATACAAGCCAGGTTGGCATGTTCATCATGGATCAAATCCCGGATGTCCGTTGTTTTCCCATTCATTCACCTGGCTTTCAGCAGTAGGACCTTATTTATTTATTTATTTATTTATTACATTTATCAATCGCCCATCTGGCCGGTCACCCGGCCACCCTGGGCGATGTACAATTAAAATACAATAAAACACAATAAAATAATAATATTAAACAATATAAAAAAATTCTCATTAAAAACCTAACCCACCCCATATTCCCGCCTGAACAGCCATGTTTTTAATGCACGGCGGAAGCTCATCACGGAGGGGGCATGGCGAAGGTCACTAGGGAGGGAGTTCCATAATGTGGGGGCCGCCACAGAGAAGGCCCTCTTCCTAGTCCCCACCAGCCTGGCTGCTCTGGCTGATGGGATAAGGAGAAGGCCGTCCGTGGCAGACCTTGTTGAGCGGCCTACTTGATGTTGCTGGAGGCGCTCCTTGAGATAAGCTGGGCCGGAGCCGTGTAGGGTTTTAAAGGTCAAAACCAACACCTTGAATTCGGCTCGGCAAGCAACTGGTAGCCAGTGCAACTCTTTAAGCACTGGCGTGATGTGATCACGCCGGCGGCTGCCCTTAATCAGGCGAGCCGCCGCATTCTGTACCAGCTGAAGCTTCCGGACCGTCTTCAAGGGTAACCCCACGTAGAGCGCATTACAGTAGTCTAGGCGAGACTTCAATCCACAGGGACTGTCACTAAGGCTACTCAGGCTGTCTGAATTAAGACCCTTCCCCTATAACAATGTGACTGCCTCCTCCTTTCATATCTCCCTCCTCACCATATATTACATAATATTATGTAATATATAAAATCTGCTGAGGGTAATGCTCCATGTATCTGATTAAATGGGCTCTAGTCCATTAAAACCACAATAAATCTGTTACTCTTTGGTTTTGTTGCAGCAGATTAGCACAGCTACCGCTCTGGAATTTTAACTTGTTCAGGCTGATATTGTGAGTCTCATACCTGATTAGGGGTTACAATCCATGGCTCCCAGGTCCAGTGGTAATATACTATCCATTGCATGTCTTTGGCCCCCATATTAATTTTGCATGTAATTGTGTTGTGTGTGTATGCGTGCACGCACACGTGCATGTATCTAGTTATAGATATACAAAGTATATATCATATATACACGCACACACATACAAAAGACTTTCAGCCCTGTTCACACATTGTTGTCATGCTGTAGTTCCTGTTTTGTTTGAGCTTTAGAATTTAGAGTCAAAATGTAAAATTTTGTGTCATCATCTGCATATTTCAAATAATAGGTGGCATGTGTAAATGTTTATGGTGTTTGATGTTAATACGTGTTACTCAAAGGTTAATCAGAATTAATTAGAAACAGGAAAGGTCTAGAGGGGAGCAAATCCAATTGTTTATAGCAGGCAATATGGGGTGGGCTAAGATTTTATATCTTTATATTTTATACTGTTTTAATGTATTTTAATGGAGAAAAATGTTTTAATGTATTTTATTCTGTTTTATTTTCTGTACATCGCCCAGGGTGGCCGGTTTGCTGGCCAGATGGGCGATAAATAAATGCAAATAATAAATAAATAAATAATGTTTTCTTGGTTAGAATCAATTATAATTGCTCGATAATTTACAATCAACTGACAGCTTGAATGGGTAAACTGATAAGGTACTGGTTCAAAACAAAAGATCTAAATATAAGTGTATTCAGTGGATTTATGGAACTCAGGTCTGTCATCTGGCAAATGAGTATACAGAATAACAGTTGTTGCTTAGCTCTGCTTATTGAGATACCTTACAGTAAAGGCTTATGGTGTTTTCTGTTTATGTACCTGGAGAAAGTGAGGATCGAAAAGATCAAGCAGCTTGCACAAGAGCAGGCAGCGAGCCAATGGTATAGCCAAACCTAAAACCTTATCTTCCTGAGTGCAAGAGGCAGGCCTGTAGTGACCCAGTCTGATCCTGATACGGGCTCTGAATGTCGTCTTCAGAGAGCCAGAGAGACTAGAGGTCAAAGCAGCTGTTATGTCATCACTGCATCATCAGATTGAATCACAGGCTGAGGAACTAGAGGCTGAGCAGATCCTCAGTTGCTCTTCAGAACCTCTAGCTTACTGCAGTAGGGGAACCCAAGATATCTCATTTGTCTGTTCCAATAACATGGGACAAGAGGCCAACTGAATCCAGCCTCACTCAATGTGGCAGTGTCATAAGAAGTGACATTAATCTATTCAAAGCGGCCAAAGCACTTGTCTGGTTACAAGATTTAAATGTCTGTTAACTATAGCAGTATGGGTGATAGAAGAAAATTCTGGCCTTCGCTTGCCAGTGGGCAGGGCAACAGCTTGTATCTGAGCTGAAGCACTATAAATTCAGATAGTAGGCAGTAGTTGCTTGTGAAATATCCTCTGTTAGGTTAGCTTTCTAGTCCTAGTCATGGCTTCTGTGCTGTATCCTGCAGTCTTTGCTTTCATAGATTGTTTTGGCCATTTGCTTGCTAGATCCCTGACCCATAGATATAAGAGAGTATCAGGCTGACAATTACCTTAGTTTGCAGATCATATTTCCTGGCTATTTTTGATGCTATGAGCATCTTCCATTAGTGTCGACAATGACAGCTTCTCATAGGAGGTAATCCAGGAGTCCCGAACTTTATTGCTGCAGTGATTTGGCAGTAGCATGCCCTCCCAAGAAGCAAAGACAGATGCATTAGGAAGGGAGAAATAAGCTGTCCATTGTTGTTTTCACCATCTGGGAGATGGGTGATTTGAGACTGAGAGAGAATATGAGCACAGTATGATGATGGGAGAGGGGCCAAGGCTAAGAGAGACAGTGGTTTATGACAATTCTGCAGGGTACTCCAGTGTCATATATTACAGATTGATGTGGATGTAATAAGTCATTCGCCCACCTCACCCTGTAATGTAACTGTGCCATGTCAATATCCCCATATTGTAGATGGGGCTGAGAGAAACTGGCCGTGACAACCCTGGGAACATAGGAACCTGCCTTATAGCAGGCAAGACTTGGTCATTCTAGCCTAGTAATATCTACTCTGACTGGCAGTAGTTCTCTAGGAAGAGAGGCCTTTTCCCTCACCTGCTACTTGATCTTTTTAAATTGGAGATGTGGGAGGCTGAGCCTAGGGCCTTCTGCATGCAGATCACGTGCTCTACTGTTGAGCTGTGGCCCCTTCCCATGTGCTGTGCTCATACAACTCTAGCAGAGTAAAACGGAGATCACAAGTGAAAGAGGATACCAGGGATGTGTGTCACTTTAGTTTCTTCCCCCCCAGTCTCTGTGCTGGACCCTGCAGAACACATGGCTAAGCACATGACTGGAAGTGTGCTTAACCCTTTGCCACGCTGGATACCTTCCCCAGATCTTGTCTGCCCTCAGTTGTGTGATCATTTATACTACGGCTTTCTTATCTGTCTGGAGCTGAGTCAGGACAAGACCTAAGATATGGAAAACATGTGGGAGAGAAAATTGAACTCAGTCTGAGGTACACCCCGAAAAGTTCACTCAACTGATGAGAGTTAATTTGCAGTTGTTTAAATTAGTAAATATATATTTAAAATGACAATTGCTGAAAGCCCTAAGGTTGTTCAAAATATCGAAAAGTCTTTAAATACAAGGGAGTTTTTGGAGGAAAAAGCTAGAGTTCCAGCAATCAATGTAACTGTGATTGAGAATTTGAAGATTGCAACCTAATCCATTGTAAGTTTGTTTGTTTTAAAACTGTGGCTACACGTGAAAAGCTACATCATTAATTAATAGTAATTTGGTTTTGCTAACTATTTTATTGTGGCGCTCAGTGGCATAATGTTCCTGGAAAGAAGTAGTTTGGGACTGGAAGCCACTCCAGAGCAAGAGAAAATCTGCTTCAAATGCTATATATTCATACAGACTTCAAAATATTACTCGGTTTGTCAGTAGGACTATTATTCGCATGAAGCTGGGGTGTGTGCAACCGCCATTTTGAATATGCAACCACTCAGGAGTTGCTTGTCTGTTTTACCCTCGCATAACCCATGATCTCCAGTTTCATGCCACACGACAACCCCCAAGCAGGAGTTGGATACACAACATGGTGCCCATGGGCACTGTGGCTCATCATCGGTTAAATAGCTTATGATGAGCTGCGGCATGAACCTGGTCAATGGCAAGCATTTTGAAAGACTGTTGAATCCATAAATAATATCTTATTACATTTCTGTAGTATTAGACATACCCTCAGCTGCATTTTCTCCAGTGCCTAAATCAATCTAGGGCTCAGATCAATCTAGGGTTCAGGAAGTGAATGATTATTCCTATACAGTAATACCTTGGATTGCAAGTAACTTGGTCTGAGAGCGTTTTGCAAGACAAGCAAATTTTTTAAAATAAATTTGACTTGATAAACAAGCGATGTCTTGCAATACAAGCAGTGTACGGATGTAACCGCTCGCCTCAAGCGGGCGTAGCGGGCCGAAATCGGTCCCGCTCACGCCCGCCAGAGACTCGCTTTGATATAAGAGTGTTTTGGATTACAAGCACTGTTCCAGAACGAATTATGCTTGCAATCCAAGGTATTACTGTATATTGGTACAGCCAAGATGGCACAAATTTAATTTCAGCTTCTTCTTGATAACCTATCTCCCTATTTACTCAGTATGCTGAATCAGGAGTTGTGCAGTTTCTTCTTTAATCTGGAATCAGCATCTGTACCACTGTGAAATCTAGCACACTTAATGCAATTGATAATTAAAAAAAAGACTTGACTTGTGTGTATATAGTCATTCGCAATATTTTTTGACTGAATGAAATTTGACAGCTTCCACTTGAGTGCAGGAACATGTTGAAAAATGGATATGTATGTTTGGTTTAGGTGCATAAATGAATTCCTTGGGAAATGGTTAGGTCCCTTAGTTTGGAAGATTTCAATTTAGTTTAGAAATGGACGCTTTCTGACAAAGCACAACAGTCATATTTAAAATAATTAGATAATATCAAGGCAAATAGTTTACTACTTTTTCCTCTGAACATATTTTTGAGATAGTTTATATTTTGACTGAAGTTGTGTACTAGCTAGACTTTTTAAAGCTAACCACTTAGCTACCCGTTTCTGCTATTCTGTAGCGGTGGACTTCTGGCTTTCCAAGTATCAGTAGTCTTTTACAGTGCACCTCGCCCACCTTCATAGAATAACATTCTCTCTCCTTATAGGTAAGTATTTGAAAGTATTTCAAATGGCAGCAAAAGGAGTATAAAAGTAATAGAGGCTTGTCCTGTGAGTGTCATGTAGGGCTTAATTGATATGGCAGCTGCATGCACAATGCTTAAGTATTACTGGAACAGAGCTCCTTTGATGTGGTGCTTTAAACCCCCTCTTGGCTGTACTTTCAAGCTACTCAGAAACCCTGGTACACCATACTCAAACGTCTCTTCTGAGGCTTAAATATTTCAAGCATCAAGTGTTTTTTTCCACGCAATGCAGCTTCTAAAGTATGCCCAAGCTCACAGATTTTGCTGACCATAGAAGCTGTTTTCTGTTGTTTGCATAATCAAGCAGCAAACATTATAACTCACTGATGTTGTCGTTGTTATTGCTAAAATTAATTTTGTTGTCATTCTTAAATGGTTTAAGAAGCAAAGGACCAGCTCCTCTTGCTTCGGGCTGCTGACCTTACTTTCTGTTTTAGGTAATATTTTATTTGTTTAGGTAAGTCTCTATTCTATTTTGAAAATCATCTGTGTTTGGGTCAGTTTTACTCTGTCTACTAGAATGGCTGAAGAAAACTTAGGCTCCCAAAAACATTTATTTATATTATTTAAAAGATTTAAAAGCCAACTTTTAGGTAGAATCCCCCAAAGATGGTAAAACTGAAAACCACAAAACAAAACAGTGATAAGAGCAATGTTAAAAGTGATGATAAAAACAAGAGTAACACTTAAAGCCATACAGCTTCATATACACAGTTTCCCCAGTAGAGTCCTAACTCAATTATAGGCCAAGATAAACAGGTGAGTCTTTAGGGCCCACTTGAAGGCCTATAATGATTGGGCCTGCTGGACATAAATTGGGACAGAATTCCACAGGTGGGGCCCTCTACTGAGAAGGCCCTGTCCCTTATTCCTGTCAACCTAATTGCTTTTACAGGCAGGCACATAGGTAGGGCTGCTATTGCTGATCTCAGTGTGCGGGCAGGTTGGTATGGGTGAACACAGTGCTTCAGTTAATCTGGACCCAAAATATTTATGGCTTTAAAGGCCAATAGCTAACTATTTAGCTTTTCTTTCTTTCTTTCTTTTCCAGTAGGAAGATTATCAAGTCGTTCCTACTTGCTGTTTGACTGCTGAGCTGCATTTTGCAAATAGGATCATAGGAACCTCCTTATACAAGGCTATTGGCCCATGTATTATCAATTCCAGCCTTCCCCAAGTTGGTGCCCTCCAGATGTGCTGGGGTACAACTCCCAACATATCCATGGGAATGATGGGAGTTTTATTTATTTATTTAAAGTATTTCTAGGCCAACTTTCAGCCCCCCCCCCCCCAAGCTGCTAACTAGTCCAATAGATCTGTAGGACACCTGGCTGGGGAAGGCTGGTCTATTCTGACTCCAGGGACTATGATGAAATGGGGGAGATTCTATGGCATTCCATCAGAGGACAGATTGCATGTCTGTGGAGACCCAGTTTTAGAGGACTTGGCACATTATATACTCGAATGCCCATTATACAGAGTCATAAGAGAGAGTCATTTAGAGCCTCTGTTACAGAATGTGCATCTCAGGGGTGTCAAGGAGAAATTAAGATACTTACTATGTTCAACCAACCCATATGTAATTCAGAGAGTTGTCCTATTTGCAGTGAAAGCAGCTAAATGTAGAGTAAAGTTTATGGATACTGTGGGCGTAAAGTGTCATAGAGACCCAGACATATGAATTTATTGAGATCAACAGGATATCAAAGGCTCCTTTATGTTTTATCCCTGTCACGCACCAACCCTATTGAAATAATAAATAAATAAAGTTTTACAGTGTGTTTTAAGTTGTGTTATTTTAATCTCCTGTGCCATTTTAATTCTATGCGTTGTTTTAATCCTACGTTTTAATCCTATGTAATATACCTCATACTGTACCACCGTTTTTTTAAAATTTAAAATTTGTATGTTTTGCAATGATCTCTGAATTGAGCAATAAATGTTATTGGATTGGACTCCAGGGTGTCTAGTGGAGGTCTTTCCTGCCACCTCCTACCTGAACATTTAACTGGAGATGTCAGTGATTGAACTTGAGACTGTCTGTATGCAAAGCATATGTTTTACCATTGAGCTGTGGTCCACATTGGCCCAAATACAATTCCAGTTTACTGTGGGGTTATTTAAGGTTGTACAACAGAAAAGTATTATTTAAAGACATCTTGGTGAAGATTAATAGATTGCTGCATTTACAGATGAAAAGTTTAAAGGAGATGGATTGATTTTCATGTATTGAAGGCCTATACTGTTTTTTTTTAAGTGCAAGCAAACTCATTTTCTAGTGACTTCTTTTTATCTGCACACATACAAATCTTAGAAAGAAGTAGGGCTGTCTATCCTTTGTGTGCTTGTGTGACTTAATATCCCATGGAGAACTTTTTTCTTATGTGTTTCATTGTTTAACTTCCAGGTGTTAAATCTGGTGTACTAATTGTGAAGATCTTAGAAATGCATGAAGAATGCACTCACTGCATAGCTATCTGTCATCAGTTGCAACACATTTGTGCAGCTAGTTCTTCCGCAGAAGAAATGGCTGACATTCAGCCTAGACTTAAAGTTCTTTTTGCAAAAGAAACAGCAGCTCATCTCAAGGCTGCACCACAGGATGTCATATATATCCATCCTCCTTGGTAAGTACAAAGAACAGATTCCACCAGTAATAGCTTAAATGCTTCCTTTATCAGAACAGCTTGTTGCATTATTTTAGAGGAGACCCATGTGCTTATCAGATACTTGGGCTATGCTACATAGTTTTCAAGGTGTAAATAATGATATTTATTTTATTTATTTATTTATTTATTTATTATATTTATACCCCACCTTTTTTCCTGCAAGGAACCCAAGGCAGCTTACATAATCCTCCTTCTCCTCTCCATTTTATCCTCACAACAACCCTGTGAGGTAGGTTAGGCTGAGAATCAGTGATTGGCCCAAAGTCACCCAGTGAGTTTCATGGCCGAGCGGAGACTAGAACCCGGATCTCCCGAGTCCCAGTCCAACACTCTCACCACTATTAAAAAAAATATTTTTAATCCAAATATGTAGAGCATAATAAAATGAGATTTTAGAAGTTGAAGTGCTTCAATGTGACTATGATGGTCTTTCTGGTGATCAACATGAAATTTTAACTCTAAGTTAAGGGCATCAACTCTTCAGTTGTGTTTTACAGCTCCGGGTGGGGTGGGGTGGGGTGCGGTGGGGGGCTCCAAACACAAATCAAAGAAATTCTGCTACACCTCTGGAACTTGTCTATCTTTAGTTCTTCTATTTATCACATTGATAAAGGCAAGTTCCCTGGATCAGCGGTTCATCCCTCAAATGAGGGACAACAAGGGATATTGTTCTTACAGAGCCCTTTGATAGAATGCATGCATTTTAAAAGTTATAGATATTCAAGCAGACAATGTGGAGAAAAAACAACAACAGACAAATCCTTACCATCAAAAAGAGAGTAAGTCCTCTTTTACATTCTTCCTTTGAAGCTTTTGCAAAAGCAGAAGGGATAGAGCTCTGATAAGGGAAAGACACTCAGCCACCCCACAATAAAATTCAACATAATTCAAAGTCACTGACTGCAAGAGCACTGCTGGAAAATAGATGTAATTGTACAATCTGTAGATGATTACTCCACAGACCTTAGAGTTGGAGATTATAAACTATTCTAAGGGAGAGAAAAAATGAAGCAGCCTTAGTTAGCTTGCTTCTAATATCTTCATTCACAGTGCAGTTGAGAAGCAGAAGCTTACTTCTTAAAACAATCAGTTTTTTAAATAAATGAGTTGGGAGCAATCATGAGAAGCAGAAGCTTACTTCTTAAAACAATCAGTTTTTTAAATAAATGAGTTGGGAGCAATCATGAGGTAGCTGTCTTAAGCAAATTCATCCTTTCTCACACACTTCCATGTTAACAGTATTGTAGTAAATGTTTGACAAGCAAATTTTCAGAAATGGTGGGACTGAGAAGTCTTTTAATATGGGGTAGGTTCAGAATCAGTCCTTCTTGAAATGTTTCCTAAGACAACGATGATTATTTTTAATTTGTACATTACAGAAAGGTAACTTTTGTTCTATATATCTCACCTTTTGAACTTTTCACACACCCTTTCAGTGTGGATTTTAAATGCCAGTTAAGTTGCTATGGCTTGACGTGGGTCTCTTTTTTGTTACAATTTCTTGTACCATTGGGAGCTGCAGATTCAATGCAGCAAGAAGATGTGGGAGGGGTGTCATGGTACACATAATACACTAGAAATTGGGAATAGTGGTGCATGGGATGATGGTATTGAGTGAGCAAATTAATCTGTCTTTTAGTGCTGTTTGTGCACTGGCGTGCATCCAGTGTGCAGAAGAACTGTGGCACAACACATATCTCAGGTTTGACGTTTAGATCAGTATACCACTATTATAAAATCCAGTTGCAACCTAAGCAGATGAAAAAGTCAGCATCAGTCACCTAGGACAAAGAGGAGTAAAGGCTCAGCTGTAGTTTCAATAAGGCTTTTACTTCTGTGCAAGACAGCAATCTCCTCCTGATACAACTCTTGGAGGTCTCACCTACTTATTTATTTATTTATTTATTTCATTTTTATACTGCCCAATAGCCAAAACTCTCTGGGCGGTCCTTCCTCCCAAATGTCACACACAGCTCGAACTGGTCTAACTTTTCTAGAGGATGCCAAATTATTAGGAATTTTACTCATTCTTCTGTTGGTGTGGGAGGCATCCAACTGTGGGTTAACTCCACCTACTTCTTGGAAGGCAAGAAACATGCAGCTTGATTTCCCCCCCTCCATTATCATCTGCCCATGTAGGCCCCTTCTCAGTTCATTCCTGTCTTTGCTTGGAGTAGAAGCTAGTTTCTTCTCCTGTGCTGCCTGCCTAGCTTATGCCCGCTTCCCTTAAAGCCTCTTAAAACTTCCTCTCCTTGCTATTTTCTTGCAGCCCTTCATGTTTTCCTTACCCTGTGTGTTTAAAAACAACCCGCCCAACCACTCAAATCAGTACCACTGTAAATTATTTCACTCAAGTTAGCCTTCCTCATAGCAATCACTTCGACTAGCAGAGTGTCAGAACGTAAAGTTCTGTCTATCAGCAAATTCTTCTTCACTTTCTACAAAAGCAGAGTAGAGGTTGATTTTGTTCCTTTTGTTGAGCATTCACCAAATAGGCCCACCAAAACTGATTGTCGAGGCTACCCATGCCTCTGTGAGAGCAAGCTCTTAAAGCTGCAGACAATAAAACTAGGGTCCAGCTGCAAGCTCCATGGCCATCCACAGTTGGTTCCACGTGATCTCTGGATATGTCCCTGTTGGCCCCAGGGTCCACTGTTACATGATACTTAGGTATGTACTATGTGTCCACATCATAGAATGAAGTGTCTTGAGTCAGAACCAACCCACATTCATTCTGAAGGTTAACTCTGTTTTTCACAGATCCAGGAGTTAATTCTTCTCCCTTTTTGTCCCAAGCTAAGACACCATTCAGAGCACTCATGGCAAACGCTAAATGTCAAAAGAGCCCTCAAGATATTCCCTGAATGAACAGAATAATCCAGAATTTCAGACACACAAATAGCCCATTTGTTTCCATCCCACATCAGTGGGGAAGAAAGTGCCCAACTCCACTTTGGCATGTATGTTGAAAGCCTTCATTTTTCTCGTCTATGAATCCCAACACCTGGCCGCACCTCTACACATCACTTTACTAGAGCAGCTGCCATATCTGCTGTGCTATCCACTCATACCTCTAACAGAAATCTGCTGAGCAGCCACATGGTGGTGGTTAAGCACTTTCACAAGGCACTACAGAATAGAAATTTTTGCCCCCACCAAGGTGACTTTTGGAAGGAGGGTGCTCACTGCTCAGAACATCTTCCCCCTTCTTAAGGGCACCCACCTAATACTTCCAGGATATTACTTAGCTTTTGCATCTCATTGTTTGATGCATCCCATGCCAACAGGAGGACATTGGTAGTCTTCCTTAAGGTTCCTTCTTGTTGGCATGCAGACACATCCAACACTTCACCCTCAAGGTGGCTACCCTCAGTACTAATCTGAGGACCCTTTTCACTCTGAAGGTTTTTCTGCCAACAATCTTAGATTCTGCTTTTCCCTCTGATAAGTCTCCTGCTACAAGCTTGGTCAAGTAACAGAACTGAAGAGTGGCCTACATGGGCAGAGGACAGAGAAAAAAATCAAGTCCCATTGTTTCTGCATTCCAAGCAGTAGGAGGATGAGTTAACCCATGGTTGGATGCTTCATTTGGAAACATTCCAGAGCTGAGAGAGCTTTTGTTGGGAGCCTACCCCCATTCTACTGCACAGGCTCAAAGGCCATGGTCCCACTCTTCATGCTTAGTTCTTATTCAACCGTTGCAGCAGCAGCATTGCTGGGAACATTCCCCCTTTCTTTGCTGAGAAGATTGAGCTGAATCACTGTTCTCTTTATTTTGTGTTTCTTCCCCATTTCTTCTTTGTCTTCAAGTTTCTTCTGTCTTCCGTGTTTGTTTTTTCCCTGTTTCTCTTGGCTTGCCTTTGGGCTCCTTTTTTCATTGCAGGGCTTATGGCCCTGATTACCCTCTTCTGTAGGTTCTCTAGTGGCAGGAATAAGTTGCCACCTATGGAATGGCAGTCACTCTGGTATTTTTGCCTGGATGAGGGACATAAGGTTGATTTTGTTCCTTTTGTTGAGCATTCACCAAATAGGCCCACCAAAACTGATTGTCGAGGCTACCCATGCCTCTGTGAGAGCAAGCTCTTAAAGCTGCAGACAATAAAACTAGGGTCCAACTGCAAGCTCCATGGCCATCCACAGTTGGTTCCACGTGATCTCTGGATATGTCCCTGTTGGCTCCAGGGTCCACTGTTTCATGTTACTTATGTACTATGTGTCCACATCATAGAATGAAGTGTCTTGATATGCATTGTTAGCTGTGTTTTGGACTAAAATTACCTTGGAACAGTAATCATGGATGGAACAGCGTTAGGTGCCAGCACAGAGATAATTGGGACAATGTAGTTTTCTGCCACTGCGGTATATGGTTCAATATTACATGCTGCAGTCCTAAAATTGCACTTGTGAACATGTTGAAGGGAGAAAAATACCTAACGAAGAAGTACAGAATGGAAGAAGTAAAAATGATGGACCTTTTATATTGTAGCTGAACCCCAAGAGGAGCCCAGCCATTGTCCAAAAGATTGTTACCTGTACTAAACAATGCTAGCATGAAGTAGGATAACACAAACCAGAAAAATTTATCAGGTAGGATAATTCCCCACCTCCCATAAAACATACCGTATTTTTTCTGTGTATAAGACGCCCCCATGTATAAGACGCCCCCCACTGGGCAGTTTCGCAACCGCGCGGTTCTCTCCTTGGCTTGCTTCCATGTATAAGACGACCCCCAATTTTTAGTCTAACGATTTTAGGGAAAAGTATAGTCTTATACATGGAAAAATACTGTAGATTGGTTTCCGTTTTTAAAATAGTTTTAAAACGATATCCAGATTCTGATTTTGGCTTTATGGCTAGGCGGTGCATTTTTGTGAACCTGGTTAACTTCAGAAAGAAACAAAAAAAGCAAATCGCTAGCCAGTTAATTAGTGTTGACTTGAGGGATAAGTAGATCTCTTTGGAGAGCTTTTTGCTATGGGATTGTCCATAAAGCATGTCACCCTTATAAAGACTTTTATTAACTCCATACCATCTTGTTATATTTTGCTTCATTTTAACCAGTATGCAACCTTGTTTTTTCTTCTTTAAGCATGACAAAAGTATGGATGGTCCCTACTTAGTTGTGTTCTCCCATCACTACTATTTTGTCAATATAAGGCCTCTGGTATAGGGGTATAAGGTCTCTGTATAAGATCTCTGGGTAGCGGTTATGCCACTTCTATTTTGCAAGCAGCTTAGCAAGCTAAGCAGGGTCAGGCCTGGTTATTACTTGGATGGGAGACCCCTCCTCTAGTTTCCTGCATTGAGCAGGGGGTTGGACTCGATGGCCTTGTAGGCTCCTTCCAACTCTATGATCTATGGAATCTATGGAATGCTGGTGCTAAATACATTTGACGTATAGTAATAGTAGTACTACTAGTAGTAGTAGTAGTAACTTCCAGTATTTAGTTGTAAAAGAGAATATTCTTTAAAAATATAAACACTATCAAAGGAGAATCTTGTAAAAGTCTATAAACTTTTCACATGAACGGAGTGGAATTCTATGTTTACCTATCCTGTTCACTGCTCTGTAACCCATATGTTTATGTGACAGCTAGCAAAGGAGGGAAGCAACAAGCAGGAAGGTGGTGGGAGCTGAAAGCAGCTGGAGAGAAGGTGCTTTGCCAGCGGGTGTTCTTCCTTCATTGTAATGTGAAGCAGTCTTTTTTTTTTTAAAAAAAAGGTGTATGCTAGGAAGGGAAGTGCCAAGTGGAGGACATTGACAAGGGTGGAATCCGATGATGCATAGCTAAATATCGGAGGTAGACTTGTGCTCTTGCAAGAGTGCAAGTCCTTTGGGGGGGGAGCTGACAAGCACATTTCCATGTTCACAAGGGCTCAGAAAATTATTTTATTTTTGTGTTCTGATGTGGGGCTGGCGGAGTCGAAAGTGACTGGCGGCTGGAGGAGAGACGGTGCTTTGCGGTTGGGTGTTCTTAATTTCATGTACCTTGAAACAGCCTTTTTTAAAATTATTTTTTTTAAAAGGTGTTTGCTGGCAAGGCAAGCACCAAAATAGAGGATGAAATTGTCAAGGACATTGAAAATAGAAGGATATTAGTATGCTGGGCTAAACATCGGAAAGGCGCTCTTGCACAAGAGCAAAATTCCCCAGAAAAAAGTATTGTGAATGCGTTACCACGTTCATAAGGGCTCAGAAAATTAATTCCATTTGGCGATCTGATGCGGAGCGGGTGGGGTTTCCCTCGGTAACCGGCAACCCCAGCGGACCAATTGCACAAAGGGTGCTGACGTAGGGACCGAGGTAACAAGGAGTTGTGCTGTAAAGGTGCCTGGGACTGGGATACATGCCAGAGCCAGCAGGAGGACTGAGGGGGAATGAGGAGGGGGAAACAAGCCACGGCAAGCGTGGTTATCAAGAGTACCATGGGTTGTTATGCGAACAACCAACCCATGGTGTTTTATTTGCAGGGTAGCTTAGCATGACGTGCAAACCTGCCCAATGTACGAGACATACATGATAAACTAAAATAATTTTTGTAACATGTTTGTTTTAAAGTGAGATGTCATGTCTTAACTATTTTAATCTTTTCTTTTAATTTGGGGAGAAAGCTATTGAACTGGAATAAAAATGCTGCAGTGATATATTAAGAAGGATATTCCAGACTTGAACATTTCCAGCTCTTATAACAGAGGAAATTCCAAGGATACTGCAGTGACAGAAATGGCTAGTGGGTTGTTGTCCGTTTGACGTCAAACAAGGGATAGCAGACAGTTTTGTTAAAGTCAGTAAAAAATGTATAGTAAGGAATTAACTCCAGGCTAGATACAGAACTTTCAATTATATATGGCTCCTTTTAAGAGTATTCCCATGTGTGCTTAATCCCATTATGAATTCCACATTTTATTTAATGAGGAAGTGGTGGAGCTAAAATCTGGCCCTGTTAAAAGATAATAATTCTGCTTTATACAGTTCTGGATAGAAGCACACTAAAATATTTTAAATGGCTCAGCCAAGAGTAAATGCATAAATAATAATAGTTGATTTTTATTTTTCCTGAAAGTATGAGTGATCTGTCTGCTACCTGAAACAGTTCTTCATTTGGGGGTGGGAGGTGGGGGTGTCATATTTTCGATCTGTTAAAAAGCCAAGTATTATTACAATGACATATTAAGATAAACCAACATTGCTACAGAGTAATTGGTCTAGGGATAAACATTGGTGGAAAGGAAGAAGCCTGAGGATTTTGCTAAAAGCTTCTTGGTAGAAGCCAGTAGAATCTCTTAGGGAACAGTAATGGGTCTAATTTTTATTACTTAGTGGCTTCAGACAGGGAGTTAGCAGAGGGCTGGTGACAATAAGCTAGCATTATAGGTATTGTTATTTCAGGGGAAGATCAGAAAGCTACGTAGAATAAATTGAGTGACTTCATGAACTGAAGTAACAGAAATGCATGAAACTGAATAGTCAAACATTGTTATGTCATGCATTAGGGGGCACAAAGACTATGATCCGCCAATATGAACTTGCTGCAAGGACAACAGATTCAGTTCTTGGATGAATTAGGTGAGGCATTATTAGTAGGGAAAGGGAAATCCTCATGCCCTTATACAGACAAGGGCACATTGGAATTTTGTTTTCAGTTTTGGTCATCCACATTAGAGATACATTTAGCCTGGAATAAGTGCAAAGTCCACCAACTAAAGCCAAGTTAATATATTACTTGAATGCTATGGTTGCACAAACTAGTTAAAGCATGTTAATCCAAATCTGTGTGGTAAGGAATTTGTGTGAAGCATTGCCCATGTGGCTTAGGCAGTTTTACTTTTCTCAGCAGCCACTCAGTAACCATGTTGATCAGGCCTATGAAGATCACAGAATGAAACAAAAACTTAATAGTTGGGTCTATTTGACTCTGGAGGGAAACTCTGAGAAGGAATTTGATAGCATTCTTCAACTAGTTGTGCGGGGATCAATGCAGAATAGGGAAGCAAATTATTGAAGTTCAATGCTGAAGGTGTAATAGACTACAAGTTGTGAATTTACAAATACAGAAGAGTTTTAAATATTAGACATACAGAATTCCAAAATAATCCCAGGAACAGTTGTGGAGGCAAAGAACCCCATTGGGTTCAAGAAAAAAATTGAGAAATATAGGAAAATACTGCAGGATTTCCTTTCTGATGCCTTAGCTGTGCCCTTTCGGAGCCAAATAGGATTTCCTCCCTACACGTGATGTTGCATCAGGGAAAGGATGCCGTTCAGATGCACCCTTAGGATGACTTGGCTGTTGGCTTGGCTCAGATTCAGGCACTAGCTGATCAGCATGTTTTGTGTCAGGAAGGACCCCTCGCATGTCTGATTCCCCCCTCACCTGTCTGATTTCCAGAGGCCATGAACATTTTGCCTTTTCCTGAAGAGTTGATCTAGTTGATTTGCATGATCTGTCTTGAGATACAGTAATACCTTGGATTGCAAGTAACTTGGTCTGAGAGCGTTTTGCAAGACAAGCAATTTTTTAAAAATAAATTTTGACTTGATAAACAAGCAATGTCTTGCAATACAAGTGTAGGGATATAACTGCTCGCCTCGAGCGGGTATAGCGGGCCAAAATCAGCCCCGCTCACGCCCGCCAGAGACTCGCTTTGATATAAGAGTGTTTTGGATTACAAGCATGGTTCCGGAACGAATTATGCTTGCAATCCAAGGTATTACTGTATTTCCCTTAAGCACCTTTTTGTAGTTCACCTGCTTTTTTTTTTTTTTTGAGGCACATTTCAATCCATTTTGTTTAGTGATCTGTGTTAGGGCTAGTGGATGGAAGATATTACTTTTATCAGTAGTTTGACTGGATGTTCTTTTGAGTCCTTCTGATTCCATGATTCCCCCACCTCACCCCAACATTTATGACTTTTAATGGTCCACTTAGTGAATGTTTGCATGTCAAGAGTGTGTCCTTAGAAGGTGCTGTGCTGGATAAGCATAAGAAGTGTCCTGGAAAAGGCAGACACTTCTATCTCTTGAAACACCTCATGTCTACAGCAGGAAGCCAGCTTTGCTGACTGTGCATTCCTGCCAGGTGGCATCAATCAATATGGGCTGAGGTCCCTGATGTATGAGAACTATTAGTGAATGAATGTCCTGTATGATCATCTATGTATACAAAGGCCAGCTTTCAATATGCTGTAACACTCTAGCAGGCATATGGGTAGACAAATGGTGCTTGTGGGCATCAGTGTGCTCCCGGACACCTTTCTTGGTGCCCTACCCCTCCCAGTTTTTTTGCTTGCAATGATGAGATGGAAGGAATGTACGTGTGTGTGTGTGTGTGTGTGTGAGAGAGAGAGAGAGAGAGAGAGAGAGAGAGAGAGAGAATATGGATGGGTGTGTGCGTGTGCATGTGAGAGAGTGAGGAGATCGGTTGGCTGACAGGAGAAGAAAAAGTTTGTTTCCAGTGAAATAGGTTTCTGTGTGTCAGTGTGTTCAAAGGAGTTGTTTAGTGTGTTTGGGCTCAGATCCCACTTCTACCTTGTACTCTGTCTTTTGGTCAGGTTACTTCTTCTTTGTGGTCTCTGTGCTTCACACACATATGGGTTCTCTGCGCCTGCGCTGAGATCGATCGGAAACTTCTTTAGCTGAGACGAGCTGGGCGGGAGCCCCTCCCCCTCGCGCGTGCTCCTTAGCGCGGCTCCCGCCCGTCTCCTCAGTTCCTCTTCGACCGCCTTTGCGACTAGTCGATAGGTTCTTCTTCTCCTTCTCCGTATGCGAAAGCTGAGTTTATTCTTCTATAGTTACCTCTTTTAAAAATATTTTCTCTCATAGACCTTCTATTTTTTAATTCTCTTTCAAACTATACCTTTATTTCTATTAAAAAAAAAAAAAAAAAATTATTACCAAAAAAATCCTACCTAAAACCTTCTCTCCCCCGTTCTTGTCCTTATCTATATATTTCTATCTAATCTTTCACTATGCCTCTCAAGGTACCATTTAGAAAATGTCAGCGGTGTGGGACTAAAATCCCCCCCGCTGACAAACATACGCTCTGCCTGCTATGTCTGGGGCAGGAGCATATAGTGGAGAACTGTAAGGATTGTCAGGCCTTCACCAAACAGGCCAGAAAGGCCAGGCAAATGAAACTGAGGGCCCTCCTGTGGGAGCAATCCTTATCGGCAAAAGGACCAGCACCAGAGGAACGACCTGGGGGATCCCAGTCTGCAAAAAAACCGCCAACGGACATAACAGCTAAAAAACTCGCTAAGAAGGCCCGTAAGGATAAGGCAAAACGCCTTAAGGAGAAAATGGCGGATACGGCTAGCGAGATGGCGGTCCCGTCGACTTCAACCACTATGGTGGTCTCGAAGCGTATGGTGGAAATGATGGAGGCGCTGACTGGTGCTCGGGATCGAGCTTCGGGATCGATTGCCCGCCAGTCCACTCCGGCTTCAACTACGTCTCCTCGAGGCTGAGAGACCAAAAAAGAGCCAGCAACTGCGTCAGCTTCCCTGTCGGAGGGAGAGCTAGGAGCTTCGCCAGTCCAGCTTGAGGAGCAGAAAGCAGTGGACAGACCCCGTTCGGGCTCGAGGGGTCCTCCGCCGCGACTGTCTCCGTCAGTTGGACGCGCAGAAGAGCGTCAAGAATACCGCCGCCGATCACGATCCCCCTACTATCGGGCTCGTGATTCGGTCTCCACGACTTCGAGCCCTCGATCTCGACTCTCCCGATACCGAGATGAGAGGTCGAGGTCCCGTTCCTACTACTCGAGATCGAGTTCTAGGAGCCACTACTCGAGGTCGAGACGCTCACCAAGACGCGAGAGGTCGGAACGTCGATACTATCACCGGCGTTCCGTTTCTCCAGTCAGGCACCGTAGTCGGAGGCACTCTCCGGCATCTCACTGGGATACGGCTGTGTCTCGTGCCCCGTCTAAAGTGGTGAAAGAACCAACCGCGTCGACATCGACGGCTCAACCACAGACCCTCGTACGCCTACCGGTTGCGACTGATGTTGTTGGCCACTCCTCGTCAGGATCGGCATATCTGTCGGATTCGGACTCGGCGGTTTCCTCCTCCCACTCCACCTCCCCGGACGTGCAGGTGGAGTCCAAAGAAGCGGTCTCCCCATCGGAGGATATGGGGAGTTTCGCTGAGCATGTCAGCCGGCTGGTGACTGCTCTGGGAGTCGAGGCGAAGTCGTCAAAGGGGAAAGCCAAGAACGACATTTATGCGGTCCTTAAAACAACACAGTCGAACCAACTGCTCCTTCCATTCTTGCCGACACTGTTGGAGACGGTGCAAGAAACCTGGAAGACTCCGGCCTCATTGAAACCGACGGCCAAACGCCTGGAGTCGATGTACAAGATCCAGGAAGAAGGAGCAAAGTTTCTGTTTTCCCATCCAACCCCGAACTCGCTCATAGTCAAATCGGCGCAGTCTCGTGGGGGAAGGCAGCACACCATTCTGGCAGATAAAGAGGGTAAGACGCTAGATTCCTACGGCCGTAGGATCTATTCGTCGTCTTCCCTCGGACTAAAGATATCTAACTACGAGGTGTTGCTAGCTAGATATCAAATGTATATCACGGAGAAGCTGGGAGACCTCTGTGACTATCTGCCGGATGACAAGAGAGACCTGGCGGCTCAGTACATCAAGGAGGCAACGAGTATCGGTGCGCTTCAGATGAACACTGCCCGGCATCAGGTCGACAGTCATGCCAGATCGATGATCGGGTCCGTGGCCTTGAGGAGGCACGCATGGCTTCGCTCTACCGCTCTGACTCCCGACGATAGGGCGAAGATTCAAGACCTTCCTTTCGATGGCGAGGGGTTATTCAACGCCACTACTGATGACTCCCTCGACTCGGCTCAGAAGGCCTTCACAACGGCCAAAAAGATGGGGCTCGTCCGCCAGCAACCGACACAGTCTTTCAGGCCACGGCGGTGGCCCCGGTTCCCGTTCCCGACCAGGCAATACCAGCCGACTGGCCAGTACAAAAGCGGGAACCGGAGACCGGGAGCATCGCAATCTCAAGCCCAGCCCCAGAGACCATACCAACAGCAGAGGCCTAGGGGCAGCAGGAGAGGGGGCGACTTCGGCCGTCGTCGTCTTTGACTGCCTTGCTGGCCCGACAGAGATACCACCAACGCTGAACCTCGACACCTCTGCACCACCTCAGACTACTCTCTTCGGCTACCGACTTTACAACCACCTCCAATTTTGGAGGACCATCACGACGGACCGATGGGTGCTAAGCATCATAGAGCACGGCTACAGGATCGAGTTCGGAGTCCTCCCCCCGTTTCTCGGGATCAAGACCACCCATCCAACTCGGGTGCTGCTGGAGGAAGTTTCAACCCTCCTTCAAAAGGGGGCGAGACAACCTGTCCCCGTAGGAAACCTGGAGATTGGCCTGTACTCCCGGTACTTCATCGTGAAGAAAAAAGGAGGAGGACTCAGACCGATCCTGGACCTTCGAACTGTGAATCTTTTTATCCCACCGAAAAGATTCCGCATGGTCACGCTCCAATCGATCCTTCCTTTACTCCGAAGGACTGATTGGTTTGCATCCATCGATCTCAAGGATGCGTACTTCCATATCGCCATCCACAAGGACAGCCGGAAATACCTTCGGTTTCGGGTGGGGGACGACGCCTACCAGTTCGTCGTTCTCCCATTCGGACTTTCCACCGCACCGAGGGTGTTCACGAAATGCATGGCGGCGGTGTGTGCAAGTCTGAGGACAAGGGGCATCACCATCTTCCCCTACCTCGACGATTGGTTGTTGGTGGCATCGTCGAGACTCGAGCTTTGAAACGCACTCAAACAGACCCTCGATCTCATGCTCGAGTTGGGACTTTGCCTGAACGCAGAGAAGTCGGTCCTCCGTCCCGTAAAAGAAATCCAATATATAGGGGCGAGGTTAAATGCATTCGATGGTCGGGCTTACCTTCCGAACGAAAGGGCAATAAAAATAGTCGCCCTATCAAAAAAAGTATACAGCCGACCAATATCATCAGCTCGCACACTTCAGCGACTCTTGGGACACATGACCTCGACCATAGCAGTCGTACGCTATGCGAGGCTTCGCATGCGACCGCTACAGACCTGGTTTGTTCGAGCCTTCAAGCCAGAAAAGGACAGACCATCCCTTCGTCTATCAATCCCACGAGCCGTAAGAGAGTCTGAGGTGGTGGGAGAAGGAGTCAAACCTACTCGACGGCGTAACCTTCCGACCATCGATACCAAGTCGAATTCTAACAACAGACGCGTCGCTATTAGGATGGGGAGCCCACTCCGACGACCACGTCGTGCAGGGCACTTGGACTCCGACGGAAAGCACCGGACATATCAATTGGCTGGAGCTGATGGCTGTCTGGAGAGCACTGCAAGCACTGGAGCACCATCTGACTGCCCATCACATTCAGGTTGTAACGGACAATACCACAGTGCTGGCGTATTTGAACAAACAAGGAGGCACGAGATCTATGCGCCTCACAAGACTGATGCTACAGCTGTACGAGTGGGCTCTACCTCGACGAATGTCGTTCGTAGCTATTCACATAGCGGGGAAAATCAATGTCCTGGCCGACACGTTGAGCAGGGTATCGTTACAGTCGCACGAGTGGAAGTTGGATCAGCAAATATTAGCATCCCTCTTTCACCTATGGGGCCGACCGAACGTAGACCTGTTCGCAACCAGCGAAAATACTGCCTGCCCACTATTCTGCAGCAGAGCGGCTATGGATCCAAGATCGATGACCGACGCTTTCCTGATGGATTGGAGCAACGACTTCTTCTATCTGTTCCCTCCAATTCCGCTTCTGACTCGAGTGCTGGCCAAGATATCGATGAACAGAACAAACTGCATCCTAATATCCCCATGGTGGCCACGTCAACCCTGGTTTTCCCTCCTTCTTCATCTGTCTCAGGGAGATTATCTGCAGCTGCCCATACAGGACAATCTGTTGACTCAACAGCAAGGCAGGGTGCTTCACCCCAATTTGCAATCGTTAAACCTCACGGCCTGGAGGATCAGATAGCAATGCATACAGACCTCTCTTCGGCAGTAAAGGAAGTCTTGTTAGCAGCGCGAAAACAGTCAACAAGGCTTTCTTATGCAAGGAAGTGGCAAGCTTTCTCCAACTTTGTGTCGATGTCCGATAAAGACCCTGTAACTTGCTCGATATCGACTGTCCTCGACTTCCTTCACTCGCTGATGGCCAGGGGACTCAAACTCTCGTCCATTAAAGTTTATTTAGCGGCAATTACAGCGTATCGGACAACCTCGACCGGTTCATCTTTATTTGTGCACCCACTCGTGAAACAATTTCTGAAGGGCGTAAAAAACTTATGCCCTCCGACGAGGACTATTGTACCAGGATGGGACCTCCAGTTAGTTTTGAAAGCATTAATGAAGCCGCCTTTCGAGCCCATGGCGAAATCAGACTTACGTCTTCTATCATTTAAAACTCTGTTCCTGACAGCGATTACATCCGCAAGACGTGTCAGCGAGTTAGCCGCTCTCAGAGTTGACCCTCCATACACAACCTTCCACAAAGACAAGGTCGTTTTACGACTAGACATAACCTTTCTACCAAAGGTCGTTTCCGACTTTCATCTAGGCCAGGACATTGTGCTTCCAGCTTTTTTTCCAACACCGTCATCGGATATCGAGAGGCTTCTACACAGCCTCGATGTCCGCAGAGCCATAGCCTTTTACAAGGCGCGCACAGAATCCATAAGGCACACGCAACAACTTTTCATATGCTACGGCCCTCCAAAAAAGGGATGCCCAGTATCAAAACAAAGACTGTCCACCTGGCTTGTGGACACTATCAAACTGGCATATCAACTTGCCGATCGTGCTTTACCAAACTCCGTAAAGGCACATTCTACTAGGGCCATGTCGACTTCGACGGCATTCGGCAGAGGGGTCTCTTTGACGGACTTGTGCAGGGCGGCAACTTGGTCTTCGCCCTCTACCTTTATCCGGCACTACCGCCTCGACGTTCGAGCCAGGGCGCAGAACGCATTCGGCAGAGCGGTATTGTCATCGATCACCATCTGACTACCGACACCGACCCACCTCCGGTAAGTCAGCTTGCTAATCTACCCATATGTGTGTGAAGCACAGAGACCACGAAGAAGAAGGACAGGTTGCTTACCTGTAACTGTAGTTCTTCGAGTGGTCATCTGTGCATTCACACAACCCGCCCTCCTTCCCCGCTCGGTGTCTACATCGAGTTCGATGGATATCGAAGTGGTAAAAGGATGGGTCAATTGCTTTACTATTGTTTTTTTTTCCTTCTCGGGCTCGATCCTCATCGGGCCCGAGGAAAAGTGCTGATATCGTAGAGATATATTTTAAGGTTTTGAATCATCCTCGGTCCCGAGGGTCGCAATAGGCGGTCTCAGGGAACTGAGGAGACGGGCGGGAGCCGCGCTAAGGAGCACGCGCGAGGGGGAGGGGCTCCCGCCCAGCTCGTCTCAGCTAAAGAAGTTTCCGATCGATCTCAGCGCAGGCGCAGAGAACCCATATGTGTGTGAATGCACAGATGACCACTCGAAGAACTACAGTTACAGGTAAGCAACCTGTCCTTTTCCTTTGTGGCTAGCCATGCCTCATATGGCAGCCATTTTGTGGTGGTGCCCAGGACAGTTTCTCAAATTGCCAAATGTGCCCATGGGCCCAAAAAGGTTGCCTACCCCTTCTTCAGCATGACCAAGAAATAGAACTCAGGGTGGTGCTATGCAGATGGAGGGGCAGATACAGTTCTAAACGGATCCCGTCGAGTTATATAGGACAGAGTAAACAGGCTGCAAATTGCAATGAAAGTGGGGTGGGGGGGAGGGAGGGAACCTGCCTCTTTCCCAGACAGTGGGCTCACCAAGCATGTGGCGTGTTTTATTCTTAGAGGTTTCCCAGGAAAAGCCCTTTTCCTTTTAAATAAATGCCTGCCATTCACTTTTGTGGGGAAAAGTGAAATGCTGCACTTGGTGACAATTTTGCTATAGGGGTAAAACCTGTCTACCTCCCTGAAACTGGGTGAATCAGTCTCTGTTGTCAGTGCAGTGGAAATGTGTGTACACATACACACCATCCTAAGGAGTCAGTGTGGGCCTCAGGTTTTTCCCTCCACACATACACCAACGATCATAATAGCAGTCACTTTGTTTCTTTCTAGAATAAATGCCATGTAGATGTCTGATACAAAAGGTAGGTAGTGTAAGAAAGGAGGGGCCCATTTGCAGTGCATAATGTTCAAGGCACTGTATGTCTCTGACACATGGCCTATCTGCTGATGATCATGGAACTGTTACGTTTCTGAGCCATTCAAATGTTATCATGCTCAGCCCTTTAGGATGTCTTCTTATTTCCTATGTTTATGTTTCTAGTGTAGATTATAATGCATATTGAGGTGGTGACGTTTATAAACATTTTCATGTTCATAGCTATTTAAGGTGACTATAAAGTACTTTATCTCTGATTGATATTACTCTCCATACATGGATATTTGTAAAAGCAAAAACGTTATTATCAAATCAGCAACTAAAAACAAAATAAAACATTGTGTTCAAAAGGAACACACATTGACCTGGTTCGCATGACACAACAGCCCATCATGACTTAATTTACCTCTGGGGCTTTTGCATTGTGCTGGGCACCCATGGGCACCATTTTTGCATGGCACCCATAGGCGCCCAGCTTGCCATGGCTTGTTGTGTCATGCGAACCCAGTCGGCAGGGGTTGTTTGAAGGTTAGACAACCCTCAAATAACCCATGGCTTGTTTTAGGGTTATCGAACCCTCAAACAACTCCTGCTGCTTGGGTTTGCACAACATGACAAGCCATGGCAAGCTGGGTATCTGTGGGTGCCTGGCACGATGCACCAGCCACCGCTGGTAAATTAAGCCATGGTAGGCTGTCATGTTGTGCGAATCGGGCCGTTATTAAATGGATTCAAACTATTCCTTTCTTTAGCTGTTGTGTAGGCAAGGGATGTTAGAACATATAACTAGTAAAAAATATACAATTTGTTTAAACAAAGTAATAAATTACAGTAACAAATTTAACATCAGAACTGTATTATACCATAGCCTTAGAATTAAACGTGTTTTTGTTTTAGTTTTCAAAAAACCACCATTTAGCAAATAAAGAAATGAGCGAATAAAATGCTTACTGACTTCAATAATATATTCAGATTTATTTCTTTGTTAGAACAGTTAACCTGACAGTGTAGCTTTCTAGTATGGGAACAAGGACAAAACTATTGGATAGTTTTAAATCAAAGCTGAAAGTATCTTCTTATTAATTGCATATGAGTGTGCATGGGTGCAGGGGTGGGCAGAATGTAGATGTTTTGGACTTCAACTCCCAGTAGTCCCTGCCAGCATGGCCAATTGTCAGGAGCACTGGGAGTTGAAGTCCAAAACATCTGGAGACTGACTTTCTGCCCACCCCTGTGCTAGTGTATCATCCTGGTCAATAGCTACTTGCATGTCAGGTTCAGTTTTAAAGAAGTACTGTATTAATCTGAAATATTGACTTTGCTTTGCAACTTGTGGGAAGAAAAAACTCAGAATTGTTACTATGGCTCTCTTGTCTCAACTGGATGTGGAATACATATCCAAGGCAAAAAATATTTTTTGGAAAGGAAAATGAAAATTGAATCTAATATGCAAGATGAAGGATTAAGATGTCTTTATTGTGAGGTGTTTTTGTTGTTGTGTGGCCATCAGCAGTGGTTGACTTGTAGACTAGATAGAATAGTGCAATTAGGAATGTGGGGTGGGTGGAAGTGTGGGTGCTGTAATGTGCCAAGATGGACTAGGCCCTCCAGGTCCTGCCTGTCAAGTTTGTATTGCATATCAAAGGCTGTGTCAGGGAGGGACGATGGGCAGGAACAGTGCAAAGAAGATCACTGTGGTTTGGGAAAGCCTGGTGGCTACTTTTGGAGGGACTTTTTTTTAAACCCCTTTTTCATCCTGCTGCCCTCCAGTGTGTTGGGCTACAACTTCCATCATCCTCAGCCAGATGGGAGTTGTAGTCCCAACACACCTGGAAGGCACCAAGTTGGGGAAAGGTACCCTAGAGACTTGGTGCACTGTCCTATTCCAGGGCTGGAGTATGGTGCACCCAGAAAGTGCATATCAGAGAATGGGGAAGCAGTTGCTCTGACATTGTCAGGAATTTGAATATGTTTAGGGTGGTGTGGTATTCACACCTGTGAGTTCTCTTATTTCCAGCTTTTTTTTTTTTTTTTTGTGGCTATTACTTGTGAGGTGCCAATATATAAGGAACTGGGACACAATACAATACTGTGCATTGCAGGGATGGGGACTCGGACTCGAGGACACGACTCGTGAGTCGGACTGAGTCCCCCCTCTGACTCGACTCGGACTCGAGTCCCAATATTTTTAATGGGACTCGAGACTCGACTCGGGACTTGAGACCAAGGACTCTTCAACATCCCTGGGCTGGAGAGGAGCGTGATTGCTGGTGAAGAGCGCATGGAAGCGAGGTGTGCCGCTGCTCGGCCACTATGGACAGCTACCAGGAGTGCAGCCCCAACAGTGTGTCAAGATTTATTTTGATTGATGTGTTGCGTACTTGGGAGAGACAGAGGAAGAGAGATTACTCTGTGTGGCTGCTCTGAGTGTGAAGTAGCCTTATTTTGTTGGGAAAAAACCCCATTGATTTTAATAGGGACTCGTGGAGTCAGCTTTGGGAGTGACTTGTGACTCGTGAGTCACCATTTTGGACCAAGGACTCGGACTGGGACTCGGGTCCAAAGACTCGTGACTCGACTCGTGACTCGACTTGTGACTCGAGACCAAGGACTCTCCACCCCCTTTGTAGTCATTATGAGATTTCTTTGCTAACCCGTGTAATGCAAGTTGTTTTGCCCACTAATTACTGAGTTAAAATTGTGACATGGCAGGTTGCTAAATAATGTTTCTCATTTTGAGTACGGTATATTTACTTCTGGGAATCTGTGAATTTACAGTTTTATGCCAAATGTTCCCATTAGTGATTTAAAGGGAATCGAATCTCATACCAAATTTGGGCCATGGAAAGTTGAATGTGACTGCATGACCACAAGTCCCTGGAATTGGACTCAGGAGAGTCATGGGATTTTGAGGCATCTTTTTCAACAAACTTCTTCCCTGTAGCATACACATGGAAAATTTTGTTGTGATAAATTCTTTAGCCTAACTCCACATCCCTTTGCAACCCCTCCTTCCTGCATGCTGACTTCTTTGGCAGTGTGAAAAGTTGTTGTTCCTAATAATTGAAACTGTTGTAGCGGATGGTACAAAAATAAAATAAAAATAAATATCAGTGCTCCTCCAAACACAGGCCAGTTTGCAAGGAGTAGAACAACTTTGCTGAAATCTATTCAGATGAAATCTGCTTTATTTCCTTGGGAATCCCATCTTACCCATACAGTGTAAGATTTTATGAGAATATATTGTATAAATGTGGCATAAATAGATTCATTTTTAAAGTTCAATCTGAGACTAATGATTTAATATTCTGGAAAATCAAAATCTATTAAAATGTATCATGTTTGTTGGTTTATTATTTATATCCCACCTTTCTTCCACTTTGGAACTCAAGGTGGCTACATGCAGGTCCCAGGTGGTCTCCCCTCCAAGCACTGACCAGACCCAGACCTGCTTAGCTTCAGCGTGGTGGCTGCCTCATGTGCCTTTAGACCTGCCCTCTTGTCTGTTTCTTTTGAATCCAGAATACCAGAGACATATTACAACTCTTAAATGTGTGGCTTATTATAGAAATGTGTCTATATAAAAAATATAAAGGTGTAAAGAAGAGAATGTGGCCTAAGGAATCCTAAATCAGGTTGAGCAACCTTTTCCTATGAAGGGCTGCTGACCCATGGGAAAAGTCAATTGGGGGCCACAGCCGATGTTGAGCAGAATCACAGCCCAAAGTGGTTGGAGTGTGCAGGATTGCGTAGCTCCTTCTCTCTGTGTGTGTCACCCCAGTCCATCTCCCCACCCCTGTCTTGCACGCGCGCACACACACACACACACACACACACTCACACTCAAACTGAAGAGGAGGCATTTCCCAGAGGGTCGGTCTGGAGAGCAAGATTGGGCCGAAGCATCTATAGAGCTGGATGATGCTGAGCTCTGTGTCAAATTATGCTGAGGGCCACAGGTTCCCAACTGAAGCCCAAATAATTTCATAGTTGATAGATGAACGAGTTTAAGTCAGTGTTTTGGCTTCATTCTTTGGCCTTAGTTGTGTTAAAACTGCAGACTAGTGCAATTAATATAATTCAAGTATGCTAATATTCCTTTAGATATGCATGATCCTCATGGATCATGCAAATTTAAAGAAAACTGATCCCCCTCCCCCATGCAGTAAACAATCAGTCCATGGAACTTACCACTACTTTGTTTGTCCATATGGTGAAAACATAAATTTCCTGGTCAGTGTGTCCCTTAATGGTTACCAGATAGCACATGAAACTGAAAAAAATAATTACTTTAAAAGTAATTAACAGTACAATCCTATGATCACTAGACAGCATCTAGGTCATAGCATTTTCGGAGACCCAGCTACAAGGTTGGAAAATCACTCCGATCTCGTAGCTGGGTCTCTGCACTTGGAACGGCTTTCCTCACCCTGGTGGCCAGCATAGAAAGAACCATGCAGGCTGTGTCTCTGAGGTCGCAGCACTGATTCTGACTAAAATTAAAAGGAAACATATAAATAATGCTGAGCGGGAGAATCTCTTGTCTACAAATTAATATCATGAAGGCTGGATGGGATTAACAGCTGTGCATGGCATAAACCCACTTGAGGAATTCTGGCTGAGTCATGGTGTACTCTGCTGTTAACTTAAATAAATCTTTTTTCCTCTCCCTCAGATGTATGAAAGAGGAACAGAACTGATACACAATCCTTTTATGCATGTATTTAATTTTGTCAAGGCAGCTAATCAAGGTTCAACGTTGTAGTGAAAAAAATTAAGTAGGCTAGTCATAATTACGGTGTGCATTATTAATTCAGCAAAAAAAATGTCAAGCTTGAGCTTGTTTTGGGCATCTAGCACCACCAATAATCTTTTAACATGAAGCACTTTTCAGTGCAGGCTACAGCTGCTATCGCATTCAATTAGTTCTGCTAGAGACTGGAATTTCCAGACAGTTCTGAACATTGGGAGGCGAAATGCTGTACTGACGTCAGGAGCTGCTCCTGGGAATGTTTTGCATTCCTCTTCCTGGCAATGGTCAGGTGGCTTCCAGCAAGAAGGAAGGAACAGCCTCTTCCAAAAAGGAGGGAAAAAAGGAGGCGGGGGAGAACAGCTTATAATAAAAGTATTGTGGAGGAGGCACTTTTATTGTAAGCCAGATTTGAAATTGGAACCAGATGCTTTGCATTTGAAAGCTGCATAAATGTTAAATGCATCTATTAGTGACTGTGATGGCTGAGGTATTTGGCTGTCCGCCACACTTTAATCTCATTGCTCTGTACTGAATGGGGGGGGGATGACAATTGAGAAAAACAGATTTTTGTTCCCAAAGTTTAAAGTCTTCTTTTAGAGGACAGCAATGTGAAAAACAACAACCTTGCCATTTGTAGCAAGAAGAGGTATACAGTGTAAAACAGCCAATGATAGAGAAATTTATTAAGATGCTCTTGATTGCTGTAAAACAATAACTTTACAATGAGAGATGCAGTGGCATTAAAGAATATGCATATGTCTATATAACTGGAAGAGTGGATATCTATAAGTATTATAATTCACAGTGCGATCCTATGACCACTACAGACAGCATCTAGACTGCCAGCTTTTTCAAACTCCCAGCTCAGACCCTGGAAACTGGGTCTGAGGTTGGAGCTGGGATTCCGAGCTAGGAGCACCTTCCCCCGCTCTCACAGCTGGCTGCTTCTCCGAGGTTGTAAATGCTTTGTGGGTGTTCCAGGAGGCGGGGAGGGGAGGAGACTAGGGCCACCATGATATGAGGTATCCTGGTGGTGCCTCAGCCTCCTTCCCTTTGAAGCGCCACACTTAGACAGCCAAAATCAGCCACCTTAGTGCTTTTTAGGGTGGGAGGAGCGCAAAAGTGACCTCTGCCTCCGCACTTCTACCACCCTGCATAGGATACCTGTAATCCTCCAAGTTCAGAGTGCTGTGGGCATCCAGATTGGATTGTGCCCTCGATGTATTTGCAGTCTTTACCTTGGCACCTACTATCCATTGCATTCCCAAAGAAACTGCTTGTTTAATTAGAGGTGGATGTCAGTGGATGGCTGGTTCCCTATTTTAGAACATGGAAAAATATGGAAGGATCACTGCTGGGAATTCCCTGTAAGTGATTACCGTATATATAATTTACCAGGGTTGAGAAGGGATGTTCCCTTGTTTGTTTTCCCTTGTTTTGATTTGTGAGAGGTATGTTAATTTGATCTGCTCATTCTTCCAAAATATAGGTGTCGTATCTGTTTTTTCATGATGTGAGCAGATTGCTAGTGTATAAGGAATTTGCATCTAATGGTGATGGTCATGCCCCTGAACTCTTTTGAATGACAGCAATATTGTCACTTTTTAAAATGTATTACTCACCATTTCTATCTGCATATTTAGCACAAACACAGAAGTTGTTATCTTCCTTAGGAACTGGGGTTGTCAACATTGCTGGCATAAACTGAATTCTGAAATTCTGAAACTAGTTTGAATTTTGAAAATGAGATATTTGAAAAATATGCTGATTTATGACAATGCAAAAGTATAGGGAAATATTTACCGTAGTTTGATATTAGAGATGTTGCTAAATTCCTCTCCAGCTGAAATCCAGGCCAGATTTGGATTTATATTCCATTTGGGGAGGAATGGTGTTTGGACCAGAATGGATTCCAGTCAAAGGCTTCTAAGCAGGAGCTTACCATCCATGTCATTTTGGCTTGCTGATATCACACCATATTAGAGCAAAACTCTACTGTCCATGCCTAGTAAGGCCTATTGCCTGTTGATATCCTCAAGCCATACTGAGTTTCCCACCTCATTGTCCGGGCCATTTGTGTCAACCCTGCATTGTTGTATAATAGTTTATTGGATTATGTCCAATAAACTGAGACTTAATCCAGACAAGACAGAGATACTGTTTGTAGGTAGTTTGTCCAGTTAAGTGGCAGGGTTTGCTGGCTATAGCACCATCAGTGAGAGTATTCCTGGTGGCTTGTAGTCCATCTTTGTGAGGGATGTTGGTGTAGAGGGCCTCAACGTCCATAGCTAAGATGGTATTTGGGGGGAGATTGACAATGGATTGGCAATGGATTCACTGTATCACTACTATCTTATAGCAAATGTGGGGAGAGTACACTATATTGAAGCAATTGTACTACAGAACAGCTTTCTTGGTGTTGAAACAAGGCATCTTGGGTTGAAGGCTTCACACAATATGAACTTTTAAAGCTTTAATATTTGATAGTGTCTTTGAGAACGTAGGCTACAATCCGATACCCACCTACCTGGTAGTAGGCCCTATTGAATTCAGTGGGGCTTACTTCTAAATTGAGATGTATAGGATTGAATTGTTAATCATATACATAAGACTTGAGAATACCTTAATTATAAACTGAATTATGGTAACATTTGGTATTTTTTATAAATAGTGTTCGCTGATTAGCAAGAGTTCCTGCTATTAATTCTTGTGTTAATTGAAGCATATTTTCTGCAATGAAGAGAATCACTGAAAGAAACATGATTGGTAGCGACCCAAAAATGTAATTCAATACTTATGTGGCTCCAGTGAAATGTGCAAATCTGTGAGTGTTTCCTGGTATACACTGAATTGGATCTGCAGTTTCCTGCTATATGGGAGGAGTTTACACTGAGGAATTTCCAGAAATGTTGAGAAGTGCTGACTCATAGTACACAAGCAAGTGATCCAACTGAGGTTAGTTTCAGGGAGGTTTGGGAGTTCTTGGCTGAAGCAAGTGAAAAGTATTGCAGTAACATACAGTTTTATTTTTAGCAAGGTGGTGGGGAGGCTATGTTGCTTAGCATAAAATGCTTGCTGACCGACATTTCACAGTTTGTGAGTTATTTTCTTTATCTATTTTTAGAATTTGGAAAGCAAGTTGTTCTGCTAAAATTACTGCCCTTCACTATTTTTCTCCAGACATTTTCTAAGGCTTTCTAAAAGACACTTTGGCTATTAACACTAGCTCACGGTGGCTTTAAAGATGTAAAATAGGAGCTGCAGTAAATTTCCTGTGGAATTGTATTGTCTGCCTGTGTGTTCCATATTTCAAGAAACTTGGCTAAACTTCAAAAGGGATATGGTAGGTTGCTTCAAAAAATAAGAGGATTTATATAACGTGAGTGGTGTTAGTAACTACTTTCACATCAAAGGAAAAATTGCCAACTACATATAGATTCTGAAACAGAAACATTTCTTTAGTGTTGAACAGATACTGTGAGGGGAAAAGGGAAGTATCTCTGAACGTTCCCTCAGTAACTAGTCCTGTATTAAATTGTCCTGTTTTAAATTGTTGTACACTACCATGATGGCCAGTATATTGATGATGATGATGATGGTACACAATCATTTTTTAATCCCAAATCCAGCTTATTAGTTTATTCTTCCATTGGTGTGTTTGGTAAACATGTGTGTGTGTGTAAATATATGAATGAACATATACTATAGATTTCATAGATCATAGAGTTGGAAGGGGCCTACATGGCCATCGAGTCCAACCCCCTGCTCAATGCAGGAAACTAGAGGAAGGGTCTCCAATCCAAGTAATAACCAGGCTTGACCCTGCTTAGCTTTCCACGCTCAGACAAGCTGAGCCAGCATAAACCACAGGCCTGTACTTAATAGTTCTCTGTTAATTGCATTGTACTGCACTGGCGCATGTGCCCGTCATGACAACCCACCCTGATGATAAGCCACGGTGGGTTGCTTGTTGTGCGAACAACCCACAGTGTGCCCAATAGATGATTGGGCTCACCATGGGTTGTTGGACCCCTCCCTCCCGGTCCTCTTGCGGGTATCCCAGGGGACACATGGGGAAGACCAAGTTGTCTTTCAACTCCTCACTGCGATTACGAGCCGTTTTGGGCTCGCCGTAACTTTTTTGCAGTTTAATTTATTTTCCTTGAGATCACAAAAGCCGTTTTGACAGCAACGAACAGTTCCTTGAAAGTGCCCCAGCAGCACCTTGGACAGGCTGCCTGTGGTTGCCAAATATTTTTATTTTTTTTTAATTGGCCTCCCTAATTTTCACAAATATGTTTTTTTTAAAATTTACCCACACTTGTGCAACTGCAGACTTCCACAGTGGTGCAGGAGTAGGGAGCCTCAGGTGGGCAGTGTGCAGGGGGGTGCCTGCTGGTAAAGTTCAGCAGGTACCCACCCTGGTGATTGCCCCACAGAGGCTGCAGGTAAGTTTATTTCCCCCTTTGGCTGCATTTGACAGGTGTTGAAAGGCGAGCTTTGGACTTTCAAGTTGGCTTTCATGATTTCCAGAAAAAAAAGCTTAAAGTGAAAAAAATCTGTGGCAAGCCCAAAATGTCTTGCAGTCATGGCAGGGAGTGGGGAAGCCAGTGCCAGCTTGGGGACTTTTGGGGCAGCTGCCAGGGCACGCTTGGCAAAGGGCTTTCGCTGCTCTTGCCAAGCAAGTCAGTAGCCAATTCCCTGTACCCATGATGGGGTCGGTTGCCCGGGTACAGATGACACGACAACCCATCAAGGGTAGAACAACCCCTACTACAATCCATGGGATGTAGGGTGGCTTGTTGCCCTCAAACAAGCCACCCTGCAGGAATCGGTCTGAGTTTGCACGACACGGCAAACCATTGTGAGTAAGCAACCCGCGATGGGTTGTCGTGTCGTGCAAACTCAGTCTATGTATTGTTCCAAACTCCACTCAGATTTGATCAGTGATAATTTGTAAGGGAACAGAATATTGCTAATTATGTTTAACATGTTGTGTCTTGTGTTCAAAAGCTACATTTTTTAGTAGAAAGTTTCTTTTGTTCAGTCAAATTTTAAGCAAAAGTTCATTTGTCTTGAGATGACCTGATCTCTGGTCTTGGATAACAGACTTTAAAAAAACCCTTTTGCAACTATACACATGTAAATAATGTGAAGTATTTGCCTCTGTATGTGGGATGTTTTAGAAAAAAATCACACGATTCAGCCCTCCTTGGATTGCAGAAAGCAGGTGGAGGATTGCAGTCTGTTTTTAACAGGGATGCTATTCTTAATTTTTAAAAAAACAATGAGTTGGATCCATACCTGTGGGTTAATCATGGCTAAAGTAGACCCATTGAAATCAATTTAATTTAAAATAGTCATGGCTAACTTAAGTACCATTGATTTCAATGGGTCTGCTTAAAGTATGACTCATTGTGCACTGAAAGTATGTCTAGCCACAAAGCTAGCTGCAGTGAGCTAAAAGTCAACTTCCTGGCTATTTTAACATACTGTCTTGCATGGTCAGGGCAGTGTGTATCAGCAAGATCACCTTGCTTCCAATTACATAGAGTACAGCCCTTTCCTCTTGCCTGCTCTATCTAGGTTTTGGAAGAGCACTGCATGTACCCTTTTAAACTGAGGCTTCTTTCTGCAAGTGCAAAACACAAGACGTCAATGGTCTGACTTTCCAAGAAGAAATTGGGGGCAACCTGTATCAAACTACTCACTTTACAACTGGCACTTTGTGACCAAAACAGTCTTATCAAATCCTGATCTCTCTCTTACGGTCAAACTTAGCAATCTTGTTCTATCAACTAATGTCAACTCTCTCCAGCCCCACTCCATTGGAGAATTGTCAGAGGTGAGGATGCTGATGTCTGAAGATTGAATGTGGTGGGAATGTACTACAGAGAAAGGGGTTCCATTGATAGTACTATATGGAAACCTTGAGGTATCATACACACATTTATCATATACATGGGAAGAACGGCAGCCAGTATTGTCAGCACAAGTTAAACATTTGAAGCAGTATAGTCTAGGAAAGCCCTTGGTTCAAAGGGTTTTCTGCTCAGGCATTCTGCATTCTTTACAAGACTATGCAATATGTTGAATATAGAAAGAACATTCTGTCTTGTCAGTGTTCGGTGTGGTGTTGGAATTTGTTCCACAGTTCAGTGAGGAGGAGCATAACTCATAAGCCAAATGTCAGAAATGATATTTAGATGTTTCTCCTTCCTATGATGGGTACAGTTTGTATTTGGAGAGCTTTATCGTTTGTATTCAAATATAGGTCAAAAAACTCTTTTTTGTAACTTATGTAGTGAACAGCCACAATGTAGTCATATTTATCTGGGCTGTGCTTGCAGACCTAGTTTAGAAATGCATAACATTCCTGTTGTGTTTAGAAATGAAAAGCCAGGATGAGTAGGAACATTCCAGTGTTAATAAATCTTTCATTCTGGGAAGCTTTTGCTGTGTGTCATATTTGTTTTGCAGAAGGATACTCAAGTTGCTATAGCAGACATGGCAAGTAATGTATTGATTTGTGGTGGTGGTGTTTTGGTTGTTTTTAAGGATTAGAAAAAATTGTCTTACAGCCAGATGTGCCATTCCATCAATTATATATCCTTATAGAATTTGCTGTCTCTCACCTTTTGTAATCATAGTCACAGTACAGTATCTTAAATCAAACCCTCCAAGCCTTAATTACCATCAGTTACTACAGTGTTTCAGGGCCAAAGTAGATATGACGCCATTCACACTATTAGCAATTGCATGAATGGCTTTTTAATAGTAAGTTGCAGGCATGGAGACTCAGACCGGATTAAAACCCGGGGGGGGGGGTTAACCCTTTGCCCCACTTCTGCTCCTGCTATTTCCTTGGGGAAATAAGCTTGCACTGGAGCAAATGAGAGCCCTATCGCACTGTAATGCAAAGAGCAGGCATCGGGGACCCAAACTAGATTGGGGCCGCATTGAGGGTGAAAGGTTAAAGCCTTTTAATAGCAACTGCTAATTGTATGGATTGCTAATTGCAGCAGCATTTGGAGGACCACAGGTTCCCCACCCCTGGTTTGGCTGGTATAAGTGGACTGGATAAGGCTTCCAGAGAAGGAGGTTTTCCTTCTCCTATAAATCCAAAAACAAACAAGACAAGAAGCCATTCTAGCAAGGATGCCAGAGAGGCAGAGCTCTTTCCCTGTAGGAACCACCTCGAGGAATTCTTGATTCACTGGGAGGGAGCAACAGCAGTGAAAAAGTCGATCTCATCTCAAACTCTAAACCCCGCCCCAGGACACGTGGTCCTGCCCCTTTCCAGGCTGAAAGTACCACCCTAGCCAGAAGTCCTACCTCTGGAAGTCCTGCCCCAGAAGTAGGGATCACCTGATGGGGATTATGTGACCCTTTTACAAACTTGTCATGCCACCATAGACTGATAGGAAGAGGTTTTAGAGCCTTGCCATGCATGGGTTGAAAATGACCCCAAAGCTATATCCTTGGATTTTCCCTTGCCCAGACATGTTTTCTACATAGAGAACATGAAGAGGCTGAGCACCCTTGAATATTGAATCCCATAAAGGCTGTAATAGGTCACAGCCAAGTAATGCCTACATACTTTTAAAAAGAACCAGAAAGGCAGAGCGTGCTATAGCTCCTGAGAATTTAAAAAAGAAAGATTCTGCTGTGACAGAGAACAAAGCTGTAGCCATTTTTACAAAGTTCCTGGATAATTTGAGGAGGCTATCACAGTGCAGCTGTAAGCAACCTGTTAAAACAGCGTAGAGTGTCCCCAGTAAGCAGTTTAATAGAACTTTTAAAAAGAAAGACATGTAGGAATTTTATATCTATATATATTTACTGCCACAGTTCCTAAAAAGTATTGCAGTTTTTACAGAGCTACTCTGGGGGTGGGGGTGTCAAACTTTATGGAGGCAGGAGGTTTCCCACTCTCAATAAAGCATTTTATTTTAAGCTGCCTGGCACCAGCCTCCCCCCCCCCCCCCGTTTCTAGAGAACACTTGTTTTTATGTTTAAAACATACTGCAAGCTTGAGTGTAATCTGGCCCTTTCATCCTAGTCACACTGAAAATCATGTTAGGATTTCCTAAAAAGTATGCTTCTCTAATGCAAGCCTACAACACCTCTGTAAGGTAACTTTGTATCATTAATCCCCATTTGAGATGTAGAAGACATCTCAAGCAAGCAAAGGCGTACACAGAACTATCAGGATCCAAGCCTGGGGAGCCAGAACAACTAGGTTCCCCTTTGTTGATCGAAAATTTTATGTTATAATTACTGAGCAGCACCCTTTTTTTCCCTGTTTCTGCTCCTTCTGTTTTTAACTCTAGAAGGTAGCCACAGCTCACCCATACACCAGAGTAATATTATTCAATGTGTAGCAGAATTTAAACAAAGATAGCAAGTGTTAGTTAAACTGCTTATATAGCTTTGTTGTCATGATTGTATGGTAGGGCTCTATAACCTTTTCCTGTTGGTCCCTTGTGATGGGGTGAGGTCATAGAGGGGTCACATGACCCCATTGGACCAATACAGGATGGGTTGGAAATGACCCCTATGGGGTCATTTCTGACCTGCGCATGGCAGGTCTCTAAAACCTCTTCCTTTTAGTCCATGGTGGTATGACAAGTTCATAGAAGGGTCACATAATCCCCGTCAGGTGATCCCTTACTTCCAGGGCAGGACTTCTGGAGGGTGGGTCTTCTGGCTAGGGTGGGACGTCTGGCCTGAGAAGGGGCAGAGCCACCTGTCACTTTTGAGTTTGACATGAGGTAGCCTTTTTCACTACTAGCAACATTAGATTGCTGGATCCACAGTTCCTACATATTGGTCTATCCTTTCAGTAGAAAGCCCATCTCAGATCTTCCACATATTAAGATTTTCTAGCAGAGATGAGGTTGTTGGGTCCTTCTGCAGTCAACTAGTTTCCCTTGTGGAGCTACATTTGGATATTTGATCCTTTACCAATGCTCTTTCTGAATTTCCGGCCCAGATTGCTATGAAGCCTCTGGCCTGGAAAACAGTGCTCTTCGTAGGCCTGACTTTAGCTAGACATATCTTAGAGTTGAACAGAGCATAGTGTGTTCCACAGGGACAAAGTTCTGTCTGCTTTGTCATCTTTTTCACAGGTTTCAAGAGCATACTGTACCTTCATTCTGCCCAGATTCATAGCATCTTCAAGAGAGAATCTGGTGCACAGTGGATGTTCAGAGGGCTCTTAAATATCATGAAGCTTTCTCTTGGTGTCTTTCCTGAAGTAATCCATAGGAAAGAATCTGTCAAACTTAAGTGAAGTATACAAAGCATCAGGGGAAGAGGTGCCAGAGTGGATTATGGCCCACTCTTTACAAGAAGCGGTACCAGTCTGCTGAGGCAACAGTCCCCAGGAGGGCTGACAGTCCATAGTTTCACCAGGCACTGTGAAATGGATACCTAGGCGTATGCAGATGCTGCCATGGGCAGGAAGATTTTGCAGGCTATCACTAATATTTAATGTTGGGTGCTTGGTCCATGAGGAGCCTCCCTCAAAATAACTGCTTTTGTAAATCCAATTCCATAACTCTGATTGAGAAATAGAGATTTTTGTTACCTGTAAGTCTCCATTCCATTAAAAAATGGGAAGAATCCTGACTGACCCAATAAATGCATTGCAACTAGGGTCTGCTTTGAGTCTACTTTCCCCCACCCCCATGCACAGATAGTATTAGGCAAGTTCTTGCCTATTTTTGTTGGTATTGCCTTTGACTGGTTCTTGCCCATTCTTTGACGCTAGTCTACTCTTGACTATTTCTCAGACATATTTGGTCATTGTTGCTGCACTCATTTTCTATGAGATAAATGTTTGTAGTTTTCAGCATTTATTTAATTTTTGCTTGCCTCCTGGGTTGTTGTTAGATGGATACTTGCTGGTAAAAGACAAAATCTCTGATTTAAGGGATGACCTAGCCTTGCTTTAAAGTAGGTTTTCTGTTACACTTGTGATGAAAAGTATTCCTCACATATGTGGTTGAATGCCTTTCTGTTGTATTTGCTTAAATACTCAATCTAGTCATTGTGTTTGCAGTTTGGCTACCTGCCCTTTCCAAAGTACTGTAGCTGGCTAAAATGAGCAACTCCCTGTGAGCATAGTATCCTGGGTAAAGATCAGGGAAGAGAGAGGGGAAAACCCAGGGAGGTGAATGAGTTCATTTACGTACATTCTGTACCAGAGGGCAGTTCATAGTCCATTATATGGTGCACTCTTAACATTTCAGCTGCTCATAAACCTGTAGAATAGCATGTCACAATGCATTAAAACAGATTTTTAAACTGCTGTTTTTTAGTTATCAAGTTAGCTTTATAATAATGCTAGTTTAAGTCGTCTGCTTCAAAATATATTTAAAGGCTCAAAGATGCGTATTTTCATCTTCCAAGATCCAATGGCCTAGTTAGATGTGATGTCAGTCATGTGACTAGGATTTTAAAAGTATGAATTCTTTGTGGTCTCTGTGACTCACACTTATGGGCTATGTACCTGTACAGAAGAGCAATTTGGAACACTCTAGAGCTCAGCAGTTTCAGACAGGAGCCCCACCCACCTCCTCTGTGCACACTCCAAGCATGGCTCCCACCTGCAGTTCGGTTCCTTTTTCTCTGCTGCAGTGACTGGCAGTGTTTGGAACGTCCTCCCTGTCTCATGACCTTTCACTGCAAAACTGCAGCTGCCCCCTCCTGAGACTGCTGGGCAGAGTTCTTTCTTTCACTCTTTCTTCCTTTACTATCTTCTCTGAGTTTTTCTTACTTTTCATCTTTGCCCTTTTGGAGTGCATAGCCTCCAAGACCTTCTTCAAAAAGTGCACCCACTGTGGCAAGAAGATACCACTAACTGATAGGCATTCCTTCTGTCTCCCGTGGACTCTTGCATGCACCGCCAGGCCTTTACTAAATAGGCCTGAAGGAATAGGATGGCTCATCTCTGTGCCCTATTGTGGGAGCAAACCCTCAAGTTGGCAGATATGGCCACCAAAGACTGACCTCTTCACAGCACCCTGTCCTCCATCTGCACCAAGCTGGCACCGACTGACTCTCTCTCCTGCTCACCACAGCTTCCACACCAATGGAAGGGACTGCAGGGCAATTATCCCCAGTATTAGATGTACCAGTCTTTTTTCTCTGGCATTGGCTTTGGCCTTGCCCTTGGGCCAACCACCTAAAGTGCAACCTGGCCCTGAGACTTTGGTACCATTGGCGCAACCTACCAAGGCGCAACCTACCAAGTCCCAAAGCAAATAATTCCTGGGGTCTGAAATTATTCCACTGCAACTGAAAAAGAAGAAAAAGACCACATATATGATCAAGTGTGATGATGTATCAATGGCTACACCCTGTACCGAAGCAGTCAGCCCCGATACCGAAAGTCTTACAACTACCTCGTTTTTAGTCCCGAACACCAGTTCTGGGAGAAACGACATGTCCCTCAAGATCATAATTCCTCTGATGACATCCAGTGTGTGGGTTCAGTGTTGGAGGGTGAATACATGGCGACGAACCTCCCCAGGATCTTATCAGCCCGCCCCTCAGGACCGTTCTTCAATGTTATCCTTTCAAAGGTTTCACTCTCACAGGGCCAGATCTCCTCTGAGAAACTTCACCCAGCATCATCCGCATCCTCAGGGAGTTTTCTCTGACTGTGATGTACAGTGGGATGATCACAAACACCATGTATTACACCTAGTCACCACTATTCTACTACAAGGACCTATCACCCCATTCTGCCCCTGTTGACTCAGAAGGGAGAAAGTTGGATTCGATGGGACGCAGAATCTATTCCACTGCAGCCCTAACACTACTTTCTATGAGAAAAAGAGGCAACATTCTTCGACTGCCTCCCAGAAGACGTAAAAATCTGGCAATATTTCAAGCCAAAGCTCATGGGCCAACAAATCAATACAGCCCAGCATATGGCTGACTGTGGTTCCAAGGCACTGTGGTAGCTGTCATATTACTGTGATGTCACACCTGGCTTAGAACAGTAGGGCTTAACCAGGAGGCTAGATCCAGAATAGAAGACTTCCAGTTTGATGGAGGAGGACTTTTCAGTGCCTCTGCAGATGAGACTCTGGACCACGTTCACAAGATGAAAACATGAAATCCCAATCCTCCTTCCCCTCCACGAATCGCCCTTGCCCATATTGGCAGTAACAAGGGTCAACAAGGTACCAACCAAACACAGCTGCAACCAGACCTTCTAGACCAATCTTGTATACCTCTTTTTGACCACGATGACCCTTTCAGAATAAACACTGCCAGTCCACACAGGGCAAACACCCTGACCAGTCTAAACATTGTCTTTGACTCGTACCAGGGGGCCTGACCATTGGCCCCACTCTCCTCCAGCCAACTCCAACCGCTTCTACATGTGTGGGAATCCATCACAACCAATACCTGGGTACTTTCAATTATTGCTTGGGGCCATGCCATCGAATTTGAAGGAACTTCCCCCATGGGGATCTTCCTCATCACTCACCCTACCCTGGCACTCAGGGAAGAAATTGCCACACTGTTGGACAAGGGCACAATAGAAAGAATCACCTCTGCCCAAAAACTTACTGTCTTTTTCTCTATTTACTTAAACATCCCTCAAAAAGATGGGGGTCTTCAGGCCCATACTTGACCTTTGAGACATCAATTGCTACATCCAACCACAGAAATTCCAAATGGCCACCCTTTCATCCATGCTTCCCTTGCTGTGCCACGGAGACTGGTTTGTCACAGTAGATGCACAGCAGTAGTAATGGCACAACTGCAACTACAAGGAAAGGTAGTCTTCCCATACATAGACAGCTCACTCTTCATTGCTCCCTTGTTCCATCATCTCTGAGCCAACAACATCATAGCCTTGGACCTTCTCAAATCCCTAGGCTTATAGGTCAATGAAGAGAAGTCCTGCCTCATCCCTTCTCAAACTCGGCAATTCATAGGGCACTTTTGGACTGCAGTTGAGCCCAAACATAACTGCCCACCAACAGAGTGGACACACTGGGACGCTTAGCACAAGATGTGAGATCTCACCCTCAGTCCCAGGCAATCCTCGGCCTTATGGCTGTAACCACAGCTGTAACCCCCTGAGTCACATCTGCATGAGGCCACCGTGGTCCTGGTTCTACCAGGCCTTTGATCTGGAGAAGTAGTCCCTGGCTCATTTCCTAAAGCACCCTCATCAGATCTGTCATTGGCGGGCCACCTCAGCAAACCTATTGGAGGGACTCAGTTTTCACCCTCTCTGCCTGTTGGTAACCATCACAATGGACATGTCTCTTTCAGGCTGGGGGGCTCACTGTGGCTTGCTCAAGGTACACAACCGCTGATCCCGACAAAAACAAACAATGCATATCAACCATCTCAAATTGCTAGCAGTCGCAAAGGCCTTCCGAGCATTTGAACTGACTGTTGCTGCTTGCTCGATCCAGATCACCACTGTTGTTTTCTACATTAACAAACAAGGGTGAATGAGGTCTCTCTCTCTCTCTCTCTCTCTCTCTCTCTCTCTCTCTCACACACACACACACACACACACACACACACTTCTCACCCCTGAACTTCTGGGACTGATGCCTAGCTCATCACATCATTCCAGTCACCATCCACCTTGCACGTATGTTGGATACAAGGGCAGACTCACTTAGCAAATGGGAGCTGTCTCCGGACATCACATCACACCTGTTCAGGGTGTGGGGCACCCCTGCGATAGACTGTTTTGCTACATGCCTGAATTCAAAATGCAGGACCTTCTGCAGCAGGGCAGCCCATGATTTGGATTCTCTGGGTGATGCATTTCTCCTCAGTTGTGGGGGGGGCACACTAAACTATGCCTCCCCCCTTCATAACACCACACACGCTATGGACAAGATAGAGGAGGACAATGCCCCCTGTATTCTAATAACCCAGTGGTGGCCATGGCAACCATGTTTTCCAATATTGCACCTTCTCTCCGACTGCACCTTCCTCTGTCTCCCTCAAAGACCAGGCCTTCTCACCACGAACAGAGGAAAGATCAGACATCCCAATCTCGAAACTCTTCACCTCACAGCCTGGAGATCTCTTCCAAAGAGATATTGGAAAGTAATGACTGCCTCCTGCAAACCTTCCACTAGGGCCGCTAAGTGGAATGTGTTTTCAGCCTTTCTTACACCAAGGGCACAGAGTCCTGAATCCTGTTACCTTCTCGAGTACTTGAGTTCCTTCTTTCTCTCAAAACTAAGGGTCTAGCACTATCATCCCTGAGAGTATACTTGGCAGCAATCTCAGCTAATCTTGACAAGGTTGAGGGTTTCTTTCTTTACTTGCAACCTGATGTCAAGCATTTCTTCAAGGAAGTTGCCAACCTCTACCTGCCAGTAACTCCACCTGTCCCAGTATGAAGCCTATTGGTGGTGCTGGCACAATTAACAGCAAAACCCTTTGAACCAATGGCTATGGCTGACCTACAACTCCTTACTATGAAGGTAGCTTTTCTCATTGCCATTACTTTGACAAACAGAGTGTGTGAGCTCTGTGCTCTTCACCATGACCAGCCATATGTGATGTTCCACAAAGATAAGGTGGTTTTGCAACCAGACTGTTCCTTTCTCCTCAAGGTGGTGTCATAGTTTGAACAAGGTTTCATTTTCATGCCCTCACACAGACCCGGCATCTTCTCGATGCTCCTGTAATTTGCATGTGCAAAACATTTATGGAATAAATGTACACAATCATCATGAGGTTTACAATTTGCATACTTCACACTCTCATCATGTGTTACAAATGGATTTATAGCATACAGAGAATTCTGCAAATCACCTTTTGCACAGACTGTCCCTTCACGTGAAATCACACATGTGCTGTCTGAAAAACACATTTCATAGCCATTTTGAGCTAATTGGGAAATACTTATCAGATTTGTGTCCAGTTCCGGAACAAGCAATGCCCTTTGTTGACCCAAAGTAGTAAATTCTATTGTTCCTGTTGCTGAAACATTTATACGTTTCCCGTCAGCTAATTCCACGTGCTGACCTGGACATCCACCATCTTCCAGAGATTGAAATACGTTCCTGGAGTTAGTCATGTGACAAGAAGCTCCAGAGTCTAAGACCCAAACAACATTAGAAACCCCCACCCTTGCAATCAAACTTTTGCCCGTTTTAACTGCCTCCTCAGGTGTGCTTGTTGTTTCCTGTTTGCTTTTTGTCTTTTTCTTTTTCATTCTACAATCACATCTCGGATGAGTTGTAGATCCGCAAGTGAAGCATTTTCTCACTTTTAAAGCAGTGGCTTTGGTTACTCCCTGCTTGTTGTTTGCAGCTTGGCTGTTTGCCATATCAGCCTGGCTTTCTGCAAACTTACGGCCAGAGTTGTTTTTCTTTCCTTGTCACTTTTCCCACTCAGAAAGAAGTTTGCCTGACACATATTCCATCGTCAGGTTTTGATCTGGCTGCCCCTCCATCAAAGTGACAATTGTATCATAAGATGGATCAAGACTTGATAGCAGAATGGACACCTGATTTAATGGATCAATAGTCATCCCTTGAGCCCTCAGCCTGTTAAACAAGTCTCTGACGGTACTCAAATGCTCTGTCATAGAGCCACCTGGTTGCAAGCTTAACTTGTATAGCTTACGTGCCAGCAAAATTCTGCTCCCAGCTGTTTGCATTTGATACGTATTTTTCAATACATCCCAGCACTCTTTTGCTGTGTTTTGAAATTGGATAAATGGCACTTGTGAGCTTTAAACTGATAAACAAAGAATCGCTTTGGCTTTGTCATCCCGCTCTTTCCATTCATCATATGCCTGGTCACCCACTGCAACTGGATCCTGTGTTACTACAGACCAGAGTCCCGCATGGGTTAAATAATGCTGCATCTGAAAACTCCACAGCACATAGTTCGATCCAGACAGTCTCTCCACAATTTGTGGATTCAGGGATTGTGCAGCCGCCATTTCTGTGACCGGGGGATTCTCTTCCTCCTCCCCAGAAACTTCAGCTTGCTCTCTTCCTCCAAGCTCTCGGCCTGAGAACTTTCCTGTAAGCTGTCTGTGTCAGCTAACAGTTTCCTCCCCCTCTTTCGCCCTCTTACCGGGTGAAGGACCAGGAGATTGTTCTTCTTTGATGTCTTCCTCCTCTGCCATTAATCACTGCAATCACCGGAGTCAAAGCTGTTGCCAAAGCTTTGTTAGAAAACAGGTCCTGGTGCTGGAGCTGGTGCCGACCTTCAGCCTGTTTCCGAACTGGGTCCAGTTCGGTCTGGGCCTGGTTCTGGTCTGGTACCGACCTGCGGCCTGGGCCCAAAACCCTGTTGGCGTGTGAGCAGAGTTGGGAGATTTATAATCCTATCTGTGTGCTAACAGACGCCTGAAATTCCACACACAGATCTTCCAGATCTCACCTCCCTACGCAGCGTGCAGCTTGCTGTGTCGGTGCCAGTTTTGGCCAGCCCAGTCTGCCCTGTAATCAGACTTGCTTCCAGCTTCCCCGTTGCAGATTAATCCATGGAGTCAGGAAACACTCTGTAACACCACAGGTCTAATTCTACCTGTTTATTCACTTAGCAAGTAAAGTTCTACAGAGTATACATTTCCTAGTTACAGTCCATGTGCAGAGTATAAATGCATAGCAAGCATTACATCCAGTGGAGTAAGTTGAGCTTCACTCCACCTCAGCAAAGATGTTACATTGTTGCAGGAACAAAGTCTAGCAAGAAGAACCAGAAAAAGCGAGAAAGCAGTCCAGCTTCTCTCTAAGATGGCTTCAGACAGAAAACAAGTTAGCACGTCATCAGAACATACAAACCATGTGACTAGCTCATATTGTTCTCACAGTCTAGGTTCCCATGCGAAAACACAAGATCCCAGCAAGACACAACAAACCTGTTTACAGACATTCTGTCCCTTCCATGTGTAAACAATGTGCTGCAGCTGGTAAAATGATACATATCACAACATGACTTTTTCATCTTTTCCTTGTGGATGGACAAGTAGTATGTTCTCTGTTGTGGAGAAAAAGCGTCAGGGTTTCCTGCACCACACACACACACACACACACACACACACACCTCACGTGTAAAGAAGTATAATCCCAGCTGGGGGCTGGGAAATGCAAAATGTACATAGCTTTGACGCCTCAGAGGCTTCCACATCTTGATGTCTCCATGCAAATGTGGCCCAAGGCCTCTAGTCATGAGCCACCCCTCCCCTCTGCCTGGGCCAGATGAAGTTCATCCTGATTGGCTAAAGACACCTGGGCTACTGAAAGGAGGGGGGGAAGAATCTATACTGCCTGCCGTGGCATTTGGTTTTTGTTGTTGTCTGCACACTTTTGTGGGAGGAGGGCTTTGGCTGAGGCAAGCCCTGAAGAGGACAAAAACCCCAGGTAAAGAGAATAAGGCCTGGGTAGTGATATAGTAAAGGAACTAACTTTGTTGTTTTATAGCTCTACTGTGTATACCAAAGTGTCTCCCCACCTTCTCTCCTTCCCTCATTGCCCACCTTTTGTTGTAATCTGTTTACCTTGAATAAACTTTCCTGGTTTTACCCCACACAGAGTGTGTGGTTCCTCTGTAGTTCAGTGCTAAATCCAGTGTACAGACAAGGGCAAGGCCCTGAGAGAATCAAGGCAAGACTGCAGAGCTAAGGCTGGCAGTTTTGCACCTTTGATCTCTGGTCTTGAGTAAAGGACCGGTTGGAAGTCCTTTTCACATCTGTATTTCCAGCAGCACCCTTCATCCATTTTGTGTGATGCAGTAACAACTGACTAAGTGACCAGAGCTGCAAGCTAGGTATTCAGAGCTCTGTGGATAGTATCTGTGGGCCCCAACAAAGTACTTAATGGGTTATAAGGATGTGGCATAGTAAGCCAAATATTACCTACCCTTTTAAATAGGCTTTACTCATGCCATACTGCCTTGAAAGAGTCACTCTTGAATCCTAAATAGTTGATACTCAAGAAAAATAGCTTGATACTCAATAGTTGATACTCAAGAAAAACATCAGGATTGGTTTGATGAAAATGATAATGAGATTAAATATATAATTGACCAAAAAAGGAAAGCCTTCCAAATATGTCAAAATGATATTAACTGCACTGCCAAGAAAAAAAATCTACGCTAGCGCAAAGGCTGAGGTCCAAAGAATAACAAGAGAACTTAAGAACGCTTGGTGGAAAAAGAAAGCTGATGAAATTCAACAACGTGCAGAATCTCATGATGCACGGGGCTTTTTTAAGGCCACAAGGGCCATTTATGGACCAAAAACCTATGGTACAAACCCTTTACAATCAAAAGATGGCACCAAACTCTTAAAAGACAAAGAGTCTATTGCACTGCGTTGGAAAGAGCATTATTATGATCTTTTAAATCGTAAATCTAAGGTGGATAATGAGATTTTTCATAAATCCCGCAAAAACAAATTAGAGAGGAACTTGCAATACTCCCCACTTTGGATGAAGTTATAAAAGCCATTAACCAAATGAAGAATAATAAAGCTAGTGGACCAGATGGGATTCCTGCTGAAATCTTTAAAGAAGGGGGGCCCGAACTTGTACAACATCTTCATAAACTCATTGAAAAAATCTGGATAAGAGAAGAGATCCCAGAAGACTTCAGGGATGCCATAATTATCACCCTCTTTAAGAAGGGTGATAGAACAGACTGTGGAAACTAATGGGGCATTTCTCTCTTAGCTACCGCAGGTAAAATATTTGCTAGGATTCTCGCAAACCATCTTCTATCTATTTCAGAAGAGATCCTCCCTGAAACTCAATATGGTTTCCGCCCCTCTAGAGGGACAGTAGACATGATTTTTACTGCACGTCAGCTCCAAGAAAAATGCTGGGAGCAAAATCAACCCCTTTATATGGCATTTATCAATTTGGCTAAGGCCTTTGATACTGTAGACCATACAGCTCTCTGGACTATCCTTATGAAAATTGGATGCCCCAATAAATTTGTGAATATCTTGTGACTTCTTCATGACAACATGACAGCAACGGTTTTGGACAACAACGGCTCTCATGGTGCTCCATTTAAAGTGGGATCAGGTGTTAAACAGGGATGTGTTATCGCCCCAACATTATTTGCTATTTTCATCGCCATGATTTTACATCTTGTCGAGGGGAAACTTCCCACTGGTGTGGGAATTATATACCGAACAGATGGAAAGCTTTTTAATTTCAGCAGGCTGAAAGCAAAAAGTAAGGTAATTACAACCTCTGTTGTGGAACTTCAGTATGCTGATGATAATGTGGTCTCCGCACATTCAGAGGATGATCTCCAAACTATCCTAAATGCTTTTGCAGAAGCATACGAAAAACTTGGTCTCTCACTTAACATCAAAAAACCCAAAGTGCTTCATCAGCATCCAGCATCGTTTGAGCTCCGCAAATGCCGCGCTTTCTCGAATGAAACATAGAGTGTTCGAGGATCGGGATATTTGTAAGAAGACCAAAACACTGGTTTATGAAGCCATTGTATTACCAACTTTATTGTATGCCTGCGAAACATGGACTATCTATAAACGTCACTTCCACTTCCTTGAAAGGTTTCATCAACGTTGCCTCCAGAAAATCCGGCGAATTACTTGGGAAGATAGGCGAACAAATGTCAGTGTACTGGAAGATAAATCCAATAGTTCTTTAAACTTTACAAATTTCTATTCATTACAAATGAACATTAAATACAATATATATAATTCAATTATTTCAATTTTTTTCTCAAAACAATTATTTCAATTTTTTCAAAAAGTCCTGGCTGTCCAGAATAAAGTCCTTCCTATAACCAGCGTTGTTTTTTCTTATTTCTTTTTTCTTCTTACCAAATGGTAAACAGACCACCAGGTTATATGTAATTGTTGTCACTTTGAGGTTATAGTCCTACAGGAAACCGGTTTGTATTCCCGTTTCGTTGTCTTCCTCAGGGATACTTCCTCAATATTACTTTAAACAAAAAATAATTTCTCCAATGTCCTGGACTGCTTACAGTTTCATATTTTGTTCTAAACATAAAGAAATTAATCATAACACAAATAAGCATTTTACAACAAGCTAACCCCCGTTAGCAAACCTGCCTACCAGAGGCCCCTCCCCAAACTTACATTTCTTGTCAGCATACTGCTTTCTCATTCGTGTGTTCATCCAGAGTCCTCTAGTGGTCAAACTTTCAATTACTTTTATACTCTTTTCTGGCTATTAACTCATTACATGTCCATTAACCCTTGCCATGACTTTTTCATACATAAGACATTAGCAGACCCCCAGTCATCATAAACAATATTAATTGAACAGCAAGCTCATTATAAAAGAAGAACAACCTTTGACTCGTAGAAAAACAACATTGTACTCAAACCTCCCACCTCCTTTGGCACCATTACAAATAACATGACAATTCCAGATTTACATTAAGTCCCTGTGGGGCTTTAGTGTCCAAATTAAAGATCCAGAAGGCTTCCTTCCTTAACAGTTCCCTTTCAATACTCTCCCGACTGCCAGATTCAGCCACATGTAGCACTGCAAATTTAAATTCAGTGCTATCTGGATGGAACTGCATGAAGTGATTTACTAGAGGTGCTTCAACTATTTTGTTCTTAATTCTAGATATATGTTCCATTATCCTCGTTCTTACAGGTCTTATAGTGCTGCCAATATATAGTTGCTGGCAATTACACGTTATAATGTAAACAACATTAGAGGTGCTGCATGTGGAGAAGTGATTTAGAACAATTTGTCTGTCTTTGCCTACTATACTCAATTCCTTTCCAGCAATAACTCGAGGACATACCTTGCAATGGCCACAGCTGTAATGTCCTTTAAACTCCTTCCTCTGTGGTTCTCTTGTCCTTAATTCTGTATTCACTAGGGTATCTTTAATGTTTTTAGTTTTCCTATACCCTATAGCTGGTAAGTTCTTACAACCAGGGATATCGGAGATTAAATGCCAATGTGTCAAAATCACTTTTTTTATTCTACCCGCCAATGGTGTAAAATCTATTGCCCAATGGAGTCTATTATCTGTTTTTTTAATACTAGATCTAAACATATCACCTCTATCCATTGTTGCAACTTTCTCCCTAGCCTGTTGGATTAATACTCTGGGATATCCACGATCTATGAAGTCACGCTCCAATTTCTGGCTCTGCTGTATGTACTCCCTTAAGGAGGTAGAATTTCTCCTTAGTCTAAGAAACTGCCCATAGGGAATATTTTTCCTCAAATGAGATGGGTGAAATGAGGAATAAAGTAAATAAGAATTTTTATCCATCATTTTTTTATATGGCCGTACGCCAATCCTATTCTTGGTTGTTCTGTACGTTATAATGTCCAAAAAAGGAATTGAGTCCCTATTGTACTCCCAAGTAAATTTAATATTATTATTGGCTGTGTTCATCCATGTACAGAATTGTGTAACAGTGTCCCCATTGTTAAAAATAATATAAATGTCATCTATGAATCTCTTATACAACAAAATTTCCTGAAAAAATGGATTTTGATCACGATTCAAAAAGAAATCCTTTTCCAATTTGTTCATGTAGAGATTAGCTATACTCGGGGCTGCCGTACATCCCATTGCTACCCCTTTAATTTGAAAGAAAAATTCCTTGTTGAATTTAAAGTAATTTTTCTCCAATATAAGATCTACCAATGACATTAGAAAATGGGTCGAGGGTGTTTTTCTCTGTCTCATGTCCAATGTTTCCTCAATGACTAATCTTGCCTCATCTTGGGGAATGGATGTATACAATGATATTACATCCATAGTCAAAAAAATTGATCCAACTGGGATAACCTTACCTTCTACCAAACTAATAAAATCACTAGTATCTCGAATGTGGGTTTCCCCTTTCCTGACAAAAGGTTGTAAAAAGGAATCTATGTACTGTGATAGAGGTTCTAATATTGAGTTGACCCCTGAAATTATAGGTCTTCCCTTCGGGGGAAATCCTCCTTTATGGATTTTTGGAAGTACATAAAACAACGGGATCCTTGGGCTTTCATTATGCAAAAACTTAAACAACTCTTCATTAATTTCTCCCATTATATGTGCTTCATCCAATACTACTTTAATAATGCGTCGAATACTCTTGGTGGGATCTTGTGGGGTTGGGACATAGTTCTCTCTCACACTCAATTGTCTGTATACTTCTGCAACATAATCTACAGTATTCAGGATAACAATCCCCCCTCCTTTATCTGCTGGTTTAATTATAATGTTATCATCTTGTTCCAATCCCTTAAGAGCTACACGTTCTTGCTTTGACAAATTTTGCCAGCGTGTGTGATAACTACTCTCTTCCTCCACTATGTCCCTGATGATTACCTTCTCAAACACATCAATTGATGGATCAATTATATTAGGTATGAACTTAGATCTAGGTCTCAATCTACTACTATCTTCATCTTTAGAAGGTAGTGTGCCGAAAAATCTTTTAAGTTTCAACAATCTAATCAATTTAAATACATCCACCTTTGTTCTAAATGCATTATAAGATGGAGTTGGGACAAAACTTAATCCCTTGTTCAAAACACTAAGCTCCAATTTTGTCAATGCTCTTTGGGATAAATTAACTACTAGGTCCTGTTCCTGCGTCTCCCTCTCTGTGCTTGACGGCCCGATCCTAAAAAACCCCTACTTCTTTGATTACTCCCTCTACTACGTAATGTCCTATATGAAGTACCTTCATCTCCTGATGCTTCCGTTTCCTCTCCTTCAGTGGTGTCTAGTTCTGACATAGATTCTACGGGACGAGCCCAGGATATTCTTTTCCTTATAACTGGTGTTCTCTCCCACCACTGATAGACCTTGCCAGTTGTATAGTCTCTAGTATCTCTATTAAATTTCCTAATTTTCATTTCCTTATACTTATGTTCCAAATCCTTCATGATTTTCCCCACTTCCTGTCTCTGTTTGGTGAAGTCCTCATCGTTAGATCTTTCTTTTAACGCCAATTCCAATCTCTCTGTTTCCTCCACTAATTTTGTTTTTTCTTGTTTGGATTTCTCTATTAATAACAGCATGAGGTCAAATGAACATTTGTTTAGTATTGACACCCATTTGGACCTAAACTCCTCATCATCCTGAAACATTCCAGGGGGTTTATTCATCCTCAAACCCCTTGGAATTCTGTTGTTTTTATAGTATTCCATTAGGGAGGATGCATGTAACCCCATTTTCATCTGTTTACAAGGGAGAGACTGCAATACATTCCAATCTTCATTAGGAATCTCATTTTCATCTTCTAACATGGAGGGGATATCTGCTAGTATCTTACTCTTCTGTTCCTCAGAAAAAGTGAAAATTCCTTGAAAGTTACTCATAGCTCCACTCTCAGAATTGTGAAAACAAAGGAGGATCACGGTAATAACTATAGTTACAAAAAGCCTAGGCCTCCGTGATCAAAATAAATCCAATAGTTCTTTAAACTTTACAAATTTCTATTCATTACAAATGAACATTAAATACAATATATATAATTCAATTATTTCAATTTTTTTCTCAAAACAATTATTTCAATTTTTTCAAAAAGTCCTGGCTGTCCAGAATAAAGCCCTTCCTATAACCAGCGTTGTTTTTTCTTATTTCTTTTTTCTTCTTACCAAATGGTAAACAGACCACCAGGTTATATGTGGTGGTCCTCCGCCGGGAACCCAGCTAGCAGCATGCGGTTGACCGGGCCTCTGCTGGAGCCCGAGCTGAACTAACTAGCTGAGAGCCCTGAAATCACGGTGTCCTTGAGACTTCTTGCTTGCTACTTTGTACCGTACTGATAAGCTGTATTGCTGGCGTGTGTCTGGGTTTGTGAAGGTGATTTTGTAAATAAACTTGTTTTATAAAAGATACTTTTGTGGCTATAAGTTATCCCTTTGTTCTGGGCTAAGGGTGATAGTCGCTGGGGACCTCGGAGAAGGCCCGCCCTAGGACTCGCTACCCCCTTAGCATTGAACCCGCGCAGAAGACCAGGTTGTCGGTCTTCCACTGAAAGGAAAGTTTATTAGTGAATTCATGGATGGCATCTGAGCACAGTCAAGAATGCCAACCAGAATGAAAGGGAGACACTTCCATTTATACTAAATAGCATCATGTAGAGGTCAGGTGACAATTGAATCAGTACAGGAAATTGAGAGACAGTTCAAAAGGAGACATTTAGACAAGAACGAAAGATCAGGTATTGCCCATCTTCCAGCCATCATGGTAATCAGTAGTCTTTCCCAAGGTGATAATGGCTCACAGTACTTTTAACATAAGAAGGAAAGAGGCTTAGGCAAATCAATAGATGGGTGATTTGCCTTCAGGGTTGTTCTACGGAAGGTCAAGGAAAGGGTCTGACAAGTCAGGACATGTTTCTGGAAGGTAGAAGGAAAGGTCTGACTTGCCTTTCCAGGCCTTTTCTGTTTAAACTAAAGCCTGGACAAATTTTACTTCTACAGAAATGAATTTAATGTTGCAGGAATTAAAGATAAGAATAATCATATAACTATATATTTTAAATACTTAAAGCAAAGCTCATTTCTTAAGTTGTTTTTTAGGTTCCCATCCCTCATATCTGTTGTCCAGCATGAACCCATAACTCGAAAACACACAAGAAAATTTTTGTGCATCCTAGAAAGATAAAGTCAAAGAGAGTGGTAGAATTGTTCATATATTTAGCTTCAAAGCTGACTATTCTACAGAGAAGCATTCAGTGATGAACTTCCGCCGGGCTTTAAAAACTTGGCTTTTCAGGCGGGAATATGGGGTGGGTTAGGATTTTTTAAAAACTTGTGTTTTAATTGTGTTTAAAGGTGTCTTAATGGTGTTTTATCTTGATTGTATATCGCCCAGGGTGGCCGGGTGGCCAGCCAGATGGGCGATATAAAAATTTAATAAATAAATAAGTGTACCATTATCGTGAATCAAAGTTAAGAACGCAAGAGCCATGCTGGATCAGACCAAGGGTCCATCTAGTCCAGCAATCCCCGGGAAGATTTTTGAGCAGATTATAAAGAAGTCAGTCTGCAAGCACCTTGAAAACAATGCAGTGATTACTAGAAGCCAGCATGGATTTGTCAAGAACAAATCCTGTCAGACTAATCTGATCTCACTTTTTGATCGGGTAACCTCCCTTGTGGACTGTGGGAATGCTGTGGACATTATATACCTGGACTTCAGCAAAGCTTTCGACAAAGTGCCTCATGATATCCTGATTAGTAAGCTAGCTAAGAGTGGGCTAGATGGAACAACTATCAGGTGGATCCACAATTGGCTAAAGAATCGGACTCAAAGAGTGCTTATCAATGGTTCCTTCTCAAACTGGGGAGAGGTAACGAGCGGGGGTACCACAGGGCTCGGTCCTGGGCCCGGTGCTCTTCAACATTTTTATTAATGACTTGGATCAGGAGGTACAGGGAATGCTTATCAAATTTGCAGATGACACAAAGTTGGGTGGAACAGCTAATACTCTGGAAGACAGAAACAAAATTCAAAGTGACCTCGATAGGCTGGAGCGCTGGGCTGAAAACAACAGAATGAAATTTAATAGGGATAAATGCCAAGTGCTGCACCTAGGGAGAGGAAACCAAATGCAGAGTTACAGAATGGGGGACACTTGGCTCAACAATACTACAAGTGAGAAGGATCTTGGAATTGTGGTAGATCACAAACTGAATATGCGCCAGCAATGCGATATGGCTGCAAAGAAGGCAAATGCAATTTTGGGCTGTATTAATAGAAGTATAGCTTCCAAATCGCGGGAAGTGATAATTCCCCTTTACTCGGCACTGGTTAGGCCTCATCTTGAGTACTGCGTCCAGTTCTGGGCACCTCACTTTAAGAAGGACATAGACAAACTGGAGAGGGTTCAGAGGAGGGCAACAAGGATGATAAAGGGACTGGAAACAAGGCCCTATGAGGAGAGACTGAAAGAACTGGGCATGTTTAGCCTTCAGAAGAGGAGACTGAGGGGAGATATGATCGCACTCTTCCAGTATTTGAAGGGATGTCACACAGAGGAGGGCAAAGATCTCTTCTCAGTCATCCCAGTTTGCAGGACACGGAATAATGGGCTCAAGTTACAGGAACCTAGATTCCACCTAAACATCAGGAAAAATTTCCTGACTGTCAGAGCAATAAGACAATGGAATCAACTACCTAGGGAGGTGGTGGGCTCTCCCACTCTGGAGGCATTCAAGGTGCAGCTGGACAGACATCTGTCAGAGATGCTTTGACCTAGATTCCTGCATTGAGCAGGGGGTTGGACTCGATGGCCTTGTGGGCCCCTTCCAACTCTATTTTTCTATGATTCTATGATTCTGTTCACACAGGGACCAATCAGCTGCCCACAGGATCCCACAAACAGGACATGAATGCAACAGCACCTTCCCACTCATCTTCCCCAGCAACTGGTGTACATAGGTATGCTGTCTCTGATACTGGAGGTAGCGTATAACCATCATGACTAGACTAGTAGCCATTGATAGCCTTATCATCCATGAATTTATCTAATCCCCTTTTAAAGCCATCCAAATTGGTGGCCATCACTACATCTTGTGGTAGCAAATTCCATAGTTTAACTACATGCTGTGTGAAGAAGTACCTCCTTTTATCTGTCCTGAATCTCCCACCAATTATGATTGAAGTAGTAATCTACAATTCACTTATAGTGAGCAGAAGAGTGTTGGTGATCTGTTTTATATCTTTGTTTATATACTTTATATCTATAAAGTACTTCTCCCTTCCAGAATAATCTTTTTTTTATGTACTATGAGTAGATATTGGGTGGCAGATTTCCTAAGCGATACACTCCCCCTAAAGACTCAGACTCGCAGTTTGGATGTACTCTTGGACTAAACCCTGAACCTGGATGCCCAGGTCTTGGCAGTGGCAAGGAGTGCGTTTGTACAACTGAGGCTAGTGTGCCAACTGCACCTGTTCCTAGAGATGTCTGATCTGATCATGGTCACACACGCCCTAGTTACATTCCATTTGGACTGTTGTAACATGCTCTACGTGGGGCTGCTCTTGAAAACTCTTCAGAAACTTCAGCTGGTCCAGAATGCTGTGGCCAGACTGTTGACCAGGGCTAGTTACAGGGAGCACATGATTCCCTTGTTACAACAACTTCACTGGCTATTGGTTTGTTTCCAGGCAGAATTCAAAATGCTGGTTATGACTTATAAAGCCCTATGTAGCTTGGGGCCAGGCTATCTGAAAAACTGTCTTCTCCCATATGAGCCCAGTTCTTAAGATCTTCTGGAAAGGCCCTTCTTTCAAAACAGCTACCTTTAGAGTCATGGTTGGTGGTGATCCGAGAGAGGGCCTTTTCAGTGGTCCCTCCCAGGCTGTGGAACTCCCTCCCAAGGGAAGCTAGGTTCACTCCCTCTCTGCTGCCCTTCAAAGACTAAGACCACTTTATTCAAGAAGGCCTTTGGCCTGTCAGTGGGTCTGTTGGGTTGGGTGCTGTTTTAAATTCTTTATTTTCCCCTCTGTAATTTTTATGTATTTATTGTTTTTTAATATAGCTATTGTTTTAATCAGTTATAATTGTGTAATGTGCCCTGAGTACCATTTTTGGGTAGAAAGGCAGGGTACAAATCTCAATAATAATAATAATAATAATAACAACAACAACAACAACGACAACAACAACACCAATAATTCTCCCTGCCCCCTAGTTTTCTGCGTGAACACTCAACAAAATAGCTGATTTCTGCTCAATTGCTGGTATTGACTGTTCCATAGTTACTAGACTTCATCCATCATGATAGAATACTGGTAGGCTTGGATGAACAGAGTTCCACCCACAAAACTGGATATTCTCACCATCATCTTCCTACCGCAGTTTGAGCACCTGCCCAAAAGGTCATTCCAGAGAATGACATGAAATGTGATGTGTGGGGCTGTGATGGGTGGGGCAGAATTGGAATTGAAAATTGGCTTGATTCCCTTACAAAACTGGAAGTGTCTTTCCTCTCATGCTAGACTTAGTTGAAGTGAAGCTCTAGTAATAAAATCTGGTTGGTTGGCTGACCACTTGCCATGAGTATTTCTTTTTTTTACTTACTGGATTATGTGATTACTTGAATTAATTGCAGTATTTTTATGAATCAATGCCTCTGCTAAAAATGCTTGGTACCTAGTCAACGGTTCATGAAATCAGTAGTAGGTCACATATGTAAAGAACTGAACTAAAAAAAAATAGATATATGAGGTTTCAGTGTAACATCAGTGAAAAACTAAAATAACACCATGCTAAGAGTTTTTTCTGTCATTAATCTTGTTTAGTTTTCAGTCCTAACCCCCCCCCCCCTTTTCCAATATGTCAGCAGCTATAGTATATTTCACCATTAGCCCTAAGGCCAAGGGAGCCAACAGTCTCTGCCAAGGCTGTAATACTTCTCCTCTGGCTGGTGTCCAGCAGGAGCTGGATATTGATACGATCTGCACAGACTCTCTCATCTTTGCCCAGAGCCTGTCAGGGTCATCATCTTTTGGGCTGCTGTGAGCAGACAAACAAATAATGTTTTGGGTTTTTTAAAAGAAATGTTGTATGTAGTGATTAGTATATAAATATAAAGAAGGGGACTGTCACTCCCTTTAAAGAATCTCCTAACTGTTTGATTGCTGGGGGGTAAGCAGAGGTGGAACTGTGCTGTATTATCAGACTTAGATCTGGTTCCTTGACAGTCTTTATTTTCCTTCTTCTGACATTTCTTAGGAAGGCAAAGACACCCCTCTTCAGAAATGTGATACTATGTACTCTTCACATGTTTTTCAGCTACATATCCTTGTATACATGGAAATCAGCCTTCAGTCTGCTCTTGTAAAAATATTTGATGCAAACTGTTATGCTTTTGTTACTTGATATGCATTTTCTTCTCAGTAAATGTAGCTGAATAGAGACATTTGCTTAATTGGTTTTGTTTCATTATTGAAGCTTATAAAACATGTAAACAAATTTTCCTCAGTTTCTGTACTTACAAAAGTGTCAAAGTATATCATGAAGATGATATATCATGTTTGTTTTTAGTTCTTCTCCAAGTAGAATTGGGTCTAGTCTCCATTGCTAAATATGTTTGAATAAACTGTTGACCTGAACTCAACCTTTGCTTTCTTCTCCATTGCCTGTCTGTCATAAAATCCCAAATCTTACAGCATTCTGTAGTAGTATTCAGTTTCTGTACGGAGGCACACACTAATATGAAGTATATGAACAATGATTCTTTTTCATGGACTTTAAAATAATTGCAGTGCTGAAGGGACTACTTAAGCTTTCCAATATTTTCATTATGAGCTCCTAATAATGCTGAAGTGATTAAATTTGGCTGTAAAGTGTTCTTTGTGCCGAAACTTGGCAAAGAGCACTTTCTCCTAAGATTTTTTGTTGTAAAATTTATATAAAAATAATGTACACAAAAATGTATTTGAGGTATATCCAAACTCCACAAAACTGAAGGGAAAGTAAATTTGATAATCTAATCTTTCCTATGCAGTATGCAATGGTTGTTCTCACTCTACCAAAAAGAAGAGTGGGTTTACTCAACCCAATGGAGTTACATGAAGACAGAATTTCAGCCTTAGTTTTGCCTTTACAGTAATACCTTGGATTGCAAGTAACTTGGTTTGAGAGCGTTTTGCAAGTCAAGCAAATTTTTAAATATTTATTTAATTTTTTTTTACTTGATATACAAGCGACGTCTTGCAATACAAGTACTGTAGTACGGCTTAAATTAAAAATCTCTGTATAAATTTTTTGGGGGGGATTTCGTTTTGATATAAGAGTGTTTTGGATTACAAGCATGTTTCTGGAATGAATTATGCTCTCAATCCAAGGCATGACTGTACTTTGTTTTGTGGAATTTGCCAAGACTTCAGAATACTTGTTTATCTTCCTGAATTTGTCTGCTTGAGTGAACTACCATCTTACTTCAGATCTCCAAGGAAATCACAACTGTTTGCTTTCTTTGCTTTCTGGTATTTCATGTGTATTGTTGCACATTGTTTTATCTAATTAGAGGAATTAGAGAGCCATGAAGAACACAAGATGTAATTATTATACTTCAGTTTAACTATTTCGTATCTACTTGTGAAATCCCAACAGTGTACTAGCAGTCCTTCCTGCTGTGAGGGATAGGGAGGGGTTGTCCAGGACATGGTTTTACTGAGTAGCTACATGAGAGGATTTTAAAAGACAAGAACAACTGGTGTGTTTAAGAGAGAGGCTAAACCACAGAGAAAGGGTAAACAACAGCCCACATGCATACTATCATTAGACCATTAAGTCTCAATATGCTCTAGGTATGCGATAGGGGGTGGAGTGTTATATAGATCAAGTGCAAAGGCCTGCTACCTCCTTCCAACTAGCTCTCTCCACTTTGGTTCCTTCATCATTTGAATTAAATTGTTCCAAATATGTCATTAATTGTTGTGAAGCACTGGTAGCTTAGGTTGGGATAGAACAAGTTGGGCAACTGGCTCCCCCCAGGCTGAGCTGAGGACTGCTGAGCAAAAGGATCTGCTTCTTCCATGAGGCCACTGCTCCTCCACCCTTCCAGGTTGCCATGGGCAATGATCCAGGGTTGAGTGGGATTCTCCATGTCCACAACTTTCCTGACCCCTTTTTCTCTGCTTGGAGCTTGGCAAGAGAATAGAAACAACAAGGAAACAAGCAGCTTTCCAGGAGAAGAATTTCAAATGTATGTGTGGGGTGCTGGTGCTGGTGCTGGTGCTGGTGCTGATGGATCATACATTAATTTGCATGTAATTAAAACAGCACATTACTTTTTCAAATCGGATGCTTGCATTTGTCAAGAATCTAATATACTAATAATGAACTTATTTTCCAAGTGCCAAACCTTATGTAGCCAAAATGGCACCATCCATTCACAAGAGGGAGATGTTACTAGGCTTGTGGGAATCCTAAGGTTTGCAGAAGTACAAAAAAAGCTTTAGAGGGGAAAAAATAGTTGGTGGGGTGGAAACCACAAAAACAGAACAGCCCAATGAGTATGCTCAGTGGTCACAACACACTGGGTTTCCGTTGTGGAGTGTGCTAAACAGAAAACCAGGGGTGGCAGAATGGAGTTGACTGGAAAAAAGGGCATGGCTGGTTGGCCGGAAACACTCTATATTGCTACATTTCATTTCAGGTCCCACTTGTATTACTTATGATACAGTCATTGTGATTCCAAAATTAGTATCCTCAATTGGACAGATTTGAATAAATCCTTTAAAAAATCTTCTTATATATAGACATAAAATGAATTTGGGCTGCTTATTATTTTCTTCTAATTCTTTATTATTTCTACCATCAAATTTCCAAATGTCTTTGCAAACATGATAGCTACAAATTCTTCTGAAATGAAAACGTGGATTCCCAGTGAGTTCTCAGTTCCGTTGTTGCCTAGCATTATTTATACCAGCATACATTGGTCCAAGTAAATGTGGCCAGAACTAGAGGTTACAAGAGACACAGAGCTGCCACTACTTGGTGTCTTTTTCTTCTTGGTAGCATCTAGTATAATGGAACACGTTAACATGAAGTTGTTGTGTTCTTCATTTCCCTGCTCCTGCAACAAAGCAAGTTGACTTCACATCATGTGTTGTGTTATAGATGTTACTGGGAAGAGGTGAAAGTGCTTTGCTTCCAGATGACGGTTTTGTCATGCAATCACCCTGCCTCATTCATGGAATTTTACAGGGAGTCCGGGCAAAGCCATCTTACAACCTTCCCATGCTTCCCACTGCTCTTCAGTCTTTTTTCTTCTCACAAAAAAATCTGTTAAGGATGAAAAGAGATAATACTTGCGAGATGTCTTTTGATTGGCAACGCTAAGTGCCCGCCATCTGAAAGCACCTTTGGGGTAGCAGCAGCTCAATGTCTTTTTTATTATCTAATTCTGCACTGAATTACTTTCCTAAAGTGTCATGCCAAAGGGTTAATGAAACAAAGATGTGCTTCACATATACCTGTGATGGTGTAATTGCTGTGAAATGGCCTCCGCACTGCTGCCATGAGCGTATGGATTATTTACCATATTGCTCCATCCCTGTTGTATGGCATATACACACCCTAGCATCACACATATGTGGAGATTGCTAATGCTGGCTTAAGAATGTTCCATATGACTGAGCAGAGTGATGTTGTAGATAATGCATATTCTTGACAGCAGCATGAAGCCTCTACTGTGCTGAACCACTTTTTGGTGGTAACATGCTGTTGTAAGTGTACATGCATTGGAACTTCAATGTGAGAAAATAGATTTCTTTGGCAGGAGATATATGAAAACTAAATCACACCACTGGTGACTTGTCTGTGTTCAAAAAGTGGAGACTGTGTCTTCTTGTTGAATTATGAAATTCCATTCTTCCATTCCTTTATTCACCTAATTTCTATGTTTTGCTGTAGGTGAAGGACTAAGAACTGTATACAATTCATATTAAGAGGAGTCTATAGTAGTGAGGGTTATTGTAATATATCTTCTGATGAAACTGCTTATGCACCTGTGGTAGATAAAGATGAAAGCTACATTTGAATGGCTGTATCCAGGCATAATCTACTGTTGAAAATAACTATTGAGAAGGGGAACTCTTCTCTTTGCCTCTTCCCTTTCCCTATTTACTTCTCTATTTTTTCATACTTTGCTCCTCCTGTACCTTGCTCATGTGGTACAGGTTGCTGAAGCAAGCTTCTGGAGCAGGCGTGTGGAGGGGGGGGAGGAGCCTTTCTCATTCTCAGGGCTAGGCTGGTTCTTTCGTCCTTTCCATTCCAGTATCCAAGCCTAGTCCCTTTACAGTAGCAATGGAAGGAACAACTAACCCTTTGGTAAGTGTGGTGCTGGATGTTCCTTCCCTCATTGCTTATAAGACCTGACCATACCAGCTTCAGAGCAGACACTGAGGCTGGAAGGCAAAAAAGAAGCCCTCAATGTACAGTTCTCAGCAGGTAGCAAAGCTAAGGAATAGAAAGCTTTCAGAGTGGCTGAAAGAAGAGGGCAAAGTAGGTAGTGGTCTGAGCAACAGCCTGGTGGATGGATATGCAGCTAAGACAATGGAAAAAGACAGATATAGGATGTGGAAGGGGGCTAAAGAAGAAACCAACCACACACAGGGTCTAGGACCAGGAGAAGCTGCATGTTGGCAGGAAAAGAGACAGGTTTATTGGGCATTCAGGGAGGCTATGCAAAAGTCAGGGCAATTGCTGGAAACAGAACAGAGAAGGCCATGGGTTGGAAAGCTGGGCTGAAGGAAATGATGGGTATTGGAGGAATGGGAAATGGGCAAAGCGAAGTGAGGCACTGTGATGGAAAAAGCTGCACCTAGTGAAAATATCCCTTCTCTGCAAACTCTTATTTATATTTACAGAAGCCTTCTCAGGGTGTGGACTGAACTACCATAAGGAAGGAGAGAGTAGCTCAATTTTATTTTGATTTGAACGAAACCTTTTCTAAAGCCAAACCTTTGACTGAAGGTCTCTGATTTCGGCTAATAACTGTTGTAGGCATTGTTCACATAAGCACTCCTGATAAAAGTTAATACCACCAGTTGGTATACAACCACAAGCAGTTGTTTCCCAAATGTAGCTTAAGTGCTCTAGTTGTATCCAAGGTTTTTTCTGCTCTAGAGAGCACTGGATTAGTGCCATAGCAGAGAACAATATGTGGAATTGTAAAGATAATGAGGGGAAAAATATTCCTGTTTTATATTGGCCCCTGCTTCTCAGTATTGCACTTAATTTAGGCAAGAGCAGGCATTTGTTCATGTGCTAACTTGAAAATATAAAGTATGCTGCAAAGCTCTCTGCCAGTAGCAAAAGAACACTGGTTCTCTGGTGAGTGTGTCACATTGGAAATTATTCATTATTTTCTGATTTACATTACATTTCAGTAATGTTTGTATGTGAAGAACCCAATTCATGCTCCCTAACCCACACCTCTTGCCTCCCTTCCTTTAATTCTAAGATTCCTCTCCAGAGCTAGCAACATGTTTGCCTTGCCATATGCTATCCCACCATGCTACCTTACCACCACAAATCGTCCTAATGCCTCTGCTGCATTCACTGTAATTTCTGGTAAAATAGCCAGCCATTCTCAGTTGAAGCTGTAAATGGAGAGTGGAGACTGTTTTAAAAAATCTTACTCTGCTTTTCAACTAATTAGGTTTTCAGAGCACCTTACAAGAGATTAAAATATGAAAAAACAATACAAACAATAAAACAGTAGAGCAGAACAAATCCAGCATAAAAGCTCCTTAAACAGATAAATCTAAAAGGCATGGGCAAATAAAAAGTTATTCACCCAGTGTTGAAAAGAAAACAAAGATGATGCCACATGAACCTTCTGGGATGAGGGAGTTTCAAAAACAAGGCACCAGAACCAAGAAAGCCCTATTTCTGGTCACCGCCCACCTTTCTTCTGCTGATTGAGGGGATTTTGAGAAGGATCTCAGATGATGATCCTAATACTCTGGCAGGTTCATGTGGGAGAAGGCAGTCCTTTAAGTCAGGGGTCCCCAATGCGGTGCCTGCGAGCACCCAATTTCTTAAAAAATGTAAGTACATGGATTTGTATGAAATGCATACAACTTTCTAGCAATTATACACAGGCTTCAACAAAAGTGAACAAAATATCCAGATACGTATCCATTTGAAGTTGGCATCTATATGCCACCCGTTCATATATCAAAAGCATTGTAAGGTCCTCAATCCATTGAATTATAGGAGGTGAATGTTTATCCTTCCAGTTTTGTCATATCAGTCTTTTAGCTGTCAGAAGGGCACAGAGAATCCATTTACGCTGACCATTTGTTAATTTACATGAAGCAGGTAAATAATTTAAAAGAGTGTGAACATCAGTGAATATTAAAGACTGTTCCAGTACAAATTTTATCTGTGTAATAACCTCCTCCCCAAAAGAAGCGCCTAGTGGACTTTGCCAAAACATGTATTGAAAAGATGGATTAGCTGTATTGTACCACCAGCAGCTAGACAAATTGGACAATCCCTTATTAAAGAGACGTTGTGGTGTTCAACAGACACAAAACAAATGTGTTTGCTGAATAAGATGCAGCCTAAGATTGAGACACGACAGGTAGATGTCAAAGCGGTGATCCACTGATTAGGCATTTTGTGGTGGTACCCACAGCAGTTTCTCAAATTCCCAAATGTGCCCACGGGCCACGGGTCCAAAAAGTTTAGTCAATCCTGTTTTAAGTAGCCGTCCCAAGCTGATTTGACCTTTAAAACTAGCACTTCATATTGTGCTCAGAAATGGACCAGGAGTCAATACAGTTGTTAAAAATGGCAAGAAATGCTCCCTTTACCTGATCCATTTTGAACCAACTACAGTTTCCAAATATCTTCAAAGATAGATATTTGCTGCTTTGCCTCTCCCCAGTGGGAAGAAGATATGGGGCAGGCAAAGCCAACATGGCTTCTGGGAATCAACAGCTTCACCTGCCCTGTGGCCTCTTCCCAGAGGGAGAAGGCACAGGGTGGGGGAAGCCGATTCCCAGGGAGTGTGTTGGGAAAATGATCCTCCCACGTGACAGCCAAGAACCAAATGATGTGAGGGTGTGTGGCCCCGCCCGTGTTGCCATCAGGGGGTGAGATCTCACCCCTGACGTCAGGGGTGGGCCATGCCCTCTGACATCTGATAGCACATGGAGGTCTGGGTGGGGAAAGGGTAATCTCCCCCCCCCCCGGGATTTTGGTTGCCCGCCTGTGTCATAGCAGAACTGCCATAGAACAGAGCAATATTTTCCCAGCCCCACCTTCTGGAAATAGCCATCCAGATAGGGAAAAAAACATCAAAACGTGGTGTTCCCCATTCTGGGCAGCTGATCCAGAAGAATACCTTGGTATCAAAATATACTGAGAGGACTAGAGGAATCAATAGGATCACACTCCCCACACCGTTTTCCTTGCATATCATCCATTAGGCCTGAAACCAGATTGAAATGGATCCAGATAATCTTTGTCAACCAAGAGTGCCTGGAGTTGTCTGACCACCATTTGCTATAGCACCTTGCCTGTGAAGGGTGTATTTGGACCTCTTCATTTAGCATCCACAAATAGGTCTAGATATCTACATGTCAGGGTTGTTTCAGTTGAGTTAGCAGCATTTTGAGTCCTGGGATCATTTTCATGATTCCACTGCTAAAATATTATGAGGATTACCACAATAAAGAAATTAAAATCTGTAATTGCATCCGTAGGATCAAATTTTTTAAAGATTTGTGGACATGCATTTTGTCATAAATTATCATGTGAGAACAGAAAATCAGATGTGTTATTTCCATGGAAATGTGAATTCAAAATGGTTATAGTAAGATTGTAGTTGCCATGTTGGCTCTACAATACATGTATTGCATTACATTAGCTTTTTGTAATCTGCCCAGAGAACCCTTATTATTGAGTGATTAAAAATATAATGCATATCAAGCACTGAGCAATCAAGTGACATAGATAAAATATGTGAATTAACCATGGGATTATTATACTAGGAAATTCTAATTTGCTTTGTCCTTAATGAAAGATCCTGGAAAGGCCCAACTACAATATGAAAACAGAATAGTTGCACTGTTTATTCCTTTCTTACTTTTTAAATTTAATTGCTTTCCTTCCCTCTGATAGTGAGTTTGAGTGGTCTTGTGCTGATCAGTTTGGAAGTAAAACAGGGCCATTCAAAATAATGTAGTGAATTCGTAGTGAGCCAGTGTAGCATAGTGGTGAGAGTGTTGGACTTGGACTGGGACTCGGGAGATCCAGGTTCTAGTCCCTGCTCGGCCATGAAACTCACTGGGTGACTTTGGGCCAGTCACTGACTCTCAGCCTAACCTACCTCACAGGGTTGTTGTGAGGATAAAATGGAGAGGAGGAGGAGGAGTATGGGTTTCTTGCAGGAAAAAAGGTGGGGTATAAATATAATAAACAAATAAATAAATAAATAAATTCTATATTACCCTAGGTGCACAAAAGAATATACCTTTGAGAACTAAAAGTGGGGGGGGGGAGCACCTAGTTCCTGTGAGATTCCAGAACTGGAAGAATGTTGAGGATATTGAAATAAAAAATGCTAGAGCTCCTCATCTCATTGTGTAGCATGTGAACTTCTAGATTCAGACTGAATGACATAGACAGAGACTACTATTTTTCCTAGTACCTTTTGTTTGGGGTGTGTTGGGGTGTATGTTCCTGCCCAATCACAGCAATGCTAAAATCCTGGATTTCTCAATTTTTTTCTGTGGGCAGGTCTTTCTTCCTGCTCTGGGGAGGAAGAGGGGTTGGGCTTGCTTGACCTCTAACAGCTATAGTAGGCAATCTTGGAGGTAAGCATTAGGGTCAGGGGGATGCCCATTATAAGGTGGGGGGGAAGCTACACCCCCTTTCCCAGTTACTCTGCAATAATGCACTTACAGAGCTGGCAGGCAGCCCCAATCATGAGCCCTTTATCACCATATTATAGTATAGTAGGGGGAAGATTTCGTGAGGGTGGAAAAGCAAGCATTTCTTGCAGGCCCCAAACAGTTCTATAAGGCTCCTTTTGCGAGCTGGGTGGAACCCAGAACAGGAACATTACTGTTACAGCCTGGGAATACATCGTAACATTTGGTTGCGGGTTTCTTCTTGTCCCTTGTCTATTTCAGTTAGGTTTAGAATTATTTTACTAATGCAGAGTGCAAGCGGCCCTACTTAAGAAAAATTGAACAGCTGCCATAATTTCCCTTTAAGCTGTAAGGAAAATTATGACCTTTATCTGCAAGCACCCTTTAGATGCCATTAACTAAGCTGTTGGCAGAGCCTAAAAGGAAAGTGTGACCTGTTATGAAAAACGTGGAGTGATGTTCCCATCATTGTCTAATTTGTCGTAGCTATACAGCTTCTGTAAGAGTGAGCGTCATAATTTTTTTTATGCACACCCTGCTAATGAATAGGAGGAACTAATTAAGAACCCTGGAAAGCTGGATCAAGACAGTAAGTGCAATAGCAGGACTTAAATATAGCTAAGCAATGACTCAACCTGTTTTATGTTGCTACTACTATATTACTTAGTTAAATACATGAACACTTTCCTGCATCTTTTCCCATCATATGCCTTTTGGTTTAGCTGTCTAAAGACACCAGAGTCTTATTATTGTTGCTCAAGATACACCATTTACAACTGTTCTGACAAGAGTTTCTTTATTCAGAAATGTTACAAGATCATATACTTAACAAAATTTATCTTTTGAAAATTGTTTTCTTTTGTCAGTTGGTTACACAAATCACATTTTGAGTATATAATTTTTTTCACAAAAGATAGATACAAATAAAAATATAATTAACTGCACAAGATATGTGCTTTCTAAACCAGAGTGCCTAATCTGCTAAGGAGGGAAGGGGAATAGCCAAATATTTTATACCAGGGTTAACCCCAGTGGTAGCTATGGAGGACTTTCCAGAAAATGCACAGCATTTGGAAGGTTTATTTAGGAAAAAAAAGTTATCAAATTAATGGATTGGATGGAAAAAATGGAGACTAGACAACAAATAATTGAAACGCTTGGACCAAGAAGAATTTCGTGGTTAAATTTAATGCAATTAGATCAGTGGACGAAGAAATGAGTATGAAAGGGAACTTACTGGATTTGAAAAGAAAGTTGTATCTAGAGAACTTGTAGAAGGGAATATTTCATCAAAGGTATAACAAAGGAGATTTATGAAATGATTCAAAAAATTGAAGAGCAAAAAGATAATCTCAAGATAGTATGGGATATGGATTTCGAGGAGGAGATTTCGAAGGAAGGGGGGGAAATATTTGGGACAGACGTATACTAAGAAATATGTCAGTAAGAATAAAAGAGAATTTTATGTGAGTTTTATTGTTTTTATTACTGTGTTGTTTTTATGATGTGAGTTTTATTGTTGTACACTGCCTTGGGAGGGCTCTTGCCCTGACAGGCAGCCAAAAATAGTTTAAATAAATAAATAAACCTATACTTGGGTAAATCAAATTTTTGGGAACAAATATTCAACTGTAAAAAAGAAGAAGTAATATTCCAAAGGGGGTGCTGTACCAGTAGAGATCATCCCCTAGAGACTTTGAAATAGGTACCATGTATGACCAAGACTCCTGCCAAATTAGCTCCTAATGGGATAGTGAGATTGTCATACACTGGGTGTCTGCTCACTTCCTTCCTCTAGTAGACATAAAATGCCTGCTTCCCTTAGGCTTGCTTCATAACATCTCTTGTGTAATGCAGTGCAAAACAGATGACACATGGGTTGACTTCTTAAACCTGGCTTGCTGTAAAAAGTAACGGGGGAAACATTGCAATAAGCCATAAGCTGTGCTGGTTTCTAGGAGTTCATGCAGCAACTTTACTTGGTACCCTCTCCCCCCACACCCAACAAAAGCTTGTGCAATGTAGCATCATATAAATATAGCATCTTCTCTCGTACGCCAAAACTGCTGCACTGATTACTGTCTTGTAAAGTGGGCAGGCCCACCTCCCACCACCAAAATGGGAGGACGAGAGGTCCTATTGTGCCAAAAGTGGAAGGCCTGAGTACTATGCTATGCTGTATTCATGACATCTCCATAGCCTAGTATGGAACTGGAATAATCTCATTAACTTTTTGTAACCACCTTCAGACAGTGTATTAAAACATTTAAAGTTTTGGTGAACATTTCTATTTTAAAAGCGTTCAAGAAAGCAACCAGCATATAATCTTAAACAGGTTATTTTTATCTTTTAACTTTTTACAAGGAAGTGAATGAGATAGCCATTCTTCTTTTTTTCAGGCAAAAACTCCTTCTGAATGCAAGAATTCCAGTTATCATGAATACTTATTTCAGTCAAAAGGTTGTTCTTAAAGAACCAACAGAGATGGATAGACCACATTTTCAAGAACCATTGCTTACTAAAAGAAGCATATCTTTGGCCTGGATATTCAGTTTATCTGACGTAAAAGACAATTGGCCTCAAGTGTCTGCAATTAATCAGGTAAAGTTTATTTTATAGTTTAACACTTTGGAGCAAGTCAACGAATGGATATTTGGAAACAATGCATGCAAGAATGCTCATATGCTCTTAGTGTCTTCATATGGGCAAGTTTGAATGTTTGATAGGAAATACTCCTATTAATATTTTACAAGCAAGATTTCCCCCCCACCCCACATGTTCAAACACTTAACTGCTGTGAGAACTTGCAGTAGCTTTATTACTGTGCTGAATATCATTGCTATCTTATATTGAGCAGTTTATTGTTTATCTTGTTTGTAGCTCAGCTTCTTAAAGTTACCAGCCTTTCTTAAGGAGGACCACATGTTATAAAAAAAATACAGGGCTGCCGCTACAAACAACAGCTTTATGGTGTTCCCATCCTCTCTGTCTATAACATCTGCACTTGTGTTCTGATATGTAGAGTTTCCACCCTCTCTCTGGAAATGTACACATTACAGAGCAGAAAATGGACTGACGTGTTTCTTACAAGGAGTAGTTACTTCTAATATGCATGAATTTAATTTCTCTGCTCCATCTTTGAGCCCTCCACTATTTACTATTGTATTCTTTTTATGAAACGTTAGTGATTTTTGTAAAAGATGCATGGTTTATGAACATAAGTGACTGGTTGATGTCCTTTATGTGATATCCTCTGGGTGGTTCATTGCAGTTAGGAACATTAGTACATCTCAGTGCTATTGTTTCCCAGTAGTAATAGGACACTAGAGCTAGAGGAATAGAGCTGGATATTTTTGCCCACTTGCTAAGTATAGACCCTAACTTTTGATTAGTCAGTCAAACATACCTCAGTTACATCCAGACTAGACAGTTGCAATGTTTTTAACATGGGGCTGCCTTGAGAGACAATTCAAAACCTGTAACTAGTGCAGTATGTGGTGGCCAAAATGTTGGTTGGCGCTCAACAATTTTATACTGATTATGTATCAAATGGACCCAACTTAAAATGCGGGTGTCAACTTTTAAGGCCCTGTATGCATTTCTGTACAGTGATTTGGTTTATGACTTTGTTTTTACCAGACTTCCTATCCCAATATGAAGACTTCCAAGGCTGCACACACTGATACCAACAGTGAGACCCAATTATCCCCCTTGGCAGTTACTTCCTTGAGTGACTCTCTTCTTGATGTTGTGGAGACACAAAGAACAGCCGGAGGGAGAGGAATCCAGGTCCAAGTGGTTGTTCAAAGAGTGTATTATTTGGTCGCTAAAGAAGATTTAAGATGTCATTTTCAGGGAAATAACCTTCCCCAAAACATGGCACCGTTATTAAATTCAGACCTGCCTAATGTTAGGTGAGTAACAGAAATTTGCCTAGTGTGATTTGTAGTACTGAAGGAAGCAATGAAATAAGGAGAGTAGGTAGGCTGAACATGCTGATTTAAGTGGTCTTGGTTTTCCTGAAGGTTAGAATGATCCTGCTCTCTAGATGAAAACAGGCTGCTACTTCAAATATTTCTAGAAGTACTAGAGCAAAGGTGGACAAACTTTTTCAGCACTTTTCCAGTCCGTATCAGCAGTCTATAATTTGGATGGCTGTAACCTATTTGCTCATTCAGAGCCATGTAATTATCAACTCATTTTTGTCATTGTAATAAGACTGATGGTGCCAAACTACAGTTATAAAGATTGAAAACTGCTTTACGCTCAGACCATTGGTCCATCTAGTTCAGTATTGCCTACACTGACTGGCAGCGTCAATTTCCTACCTTGTAATGCCATGGATTGAAGCTGGACCATCTGCATGTAAAACACATGCTCTGCCACTGAGCTACAACCCTTCACCAATTGACAGAGTCTTGTTAAAATCCTGCATGGATGACAAAAATATCAAGTAATCAGTATCAAAGAAATGGTGAACCTGACTTAATAGATCATTTAAAAATCCCTGATGCCTTTAATTCTGTGATATTTTACAAGTCTGGAGATTTTACTGTTCAGATGGCTATATAGGATTTGCAGTCCCTTCATGTTTCCCATGTTCCCAAACTGCCATTCGCTTCTGAAATACAAAATTGTTTCTTTCTCAATGGTCTACATTTCTCCGTAATCTTCATAGTGTTTCTTGTGGAGTAGATCAGTACTATTATTGCTAACTTTTTTGAACATAGAGATTGAGACATAAAGAACTTGGCTTGCCCAAGGGTTCCCATATAAGAGGTTTATGTCCCAACTCCAAATCCCTTCTTTTGCCCATTATTTAGAAGAATAGTGTGATGCTTGATCCAAGGTGGCATAGTAGCTCCATTCTCTTTACTCACTCTCACCTCCTTCTGTAGTCAGATAGCAATGGCTTAATTTCTGTTTACCAAAGAGGAATTAGATGAGGTATTTCAAAAGTGCTTTGAAAGAGGGAGCCCATCAATCTTTAGCTGAGTCATGAGACAAAAACAACCTGATATTTCTGATAGGAATATTGGTAAAGCAATATAGGTTAATTCTGCTGTATGAATGGATACACCTACTGATGAAATATTGAAATCACTATTTGATCTTTTATCTTTCTGGTGCAGTACATAATTTGGTTTTCTAATATTTGCTTGCTGTGAGTGAGCTCGTTGAATTCAGAAAGAAAACACATAATTGACAGATAATTACTTTAATGGGGATAGTTAAGCAGGGTAAATGAAATGAATATAATTTTATTTATTTATTTTCATATTTATCCTGAAGCCTCTGGACAAGTTATATTTGTAAACCCCACAACAAAAGAGGCATAGTTTTCAAAATACCAGAACATAGGGCTAGAGAGCAAAATAAGAGTGTGTGTTCTAAAAAAATAAATAAATACTTTCCAACTTTTATATGTTGTCCCTATTTACTCCTTTTCTTCTAGTTTTGTGAATCAGTAAACAATCAGTTTAAAAAAATGTTTTTAATTTGGTACTCTTGGAAAATAACCTCTTCTGGGTGAACATTAATAATATGAAATCCTATGCCTACTTCCTTGGGAGTAGGTGCCATTGAACTCAGTACAGCTTGCTACCAATTTTATTTATTTTTATTTATTATATTTATACCCCACCTTTTTTCCTGCAAGGAACCCAAGGTGGCTTACATAGTTCTCCTCCTCTCCATTTTATCCTCACAACAACCCTGTGAGGTAGGTCAGGCTGAGAGTCAGTGACTGGCCCAAAGTCACCCAGTGAGTTTCATGGCCAAACGGGGACTAGAACCCGAATCTCCTGAGTCCCAGTCCAACATTCTCACCACTACGCCACATTGGCTCTACCAAGTTAAACATACATAGTTATGGGCAGCACAGCTCAGTGAAATTTTATTCCCATGATTCTTAGAAACATTGGCAATTTGGAAACAGTATATAACTAGCCTTTGATCTCATGAAACTACCTTTATGGGGTTTGGGGTGTGCTTATAGTACTTTATTTTATTTTATGTTTATTTTAATATCCAATGTCCTTAATATAAAGTGTGATAACTCAGTAGAATGATTAGAACGTGTTCTATTTTGGAAGGGGAACACAGTAGGACATAGGGAAGATGTTGGCAGATTGAATCTGGGACTTCCCACTGTTCATTTTGTATTGAGAGGGGGGCAGTGTAAAAGGTGCAGCCTAGGGAGAGAGCAGGAGATACTTTATATGAGACAAGATACTGATGGACATATAACCAGAGTAGGAGTTCTGATGGACATATAACCAGAGTAGGAGTTCAAGTCTATCTCTGCAGTGTGGTTTTTGAGAGAGCTACTACATCCAATCACACAAACTTTCCCTGGACGATCTTTAGAGTCTCTTTTGACCATTTTGCTTGATGGCTCAAATAGTTTAATCACTAAGGAAGTTGCAAAATTCTTGAATGTTGCTATTTTGACTAGGCCTTCTATGTTTGCCTGATTCGGTTTTATTGTATGTTTTTATTCTGAGTGTACAACTGAGAGCTGGTATATCTTGTTTGTATTGTATATATATATATTGGTGTGATCGGTAGACCGTAAATAAACATTATATATATCTTGAGAGAGCTACTATATGGTACAGGAATTGAGCATTAGTATGACTATTTAATGTATTCTGGCTAACTACCCTCAAAGTCCCAGGCCAAGCTGAATACCAGTTTCCCTCAGATGATTTGCATGTGTTAATATATAGTCTGCTGTATTTGATTTGATTTCATTTATTACATTTCTATACCGCCCAATAGCCAAAGCTCTCTGGACGGATTACAAATAATTGAAATCCTAAATACAATATGATAGCATAATATAAAACCATATTTAATTTTAAATATTAAAATTAACAATTTTAAACAATCAATAAAAATCCCAAGACCCATTAAAAACCTTTTCATAATGTTGTCGAATGCCCGGGAGTAGAGGAAAGTCTTAACCTGGTGGTGAAAAGATAACAATGTTGGTGCCAGGCAGACCTCACTAAGGTGAGCATTCCATAAACAGTGGGCCACCATCCAGGAGGCCTCTCCCTTGTTGCCATCCTCTGGATGGCACTTGGAGGCAGGCTTCAGATGATGATAGTAGTGTATGGATAGGTTTGTACCAGGAGAGGTACACAGTCAGGTATTGCTGTCCAGAACCGTATGAGGTTTTAGAGGTCAAAACCACACCTTGAGTTGGGCTCAGAAACGTACAGGCAGCCAGTACAACTGGGATGCAGTTGGTTTATATGTTCAGACCTTTTGGTCCCTGCTATCAGGGACAAGCTGCAGCTTCCAAACAGTCTTCAAGGGTAGCCCCATATATTAGGAAGAAAAACAGATGGCTTGTAGATTGTACCTTTATGGTCTATGACATGGTGTGTTCTAGTTATTGATCAATGGAGTCTACCTCTTTTCTTAAATTCACAAAAACAACAGGACTGGTTTTGTTTTTCAACTTTGCCCCAAATGCAAACTTTCTTTTTCATCAATTATTCTGTAATTACAACTCACAGCAAAGCAAATTACAGAAAATGTATCTCCCCCCCAACACCCCCCCCCAAACTGACAGCAGAGCATAGAAATAAAAATATAGGGTGCAATCTATATTGCATGCCTGGCTTGAGGGATGCTGGGAGTTGTAAAACTTTTTCTCTGTCTAAACATGCATAGGATTGTACTTAGTCATAAAGATTACACTTGAAACTAGGGGTCTTTAAGGGGAAAATCTCCCTAAGATAAAAACACAAGATGAGTTGTGCTGGATCAGACCAAAGGCCTATATAGTTCAGCATTCTGTTCCCACAATAGCCAACCCTATGCCTATGGGAAGCCCATAAGAAGGACATGACCACAATAGCACCTTCCTACTTGTATTCCCTAGCAACTGGTATGCAGAGGCATAATGCCTCTGATACTGGAGGCAATACATATCCATAATGACTAGTAGCTATTGATAGCCTTCTCCTCCCTGAATCTGGCTAATCCCCCTTCAAAACTGTCCTATTATTTTGCATAAAAATTGCAGTCTACTTAATAAAAATAAATGCAGCCGGCTTTCAAATCCCATGTTATGTTTTTCAGTCCACCTGTGCCTGCCAGTGACTAATAGTTTGAGAAGCTTAATTGTTTATATGAGATCTAAAAGGCATAGGTAATGAGGAATATATACATTTTTAATTTGTCTTATGCAATATAAATCCTTTTAGTGGGAGTGATTATGCTCCAACAGCTTTTAATGAGTTTCTGCATAGGATTTTCACTTGTGCAGTGTTAAGTAAACTACATCGGACTTACCTGATGCAGATCTGAATTATTCATAAACTTCTTGATAATTTTTGCTTTTTTCCATGTTGGACTTTTATGTAACCACTTACACAAACACTATTAAATTTATCGTGAGATCTGCATCTCAGTAAAGATAATGGGTCCAATGCCAATGTTTCAAGGTAGATAAATTAGAATTGAGGTCATTCATTGTGTTTATCCTAAGGAAAACCCAAGCCTGAGTTTCACAAGACATATTTTAAATCAGTGTTTATTGTGTTTGAAGAGGGAGGAGAGGGAAAGGACATTTGTGGAAAATCCATGTTCACAGATGTTAGCATCTGTCAAACCGTTTTCTTTTGTGGGCAACTTCCATTCTGTTTACAGCATACCATTCATTTTTTCAGCTAAATGTTTCTAAACAAAACATTCATGAACATATGATTTTTAAGAATCTCTAATACTTCTGGGATGCATTTTTTTCAAGTGCATGATAAACAGGAAGCAGACAAACTAAATGTGCCTCACTGAACTCTATATGATAGAAATGTTTGTTGTCTTCTAAATGAAAAATATTTTTTAAAATTAGTCTCATAAAGATGTCTAATTGCTGTTTGAGGCTTTTTGCATTATTTCCCTTACTTGTCTAAGCAAAACGTATCCATGACAGGTCGAATTCTACTTTGAAACTTCATCCTAAGAAATAATGGGGGTGGGTCAGGGTAATTAATCATTCATTCACATACTGGAAGCATTGAGACTGGCCCCAAATGATTTCTGTTTATTATTTCCTTTATACTCCCTTTCTTCCTTTTGGGAAGTCCAGAAAAGCTTACATGGGGCTCCTGCCCTTAAAAATACCCTCCCCCCCCACACACAGAGCAAACCCTATTTGAGGTTTGACTGAATGTACAGTGCCTTGGAGAAGTATTCACCCCCCTTTGACTTTTCCACATGTTGTTGTGTTACACCCTGAAATTGAAATGGATTTAATTGGCATTGTTACCACTTGATGTACACAAGATACTCAACACTGTGAAGGTGCAAAATATTTTTATTGTGGCACAAAAGTTAAGTAAACAAAAACAAACTGGCACTTGTTGGTTGCATAAGTATTCACCCCCCTGAGTCAGTACTTGGTAGAAGCATCTTTGGCAGCAATTACAGCTGTGAGTCTTCTTGCGTAAGTCTCTATCAGCTTTGTGCATCTGCATCCTTCCCTATTTGACCATTTTTCCTGGCAAAATTGCTCCAGCTCTGTCCAGTTGGATGGAGACAGTTGGTGAACAGCAACTTTCAAGTCTTGCCACAGATTCTCAATCACATTGAGATCTGGGCTTTGACTGGGCCATTCTAAGATTTTCAGGTTCTTGTTTTTAAATCACTGCAGTGTTACTTTGGCTGTGTGTTTAGAGTCATTGTCCTGCTGGAAGGTGAACCTTTGCCCCAGTCCCAGATCCCTTGCAGATTGAAACAGGTTTTCCGCTAGAATTGCCCTGTATTTGGCTCCATCCATCTTTCCTTCAGTCCTGACCAGTTTCCCAATCTCTGCCGAGGAAAAGCCCCACAACATGATGCTGCCACCACCACCACGCTTCACCGTGGGGATGGTGTTCTCAGGGCAATGAGCACTGTTGGCTTTGTCTTTTGCAGCAAAGCCAAAATGTTCAGTTTTGGCCTCATCAAACCAGAGAACCTTTTCCCACATGTTTGCTGTGTCTCCTGCATGCCTTTTTGCAAACTCCAAACGGGCTTTGATATGGGTTTGTTTCAGCAATGGCTTTCTTCTCACCACTCTTCCATAAAGCCCAGCTTTGTGGAGTGGCCAGGTGATCGTTGTCCCATGGATGGTTTCTCCTATCTCAGCTGCGGATCTCTCCAGCTCCTTCAGAGTTACCATTGGCCTCTTGGTTGCTTCTCTGACTAATGCCCTGCTTACCCAGTCACTGAGTTTTGGTGGACGGTCTTCTCTAGGCAGTTGCGGTTGAGCCACATTCTTTCTATTTTGTAATAATGGATTCAAAGGTGCTCCGGGGGATGTTCATAGTTTGGGGTATTTTTTTAATAACCCAACCCTGATTTGTGCTTCTGTGCAACTTTATCCCAGAGTTGTTTTGATAGTTCCTTGGTCTTCATGGTGCTGTTTGTTTAGATATGCTCTCCAAAAAACACTGGGCCTTCCAGAAACAGGTGTTCAGTATTTAATCTGAGATCATGTAGCAGTGGAATTGCACATAGATGGTCTCCGTTCAACTGCTTACTCTGCAGTATATGACTTCTGGAGGCAGTGGGTTGCACCAGAGCTTCTTTAGACATGTCACAGCACAGGGGGTGAATACTTATGCAACCAACAAGTGCAAGTTTGTTTTTATTTACTTTTGTGCCACAATAAAAATATTTTGCACCTTCACAGTGTTGAGTATCTTATGTACGTCAACAATGCCAATTAAATCCATTTCAATTCCAGGTTGTAACACAACAACATGTGGAAAAGTCAAAAGGGGGTGAATACTTTTGCAAGGCACTGCGTTCTTTTTTAGACGACTCCCCTGCAGAGAGTACAAGTTACATTATGTACCTACATTTATATATTAAGTCTTATTCTGCCCAAAGGACAGATGTTTTATCTAATATCTGTTTGCTTGCCATGACTAATAATGTAGGTAATCACTACTATAATTTAACATTATATTTTGTATTTCACTTGTTCAAAGTGCTTTACATATATTATCTCAGCATTCCTTAGAACATTCCAGGTAGGTGGCTGAAGCTGAGACAGTAGTGACTTATCCAAAGCCACCCAGAGAGTGAGTAAATGAGGTGAGATTTGGAGACTTCCTGGTTCATCGCTCACATTCTACACTGTGCCACCTCTCAATGAAGTTTGACAAATGAAATAGTGCAGAGTCTAGCTCACAGCTGGAGAGTTGATTATTAACCTGGAGCAGGGGAGGTGGCAGGTAGTAGTTAGTCAGTCAGTCTAGAGCAGTGTTCTCCAACACTGGCTGGGGCATGCTGGGAGTTGTAGGCCAAAAACATCTGGGGACCCAAGGTTGGAGAACACTGCTCCAGAGCACAGCTGCTCAGACTGCGGGGGTGGAGCAGATTTAGGAGCTATGTAACAAGCTGTGGTACAGGATTGTCTCTTGGGCACACCTAGGACCAGGAAGAGTCCTTCAGACAGTGGCACAAGAAGTAGGGGATCAGTGCTTCACCTACAGGGCACCTGTTTGAGCATTCTGGTGTCTGACAAAAAGGAAGACATCCTTGGAGGATGAAGGGAAAGTAGAGTAATTGAAAAATTGAAATAGGAATTGATAAAAAATATTAATAAGTTGGATGGCTGTGATGATGGTGACTATGGGAAAAGGTTGAGTAGACTTAAAGCATGTAACACTTCATTTAGAGGTCTTGAAAAAATAGTGCAATTAATGATAAAATGGACTCCTTGTAGGTATATTTCACACCAATGAAAACTGGTAATTGTTTTTGACAACTGCTGCTGTTGATGATACCATACAACTCTTATGCCAGTCAAAAATGGATTCATAATAAAATGTTCAGTATTGAAGTATAAAAAGCAAATGTTCAGCTGAATCAGTCTAATTCACTGTTCTTTATTCACCTATAGAGTGATCATGCTCTTAATTATTTATTTACAGCATTTTTACCCCATTCTTCAGCCAGAAAAGGCTCCCAGAGTGGCTTACAAAGATGAATATTAGACAGTCCCTGCCCTCAGGTTTACAATCTAAAAGACATGATGGAAAAGGGATTGGGAGGGAGGAGGAAGAAAGCAAAACTCAGTTCTTTGTTACAAGGTTCTTACAGATGTTTTTTTCTTTTTTTTCTTCTGTCAGGGAAGGGCCAAACACGCTCCCTGTAGCTGTCCCTTCTCTGTGGGATGGGGAAAAAAATGTTTACATGAATATCCAAGCCTGAAATGCTGATCACAGGATATGTTACATTATTTTATTGAGAGCTGTTATAGTGTAGTAGTGGCTAGCAGTATAAGCTTTGAGCCAGGTTCTCACCTTTCCTCTGAACTCTCACAGTTTAAGCGGGTGGCGGTCTTGAACCAGGTCTCCCAGAAGTCAGGCTCTGGCACCTTACCTTCTGTTCCATCAGCATTCTGCCTCTACTGCAAGCCTGGTAGACTGAGTTTTGGACTTTGCTGTGGGAGCCTAACAACCTCAGCTTGCCCGAGCATTCAGTCAGCTGACCCCATATGCCAATCCTGGCCTACCAGACCTTATAAAATCCTAGGCTTAAAGATTGCTGCTCATTTTTAGCAATCTGTCTCTGTTTTAAGGATATTGCCTAAGCATCTGCTCTCTTTCCCTGATTGCTGCTATGAATCGTGACCACTGCCTGTCTTTGACTACCCTCTTGCTTCCGGTTGTCTTGATCCTCTGTTGCTGCCTTGACTTCTGACCCCTTGCTTTTTTTTTTTTGACTAAGCACCTGTCTCTGGCCCCTGTGTCTGACCAATCAATCATTGGTTGATGCTCTGGAATTCAACCCCTGCCTGTTCTGGATCACACACCTGCTTCTGGCTCACTTGGGCTGACAGCAGACCCCTCAAGACCCTGGAACTTGATTACATGGTCATGTCTAACTCTTAAGTTATCTCATAACTCCCCCCCACCCTCCCAAATCTGCAATATGGGGATAATAACGCTAATCTACCATACAGGAGAGTAAAGATTACTGAGAAAACATTATGTATAGTATTCTAAGGTGCTATATAAATGCTGCTATCCTTTGAGTACTGTATTCTTCATCTTTATAACTTTACAATATTTTATATTGTGTTTTATGATTTTAACTGTTGTAAACCGCCCAGAGAGCTTCGGCTATTGGGCGGTATAAAAATGTATTAAATAAATAAATAAACTTTCTGCAGTAAACCCCAAATGCAAACTTTTGTAGAACAGGTAGAAAGATATACTATTGTTTCCTGTGAGTTATCTAGTGGTATAATATATAAGGAGTCGGTCATAGGCAAGTTGTAAAGGTAACTTTCCGGGCCTAGAGCCAGTATGTGCAATACTAGTTATTAATAGTTTCAGCAGAGAATGGTAATTTTCCAGCACCTGCTCTATGTCAAGTATTCCAAGATGGCCTATATAAAAAGTACGGAATATTCCTCTTCTTTTTGACATTTATGATTTTGAATATTTGTACCTTTGAATGTTGTGCTAAAAAGAGGAATTCCAAGTATGTTCTGGCCTTGATAACAAGCAGCGATACAATCAGGTTGGAACAGCTCATCAAAATTGTTATAAGATACAGGCCATGAAGCTATAAGGAGAATAGCATTAGGCATTCTAGTACAGCCTTGTTGGGTGTGCTATACATACAGTTAAGATAAATAGATATAGGACTAGATTTAATTTTGTGCAATCAACCTTGGATGGCTCAAATTAGTGAAGAACTTGAGTAGTGTATTCAAGTGTATAAAACCATCACATATCTATGCACTATGGAGGTATACCATTTCCTTTAATAGTAAATGGAGGGAAAGGACAATATACGTAAAAGAACAATATTAATGATGGTAGTTTGAAGACATTTCCTGTAGATGGACTCATTGGAGATCTACTGACATTAGCACTGCAGAAAAGAAATATCAAAGTTCAGTATTAGTCTCATAAAATCCATCATGTCCCTAACACACAGTTAATCAGAATATCTTTGTCAGAAAATGGGGATAAAAATCTTCAGCTCATTGGATCCAACTTACTTTTATAGTCCAAACAGATTTAGGTTTCATTCTTAATGGAATCTTTCTTTGGGTTATATGAAAGTCCAGTTATGTCTTCTCCTTATCTTGCATTCTTTCATATCTTTTGGCTGCATTTGTGAGAGAAGATACTTTTGCCCATAACTGAAATTGACCCCAGGTAGACTACTAGTTTGGGAAAGTTTCATGCAGTATATTCAGATCCCAAAGCATAATCTGAGATACTGTGACACTGATAACACTAAACAGTGCCTCAATAGTAGGTTTCCTGCATGCTCAGTGTGAGTTCTGAGCTTCTTAGAATCTCAAGAGTAGATTGAGTGAAATATTTGACTAATATTCAAACATATGCAAGTTGGCAGTTTAACAACAGTAGCATACCTTTACAGGACCATCTTCTATCTGGTAACCTGTGTCCTCACTGTGGGAAGCTGTGTGGATCTAGAATTGGTCTCCACAGTCACTTACGGACCCATCGCTAGAGTCTACACAATTTTCTTTAGAATTGTCCTCCTTTTAAAATCTCCTTTTTGTAAATTTTCTTTTTTTTTTATCCTGGAAGACAATCTTACTCGGTCACGAGTGATCGCCTGACTGACTGACTGACTGACCATCTTGCCTGCCACCTTGCCACGTAGTTAATAAGTATCTGTGATAAAATACCCATCCTTGGCCGGTCCAATGTTCATTTAAATTGTGTGAAAGTAAACCGGCTCACTGCAGTGGATTGTTGAGGTTGCGTTGCATTGTAAATTTCTTTTGATCTATAGCAATTTCTGTGTTCGATAAAGTGAAATGAAAATGTCTACCCAGTGTGTGGCTGCTGTTAAAAAGGCAAAGTCCATGTTGGGCATAATTAGAAAAGGAATTGAAAATAAAACTCCCAATGTGTGCAATCACACTTGAAATATTGTGTAGAGTTCTGGTCACAGCACCTCGAAAAGGATATTTTTGGAAAAGGTGCAGAAAAGGGCAACCAAAATGATCAAAGGGCTGGAGCAACTCCCCTATAAGGAAAGGTTACAACATTTGGGTCTGTTTAGCTTAGAAAAAAGGCAACTAGGGGAAGATATGATAGAGGTGTACAAAATTATGCATGGTGTGGAGAAAGTGGTTAGGAAGAAGTTTTTCTCCTCTCATAATACTAAAACCTGGGGTCATCCCATGAAGCTGAATAAAAGGAAGCCGGATAAAAGGAAGCACTTCTTCACACAGTGCAGAATTAAACTATGTACTTTGCTACCACAAGGTGTAGTTAACTTGGATGGCTACGAAAGGGGATTAGATAAATTGATGGATAAGACTATCAATCGCTACTAGTCATGATGGCTATATACTACCCCCTGTATCAGAGGCAGTATGTCTCTGTATATGAGTTTCTGGGGAACACAAGTGGGAGAGTGCTGTTGCACTTGTGGGTTTCCCATGAGCAGCTGGTTGGCCTCTGTGAGAACAGAATGCTGGGCTAGATAGGCCTTTAGTCTGATCCAGCATGGCTTTTCTTATGTTCTTATAACTGTGAGTACAATATAGGGTTTTTTGATTAATGTGGGCATCCTGTTTTACCTTATGTAATGCTGTGACAACTCAATTTATAATTTACATTTCAATTATATGGAGTATGTTTTGTTAATTCGAGTAATAATTTAATTTTTCTTTATTTTTCATCATTTACATAATAGTAAATGATTTATAATCATGCTTTATAATCATTATCCTCACAACAAAGCTGTGAGGTGTCGTGTCAGTATTCCTATTTTACAGCTGAATAGCTAAGACTGAGAAAGAGAGACTTGCTCTTCAGATCAACCCATGGCTGAGTGGGGATTTGAAACCAGATCCATGACATGTACTATATTAACTGAATCATGCTGGTCTTTTATAATTTACATTCCAATGTCGGTCAACTCATGTTGTTCTGTTTTTCTAACTGTGCTTTCATGGGTAGGTGGTCATGAACAATTGTGCCATTATTTAAAACCTATATGTGATCAGATCAAGCTTCACGGTCATAAAAAGTCTGAGCAGGCCCTGTAATGGTAGTGATATTTCCCAGTGTTACCTTTTGTTCACATATATATGAGCCCCAAAGTGGTGTGGCTAAAACTGCTTTAAAGGCCCTGTTGGGCATAAAAGTGATGCATTATCTGCAAAAATAAAGATGCTGACATTACAGAAAATGCTGTATTTATGCCACCTCTTTTTTCTGGAATAGAATTCTAATTATACAGGATCCTATACAGAAGGGCACTTTCTTCAAAATATGAAATACTATATATTTCTGAATCAGTGTCTGGAATCTGTGGCCAGCTGCATGACGGTTAACAGCTTGAAGTAGAATTCAGACAAGACAGAAGAGATGCTTCCTGGATTTTGAAGGTTTCTCTGTGATGTATAGGGTTGTAGTCATCCCCTCTTCCCCATTGGAATAGGTTTGGAGTCTGAGAGTTGTTTTGGATTCAGCCCTGTTTTATGATAAGCAGGTTGCTATAATCACTGAAGATGCTTGCTATCAGCTGAGTCGGAGGGAGAGAAACAGCGTTTGAGAATTCAGGCACATTTCTGGAGCGAGGCAGAAATAGGCACGTTCATAGATCTCTGGGTAAGCCCAGAGGCACTGGAATATCTCCAGAGCACCAGGCACGATAACTTATTCCCTTGGTTTTCTGCGCAGATGTTACTATGGGGCTACTCTCGCACCCCTGCGCAGTGCAAGGAGAAGCTGCATGGACTGAAGAAAAAGTTTAAGGAAATCACATCAAGTGGTCGGGTCGAGCCATGCACCATGCTATTCTATGACAAGTTGCTGCCTAACCCCTCCGCATCTTCTTTCCCCTAGTGTGTAACGCTTTGCTTCTTCCCTTTCAGCTTGTATCTTAATAAAAATCAACACAGAGTTGTTTTGAAACTGCTGGGGGAGGTTTTCCGGAGGTGTGGGCTGAGGTGTCATCAATATGCAGATGACACCCGGTTCTATCTCTCCTTTTCATCAAATCCAGGTGAGGCAGTGACTGTTCTGAATCAGTGCTTGGGCACGGTAGTGGACTGGATGAGGGCCAATAAACTGAGACTCAGTCCAGACAAGACAGAGGTACTGTTAATGGGCGGTTTGCCTGCCTGGATGAGTGATATCCAACCGGTTCTGGAGGGGGTTGCACTCCCCCCTAAAGGATCGGGTTCGTAGTTTGGGGGTGCTCTTGGATCCAGCACTGTCACTACAGGCACAGGTGGACTTGGTGGAACGGAGCACCTTTTATCAGCTTAGGCTGATATACCAGCTACGTTCTTGTCTGGACAGGGATAGCCTAGCTACAGTTATCCATATTCTCGTAACCTGTCATCTGGATTATTGCAATGCATTATACGTGGGGCTGCCTTTGAAAATGGTCCAGAAACTTCAGCTGGTCTAAAATAGGGCAGTGAGATTGTTAATGGGGTCTGCCCAACATGATCCTATTGTGATAGTTCTTTACCATCTGCATGAACTGCCAGTCCATGTCTGGGCCCAATCCAAAGTTCTGGTATTGACTTAAAAAGCCTTAAACCGCTTGGGGCCAGGTTACCTGAAGGATCGTCTCCTCCCATATATACCTGCCCAGACCCTAAGATCATCCTCAGCAGTCCTTCTCTGGGAGCCCCTGCCAAAGGAAGTGATGTGGGTGGCTACTAAGAAAGGGGCCTTTTCTATTATGGCACCCTGGTTGTGGAATGAGCTTCCCAGAGAGGCTTGCCTGGTGCCTACGTTGTGCTCTTTCCAACGCCAGGTGAAAACCTTATTTTCCCAGGCATTTTAGTCGTTCAGTTTCCGTTGTTTTAAATCTGTTACTGTATTTTAAATCTTTGCATTGCTGCTAGGTTTTACATTGGTTTTTATTTCTATTTTATACTGTAGTTTTAAACTTTTATAGTGTATCTTATGTTATGGTTTTAATTGTTGTGAACTGCCCAGAGAGCTTCAGCTATCGGGCAGTATAGAAATGTAATAAATAAATAAATTTCTGGAACTATGGATGCCTGTAGTACCAGATGAAGTGCAGTCACTCACTCAAAGCTTAGAATCACCTGCCCACACATACAGTGCCTTAGGCACAAAGGTACATTTACACCTGTTGTAGTATGACTGGGATGCTGTGCTCTGTGTGTGGGTGGGGGGTGTTGTTATTATTATTATTTACAGTATTTGTATACCGCTCCATATCTAAGTAGATTCCAGAGTAGTGAACAGTAAAAAGACAAAAACAGATAAAAGAAACAAAAACAACACGTTGAAAACAAAGTAACAATTACAGCAGTGGTTGGACAGCAGAGAAGGCTTCCCGGAACAAGGAGTGTTGAATCGCAATCACCACTCACACACTCAAAAACATTTATTTCTGTTTCATCATTCTCTCTGCCTCTACCTCCCGCTTAGCTCAGTGCCCTCCCCCACCCGCACCCCAGTAATCCACATTTTTAACACAACAGTAGTTTTGAGTTTTTGAGAAGCAGTAGCTACTCCTCTGCAGGTACCTTGCAGCAGAAGCAAATGCTGAACTTGGTCTAGGAACCAAGACCTGCTCGCAGCAGCCCACAGGCTGTGGAGGCTGCAGAGTGTGGTTTTCAGGCTGCAGTAGACACCCCCACTTTCCCCACCACCTAAGTTTCATTGCTAATTATACTGGCTTCCCCCACTTGGCGGAGTGAGATCAATGAGATTTCTCTGTCCGAAGCAACAAAAGTAGGAAGAAGGGTGAGCAAAAGCATCTTAGCTGACAGACCTGTGGGGTGGGTGTCAGCAACAGCTGCAACTCAGAGGGGAAAGAGGGAGACTGGATGAACGAAACAAGCAGCATGGGCAGGTGAAGATAGCAGCACGCTAATAAAAAACACTAAAGGGTATGAAAAGGTTTACAGTTTTTATTAGAAATACAGGCAGGTATCGGCAGGCATGGGGCAGTGGAGGGATAGGATAACTTTCCACAGCAGCTGGAAAAACCAGAACACACCCCAAACATGCAGCAGACCAATAGTAAAAAGACTGTTGACATAGCGAGGGAGCAAGGGATCACGGGATTCGGATTCTGCTGCAAAGGCTCCTGAGATACATGACAGAACTGGCTGGAGGACTGAGGGGGAAGGATGGACAGAACAAACCACAGCAAGCCCAGTCAGACACGGTCAGGCGAACCATGTGTTGTTCTGCGAACAACCAACCCACCGTACCTTATGCACAGGGTGGCTTAGCATGACGTGCGAACTTGCCGACTGCAAAAAGGTGGGTCAGGAACACAAACTTCTGTCTATAACTAGCCTGCACATATACTAAATTATGCAATGGGTGGACATGCACTAATAATTCCAACATGCTTGATAACATCACCCTGCCAAAAACAACTTCTCTAAACTTTGTGCAGTCAACTTAAATATTTCTTATGTCATGTCAAGGGCATGAGTCAAATACAGCTTGTATGTCAACAGAGGGTTTTTCCCCTCCCAATTTAGATACACACATATGAACATGGTTTAAAGTACTTACTACTAACTTTTGATGGACATTTCCCATGCTTTGGTTGATGTGCAACATTACCCACCTTGGAGAATGAGACCTATTTATTTATTATATTTATAATATATAAATTATATTATAATTTATATAATTATAATTTATATAATTTAATCCTGCAAGGAACCCAAGGCGGCTTACATAATCCTTCTCCTCTCCATTTTATCCTCACAACCACCCTGTGAGGTAGGTTAGGCTGAGAGTCAGTGACTGGCCCAAAGTCACCCAGTGAGTTTCATGGCCGAGCGGGGACTAGAACCCGGATCTCCTGACTCCCAGTCCAACACTCTCACCACTACGCAAAAAGAAATTTCAGAGTTACATGAAAGTTTCATTCTTTAAAAATGTTGCCCTTTTGAGGATACAAATTCAGAACCGAGAACTGTGTGAGCATGTTTTAAGTTTCGGCTGCTAGCTGAACAGAATGCATATTGAATGTAACTGTTTCTGTCACATGATGACATGTCTTTTGTCATCTATGTTTTGTGACAATGAAAATGTGGAGGGCTCACAGAATAGATTGCATTGCTTTGGTGCTTATATCCATATTGTGAAGTCTTATTTTCAACAGTTTCCCTGTTTTGTTGAATCCACAGCTTTTTTCTGTGTTTAATGAAAAAGTGCTGCATCTGTCACCCATAAACTCAATGTTGAGTTCAGATATGAGTCAATCTTGACTTGTTTTGTTTCATAGGTCAATGCTTTGATCCAGCAAAGTAAAATCTGCACGTACTAGTAGTGTGCAGACAACAAATTAGTTTGGTCAGTGTCTTGTTCAGCAGCTTCTTCCACTGAATTCCAACTTTGAAGCATGTCAGACTTGGAAATCTCTTACGGGAGGGAATGGAGGGGAAGGGACTGCTTAAGTAAGGAACCGGTGAACACACACACACAGGTAGTGCAAATATCAAGCCACCATTTCCCTCCCAAAACAATACATGGAATTCAGGTTGATTCAGCTTAAAGAATGAAATTATCAGGGACCAGAGATTTAAAAGCTTCACCTGTATGTAAAGCTTCTAAAAATAAAATAATTAAGACCTATGGTGCTTTGCGGTCTCTTTTCTGCTAGGCTTTACTCCTGATCGCTTTCCCCACTTTGCTCTGGAAATGTCTAAAAATGGATGAACCACATAAATTGAGCAAATAACCTGGATGTTTCCCAGGTGAACGGCACTCCCTGGAAGGCAGTGAAGAACAACTTTGCTTGGAAAGGAACCATGTCACTTGTCCTGCCTATATAGTCCCTCCATCTAGATGTTATTGGAGCAAAACATGTGAAGTAACTTAAGAGAAAGCACCTCCTCACATTGCTGTGAAAAGCATGATTTAACCTCCAAACAGTGGAAACCAGATTTCACTAAAGGTACTTGTAGTAAATTCTGATACTACTATATGCCTCAAAACCTGAGATCTGAAAAAAGTGATTCAGTTTTCTTCATCCCCACAAACAAACCTGTGATTGGTTTTCTTGTATACTAGTTAGTGTCAAGGGTGTGTCCCAGCTCCTTTTACTTCTCATGCATCTGGGTGTAGAGTAAGCCAGTGAGGCCTGGGTCATCTTGCTACTGCCCTTTATGACCTGGAAGGCCTGGACATCATATGCTCACTTTCCCACTTGAACAGGATGGCGAGATCTGGAAACACAGAACTTGCTTCAACTGGAGTCATTTGATGCAGGGAGAAGCAAAACTGTCTTCCCATAGTGGCAGTTCAGCGGGGAGGTGCTCCAAAATTCATTTTTTAACCTCTTTACGGTCTTCCATGATACCTTTTGGTCAGAAGACCAACAAGGCAATTAACAATACAATAATAAACACACAGCCAATAAACACACATTTTTTCCATTTTCATTTTTAACATGACATAATAACAGAATACATAACCAAAAAATCCAGTGCAACATTCCATCATGAGAGATGTTATATCTCCAAAGCCATTCATTGCCATACAACATGCAAATATTGTAGCGGGGTGGGGGTGGATTTCAGGCACGACCATTTCATCCTAAGATATCTTTCCAAAAGTTCACATGTGGCAGAGGTGACCTTAGATCTGCTACATGATGCAGAGCATAGTCTATAAATGGGTGCCAAATTACATAAAAGTTGTCTGGCAATAAAAAAAACAAAAACAGTACAGCCACGACAAGACTATAAAGCCAGATAATATAAAATGATCAAGAAGGCTGCCAATACATTGATTAAATTATCATAACTCAAATGCCTCCTGAAACAGTCAGGTTTTTGCTGCTAGCCAGAAGGCAAGCAGCATGTAAGTCAGGTGTGCCTCCCTCAGGGAGGTCATTTCAAAGTTTGGGTGCCATGACCAAAAAGGCCTGATTTGTTTGATTTCTATCCTGCTTCTCCTCACCAAGAGAATAGTCAGGCTAACAACCTACATAAAAACATAGTATAACACATAAACAACATTAAAATCAGAACTCTAAACTCACAAATACATAATAAAATACAATAAAACCATCAGCACAATCAGAAAAACAAATAGAATACTTGCCTCAACCCCGAAAGCTTGCACAAATAAATACATATTTAACTGATGCCTACATGTCAGCAGCATGCGGGACAGCTGAATCTCTATCAGAAGGGAGTTCTGTAGCTGGTGTGCCACCACTAAGAAGGCCTTGCCAGTTGTGGTAGTCCGATGGGCCACATTCCTCAAGGGCACCACAAGCAAAGCCTCCCAGGCTGATCTTAAATCCTGGGTTGGTCAGTATTGTGGAAGGGTCCTGAACCATTTAGAGCTTTGTGCACTGTTACTAACACCTTGAATTGGGTCCGGTAGCTCACTGGCAGCCGGTGTAGAGATTTCAAAACTGGTGTAATATACTCACATGTCACTGCTCTGTCAACACATGGGCAACAGCATTCTGCACCAGGTGCAGCCTCTGGATCATCCTCGAAGGAAGCCCTATGTAGAGGGCATTGCAATACTCCCAGCTGGAAAGTTATCAGGTTATCCTGGTCCAGAAATCGCTATAGCCAGCAAGCCAGCCATAGCTGGCTACCTGCCACACCTCTCAGATAGTGGGTGTGGGGAGGACATGGAACAGGACCTCCTCAGTTGGTGATCTAAATACACATACAGGTTGATATGGGAGGACGTGATCCTTCAGATTAGAAGTGTGTGAGCAGAAGGATGCTCACCCCCAAAATGAACCAGGCCCTCATGAGTGTTTCAGGCAAACATTAAAACTTCTCAAGGCTTTCCCCCCAATGTGTGGGAAAATGTTTGAAGGGTCTTGAGTCTCCTCTGCCACCCCATCTTGGAATCCCAAGGGGGGGGAACGTACCTTGGAGGGCAGAACAGGGTACCTGGCAGTGGCTCTAGTGAAGATGGAAGAGGCCTGGCAGGCCTTTCCTGTGCTTCTTTCAAAATTGGGATTATCATTATAGGCAGAAAATGCCAGTGTGCTGTGCTGCCTGCCCAGCTTCTACTTTGTGAGATCAAGCAGAAGCAGCTGTGTATGCAAACACTACCTACTTGATTTCTCACCCCTACTTCAGATATCCCAGTCCCAGTTTTTAAGGATCACCACCAGTATGAATTGTGCCCAGGAACACAGAGGAACTGAAACAATATCAGAATAGTATGCTCTGTGGGACATGTCTCAGTTAACAACCTGGGTATTGAATTTTGAGCCAATTGTAGTTTCTAGACAATTTTCAGAGGCAGTCACACATTGTGACCTAATCTGAATGTTACTAAGGCATGAATTATTGTGGGCAGATCCATTATCTCTACCCAAAGCTTTAAAAAAGTGCTGCTGGTGGCTGTCACCACCTGGGCATCCAGGAGTAGCAGAAGATCAAGGAGCACTCCTAAACTGTGGACCTTATTCTTAAGGAGGAGCACAGACCCATCCAAAACCTAACCCTAGATCCCAGTCAAGCATTAAAATTATGACCTTTTTGGAATAGTAACATAGAATAGGAAGAATTGTATGTACGTATGTATGTATGTATTTTTTAAAACTGTATTCTACAAGACTCCAGAGTCCAGTAGCTTCCTGAACCCTATTCTGAGTTCAGAAGTACCTGCAGTTATAGTGCATGGTGAATAGGAGAAACTAAGCCGTGAGGCTTAATTAGGAAGATAGAAGGCACTCTGGAAAGCGTTTCAGGGCAGGGTGTTTTTGCGTTTATATGAGAGGTGTGTCATGTGACCTTCTTGCTTGCAGGATCAAGGTGTCCTTACTCTTGCCATTGCTGGCCGCTGACACCATGATGCATTAAAGTGGTAGGCTGCCACTTATACAAGGGTCTGTTTGACATCATAGAGTATTTGACAATATTTGACCATGTTCATATTATACAGTCAATTGATAATATTTGACAACTCAATTGGCATCCCAGGCCTACTTCCCAACTCCCTATTGGGCTTTGTTCTCTGGTAGAGCTGTGCTTGTTCTGTGACAAATATGCAACATTTTTCACGTGCATCACTGTTGAACTTGGCCTTTGTCACTCCATTTTAGCCTTCTGGAGCTTGATCCCCTGCAGTACATTTTAACTATCAATTTACTACCACAGGAGCACATAATCTATAATAAGATAAAGTAAGACTGTAATAAGACAAATATGCTGACTAGATGGTTAGGTACTAGAGGGGGGGGAAGTATTAAAAACCTTTGTCATGTGGTTATTTACTAAATAGTTTATAATTACTTTTTATTCTTGGGATTCTCAATATACTTTATCTTGGGGGGCAGGCATTTGTGATGGATAAGGGAGAGACTGGTGGGAGGGAGCATGCTCTCTTGCAGCTAGTTCTTGATCCCTTAACAGTGGTTCAGGGACAGACTGCAATCAGGGCCGGCGCTACCACTAGGCCAACTAGGCGGCTGCCTAGGGCGTATGGCTAAAGGGGATGCAGAAACGCTCCGCTCCTGCTTCGCCTGTGCCCCAGACCCACGCAGACACTCACCCTCTCCTCCTCCTCCTCCTCCTCCTCCTCCAGGAACGGACGAGGAAGGGAGGGCGCGGGGCCTGCGCTCCACTTTCCGTGACGTGTGTACGGAAGAGGAGGAAGATGGGAGCGAGCAAGCCTGATCTTGTGGCAGCAGCGGCGGCGGCAGCAGCGGCAGGAGCGTGCGAGGCGTCAGGCAGCCGGGGCTCGCTGCGCTTGGCGCGGATCTGGGCACGGAAGCCGAGCAGGAGAGCGGCCAGGCGGGCATGGGGCAGCAGCAGCAGCGCCCGTGAAGGCAGCTCCGCGCGGGGCTGCTCGCTTGGCGCCGAATCCCGCTCTGCCTCCTTGCCTCTTCCACCTCCTCCGGGCAGGCGGGCTTGCCTCTGTCCGCCAGGGCGCAGCTGGAGCGGCTGGTGGCTGCTGATCCGCCGCAGCTTGGCGCCTCTTCTCGCCTTCCTGCCTTCCTTCCTTCCTTCCTCCCTTCCCGGGCCGCGGAGGCTGGCGGCAGCAGCAGCAGGAGGAAGCTCGCTCGCTCGCTTGGCCGACTCTTCCTCGCTGCCGCTGGGACTGCTGCCGCCGAGGGAGGGAGGGCTCAAGTGGGGGGCGCGCTAAATATTTGAATTTGCCTAGGGCGGCAAACTGCCTTGCACCGGTCCTAACTGCAATACATCTTCACAACCCTATTTTGTTGTTTGATATACTCGTATAACATCATTAGCTGTGCAGCTCAGCAACTGATAGAGTACTGTTATACTAAAACTAGAGTTGCATCGTTATTGGGCCAATCCACAACCCATAATGTAAAAAAAAAAAAAAAAGCATTTAATTTTTTATCTCTACTGGGATCCATGGGATCCATGTCTGGAGTAAGACAAAGTTTAGAATTTTAAGAAATAAAATACATACATCTTCACATCCTTCGGTCTCTAAATTTTACACCTTTTAAGGAAGAGTTACACTGACATCCTTTATTTCTAAACATACCCATGATATGACAAAATAAATGTTTTATAATTGCAGGAGATGAAAAAAATAAACATAATGTTCTGCTCTCTCAAACTCAGGTGCATTAATCTGAGGAATTTCAAAATTCACAGCTATAATATTTTGTGATATTTGGAATCAATGCACATTGACTCCCTTTTGTTTTCCAATTAGTATTTTCATTATTAGAACCTGTTCCTCCCTCCCCCACTTCCTGGTCTTATTTGCTATAGAAAAGCACATATTTCAAGGCTCTCGGTAATACCCATTGCCTGAGCCAAGGTATCATGTGATTTGTTTCTCCCCCTATTTCCCCCATGATCAGTGTGTCTCTGCACATGCTGTTCAGTAAACAAACTTCAGGGAACCAGACCAAGCTAGTTCAGAGCAGGGAGTTCATTCACACAGAGCGCTTGGAAAGTGATGCCTTTGCACAGCCTTGACGTAGGGGCTAAGAGGGTGAAGAGTGGGGGTGGCAAAGTTAGTATTTGTGTTTTCATTAATGCTTTTTATAGCTGGGAGCCAGCTGTAGCTGATTAACATTTGCCTGTGACATCTATTAGCGTGCAGACTTCTTACGTAGGATTAAGGGCTACTGATGGAAACAGAGTTGTTAGTCATCGTACTGCTAGTTTACAAGAAGGCTCTTTGACTTGTCATAGATTATATATTAGAACAGTACACATCTGTTAGTTTAAGTTGCTCCTGCAGCCAAGGACACTTTTTACAGCACAGATAGCAAGACTTGCTGCATTACTTTTAATCAGATTAACTTTTTAGGAAATGCAGCTATAGGAAACTTTTTAAAAGTACTTCAGGTGGTTGTAAATTATACAGTTTATGAAATGTGTACAGTGTGCACTATGTATGTGTACATTATGCAGATAACAAATGTAGAGCCATAGGCTGCAACAAAACAATTTTGTTGCAATGGACTAGCAACTGAGATTTAGTTTCTGTTTGGGATCCTAAGACCTGGTTCACAAAGATACGTTAGTTTAATAAATCCTTAACATTAGCTCCTGCTCTTGGCTGGTGGAAGAGAGCAACGCTGAGATTGCTGGTCTCACAGCCTGCATATGATCCTTCTAGATCAGGGCTCTCCAACCTTGGATCCCCAGATGTTGCTGAACTACAGCTCCCAGAATCCTTTGCCATTAGCCATGCTGGCTGGGTATGCTGGGAGCTGTAGGCCAGCAACATCTGGAGACCCAAAGCTGGAGAGCCCTGCTCTAGATGCACTGGGTGAAAGATGTATAATGTGGCCATTCCAACTTGAATTGATCTTTGCTCCTGAGTATTGCTATCTGGAAGTCCATGACTTTTTCCTTGGGGCCTTTAACATACTACACTGCACTTCTCATTTAGCCTTTCACTCTTAAATAAATTATATTGTGATCTTAATCCTGACGTACACTTAGCAACATAACAGGTGCAGTTTTAACCCTACCCACCATGAATATTTAGTGATGAGGGAAGCTTGCAACTGCTGCTGCTCTGTCTGTCATTCAGCTTTCTCAGCACAGGGGACCTGAAAGAATGGAAAGATGGCTCAAATTACTATTCCTGAAGTCTGCAATGCAGTCTGCAATTTTGCCAACAGTGAAAATACTGTTAAATTGGTAATTATATGCATTTTGAGAGATAACACAGAAACTGACTTAGGGATCTAAATGTGATGCAGCTTAGAGCTTGATGTATTTCTCGTATGTTATAGATTGGTGGAACAGAGCCTCTTTTTGGAGGGGGGGGGGAGACGCTTGTTCCCAGAAAGTTCAAAATTGCAAATAGCAGGTGAGGAGGGAGTGGTGTGGAAGGGAGAATTTTCAGCAGAAAAACATTGCAAAGGGGAAGGGCTAACCTGCCCCCTCTGCACTGTGGTCCAAATTTAAATGTGTGAATTTGTGGTCCAAATTGGCGGGCTCCCATAAGTCATGTTTTTGTAAAGAAAAGGACATGGAGAATCACTACCAATGGATTAACATATATTATTAAAGTGCTGTTTCGCCCTGAATGAGATCTACAAGGGTATCAGCGGTCTGTGCACACCACATCATTCCTGTAATTAGAATTCAGCACAACTATTGATTCCTCCACATTTTGATACATTGGAGTAGCACGTGCTATGGAATGGTCTAAGTAAGAGGTGCTATTCTCTACAAATCAAAGGTGGGATTTTCAGGATGTTAATAAGGATCCTTATGTTTGCTGGAGGAAGTAAGCCTGTTCTGACATTTGCTTTAACCTCTGAATTTGATGCACTCATTCATTACTTTGATCTTTTGTTTGCTTTCCTGGTCCATCAACTTTAACATCAATGAGCAATAGACTGTAACAACTATGTACTGTGATATGATCTAGGAAGTAAATGAAGATTCCATTTACATCTCAGAATGTCATAGGTACCTTAGAACCATTACAGGCAGTCATGTCAAGACATGTCTAACAATTTTCAGTTTGTGGATTATCCTGTAGATCAATATGGCTCATGAACAGAGCAGTTATGATGCCCACTATTAAATACAGGTTGATCGCAATACATCTGCTTATTGAAAACAGAAATATCCACTGGAAAATAAAATTCACAGCAGTTGCCTTTAAAGAAAACTCTTTTTTTCTGTTGTAATAGCATTGCTTATGGCTGGTCTTAGATTACAGGTCTTCCATTGCTAAATTTTCAATTTTTCCTGATTTACGTATTAATGAAAAATGAAATAGCGACAGAAGTTTCCCTCTGCCAGCTGATATTTATTTCTGATGTTTTATTAATGTCAGTTGGTATTGGTAAGGGAGTGGAATAATTTCCAATCCCTTACCAATCTACAGTTAACAATTCTACCCTTACCAATTCTGCAGTGAGGTTTCTCAGCTTTTAGAAATGGAGGGAGCCTTTTTATCCACAGGTGTTTTTTTTCTTTCTGTTTGATTTCTTGTGCCTTTTGATAGTTCAGATCTAACATGCTTATGTAACATGCTTTTATACCTTTTTCTAACTTAGGGCACAATCCAAAGTGGTTTAAACCTTGGGTTATCATAATTTGCAAACTTGCAACTGTGTGTTGTTTTGCCAGGTTACAGAGGTGGCTGGCGGGCAAAAGCCGGGGGGGGGGGAGCCCCAGCTGCTCAACAGGCAGTACTGCTCTCGCTCTCCCTTTGTCCGAATTAACACTAATGGCGAAGTCTGCCTGGCAACCCTAGTCAGGCAGATATGCTCCCCTCCCCCACCTGAAACTCAGCACTGCTCCTGACAGCCCTGGGTGAGTTTTCAAGGACTAGTTACAGAATGAGACACCTCAGTGGCCAAACTGCATGCACCAAGCTATCTACAACCACCCCTCTGAGGTAAAGAACTTTAGACCTCTGCAGGTTACTCTTTAGTAGTTGTGGGGCTAGGGGGGAGGTCTCTACATTTCTGCTGTGAGTCACCTGTGATTTTTCCATTATGGTCATTCACTTGTTTGTTGGGTTCTAGGGGCATGGTTGCTATGATTGGTCTAAAGTGGAAATAATGGACTCATGTTTTCTGTAATGTTTGAAGCAGCCCTTTAATTCTGATCCTCTGAAACATTGTTTCCCAACTATATCAGTGTACAGTAAAGAGGCGAGTGCACCTTTCTGTTTATGTTTGGCTGGGCACTTCATGATTTGCTATTGAGACAGAAGGTTATTTTAAATGTTTGTGTATTCACTAGTTGTGGGTTTATACAAATGTGATAATAAAGAAAAGCATATTTAGGAATGATAGGTTAATATGAGAAGAATATGTACTTGTCTCAAAGGTATATTTCTTTCATGTTACGGACTTGTTCAGAATACCATGCTTGAATTTTCAAACTACTCAAACAATGTTCCTGAGAGACATAGAAAATGTTTTTATGTCCAAAAGGTATCTGGTAAGCTATGAGGTGGTTTGTATGTAACACCAATTGCATGTAACACCAATTGCATTAAACAACCCAGGAACTGGCATGGGAGCAAGTGAGTGCTCTGTCTCCTGCCTGTTCACCACTTCCACTTTGAATCAGGTTTCTGAAACACCACAGGAATGCCCCATACCTGGGTTGTTGTCATGACGTGTGAACCCACCACTCTGGTTTGTTTAGGGTTAAACAACCCAGAGTTTAAACCCAGCAACAAACCATGGGTTAAAACTCTGGCTTGTTTAATCCTAAACTGGATTTGCATGTCATGATTTATAAATGTAAAATTGTACATTTCAGTCATTACGTAACTGAGAGGCAAACAGGGGCTTCTGTAGGCACTAAAGAGCAGCTTTAAGTACCGTACTTTTAGGAAATATAATGCAATATAAACATCGAAAACTGGGAAGCTCTGGCCCATGAACGATCTAAATGGAGGTTGGCCTTTCACAAAGGTTCCATGGACTTTGAAGAAGCCCGAGTGCAAGGTGAAAGGGAGAAACGTGCTAAGCGAAAAGCACGTCAAACGAATCCTTTACAGGACCATCTTCCATCTGGTAACCTGTGTCCTCACTGTGGGAAGCTGTGTGGATCTAGAATTGGCCTCCACAGTCACTTACGGACCCATCGCTAGAGTCTACACAATTTTCTTTAGAATTTTCCTCCTTTTAAAATCTCCTTTTTGTAAATTTTTATCCTGGAAGACAATCTTACTCGGTCATGATGATGATTATGATGATGACTTTTAGGAAAAGGGTAGTAAGTTTTATAGATGTATAATGCATAATGGTCTGTTTGCCATCCCCATCCCATAGTTAATAATTAAAATAATTTACATTATAGGACTGAATTCCCTGTTTATTTACAAGTTTTCATAAGATCTATAACGTAATATCCTTGTCACAGTTTAAATTTTATTTGCTGGGTTAGTCTAATTTACTCTTCCAGATCCTTTTCGTAGACATAAATCTCTTCTCCCCCGCCCCCATGCAGTTGTTCCTGTGACCATTACATCAATAGAATGTCTGTGTAAATGTTATTTGTAACATTTGGGTATAGAATGGGTATAGAAACTCATTGCCTATACTTATTCCTCTACCACATGAGTTGCAGTCAGTGCTGGGTGGCCTAATGCTGGCCCTGAGCAGAGCTCCTGCTCCATGATACTTGCTGGCACAACCATGTTATTATGCTGCTCCCTCCCCCAACACAGGCACATCAGGAGCAGGGCCATTATAATTAACATGGCAGTGCTGACAAATTAAGGCCCGCTGTGTGGGCGCTGGCCATCCCCACTCCCTGCTGCCACCCTGCCAAGCAACATTAAATGCAGTGGTGGAAGCAGTATGATTTTGTCCCAGTTTCAATTGAGGAAAACCAGCAATACTCAGGAGGAGAATATGTTATGAGGGAGAGTGTTAGAAACAGTAACAGTAAGTACTACCAACAGGAACTTTAAAGTACCTTTAAAGACAAATGGTATACAAAGGCTTGATTGTGCTGCATATCCATCCCCACTCCCTTTTACAGGACCATTTGTCCCCTGTGAAAGGGGGAATATTCTGCAACTTTGGATGGTGAGAAAATGTAAAGAATGTTCAGTCTTCATTTTCAGTCTTCATTTGAGTTGCTCAGTTGCTCCTGGCTGCACTGTGTTCTTGGGACAGATTGTCCCTGGAATGACACTAGGTCTTGAGGTAGTGTCATTCCCAGGGGCATTCTTGGGGGTGAATGATGGTTGCCCCCAATGACTACAGTTGGGACAACCATCTTTTTTCTCCCAAAATGCGCCTCGGAAAGATGCTAGGTCATGTAATGATGTAACGTTGTTTCCAGGGGCATTCTGTCCCAGGAATGTGATGCAGGTTGGATGCAACCAAGCCACTGCTTGAAGTGGCTGCAAAGTTCTTCATTTGTTTGAAGAAAAGTGGGGAGGGGGAAATACCTTGATCACCTCGTATTTTAAAGGTAAGACCAAACATTCTTTAAATTCAACCACCACCTGAAGATTAATACAAATTAGGAGGCCACCCCTCCAATCTATGAATTTTGGCTTGGACAAATACTTTAGCTCAGCACTACACAATTGTGTTCCTGTCAGATTTTAGTTTCTAGGTATGAGAACTAGTATTAGTCAAGGGCTGCTTCCCGAAGAAGCTTTTAGCCTGCAGTCACCCTGCCTCAAACATTTGTAACCTTCCCATGTTTTCCCACCATTTCTTTTGTCTTTTTTCTTACCAAAAACAGTCAATTAAGGAGAGAAATATGGAGTGGCACAGTGGCTTATAGCACTAGGAAGCACCTAAGGAGTATCATTGCACCAGGTTGTCCCAATGAATGAGAGATGCCTAACGGGTAACATTAATGTATCTTTGCACCAGCTTATGTTGATGGAAGATTATACTGGTGTGCTGTTTTGCTCTCATCATATATCATGAGGAAAAGCTGATCTGAAAGTTTGAATGAAGTTTAAACTGAATCTATTGGCAAGAAATCTAGATATCTGAGCAAGAGAGATCCACATAGAACAATATCTTTGTTGAACCACTAAGAGCATTTAAAATACGATGGAGTTTTGAAACGGGATTTTTCTTTTCACCTGGGACAGCTGCCAGAGTGAAAATTAATTTTAAAAACAAAGCAAAAACAAACAAGCATCTAGCTGCGTGCATGAGAACGAAAGAGGGGTTTTGATTCGGATATGTGATTCCAACTTCAAAAAAATGTTTGCAAGAAACAATCAAGAGAATTGATCCAAATAGAGAAGATATTCAGCAAGCCAAAAACTGTTTAGTTGTTCAAATCTTCTGGTCTTGCAGTTTACAGCAATAAGAGTTTCAGTGATAGAGAGAAAGAGGGGGTTTAATGTTAAAGAACTTTGTAGTTATAGATTTCATAGATTATAGAGTTGGAAGGAGCCTACAAGGCTATCGAGTCCAACCCCCTGCTCAATGCAGGAAACTAGAGGGAGGGGTCTCCCTCTTCAAAGCAACTGGCTTTGTAGTTCATGTAGCAATCAAAAAATTTCATCAAGAGTAAGGGGTTTAAGATTAAAAAACCTTTTGTGCAGCTGGCTTTGTGCGCACATGCTCAGAATCTCACAAAGTCTTGTTTTACTGTACAAACTGGAGAAGAATGGGTCATTCCATGTAACCAATGAATTTACCTGATCGTCACCGATTTTGAAAAAACTTGGTGAACTTGTTGGGTCTGCTGAGAGAATAAGCTGCTCCAAAAATTAGACTTCTGGGACAAAAACATTTGGAGATATGGCAATCAAAAATATGAAGAAAAATGTTAATTTTTGGGTGTCGGACAACATTAAAATTACAGTAATTCCAGTTCTACAGAACCTAGAAAGTTAATCATGGTGTTGATGGAAAGCCTTTGAAATGCTCTTTCATTTGATATGTAACATAAATGGTTTTTTGGAATAAATATATATTCAAGGTCAAATAGTAAAATTTGACCTTGAATTCTGCAAAAACTAAAAAAAATTCTCCATGATTTTTCTTTTAGTATTTCATCTGACAGTGCTTAATACATGTACCAATTTTCAAAATGGGGTTCTTAACAGAAAACGAGTTACATCTTTTGGGGCACTCTGTGTGTATGTGTCATAGTTCATTGCTATTGCTATTGCTATCTCACTGTACATATCTTAAGAAAATATGCATTATCACTTAGGTTTTGAATAAAATATTGTGCACAAGTACAAGCTACCCTGTCATAATTGTGCAGCTCTGAATTAGGTATTCTTTTTCACAATAGCATACTTCTGACATTTTGTGTAGAATATACTTCCTCTGGGTGGTCATTCTGGTATGAAATCAATGAAAGAATATTTCCAACTGAAAGCAAATTGCTTAAGATTTGGTGAAATTGTTCTGCTTATTAAAAAATAAGTTGCAGGGCCTATTGTTTTCAGAAGAATGAGGTTTAAAATATGTACCGTACTTTTAAAAAGGTACTCACCAGTATGCTTGGGGAAAACATGTTCATTTTATTTTTTTCAGATAAATATACAGAAGTTTGACCTTGAATAATGACAAAAAACTGTTCGGAACCCCGTTCTGGAAATCGGTACATATACTCCTTTTGTTTTAAATAACGTTTAACATCCCTGGAAACATGTATTTGATTTCAAAATGGGACTCTTACTAGCATAGTTATTTTGATTTACTTAGATGTGGGCTTGAAAAACCATTATTGTGCATAGATGAGATTTTCCATTTTACTTTTATATATGCTGATCAGATTTTATGCAGTTCAAATATTACTTGCTAACATTTTGTTAACAAGTCCTAAATTAAGGAACTTTTCATAACAGTAGTTTCTAGTCTTGAAGTTGCTGCTTGACACTCTTTGTCTGTTAGTGTATAGAAGTGCCCTGTTGGGCAACAAGGATCAGCTTTTGTCAAAACATCTGAAGATGGTATCCATAGGACATCTTGTTTATCTGGATACATAAATGATTTTGCTGGTCCAGCTGGATGAAGAAAGCTCACTAACACTTCTGCTCTCTGATCATCTGTTTGTGAAACACAACCTAACCACCATTGTGAGATATAAACGCATGTAACAAATCCTCGTATTTCTTGCAATTCCAGTTCTCCTTCTTTAATAGTCACGGTCTCTTTTCTGGATTCACATTGAAATGAATATCTTTTAGTAGCAACAGTGTGTTTTGTTAATGGAATTACAGCGTGAATGTTCTGTGTCCCAGGAATCGTCTTGAATTCTCGAAGCAACATTTCAGAAGCTTTTCTTCCAGTTCATAATCTTTACTTGTGGTGTATTGAAATGCAACCTGTGTGATGTTCTCCTTTGCCCAATCAAAGAGCTGACGAGGGGTCATGATTTGTTTTTCATACGGATGCTGCAAACTTGCTCGAGCAGCTAACCTTTTCATAGTGCCACCCAAACCATCACAAGGCCCTTTTCCATGCGATGTGGCAAAGAAGTGCCATTCTGCATCGATACCGAAATCTGACTTATGCTTACTTAAGTTGTTGAAGTTTTTACCGTTTTTATACTGTGCTGCTGCACCATCAGGGAAATAATAGATCTTAGTTATGCTACCTGTAGAAATGGTGTGCAGGAATTCAACAATTTGAAAAGTCATGAACACATTGCAGCAGAAGTGGGGTCAATACTTGTCACGGCTTCAGGCCTGCCTTTTTCTTATCAGAATCTGTGAATAAAGCTTGATTTAATGTAGACATCCAAAGAGATATATCTCTGTGAAGGTTTGAGGCCTACCCATGCCTGGTTTGGTTTCAGCCTGAAGGCCCCGGAAGCTCCGGAAGGGAGGGGGCGGGCTTAAGTTTAATTTCCCTCCAAAAAATTCTGTTTTAAGTGTGTATAAGGGGGTGAAGTTATTGTTGGGAGGTACTGTGCATGTATAAGAACATTCACATCTTCTGAACTGTTCGGAACCCCGTTCTGGAAATCGGTACATATACTCAAGGTAAACATGGGTTATCTGAGGGAAAAAATCAGCAAAAAAAAAACATTTGGTTTTTTTGGAATTCAAGGTCAAATTAAAGAAACTATGACCTTGAATATTTTATTTCACATGCATGCTTCATGTTACATATCATATAAAAGGGTAGTTTGAGAGCTTTCATATGACACCATGATTTACTTTCTAGGTCAATTCTGAAGGAAGTTATGATACTTTTTGTGTAGTCACAAATGCTGAAAAATCGTGTTTGGGGCATTTTTTGAGCACACTGTACTTCTGAACCGTGAGGTATAATGACCTATAATTTGGTGTATGTTCATTTCTCATGCTGGTCTACCAGTATGCCAGATTTTTAAAAATCGCAGATGGTGAGGAAAAAATTTTTTTTTGGGTTGATTTTACATGGAATGACCCAAATGGGAGAGAACACCACTTTGTACGATTGAATCTTACTATGAGCTCAACAAATCCATAGTCCATATGGACTTAGCAGAGATGGCAAAATTGACTTGTTTAATTAGAGAATTTTTTAAAATCTTCATTCAAGAAAGACTGGAAACCTCTGCTGGACTTCTTGGGGAGGAGGGAAAGTGACTTAATAATTTTGGGTTTTGATTTTTGAATATTGGTAAGGTGATAGAAATTCTTTCTGTGTAATTAAAAATATGGGGTTTGGAGTAAGATTTAAAGGAGTAATTAATCAATTATATGCCCATAATATTACAAATGTAGTGGTAAATGATGGTATTACGGAACAAATTTCCTTAGACCGAGGAACTAGACAAGGATGTCCCCTTTCCTCTATTTTGTTTGCATTAGTGATGGAAATACTAGCAAATGTAGTAAGAGAAGATAGAAATATTATAGGGATGGGGGTTGGAGATCAAATTAAAATAAATTTATTTGCAGATGATACTTTATTAACAATTAAAAATCCAATTTAAACAATGGATAGGTTGGAGAACCACTTGAAAGAATTTGGAAAAATAACTGGGCTACAGATGAATTGGGGTAAATCCAAGATTTTACTGTTTAATTATAGTAAAAAAGAGGAGAGTGAAATGTTAAAGAAAAAATATAACATTAAAATTACAAATGTAATTAAATATTTAGGAATAGAAATTACACAAGATATTGATAAAGTAGGAGAACAAAACTTTAGAAAGTTAAAGATAGAGGTTAAAAATAAAATAGAGGAGTATAAAAGAATTGGACTTTCTTGGTTTGGCAGAATAGCGTTGGTAAAAATGAAGATATTGCCTAAAATAAACTTTTTGTTTAGGATGTTACCAGTAAAGATTATAGAAAAAGAAATTAAAGATTGGCAATCAATTATTAATGAATATTGTAATGGAAGGAAAAGATCAAGGATTAATAAATATAGTTGGTATAAAGCGCAAAAAATAGGGGGTTTAGGTCTTCCTAATATAAAGTGGTATTATTTAGCCAACCAAGTAAGACATATTTTGGACATTATAGCAGGGAAAGACAAAATGTGGTTGGAACTAGAATCACGAGAATTAGGAAACATGATGGTGAATATATTATTTAAGAAAAATATAAATAATATTATAAAAGGACTACAAAATCCCTTTTTGAGGAGTATGTTAGAGAGTTGGAATAGCACGAGGAAAATTTTTACACCAGAGGTATCCCCGTTAACTCCGGTAGTGGCCATGGAGGACTTTCCAGAAAATGTAAGACATCTAGAAGCTATATTAAGGAGAAAAAAGGTGATTAAATTAATGGATTGGGTGGAAAAATTGAAGACTAGAGAACATATAATAGAAATAGTAGGAAGAGAGAGAATATCATGGTTAAATTCAATGCAATTGGAATTGTGGCTTAAAGAAGTGGAGGACAAGAATGGACAGCGAAAGAGAACTAACCAATTTTGAAAAGATAGTTTTGACTAGAGAAGCTATAGAAGGTAATGTTTCAACAAGAGGCGCAACAAAGGCTTTATATACGATGTTACAAAATGAAGAAGAGCATAAAGATTCTCTTAAAGTGTTCTGGGATAATGAATTTGATGAGGAAATATCGAAACAAAGTTGGAAAAATATTTGGGATAGACGAATTGTAAGAGTTATGTCAACTAGGATAAAAGAGAACTTTTATAAAGTCGTATGGAGATGGTATTTAACTCCAGTAAGATTAAATCGGATAGATAAAAATTGCTCCGCATTGTGTTGGAGAGGATGTAATGTAAAAGGTACGTATGCCCACATGTGGTGGAGCTGTAAAAATGTTCTGGAATTTTGGCAGAAAGTATTTGCAGAAATATCAGAAATAATTGGAATGGAATTAGAAGTCTGCCCAAAATTAGCATTGTTAACAATTACAGAAAAGTTAGTTTGTTTAAAAAATACAAAAGAATTGATTGTGAATTTGTTAACAGCAGCAAAATTAATGATAGCTAGGAATTGGAAGGTTCAACATGTGTTTTCAATTAATGAATGGTATACAGAGGTATGGGATATCGCGTTAAATGATAAATTAACTTGTAATATTAAGTGTCAAAAAGGACAATTGGAGAAAGACACCTTTGTGAACATTTGGGCCAAATTTTTGGATTATGTGTTGGTAAAGGGGAGGGGGAACAAACCTTGTCAAGATTTGTTATATTTTTGGAATATAGAATAATAGCTTGTATATACACACACACACACACACACACACACACACACACACAAAATTGGGGTGAGAAATATAACTTGGTCCCAAGAGGTGGGGGGGTGCACAATGTTTATGTTGTATTTTTTGTTGTTGTATTCATTAGTAGTTGTAAGATGTGAAAAATTAAAAATTTAATAATAATAAAAAAAGAAATTCTTTCTGTGAAAATAGAGGAAACTTAGATTGGATAAGGATTGGTAATGTTTGTCAGACAATGAGGCGGAAGCCAAATATGATTTGTTTTTGTTTTGGAAAATTCAGTAAAAACAAAACAAATCCATATTCCAAACCAATGAACTACAGACTGGTGTGACATCACAGAATAGAATATGGCTGATTCTTTACAAGACCTTATTTCTCTCAGAATCAGTACTTTGCCATTGTCCCTAGCATGTGGTACTACTACTGCCCTAGTATGTGCTACTGCAGGTATTCTCCTTCAGATAAGAGATAAAATCCAAGTCTAAAAACTACTCATTCTAAATTACTCATGCAGTTGGGATATGAGTTAACTGATGATGTTAACAAAATGCCCTTGTCCAATTCTAATTTGTGTGATTACCTTCAGACTCCCTCAATTCCCTCTGTAGCTTAGATTAGATATGGCATTCTTTGCTTTTGTGTTAAGCCTTTGGCTAGTAGTAAATATACCTGTTTTTCAGTACTGATAAAGGGAATCTCATTCCAGTCATAGAAATACTGATTATGTGGCTGGAGCAGAAAAGCCAAATGAAGATCTATTCTGAAGATAGTTTGTCAAGCTCTTTGAGGTCTTTTGTGATGAAAAGGCCTATATAAGTGTGAGGCTGCTGTTGATTAACTTTGTTTATCATTCCTCCTTATGCTCACAGCAGTTTAGATGACGTCTCTCACCTTTTTAAAAACAGAGGGTGTTTTTTTTTAAAGAGATGTTAAAATAGAAACAGTTCTTATTATACAAAATTATATCAAATGCTGTATTTAACATATTTGTGTTTTCAAAATTCATGCATGTGTCTTTCACCAGCTGAAAGGGTGGTTGAAATCTGTGAAAACACCAAAACGTTTGGTGCCAAATCTGCATATGATCATAATGGGCCAGACATCACCCTGTTTTTCTGTCCAGTTGTGCCTGTCATGTCAATGCATAGCTATATCCGATCTTTAAGTTTAAGATAGGACTTTGTCTGAAGGGAGTGCTAGATCCTGCCCTCTAACTATGAAATAACATCACGGATTTGGGTTCTATTGGTTACGTACCTAGTGCACTTCTAAAAATTACTCTCCAGGTAATATATGAAATACATTTTTACTGGTATTTTCTGCCTTAACAAGACATTGGAATAAGTTCTGATCAGTGCTAGAGACAAACATGGCTAACAAATAGTTGTTAAAACTTTTCAGAAGATGATCCTCAACTGCTTCCCCCCCCAGCATGCCTCTGTGCTGCACATCTTTTACACAAGGCACAGTGCTAATCCAATCAAGTCTGCAAATGCTTCCTCCATTACCATTTTAAAACTGAAGTTTAGGATAGGGTTTAACACAACGCCCTTACTCAGAAACCTGTTTTTCCTCTCTTTTAAAACACGCACGTACGCACACACACCTGTGCATGTGCATACACACACACACACACACACATACCATTATTGCAACCTGAAAACTCACATAGTGTTTTGTAAATATTGCTTAGTCCTTTAATAAAGGGGAGGTCTCTGGTTTCTGTTAGGAGTGATACAGCCTGATCCTGCCTGTTTACTCAGAAGTAAGTCCTGCTAAATTTAGTTGGAATTACTCCAAAATAAATGAACATAGGATTGCAGCCTCATGACTAATATAGTCTTGGATTTAGGAGATCTGTACTGAAATCCCTTGTCACTAATTGGCTGTGGGTAAATTAACTCAGTCTTGGTTTTTTATCTGTAGAATAGTATAATAAAAATATTAGTACTAATACATTTTGGGCTGTGTTCCTCAAATTGTAGAGCATGATCTTTTGCTAAGGAGTAGGTGAGGACTAGAAAATGGTTTGCTGTAGAGGCACAAGGGTTCCATTTTAGGCCTTGTGCCATGGAGGTGGGGGCTCCTCCCTGCATGCCACAGCTGGGCAGCTGTGAGAATAGCTCAGGAGAATAGTGTGTCTCACTGTCTTTGCCCGGGATGGTATCTGTGGTTCCATTACTGATGCAGGAGGTAATAGGACAAATCAGTAACGGACAGGAAGAAAACCAAGGTTGTTGAGTTTTGTTGGGCCACAAGAGAGTGTGTGTGTTGTGGGAAACTTTTTCTGGGAGTGTTCCTCATTCCTAGTAGGGCAAGGTTTTTTTGATCACAAACCCAACTGTCTCCCATCAGACTATTCTCACATCCTATTTCCATTTCTACCTTGATGTAGCAAAATCATGGAACTGTTTCTATTATTCCCCTCTTACACACCAAGGACCTTAATCTTCATTAACTGTGTGTAGAAGCACTGTGCGTTTTGTGTCTAGGGAAGAGGTAGCCATGCATACATGTCAGATAAAATCACAGTGGAGTGAGAGCATTTGCTACCAAGCAGTGCTCATTTGCATGTCATTTCACTTGCATTTTGTGCGAGTGAGAGCTTGAAAGCCCTTCACTAAGTCCAAACAGTACCCATTGAGACTTGATTCTAAATAACTAGAGAGTGACCTCAGACTACATCCACCCATTTGCTTTTATGCATAGCAGTGCAGAAAAGCAAATGTGTTGAATGGGAGCATGCTGTTTAAATAGCTTCACAGAGTGCTCCAAGGAAATCCTAACTTGTGTTGCGGTGACTGCTTGTACATACCGGGGAGATGCTTAATATTGCCCATTACCTATGATAAAGTACAAGTTTAAAGAGTAATGGTGGTGGGTGGCCTAGTGTGGCTGCAGTTTATTTATTTGAACGTATATATGCTCATATTTTACCCCACTTTTCAGTTCTAGGGCTTGCATGGTCTTAAATATATGGAAGAAAGGTGGTTAGAGAGGGTATACTTGTCTGGGATGAGTTTGCACACATATAGGCTGCGTTCACACATAATGCTAAGCCATAGCTTAAATTAGCCATGGTTTATATTAATCATGGTTTGTTAGCCATGAACTGTCTTGCAGAAGAGCAAACAAACTGCAACTTGTTCTGCCTATTTCTGGTTTGTTTTGCCAACCTTCAGAGCAGTTTCATTTTCTTGCTTGGTGCCTCTGTTTCAGGGCAGGCAGCAGGTCAAACAAGCCAAGGATAAGCCACAGGTCTGGGTTTAGATAGCACAACAAGCAATGATTTAAGGAACCAGACTTTGTAAGCCAACAAGAAACCATGACCTGATTCACATGTAACACCAGCCCATCGGTTTAAAAACTGAAGGGTTGCCTGCACAAGTGGGAACCCATTTTTAAACCAGTGGGTTGTCATTATGTGCAAACAACTACAAGCCAGATATCAACAAACCACACCGGGGCTTAGCATTATCTGCAAACCAGACCATATAGTACTGCAGAAAGCTGTGACTGTCACCCTAATCATATGATTAGAAAAATCACAGCTGCAAGATCATTTGGGCCCTTAGAATGTACAGCTATTAGCAATTCACACTGTTGTCATTAGTGCCTAAACATCAAACCAAAAATGTGGAGTTTTATTTAGGACAGAAGAGATTTTCGTATATAAAGTAACAGTTTGATCATTTATGTGACTTTAAAAATGCTTTATGCATTTTAACCACCAAGTTAAATCTTAAAATAACTGCTTATTAATCTATTTTAAGTTGTTATATCAGCTTATTAAATTTTAGTCCTAATTTTTTTAAATTCCCTTTCAGTCTAATATTCCTTATTTTCCAGAAATTGGAATTACATAGCATGGAGAGAAGCCATCATTAACTAATGAAGAGGTACAAAGCGGCTTCATCATACAAGAAAATCCATTCAATTTCATTTTGTAGCTACTTATTCTTCAACTGTGTATCCAAGGACAAAATGGGAACATACTTGTTTACTTCAAAACAGAAAAATCAACATTACATGTTCAGTAACTATGGACAATGTTGGATTATTCAAACATTTATCTGTAACTAGCATACTTTACAGTTGTATGCTGTCATAGGCCTGGATCAGAGTGAACTGTGACCTTCCAGAGGTTGTTGGACTTCAATTCCCATCAGCCCCATCCAGCATGACCCATGGCTGGGGATGATGGGAGTTGTAGTCTAATAGCATCTGGAGGGCCACAGGATCCTCACCCCTTGTAGATCATACACAGTTGGCATATGGTCATATAACAGATACAGATATTAAATCAATAAATACTTAAAATATATTGCAATTAACAACTTCAGTGCCCTCTTTGATTTTTTGTATAATTACTACTGTGAATTTGTTAAGAGTCGGCTAAAGAGCATCCCAGTCCTTATTAAAAGGTCCACATTCTTTGCTAGATGTTGGGATTGGGGGTTAGAATGTAATCTCCATTGCCTGACTGTTTTCCCACACACATTTTATTGATTTATCATGTATTTATATATCTATTACAAACTTTTCAAGAGGAAAGCCTTTTATTAATTCCAACACTTATTCTGCCTGCAAGACACATTGGTTTGGCACCATGTTAAGTCAGTTTTAGCAAAACAAACAGAAAACATAAACCTTAGTGCATGCAGATAATAGAAACTTTACATATTGGACTGATTTGTGGCAGGGTGTTGCTGAGAGTAAAATAAAGTTGAATTCAGTAGGGAAAAGAAACCCTCGTTTCATGTGCAAACTGAACTGTTCAGTTTAACATCTCATCAAATTAAAAAAAGGTAAACAAGATTAACTGTTTACTTGAAGTGAGCAGAAGTCTGGATGTTTTTCTGAAGAAGAACACAATGTACTGTTGTATCTTGTTTCCAGAGTGGTGTTTATCATAATTCCTTGTGCTGTGGTTGGTAGAGTGCTGAGAAGGCACTCCGCCCACTCATGGCTCCTTCGTTCGTGTGCCCTCCCTCCCTTTCTCCCTCTCTCTCCCATTGAGGCCTCACTACGGGATTGTAAGGCTGAGCGAGCTGTCCTGTGTCAGTTTTGCTGCCTGTCATGAGCCGACATTGACCTAGAATAAAATAACAGAGGCCATTTCCTGGAATTCTCGATGGGCTGCTGAGAACTGCTACCATAACTTTTGTAAACAGTCTACTCAAATACACACACAGCTCTCTCACTCATAGGCATGCACCTATGAAACAGAGCCAAGGAAAGAGTGGAGAAGTGAAAACAATTGAAGTGTGTGTATTCAGAGAGGAGGAGGGGAAGAGAACCAGCATTAGAAACCCAAAGAAGGAATTGTGTTTTTTGCCAAATGAGGATCCCCAGCACATCCCTTCTCTTATGCTTTCTTGCTCTGTTTTATCTATAGCTAATTTTGCTGAACAGTAGGGTATATTTTTAGTTCCGTTTCAGTGGGATGGTGTTACATTAAACAGTAGAAAGAATATCGTCCCAAATGTAGGCACCATTCCATAATCAACTTTGTTATATTTCACCTGCTTTGTATAATCATTGAAGCTGTGATGTTTTGTTTGTGTTTGCTTTAGGTTACTGAGATCATTTCTTGAATATTCTTTCATTTTTCAAAATATATGAACTCCTTTTTTTTTTTTTTAAGTTCTAGATTCGTGGTATGTTTACAAATTATTTTAACATCCCATTCATAGATTTCAGAGGGTGGTCGAGTAAATACTAATGAATCCATACTTGTCTCTGCAGACATATTGCTTCTGGTTATCGAAAGGTGAAATCTTCCAGTATTGATAAAAAAATTACCTATTCATCAGTACAATTTTATTTGCATTATTGTTGTTTTAATAGAATTTTTGAAAATGCATGTTTGCATTGACTCAGAAAGAACTGGTTTTTGTTACATTTGTCACAAGCTAAGCTGTCAGAAACATAGATCTTTGGAATTTTCCCGCATGAAGGTGTTCACTGATTCTCCATGCCTTGATCCAACTGGCCAGCTTCTTCACCTGGGGAAATTGGACTTAACAATGTTGCTCAGGAACTATAGATACCCCTTCACACACATACACACACGGCATGGCATCATTGTCCTCTCCCCCAGACCAGTTTGGCAGAGAGAGAGCCTGGTCCTTCCCAGGCTGAAGACCCCATCGATTACTCTGCTGGCTTCTGCATCATTGATTTATCATTTCTTGATGGGAATGGTGCCTGCCAGGCTGTAAGTGATATACAGCTCTTTTGCACACAGCCTGAGGCACCCTGATTTATGACTGCCACCATTTCTCAGTTGAACAAGAGGAACTAAAAGAGTTGGAGGTTAAATCTCAATCTAGGAAGAAGCAACCACTAGCTAAATCCTCAGTCTCTGCTGAGTAAGTTCCATCTGTTTTCCCCTTATCTCCCCCTTGGTCAAAGCACATAGTGTGGAAGTGCAGCCTGGCACACAGGGAAAAGAAGCTTGAGTTGTCAAAAGTATGCAGTCAACTCTACATTACAAATTAAGTAGCTTTATTAAGATTAGAGATTGAGATGTAAGGTACAAGAGGTAAAATAGGAACTAAACAAAAACAAAACAAAAAATTCACTCTAACAAAACTAGGCGATAGCTAAGAGGTCTTCAGCTTACATGCATCAGCATGGGTTTCTCATGCTCAGAGGAAAGACAAATTTTCATAAGGGATTATCCCCATTTTTAATCCTGTGGAATTAGGGGAGAGGGCTGATGCGAGGAGGACTTCCAATCAGGTATGGCATTTGGGCTTGGACAGAGTTTTGACACTTGGGGCATGGCAAAACTAATATACATGTAGATGGGCCATTGGTTCCATCAATAGCCGAGGAAGGTATACCGTAAGTAAAATGTTAGAACTAAGAGATATTTCCAGTCTATTCCTGGTAGACAGAACCATGAAGTGGAAATTCTGGCCTGTGTTTATGGAAGATGCTTGAAATATGATGGGCATGTTGCTATGTAATGGAAGCTAGACCATTGTGCCAGGTATATTGGATTTGTAAAGAGAGAATAATTTTAATCTCAGGACTTTCTCCTTCCATCCAAACCTACTGACATCCTTTACCCAGTCAGGGCTGATACCGGTGGAGGGAGATGCAAAGTACGGTAATCTATCCTTGGCCCAAGTGGAAGATCACGGGAGGGCATGGGATTTGTGGGTCCAAAGTTATTACTTGGATGGGAGCCCCCTCCTCTAGTTTCCTGCATTGAGCAGGGGGTTGGACTCAATGGCCTTGTAGGCCCCTTCCAACTCTATGATTCTATGATCTTAAGTCAGGCAGAAGTGCATGTAAGGAGCATGTGACTATGTTTGTGTATGTGATGGGCAAAAATGATTTGTAATTTAAAAGTATTGGCTAGCGCTTCTACATTATAGCTTATCCTTGTTATTATCCATGTATGTATTTCAAATCATCTAAAAATTAGTAGAATTACTTACCAAAAGTAAGCATCCTGCTTTGGGATTATTTTATAAAATAATTATTTTATAAAGCAGGTAAGAAATTCATTCATTCATTAAATAAACAAATAAAAGAATATCTATAAGTGTTAGAGCTCAGACTTAATATAGCTTTAAGTAGACATAAGGGATTTATCATGTAGGTAAATGTTTATGAATAGGAAAATCCATATCGGGATACAATTAGATTAAAAAGCAACTACCAGATTTAGGAAACCCAGCATTGCTGTGCTTAAAAATACTTATGTCTTCAATGTATTCTATGAAAAATAATAATTATAACCTCTGGCTTCCACTCTACACTTGATAGAAGTATGTTTCCCAGCCACATGCTTATTCTTTATTGTATTTACCATGTTTAGTTCCTACAGGCAGTAAAATATAAAAGTCTTTGTCCATGTGTGAGTCCTGTTGACTGGCCTACATACCATAGTAGTTGTTTGTGTGGGCTTCTATTCTTCAAGGCATAGAAGTATACAAAAGAGTGAAAGAAATCTTATTAAGACTTGCCTGCACAAGTTTGGTAAGTAGATTAATTAACCCATGTTTTAGGGGTGAGAATTTAATACTTCTTAATTGAATCCACGTAAGATCCCACATATGCCCCTTAATTCAGTTTGATTAGCTTTACCTTAAACTAACTCTAAATGCACAGGCTCAGCACCAATTCTAGGATATTGGGGGCCCTCAGTCAGTCAGTCTGCTTATTCTGTCAGAGGTTGGGGCTTGCAAACTGAGATTCTCTAATGCTGTTAGGACAGTGGGTCCTTTGCCAGTCTTGGGGAGGGGAGGCTTGGCAAATACCCAGCCTCATCACCCTCTGGAATTGACCCTAGCCCTGCACAGGGTTAAGCTCATTTGAGTGACTCAGTGGTTCAAAGCAAAAGTTAAGCCCCCAGGTTCCACTGCTTCCTGAACACTTCAAAGAAATTGTATTCACTGTTTGCATTCTTCAGACATGCAGTCCAGTATCGCAGTGTGGATATGTCTGTGGTTGGGAGACGGAAACTTGGAGTGATATTCCAGTTGTACTACTGGTCTTGTTGTGTGACAGTGGCCATGTATCATCACCGCTTTCTGCCTCTTCCTCCTCTCACCCCCTGGTAGGGAAAGAGTACAAAACAATTTCACAGGTGGGGAAAGAGTACAAAACGAAGCCTGCCTTCCTTCCCCTCCCCTCAAGCCTACTTTGAACATGCTCAGGGTCGCTCACCAGTATAGTAATTTCTCAGGTTTTAGGACAGAATCTGGGACTAAGTCTGAGTAAGATCTGACTTAAATGAGGCATTTTGCCTAACTCCTTGCCTATCATTGCCTTTTGTATCACTCCTTTGTGCCCCTGCCATTCACTCCCTTTCTTTATCTTCCTGCTATCTAACTTTCTTTCTTCTCCTTGACCTTCATTTGTCCCCCTCCCTTTCTCCCTAGACCTTGCCTCATTCAGATGCCTCAAGACTCAGTCCAACCTAAGAGGCATGCCCTCTGACCAGGAAAGCCTTCTGGGCATTTGGGATTGGCTGTGGTTGCTAAGTGCTGGGGAAACTCTGTACATGTTCAGAGGCCCTCCTGTATTGAACATAAGGAGCCTTAACAGAGATGTATGGACTCCATTGTGTGGTCACTCTCGAACAACTCACTCTGATCCAGGCTCAGTTTCCAGTCTGTAATTATAGTCACAATCTTCACAAGAATGCTGTGGGGGGTGAACTGAGTAAAATTTGGACTGAGTAGGACTTGGGTGACTTTGCTGAAGATGCTCAAGATTCCACCCCCCTTTTACTTCTCCAAATGGGAAATTGGGTTGTAGTTGTGGAAAATGAGCTGGTCCTGTTGGTTAATGACTTATGATTAATTTGGAGTCATTAGGGGGGGATAAGAATAATTCTTGCCCTTTACCTGTTTATGCGACAGGGCCCTTTTCACTTTATGACCACGCGCATAAACCCTTCTCAGGCCAAGCATCAACACTTGAAAACCTGAGGGGAGGGTCAAATGAAACCTTTCCCCTACTAATGAGGGAAAAGATTAATGCTGGTTATTAAGGATCTAGCTTAAATTTATGATGCTGTTGGTACAAAGGTGTGTGTGTAGATTTAAAAGTAAAGCAGGTAATAACGCCAAGCTGACACATAGGATTTTGGTAGTTAACAAAATAAAATAAGTTTATTTTAATTATCAAAATCTTAGTTCCAGAAAATAAACCTGCCTACACCAAACGCTTTGTAACTAACCTAACTCCCAACTCTCCCCACACACTACAAACACTCTCCCATATCACACTAACTCCAACCACCTAAAACTCTCTAACCCAACTCCACACTCCCATAACTCGACTCACTAACTCCCTTAACTCGCTGACAGAAAACCTAACTCCCTCAGACATCACTCAAACACTCCTTATATACTCCTCCCCCCACCCTTTCCAATACATCACAAACCACATCCACTGGGTTCAACATTCTAGACACACTAAACATACTAATGCAGACATACACCAGGGAACTGAATTGTGGGGTTACGCCACAGTTTAGTGTATGCTTAATGTGCAGTGAAACTGGCAATGTGATTGTGAATCCAGAGTCATGGATTGACAGTTAAGCACAGAGTAAAATAATGAAATCTTGATAGATGAATTTTGCAATGCTTGCTTAAGTCTAACTCTCAGTCATGTCCCTCTTCAGCTGCCATTCCCCTTCTCTCTCTGAAGTGGGTATCTTGTGCCCAGAGTAGCCTAGTGCCCTAGTTTCCACTAGTGCCTAAGACACATTTGAGTATGTAGTTTTGTAATCTAAAATACTTGCATCATTGTTGTTATAGTCCCTGTATCTGCTGTTCTGTGAGAAAAGCTTCCACCTTTTTTTTTTTTTTTGCAGGGCACTTGTGCTTTTAAAAGATGCATTGCAGGTAGAAATTCAACAGGGGAGGTTTCACCATCATTGTGTCTATGCCACCCATTGCATTTTTACATACAGCCTGATAAAGACACAGGAGCTCTTACACACACACACACAAAGGGTGGCATCATCATGCCCTCTTATAGCAAACTTGGATGATCAAGTGACTATCAGTTTGGAAGTGAAACAGAGCCACCCAAAAATAAGCTAGTGGTTCCTAAATACTTAGTAGACTCCCTGTGAACACAGAAGTATACAAGCTTGTAAATAATTTTTTTAAACTAAACTTCTCACAGAATGGCCCTGTGAGCTTCCAAGAACTGCAAAATATCGAAGGCATAGGGCTGGTTCACATGTAATGATAAGTCAAAATTATCAGGAACAAACAAGCATGCTGGTGCAGGCTGCCTGATTCCTCCTGCCAGCAAAAGTGGCTAAACAGACCAGGAAACCTCCAGCTGTGGCTTAGTTTAGCATTACATCGGAATCAGGATCCTTGTTGCTCTCCTAACATGCCAGAATCATACACCAAGAACAAGCTGTGGCTTATGATTCCTGCTTGTGAGGAGAGCAACAAGCCAGTGATCCCTATTTGGACATAAGATTAAACACCTAGGCCAGGGGTAGGCAATCTTTTTGGGCTTGTGGGCACATTTGTCTTTTTCCCCCCCAGGCCCACAGACACATTTAACATTTTTCACCACCCCCTTCCCTGGATTCTCACTTTTCTGCTCCCACTCCTTACTCACTTTTTTGGCCCCCAGCCCTTGCCAGGGTTTCACCACCCCCTACTGCTGCAATATGCAATCTCTGCAACCACCAAAGTCCTAACGATCTGTTGACTTCTGCTCTGCTGACTATCTCAGTCCCACTCTGCTGACTTCTTGCTTCCTTGTTAGGGCTTTGGCAGTACTGAGGTGAGATAGGAATTTGGGGGGAATCTGGGCAAGGGCTGGAGAAGGTGAAGTAGGTGCACGGCAGGGAGTGCAAGGGACAAAAACATGCCACACAGCTGCAAGGTTTAATTCCCAATATATCTGTGTGCACAAATATATTGTGTGTGGGTTTTTGTTTTTTTGGCTTGTTATATAAAAAATGGTGGTTGTGCTATTGAGCCTTTCTGCAAACCCGCCCAGACATTTCAAAAGGTGAATGCTAATGCCAGGAAGTGCCATGCTGCTGGAAAATAAATGGCATAGGTACAGTCAGGTAATGCCATATGAAAACAAAACAGTATGGAAAAGGGGCATCATGACCAAGACATTGTTATCAGTCATGTTACTACTGCATCCCGGAGCAGTCCTCCACAGAAGACATAGGCCCATGCTCCTATGCAATCCTGACTGAAGTTGAATAAAATAGTCACAAATAAGGACTTGCTGCCACTGGAAATTGAATAGTCTTTTTTGCCCTAATTGATCATAGAGAACATTGCTTTAATTAGGGCAAAAAAGACTTTCCATTTCCAGTAGCAGCACCAGGGGAAAAAAAGGATAAAGATATTTTCAGGTTAATTGTAATTTTGGTTAATGCTGTTCAAGTTCTAGTTGTTGCTTTTATTTTCTTGGTATCTTCATCACTACTACATGGGATACATAAAAAATGACATGGATGAGCTCTTTAGGCAACTACAGATATGGTGTATTTTATCAAAGAACCCATGTAGGCTACCCAGAAAATAAGCTGATTTTTACAGGACAGAGAATAGGCTGATTTTTGTGTCTACACATCTGTCTTCCTGATTATGATTGCACTAGAGATAACATGTGCAGTGGGTGGAGGGCTTTTGTTTGCATTTGAGAAGTTCAGATAAATTAATTCCAGCTTGGGTGGTGTCTCAAAGGTTGCTGTTTGATTCCAAGCCACACCAGTAGAAGTTAAGGAGCTCCACCTTAAGACTTGACCAGACAAGTTGTTGAATTGGAACTCTGTAGGCACAGTTTTGTGCCTGTTTTGACTAACAGAATGGAGCACAGAGGTCCTATTATGTGTGCATGCACCGTCTCATGTTTTGGTCGCTGCTAGGAGTGCACATACACAAAGAGATATGGTACATTTCGCCTCCAGGAGCAGGCATAATCAGCATCACCCTATCTTGGATGAGCAAGTGTTGCCACTGATATCAGGCAGATCAGCTATACACTTAAACTTTCTGTTAGCTTCTGCCTTTCTTTTTCCACCTCTTCCTTGCTTCCAGTGAATAAATACAGAAACAGAAGCCAGAACAATCGTTCTTCCTTTATAAAACAGATTTATTCCCACTATGTACTTATTGTCTTTGCTGTTCCTTTCTGTAAGGGCAATTACAAACCCCTTTTTTTGCCTTTACTTCATCCTGTATTAATGCCATTCTGTGACACTGCTGGCATCATCATGAGGCCATTCCTTTTAAACTGCACCTGTCATGTGCAATACTAAAATGGGTTTATATACCCATTTTGTTACTGAATTAAAATCCATTTTCCACCTTTCCCAAGAAGGATGACTAACTAGGAGGGGGCAACATATATCATAATCATTTCCAAATATCCACTGGGAAATGTATAAATCTAAGCATTACCACCACAGTCATAAAAACAATGCAGAGTAATTGGCCTCGCCTTCCCTCTCCCCTGCCTCCAGCTCTTTTAGGAAATTAACAGAATATTCCCAAGCTTTGAAATGAAATTCACCGTGTCCTAGTTCTCACTGAAGTTAGTAAACCTGCGGCCAGGCTGTACCACTTCAGATTCCAGGTGGGGCACTTCACATGACTGGATGCCCCTTCATATAAAAATGAAAAGTCCCTCTGCACAGAAAGCTAGATGTTAGGGAGAAAAGATCTAGTCTAGCCGTCTCACTGATGTGCCAGTTTTCTGTAGGGATTTCTATACAATTTTCTATATGTAGGGATTTTTATTTTTATTTTTTTGGTGGGTTTTTAAAAAATATATATGCAGGAACATTCAGTCATGCAAGTCCCCACCTGCAGCCATATACTGAGACACAGGTTTACCATTTCAAGGAGAACTAGACTGCAGTCAAAGAGAGAGAAAAATCCTAATCTCTGCCTATTTTCTTATTCCACCCTGCCTTTGCCTCTTTGCTCTTCCCAGTGAATCATGTGTGAGTTTTTCATCCATCTGTTCTCACACTGCTCATCTTTGTGCCCTTTCCAGTGGCAACCACACACCTAAAAGCCTTCTTGTCTTGGGGCACTGCACATGTTTTTTGCAGCGTTAACTGGAGGGAAAATCAGTTTTACCCCAGGATAGTTTCCACCTGTTTTGATGTTGAGCTACAAGCAGAATGCTTTTCACTGGAGGATATTTTCTTACCACTAATGAATTGACTCTAACCACAGTTTATTTTTTATTTATTTACATTTCTACCCCACCTTTTTACAAAAAAGGAGAGGCTCTTTTGTACTTTAGTTGCTGGCTGCAAGGTACCTGCGTCTGTCACCATTATTTGGCGGTGATTGGGGAGAAACATGTATACCAGGGATACAGAACTAGATATGGGTGGGTGACCAGATTGCCCCCCCACCAGGCCTTCCACAGGCCAGATGATGATGTCAGGGGCATGGCCTTACCCGCTGCCACCAGCCCTCTGCCCCCATATTTTAGCGAGACACAGAGTGCCATGCCTCTCTCAGCCTGGAGAAACTACTTGGGTGGCAGTGGGAGGAGTAGCTGCTTTTCTCAGAACTGGCCATGCCCCTGGTTTCATGCAGCACCAATATGCAATTCTGAATAATTTTACCTCCCTTTTTTCTATAAGGTATCAGCATCCAGAGTTGCAGTTCCTTGCTGCAAAGACAATGTGAAAGTATATCAGAGTGAGGTTGGATGGCTGTCTTGCTGCAGTTTCTATCTGACCTGCAAAAGTTTCTGTATGGCTGTTCTTAGATAAGGCAGCCTTCCCCAGACTGTTTCCCTCCAGGGAGTCAAAGTCCAAAACACCTGGAGGGCACCAGGTTGAGGAAGGCAGAGGTAAGGGAAAGGTTCTCAGCTGGAACAGGTTATAGGAATGATTACTTCATTATGCAAGACTATGCAGCTGATATGAGAGAGGTAGCTTCTTCTTTTTTTAAAATGGATGATATGAGGATACAGATTTCTCCAGGGACAGTAGAACTGCTAATTTGGAAATTATTTTATTCATTTAAAGTATTTCTAGCCCAACTATTTATTTCCAAGAAATGTATAGAGTGGCTTACAGAAAAATAAAATATGAGAACATAAAATTATTATAAACTTACTATAAGCAGCAAAACCACAAGCAATAAAGTAGCATGCTAATAAGCTTCAGGAAGAACAATAAAATCAGTACTGAGTTGAGCTTTGGTAAATAAAATAATTTTCACCTGGCGTCTAAAACTAAGCAAACTAGTTGCTAGGCAAACATCTCTAGACAGAGTGTTCCACAACTAGAGTGCCACCACAGAGAAGGCCCTCTCCCTGGTCACCGCCTGCAGTAAGCTCTGATGACAGGGGCACCCAGAGAAGGGCCTAAGAATCAGGCAGATTCATTTGGGAGCAGGTGGTCCTTGAGATGCCTGGTTCCCAAGCCATATAAAGCTTTAATAGACAAAGCCAGCACTTTGAATTGTACCTCAAAACAAAATAGGAAGCCAATAGAGACATTTTAACACCGGCAAGGTATCTGTCATGCAGCTAATTTCTGACATCCATCTCTAGCAGCTGTATTTTGCACCAATTTATGTTACTGATTAATCTTCAAAGTCAGCTGCCTGTGTTACTTGTTGCCGTAATCTGGAAGTTACCAGGGCATGGATAACTGTTGCCAGGCTATCTCAGTCCAGAATAGGCCACCATCGATGCACCAACCTGAGTTTGTGAATGGCTTTTCCTGACATGGATGCTACCTGGGCATCTAGAGTGAGGACTGGATCAAACAGCACCACCAAACTGCATCTCTGCTCCTTCAGGAAAGTGCAACCTCATTCAGAACAGGGTGAATACCACTGGTCAGATGAACCACCCACCAGTAGTATTCTCATTTTATCTGGATTGAGCCTGAATTTATTTACCCATATCCAATCTATTATGCACCTCAGGCACCTGTTCAGAACTTTGTTTGCCTCATCTGACTCTAATGCAGTGGTTCCCAACCTTGGGTCCCCAGATGTTGCTGGCCTACAGCTCCCAGCATACCCAGCCAACATGGCTAATGGCAAGGGATTCTGGAAGCTGTAGTCCAGCAACATCTGGGGACCCAAGATTGGGAACCACTGCTCTAATGAAAAGGAGAAATAGAACTGGGTGTCATCTGCATATTGATGACACATCAGCTGAAGCCCCAGCTGACTTTCCCCAGTGATTTCATGTATGTATTAAACAGAATGGGCAACAGAATAGACTCCTGGGCTGGGGCTGAGATATCTGCAGTAGGGGAAAGAGGGTTGGAACTCAATCCAGCATACTACTACAGGTATTTCACTAGAGTAAAAAGAACTAGGAATTGCTGCCTTAGAAAAGAGATTAGAATTGTGTGTGCGCGTGCACGCACATTGTGAAACTTCAAATTGGAATTTGAAATTCTTTCCTATAATTTCTCAATACAGTCATGCCTTGGATTGAGAGCATAATTCGTTCCGGAAACGTGCTTGTAATCCAAAACACTCTTATATCAAAACGAAATCCCCCCCCCCAAAAATTGTACAGAGATTTTTAATTTAAGCCGTACTACAGTACTTGTATTGCAAGACGTCGCTTGTATATCAAGTAAAAAATAAATAAATAAATATTTAAAAATTTGCTTGTCTTGCAAAACGCTCGCAAACCAAGTTACTTGCAATCCAAGGTATTACTGTATAAACATGTGAAGCTGTTGAGTCAGGACATTGATCTATATTTGTCTGTCTGTTTGTTTGTTTGTTATATTTATACCCCGCCTTGTTTTCCTGAAAGGAACCCAAGGCGGCTTACATAATCATCCTCCTCCTCTCCATTTTATCCTCACAGCAACCCTGTGAGGTAGGTTAGGTACATTGATCTATATAGCTCAGTATTGTCTACCTTGACCGGCAGCAACTCTCCAAGGTCTCAGGCAGAGGTCTCTCAGCCCTGCTGCTGGAGCTCCTTTTAAACTGGATTCTTTAAACCAGGGGTGGGGAATCTCAGGCCTAGGGGCCAAATTTGGCTCTTTTGGGGTCCTAATCCAGCCCTCTGGGGTTCCACAGATAGCTACGCCCCCATCTCCTTTCCCCCAACCACTGAGCATTAGGTGGTTTCTGGCTTTTGTGCAGTTTTTTCCCCATTCTAAAAGGTTGAAATGCCTATTGCTTAGTTACTGGCAGAGTAAGAGCTTTAAGCTACAATATGCTGGGAATTTTTGGTCCCCTCCCATCTTCTTTGCCTTCAGCCCCACCCACCACTGGAATACAGCCACCGAGACCATCTCTGAGTTTGAATTCGGCCCTTGAGCTGAAAGAGGTTCCCCACCTGCTTTAAGCCTACATAACAAAGCAGTTGGTTAACAGTTATGATTAATTCACTTTTTATCAGAATTTAATAAGCCTTAAAAGGGAGGAGGGGACTTGACTTCTGTCCTAAGAGGAAATCTTTAGTTCTGAGATGTTTGAGAACTCTTATGAGTGTGCCACTAATGGAATACATTTTAAAAACTATTTTTGCAGATTGTGCCTCCTTATTCAGGATACCTATGGAATATTCGGCGAAATACAGTTTCAAGTCCTATTGTCTTCTCAGGAACCAATAGAAAAACGTAGCAAAAGATGGGAAGGAAAACGCTGCCGTTTATCTGGACTGAAAATTTTGCAAAGAGTTACCAGAGGAAGGTAACAAAAACAGCATAAGAATATCCTCCAGAGGGGTAGCTGTCCTAATCATTTGCAGCAGGGCCTTGTAGCACCTTAAAGACTAACACATTTATTATGGCATAATAAATGTGTCGGTCTTTCAAGTGTCACAAGACATTTAGTAGCCTGTGCATTGCCTGTGCTTCTAGGCACTACCAATCAAAAGGTGTTGGGCACCTATTCCATCTTCCCCTCATTCATGGATTTTTTTGTGGTAGGAAAAAAGATGCAGGAAGTGCTGAGAAAGCACAGCAGGGTTACAAATGGAAGATGACAACTCTGGACCCCGTGTAAAATTCCATGAATGAGGCAGAGTGATTGCACAATAAAAGCCTTGTCTGGAAGCACCCCAAGGCAGAAGGGGAGGAGAATGCTGCATATATACTTTGGTGCTTGATAGTGTGCTGCTCTGCCTAGACTCACAGGCTTGACTTGTGTGTGAGTCTCTCACCAAAAAGCTTGGTCACCATGCTAGACCACTCAGTAGTAGTATTTGGGAAGATCGTTGAAACTTTAGTTTGATATGAAAAGAGTGGAGAACCACAGCTTGGAACTAGTTAAAAAAAGTTACATTCAGTTGTTCTTGCTCCTTATAAAAACGTTTAGAAAATATGACACATTTAAAAGTGGGAAATGTGCCAATTTTCCCATTTTCAAGTAAAATTTGATTCTCATAGATGATAAATTATTTGAACCCTTTACATTCTTCCCTCCACTTATACTTTGCACTAAAATCATGCAACGGGGATGTTCTAAAAGCATGGGTCTTCAGCAGGTGGGTCAAGACCCATAAGTTACACACACCAGTTCCACTACAACTATTTTGTTTTGGTTCATTTTGAAAGAGATGGGGGAGAGAGAGACCAAGAGAGAAAGATGAGCAGATGCAAAGGAGAACAGAAAATATTTGGGCAGGTGCGGCATTTTCACCCTGGCATAGCAAGCTGCTCTTGCCAAAATTCCCTCTTTTGTGCAACTGTTAAAAATATAGGAGCCCTTCGCCCTCCTTTGCACCTTAAAGTGAAAAGGAGCAAAACAGGTGTATACGGTTGTTGTTTTTTAAAAGTGAAGTGGGTCCAATGCTGCAGTTTGGAAGTAAATATGGGTTTGGGTCTAAAAGAGTTGAAGAAGACTGCTATTCTAAAGCACTCTTCTCCATGGTGCTTTGCCATTAAATATGCATTATAAATCTATTGTTTTCCCAGCCCAGTTCATGGACAGCCCAGCCCATGTGCAGCCCAGTTCATGCTAGCATTTCTCCATAAAGTTGTATTCTCATGTACTTAGTTGCATAGAAGAACTGACAATATGACCTGGCCTTAAGCTGAAGAGCTGCTGTCATCTTAGCTTTACCTCATAAGAAAGGATTCCATATCCCTGATTGTTTTTGTTGCTCTTCTCTGTATGTTTGCTAGGTTCTTCTATTTTTGAGAGAGGATGACTAGAACAGTATCATTACTAAATCAACTGGATTAACAATATGTGAGCTGTGTCTTTGTTTCCTGGTATCCTTTCATGCTATTGTGCTTACTCATACATGATTACCAGCCTTCCCTGAGCTCTATTACCTTAACCTGAATACTTTACAGCAGCTTAACAGTGGGTGACTAATGAGAGATTGTGTTAAAACAAGGAAAGAAGGCAATATACTGAATTTTATTATGCAGAATTTTCTAGGTTCATTCCTTTTCTCATTGTGTGTGGGAAAAGAACTAGAAACAGTAGTTCCTACCAATTTGGATAAAATCTTCTATGGAGCAGAGGCTGTGCCAATAGAAGCTGTCTCCAAGTTGAAATTGGCCTTCAGGTTTTGAGCATGTGTTGCAGACAATAAAAGCCACACTCAAAAATGTCTAAAACCTGTCTTTATTTTGATTTGTCATCCTTATCTCAGATCATTTAATGTGTTGTGCATTGGTGAGGAGTTGGCAGTGCATTAGAATTATGGTCACAATAGTTTGTGTCTTGTGGACGGTAATTATTTTGAATCATGTGTAGTCCGTGGAGATGAAGTACCTGGCCTGCTAGAGGAGTGCCTCTGCCTCTCCCCAATTGATAATGCTAGTTTATTATTTGCATTGAATGGAACCCTAGAACCTCCTAATTAACTCTTGTTTTGTCAGGAGGAGAGCATTACTCAATGATTATCATGGTGTTTTCATGAAACTATTCTGTCTGCTTGACCTTCCATCTCTCCCCTGTCTCCTTTGCAGCATAACTTATCTTCATCTTTCCTGCTCCCTATAACTGAGACATAGGGCTTAGTCTTTGTTCCACTACATTTTCATTCTACATGCACTCTGGGTTCTCTCATTAGTTCTTATACCTTCATATTGATGATTTCCAATCTTTTCTATGCTTAACCATTCATCTTCCACTAGTCCCATATCTCTGACATTTGCTCTTGGGTCAATGCTTCTAGCTAAACATGGCAAATGTGGAGTTCCCATACCCACTTCCCATTTCTCTGTCACTGTTGGAGTTACTTTTATCTCTCCCCCCTCTTTTCACAGAGTCATAACCAACTTTCCCCTTTCTTCTCCTTCCGCAATTGGTGTCTTTAAGAACTGCTGTTTCATCTTTGTAAGGGTTTTATCAAGTATATACAAATGCCATAGTAACCTCTTGCAGCTGTTTGCTGGCCTTCCCTCAGATGTCTCAATAAGTTCAGTTGAACTTACTCCCAGGTAAGTGTGGCCTTAGGCTACAATCCTTTACCTATTATCTGGGAGTAAGCCCCATTGAACTCAGTGAGACTTACTTCTGAGTAAATGTAGGGTTGTACTATTGATCAGGGCAACTAAAATGTAGTGAGCAAATACGACATGAATTTGCTTTCAGTATCATGTCTTGTTTCAAATTATTGCAGTTTTACTTTGAATACAGCATTCTAAATTGTAAAGCTAGATTTTACCAAATTTGTGTTTTGCTTCCTTGTTTTTGTTTTCAAAGGGCACTGGGGCTTTTTAGCCTAATAGACAGTTTATGGCCTCCAGTATTACCTCTTAAAGTTCCCGGTCAAAGTCAAGAGAATGAAATGGTAAGCTATAGCTTCAAATCTCTCCTTTCCCCAAATAAGCACATGTATTTATAAAACGAGAATGTATTTATGCTGTCACTTCCTCTAATTAAATCTTGAAGGTTCTGTTGTCTTCCCTCAGCATAACCTCACCAAGGGTTTTTTATGGTGACTGTTCCAACAGTATCATCTCATGAATACTCAAGATAAGCTAGCCTGCTGTTTGTGTCTGGAAAAGGTGATGATCTCATTCTATAATGAAATAAATGAAATGAATTCTAGGCCCTAGAATGAAGCCCACTTGTCTGGTGCTTGCAGGAGCTCCTACAACCACCAGATGAATGCACAGCTGGCTTTGCTCCTGCTTCTCATTCCCCAGGTGGAAGGAGGAATGAAGCACACTCAGCTAGCAATTGCAGAAGCTCCTGTCCTGCAAGCACTGGATGAGTGCACAGCTGCTGCTCCCCCAGTGGAATCCCCTTGTTATCTCTGATGAGGTAACAAGGGGATTCCCCTTTGCAATGCTAGCACTCCCATTGGGTGAAGGTTGCCCACCCATATTCTAGGGGAAAGGACATGAATTCAAGAGGAAAACCAGGGCTCTCTAACCTTGGGTCCCCAGATGTTGCTGGCCTACAGCTCCCCCAGCCGGCATGGCAAAGGATTCTGGGAGCTGTAGTCCAGCAACATCTGGGGACCCAAGGTTGGAGAGCCCTGATCTAAACACACAACAGAAAAGAGATGGTGAGGAAAGAAGGAGAAAAAGAAAACAACAGTTCTTAAAGTTACACAATTTTTATAATGACCAGCTTGAATGGAAACAGTTGAGGGAGAGGAGGTGCCTGACCGAGGTGGTCTTTTAGCAGAGCTGATGGAGAGACCCTGCAGTCGCATCTCTCCCTCTGTTGTACCCTGATGGTTCCCTGGGACTCCTCCTGTGTCTGGCTTGCCAATCCAAGTGAGGGCAGGGCCATACAAGCCATGGTCCAGCGTAGTTGGGGGAATACTAGGAAAGCAAAAAGCCTGAAAAAGTAGGAGGCTGTCACATTGACTCTTAGTGCTTAGCAATGTCAGTAAGATTGGGGCAGAAATGGAAGAACTGTCAGAATTGCCTTGACTGGAAAGAGAGAGGTGGATGCACATTTAATCACAGTCTGATACAAACCCTGAGCCAGGAAGTTTTATGAAGCAGATTGCGCTTCTACTGGACAACTGCTCATGCCTCCTTATTTAAGTGAATGCTAAAGCACACTGTGAGTCATAAAAATGGTGAGATCATAGTTGTGATGACATAGCTAATAAAGTAATAAACATAAGGCTTTCCTTGTGTAGTAAAAATTAAGATGCCATCCTTTGTCATGTTTTAACATTGGACAATCACCTAATTGGAAGGTTTTGCTTTTGCTCTTCTACTAACTTACAACAATTGCAATTTGAGAGAGAGAAATAGATATTTTGTGTCAGAAATATTCAGGGATGAAGGACACCATTCATTCATGTGCAGTATACAAGTTGATAGTATACTTTGAAATCACTTGTCTCAAATACTGAGAAGGCAGGTTCTGTAGAAAATTCTGTGAGAATGAATTATTGGGGACACAGAGTGGGCACATTCCCCACTGGAAGGAAGTGCTCTTGTACACCCCATTGAGCAAGCAGACTGCTCTACTGCTGCCAGAAATCTTCTCCTTTTTCTGATGGAGGTAAGGCAATCTGCTCACTGGGATTGCTCCCCAGAGGACAGAACTGATGGGCATCCCGGGGTGTTCCTATCTAATCCCAACCCCAATCAGAGGGGAATACTACTGAAGGGTGGGCCACACTCCATCAGAGAGAACAGGAAATTGACAAGGAAGGGAAATTCCAGATTATGATACTTCATCCCTCACCCTGCTGTTTATATAAATCTCAAAGCAATAGTTGGATTCGTGTCTTGTAGCACTTGTACAATCGAATTTGTGGAGGTATGTATGGAGCAAAAGTCCTAGAGTATGTTTACTTATGCCTTTCATTTGTTTGTCATTTCCTTAGTGATTCTTAATCGCGCTTTCAAAAGCGTGGAATTTTCAATTATCTTTTTGTTTACATTTTAGTAATACCTAGCATTTACATAGCACATTTCAAGTGTTCAGTGCATTTCACATACCTTCTCTCTTAAAGATAGACTATTATTACTATTCTCCCTTGTTGCAGATGAGGGAAGAAGGTTGAAGCTGAGAGAACAAACACTGGTTTGTCAAAGGCAGGGCTGGGGAACCTGTTTTGGCCTGATGGATGAATTGGTTCCAGGCAAACGGGGCCACCCCACTGCTGGCATGTTGCCCCACAATATTATTGCCCATCTCCACTACAATTAGTCTTAGAAAAAGCTCCCATTGGTATCAGTGGAAACTTTTTTAAAGTCTGATTGCAGCAGGGGATGGGGGATTTTTTGAGGGGCATTGCAGTGTTGGGGAGGGTAGGGTTAGCCTTTCCCTCCCTAGCAGGCACACCACCACCCCAACAATTCCCCCCTCACTGCAATTAGGTTTTTGAAAGGCTGCCATTGGATCCAATGGGAGCTTTTTAAAAGCCCCCATTGATCTGGTTGCAGTGGAGGTGGAGTGATTTTTTGAGGGGGGTTACAGTGTTGGGGAGGGTAGGGTTATCTCTAAGGCTTCCTACTGAGGTTGAAGCAAGATTTGAACCAGGACCTTCCTACCCCATAGCTCACAATCTTCACCACTTTGCTTCTTCAGCTGTCCGTGAGCCAGTGTTAAATGAATATTTTTTCATGCCCATCATTAACACAAATGTGTCTGTACAATACACATTCTTTTACATCTAAATTTAAATCTTGAAGTTAATATTGTAGCTTCTTAGAAGGATGTGTGATATACGGCTCTCTTTGAATCATCAGAAACCAGCATATATACCAAAAACATTGGAAAGAAATCCAGTTTGGGGTTAACACTATGTGTGTAAGTGGAAAAATATTTCATAGCTGAGCAACCGTTTATATTATTCATAACTTCTTTATGATTTTAGTAACTCTCAAGCAATAATTCCCAAGATGAATAACATATCACTCCTATAACACTAAAAATTGACTAATCCCCATAGCTTTATAGCATTTTCAGATAATGGATATTATCTTTCAATAAAAAGATTTGTTCTCATCATAACAGGAAAAGAGAGCGAGTGAGAGAGTCACGTTGCTTCATGTTCCAGCATTCATGTTCCCTATTATCCTCTTGCTGCTCAAGATTTAATTTGGCAGCATTCATGTTTCTCAGTGACGCGGCTTCATCTGTTTATTGTCAAATTCACCCATGTGCTAAAATTCTCAAATGTCATCAAAATCATTTGAAGACATGAAAATAATAGAATCCATTTTGACCGTGGCTACCATGACAAAAGCAGTTTTCTTGATCTGTTGATTGTGCTTAGTTATGTTTTCGTGCAACATTGATTCGTGGGTGTAGCCACACAGGAAAGTATAAGTCAAATGTTATTCTTGATTTTGCCAGAAGGGTCAGGTCACGCTCTGACATTTGGAGGAGCAGCAGCAGTTGCTGCTACCAACTATGCCTTGAAAAGAAGATTCCCTAAATTTGCTCTTCCCATTTGTTTTGATGAAGATCTCATTACTTTACTCAAGTAATTAAGCGTAATATGGAACATTCACATTTTATGACCACACCTATTTTGATTGCTTCATTTTCAGCAGATTACAGCTACTCTGCCCCCTCCTAGTTTCTGTTACATTCTTGCTGCTCATCCTGACCGAAGACCCATTGATGCAGATGAGAAAGAACCAATTTCAGATTTGTATTTCCCCCCAGCTGTGTACAATCTCAAGGAAATTCTTCAGGTATTTTTGTTGTTGTTGCAAATTTTACAAGTTGCATATTTATTTGCATATTAACATGTTTGAAATTAAATATTTGGCCCACTTTTTAATTGTATTTCAGATGTGCGACTTAAATCAGTGTTGTAGCTTCTGGGCGTATGTTATATATCGAAGACTGCAGGTAATTATTTTGTTCATTGGTTTTACAGGTCTTACTTTGCAAACCAGCAAAGCGCAAACATAGTCAATCCAAACAGTATATATATATATATATATATTCAGAAGCCTTTATCTTCTTTAGTCCTTTTTGTATATCGCTTCCCAACCTTAAGCTGAAGGATTCTGTCTCTCTTGCTGTAGTGACAGGAGACAACTTTTTTTCAGAAATGTCTAAGCGCCACAGATCCCTAAGTAGAAATTCTTCTGGTGCTCAGTACCAGATTGACTAGATGGCTCAGTTGGTCCTCTGCCACTTCTCTCTCTCTCTCTCTCTCTCTCTCTCTCTCTCTCTCTCTCTCTCAAAAGTGTAATGTGTGTGGGGGCTACCCAGCGGCATTCTTGGAACAGACTGCCCCATGGGAATGATGCATTGTCATGATGTAGCATTGTTCCCAGGGGCATTCTTGCGGGCGGGGGAGGGGGAGAGGAGGGATGTTTTCCACCATGTCCAGCTTTACTTATAATCTAGGTCCTATATTCTCATGTTAAAAGGTGTGATTTGTTAGATTTTAGCAGTTCCATTTAGGAAATTTGCTATGGCCCACTGGCTAGGTATTAGTTTTGACCCTGAATAAGCCCAGACAGCAATCCTCTTCCCGCTGGTGTATCTTCTCCTTTTACTATTACTAATTTTAATAGATTATGGGTTGTATCCAATGTTAGTCTAACTTAAGTCCCATTCATTTCAATAAATCTACTCTAAGAAGGACTAACACTGGATACAACTCTATATTGTCAATAGATTCTTACTAAGATTATAAACTCATTTGAAGAAGAATCTATTTCTTTACAATATAGTGGAAGACACTGTGCACATTGATAGTCCTGTGTGAAGAATAATAAGTAAAAATAATTTAAAAAATGAAGTGCCATAATATTGCAAGAGGTACTATGAGGGTAAATCTGAAATGTTCTTATTCATTTGGTCAATTGAGGAGGATTATAGTGTTGCAAATAATTCCCGTTATAGAAAGGTTGCAGACGGGAGAGAGACTTTTGCCATGATATGACCTGGGCATTTTCTGTTGCTTTCACCAGAAACTACCCTAACACATACAAAAATAACATAAGATTTATATTTGGAAAACAAAGCAACAAGCACTATTATATAATTAGATGAGAGATTACTAAAGTTCCTAAATCTAAAAATGGCGCTAAAAAACTGCATAAAGCTGAGCCACATTTTACCTGCTCCTCCTTAGGTCCCTTAATTATCCAGGCTGTTACTGTTTCTTCTCTCCTTCCTCAACGGTCGTCCTACAATCCCTGATGTGTCTTCCTGATGCAATGCCGCCCCACCAATGAACTATTATCCCATGAGTCCAACAAAAAATATTTGACATAACTGACTATATTACATTCCAGAGGCTTAGAGCAGATTACAGCACATTGATATTAAACATAAAATGTCCTGTTAAATTAAAATCAAGGTAAACGTGAACAAAATGAGATCCCACCATCTTGGATGGAACTTTGGAAAGGTCAGGGAAGGAGGTAGAAGTAGCCCACTTCATGGAGATTCCCAAACTCAAGTTGAGCCCCCTCCTGCTTTTTTTACTTAAGACAATCAATCTCGTACCTCTTAATACCATTATCTGTTGTTAATGGCCTACTCCAAAGATTGGATTAGTCTTTTTATAATAGCATATTTTTCTTTTTCTTATTTATTTTTGAGTGTTAACAAAATAATTGTCTTAGCTTTTACAGAATCACTGGCTGTTGAATGAGTCCTTCTTGAAACAAGCAGGACAAATCACATTGCACAATATCACTTCAGGCTTTTTGTACTCTCACATTTTATTCATTTATTTATTTATTTACAGCATTTTTACCCCGCTCTTCGGCCAAAAAAGGCTCCCAGAGTGGCTTACAAAGATTAGTAATAAGACAGTCCTTGCCCTCAGGCTTACAGTCTAAAAGACATGACATAAAAGGAAAAGGGATGGGGGGGGGGAGAAGCAAAACTCACGCACTAGTTCTTAGTTACAGGGTTCTTTCTTATAGATGGTGTTTTGTCTATGCCTTCTGATTACCGTACATGTTTCTCACGTTTGGAGGAATTTAACATTCAGAGACCCATGCTTTGTTTAAATGGCTTTCCATTGCTGTGTTCATTTGGCAGGTCATCTAATTACAGCTAGGTATCTTCAGGATGCTGCCATCTCCCTGAAGGACAGATTTGTTGACGGATATGATATCTACTCAGTAAAGAGTAGGTTCTCTCAGGGGCTCACTATTTATTTCTCCCATTATATTAAGAAGTAACTGTGAAGGCATGGGAAGATGTTTAAAGAAAATTATAATGATAGAATACTGAAGAATATGAGAACATAAAAAGAGCTTTGCTGGATCAGACCAAAGGTCCTATCTTTCCACAGTGGCCAACCAGATTAATCTGGGAAGGCCACAGTCAGGGCATGAAGTCAAAAGCCCTCTCCTGTTGATGATGGCATTCAGTGGCATAGTAGCTCTGAACCTGGAGGTAATATATATCATAACTTGTAGCCATTCATAACCTTATCCTCCATGAATTTGTCTAACCCCACTTTAAAACTATCTAAGCTAGAGGCCATCATCATGTCTTGTGGCAGTGAATGCCACAAATTATTTTCCAGTCCTACAATATCCTTTTGAGATGTGGCAACCAGAACTGTACACAGTGTTCCAAGTGTGGCCATACTACAGATTTGTATAAGGGCAATATGATCCCAGCAGTTTTTTTAAAAAAAATCTCTTTCTTAATAATTCCTATTTGCCTTCTTCGCAGTTGCTGCATGCTGGGTTCACGTCTTCATTGGGGTATCTACCACAACCCCAAGATCTCTTCCCTGTTTAATCACAGCCAATTCAGACTCCATCAGTATATATCTGAAGTTGGGATTATGTATCCCAATATACATCACTTTACACTTACTTATATTGAACTGCATTTGCCATTTTCTTACCCATTCATCCAGTTTGGAGAGATCCTTTCAGAGCTCTTCACAATCCCTTTCTGTTTTAATCACTCTAAATTTGGTATCATCTGTGAACCTGACCACCTTACTGCTCACCTGTAACTCCAGATCTTTTATGAACAAGTTAAAAAGCAGTGGTCCCCAAACCTTGGGGGAATCCCACTATAAGTACATGGAAGTGTGTGCATTCCTTACATCCCAGAGATTCATAGATGTTTAGGCATGAACCAAAAACCTGTGGTTCACATGTGGTATCTGATTTAGCATTGATCTCAAATAGAAGCTTGCCAGTTGTTAGGGACTGACTCTAATATTCGATTAGGGGCATTTTCCTAGACGCTAAATAGTGCGTAGCAGAGGCTACTACCAGGAACAGGAGTGTAAAATCTGTCAAAAGCTACTGGTATCTTGAACAGGGGGACTAAGAAGATGTATATGGTGTTGCAGACTTCTAACATGCCTCCTAACAATTTACAATGTTAAAATTAGGAATGCAACTTTACGTGATTAATTGGGCTGATGAATCATCTAAAATCTTTTCGGTTGATCAAAGTCTTCATTAGGATTGTGCCTATGTCCACTTCTGTGTCAGTCTGTGTGAACTGTAAGCCATTGCAGCTCTTGCTTAGTTTTCTTCACCTTTGCTGGCCTGGCCAGAAATAAACAAAGCTGTGCTGTGCCAGATGTGATGAAGCTCAGTGTGAGTGAAGGAATCCCTTCCCCCCACTTCTCCAGACTTGTGAGAAGAGCAAGGGAATTGTGCTGTGACAGGATTACTCCACAATACTTCTTTGGGATTTTGATCTTCCCCCTTTCGTGATTCATCTCTTATTAAAATATCTTAGGATGCTTTGGCCACACCTTCTCACTCGCCTAGGGATTTCCTCAAATAATAGGTATTTTCTTTGGTTCACTTTAGCTTTTACAATAGACACATCACAAGATGATTGATTGATTGATTAATATGTGCATAAACCTTGGTTTAATGCAGATGCAGTTGATTAATCACTTCAGATTTCTTTAATTAAATTACAATTCTTGTTAAAATATTTTACACCACATTAAACAGCAACCTAATTAAACCTTTAAATCTTCATAAATGATATTTTAAAAGCTGTACTACAAATGAACAGAAAGTTAGATTTTGTAGATATGAGGATACAAATACCAATTCTAACCATTCCAGAAATAAAATGTCTGGGCTGGAATTTGTTTACTGCTTCAGTCTTTGCCAATAAGATTTGTCCTTTACTCAAGTCTGGTGCATCATAAAATATGAAGTGGAAGACCTTGGTCCAGTTTAGATTTCTTTTGGAGACTAATTTATTCAGAATGGGTGGGGGTGGTGGGACTATATAAATTGCCTACATTTTCTGCTTAATAATTACATTGCTTTTTTTTTTAATCACTAGTGTTGCTCCATAGCTATTTGAACTAGATCTCTACAACTCTTTATTTATGTGAATTGGGAAATGGAAATATGGCCTTTTTTTATTACTATTCAGAATAAGTATCATGGTGCAAAAGGAAAATGAGGAAATATATTCCATCTGTGCTGGGGGAGCAGTAATGTCGCATAACTCAATCCTGCTGCTGTTTGTCTGTTCTGTCCTTTCTGTTCAGAACAAATTGACACACACATAGGAAGTTGATGGCTTTTAAAATGACTTATTGTTATTTACTTTTTGGTTGACAGTTCCATTGGTCAGAATCGAAAGGTTAGTGTTTTAAAGTTCTAGTGTTTCTCCTATCTGCCATTTAAAACAAAAAATCACTCTTTCAAATAACTTTTAAAATTCTGCACTTACAGAAAGTAAGTTCTGGGTATGAACCATAAAAACTTGAAATGAGGATAATAGCACTCCTGGATTTAAAATGTAATAAATTGTTGTATATTTAGCCAACATTTTTGTCACTCATATTGTCCAATCTCTCTGAGGCTATTCATATAAATCAATAGATGGCTATCTTTTTTTAAAGCAAATGTGTGTAAGTGTTGATATCTGAATCAAGCTGTAACAATACAGATTCCAGAAGGCTAGGGTGGCCATATTAGTTTGTTTCAAGAAAAAAGATACTCTTTTGGCACCTTAAAGGCTAATCTATTTATAATGGCCACTAAAGCTTATGCCACAATAAATGTGATATGGTTGGGTCCAGAGTTATGCGTGCATAAACCGGGCTTGCGGAAGCAGACTTTCCCACCCTCTCCTCCCCACAGTAGCCCCCTGTCCCCCAAAAACACTACACAGAGGGTCAGTGGGACCTGCTACATAGTGTGGGCTGAGAGAGAAGTGGGAGGTCCCCCCAAATTGAGCAGAGGCATATTCTGAGAGTCTCTGCCCAATTGGGGAGGATCCCCTTCTTTCCCCTCAGCTCCCCCATGCCATAGCCTATTCCATTCAGCAGGGTCCCCCATTCCTTTGTGTAGCATTTTGGGCAGCTGGGGGAGCTACCTTGAAGAGGAGGAACAGGGAATTCAGCTTTTTTCAAAGTTTTACATTTCAACTACTGCATCAGTATTAAAATCTGAAAACCTGCAAACATCCTTTGGTGTTGTCATATAGATGCTTATGAAACCACATTTTTCAGGAGCATTAAAACATTTTCAATGCAATCCTATACCTATCTACTCCCTTTGAGCTCAGTAGGGCTTACCCCCAAGAAATTGGGTATAGAATTGTAGCCTTTGGCATTTTAGGGAAAAACCTGGAGGAGTTACAAAAACTAAAGACAAATGGGAAAAGATTTATTCCCAACTGATTCTCAAATATCCTCATGAATTAATACTTGCATTACATGTATTAATGTATCATAGGTTTCTAGTCTAATAATAATATGTCGTAATATTGAGCTTTCCAATATGAGATCAAACACAAAAGGTATGCACTTTTACTATGAGATTATTTGTTTTCATGTCCTTTACTTTAGCTCAATATTTTTCTTCCTGTCCTAAGCAGGATATTTATGATGCTGGGGAAGATGTATTTGTTTCTCCCATTTTATTTATTTATTTATTTAATTTATATACCGCCCCACAGCCGAAGCTCTCTGGGCGGTTCACAATACTTTATGCATAAAAACAATAAAAACATACAACATAGTTTAAGAATTAAAAAACCAAATTTAAAAACACAGTTTAAAATAACAGTACAAAAACCAATAAAACTGAGCCTACAGGTGACAATTCCCCCTGTGCTATTCCAAGTCCTAACTAAATGCCTTGGCATAGAGGGAGGTCTTAACCTGGCGCCGAAAAGATAGTAAGGTTGGCGCCAGGCGGGTCTCAGTGGGGAGCTGATTCCATAATTGGGGGGCTACCACCGAGAAGGCCCCTCCTCGTTGCCACCAACCGAGCCTCTCTTGATTACCTTTGATGAATCACCTTGTTTATATGCATCCTTGAGAAATGTATGACATTTATCCAGGAGGAAAACTTCTAAGTTCATAGCTATAGCAGTTTCTACCAAGGGAGTAGGGCACATTGCACAGCCTAGTAATAATGCTTCTGGTGTGTTCCCTAGTCAGAGAATATATATATATATATATATATATATATGTAAATATATATACATATGTATATGTCTTTAAATGAATTAGGTCAAAGTCATCATCTCACATCATGTATGAGGAGACCTTTTAAAGCTGATTAGTTGAGAAATGCTAACATGTTTGAAAGCCCTAATGTAGACAAGGAGAATATGATTTATACCTGTCTATACCACTTTATACCATTTTAACTTACACCACAACAGTTAAGACGCAATCTGTTGCAAGACAATCAGGTGTAGCCATGCAGTTCTGCCTGACATAATGTTGAATTTGCTTGTTCAAAGGTGTATACTATCTTTGGATGTGGCACATTGGCAACATCACCCTTTTTTGTTACCACCTCCTCACTTTCTTCCTAACCCTCAAATCCAAGCATAGGTGCTTTTCTGAAGGCAGCAGTGGTGACAACTGTTGCTGTCCCAGTACATAACATTGGTGCTGGAAGTCTTGTGCTGAATCCTTTGCTCTATTGTTGTAGCATTGCAGAGCATAGAATCAAGCTCCATATCATGTTAAATGATAAAAAGTTCAGCCCACTGAATTAAATGCTTCCGGCTAAACTGGAAATTATACCAGCTGAATTGAGTACCTGGTAATAGCCTCTAATGTAATTATGGAGAAAAAGGAATGTATTTATTTATTATTTATTTATTTATTACATTTATACCCCGCCTTTTTTCCTGAAAGGAACCCCAAGCGGCTTACGTAATCCTCCTCCTCCTCTTCATTTTATCCTCACAACAACCCTGTGAGGTAGGTTAGGCTGAGAGTCAGTGACTGGCCCAAAGTCACCCAGTGAGTTTCATGGCCGAGCGGGGACTAGAACCCGGATCTCCCGTCTCCCAGTCCAACACTCTAACCACTACACCACACTGGCTCTCTAAATTGAGAGAGTTTTGTTAAATTGTAACATATTACTTGTATGTATTGTTCTTTTCCTTTCATACTCTAGGAAACAGATAGAACTGCTTCAAGCCAAAGGCAATTTTGGCTGTTTGTGACTGATTTCTCCCTGCAGAGTTGGGCTGAGGTCAGTCCCGGAACTCCAAAAACTCTGCCAGTCTCAGTCGCTTCATCATGTGTGGTTGATGTGGAAGTAATGGAGGCTCTCAAGAGCACATCCCCCTGTGTTATTTTTTTCAAGGATGCTCTATGTGGCAATGGTAAGCAGTAGAGCAAGGGGAGACGAACTTTGATTTAAAAAATTTAACCTTCCATATAGCTGTACAAAATATAACATGATAAATGTCTAGGTTGCTAACAAAACTGAAGCATAATGGACTCAGTCCAAACAAACTGCTCTGCAACTGCCAATATTTCTTATTTTTCCTGTTTCTAAAACAAAAAAAGTATAGCTTTGGGTGTTCTACTATAGTGGTAGCAGTGGAAAAGCATGGCAGCCTTCCTCTGTCATAAGAGGATGATCTTTGTAAATTGGAAGATAGTTCAGGTCCTCTCATACCACATACTTAAAAGACACATGTATACATCCATCCCTGACTTAAGATAAATGGGGAAAAATTACATTAGGAGGAAAGGTGACCCATGTATGTTTCTGAAAGGATGGGTCCTTTGGACTGCCTTTGAATGTTTTGCTCTATTTATTTATTTATTTATTTATATTTATTAATCGCCCATCTGGCCGGCAACCGTCCATCATTTACATCCATCATTTTTCAGAAATACTTTATGTGTATGTAAATCCTTCTAGTATTACTATTTTTCTCATCTTAAAATAGACTTGCACCTCTGTGTTTTGGGCATATGTCTCCACCATGGGCAAAGTTTCACTAAGAGTAGAGAGTTGAGCTTACATGAGATCAATAAAACAAGACAGTGCCTGCCCACAGGCTTACAGTCTAAAAGACATGATACAAAGGGGAAAAGGGATGAGAATAGAAAAGGAAAACAAGCAAATTCAGATACCAGTTCTTAAGAGTTACGAACTTCTTATAATGACTAGTTGGAATGGAAACCAAATGAAGCTGGTCTCTCAGCAAAGCTTGGAGTGACCTTACTTCCCATCTCTCCCTCTGCTGTAGCCTGATAGAAGTTTCATTGATTCGTTAGCATCAGCATTGTACACACCAAGTGGATGTTGAGCATACAGTGATGTGTAAGAAGTAATCCACTTAGGATGCACTAGCCAAAGAAAGCTTTATATAGGGCAAACCCTCCCCAGTGTTGTTAATGGGAAGACAGTGGAGGGAATGATGCACTGGAGTGAGGTTTCCTATCTACCAGGTGGACTACTTATGCTGCCACAACTAGAGGAGGAAGAAATTTTTTTTATTAACTCTGTTCCCTCCTGCAGTCCTTTTAGTGCACAGTCCCAATTGTTCCTATAAATACAATGTCCAAAATCTGTCAATATACATTACTTTTCATTTTAGATGATATACTACCCTTCTGCAACCATCTAGAGTTGCCAGCATAGTATCAATCGTTGCACATGCATATACTGGAAAGAATTAGAATTAGATTGTGATTATGTCCAGTGTAAGTTAATCACTAAATGATAGTGGCCTTTGGCCATTGTGACCCTCTAGCATTTGAGCCACTGACCTACTTATAAAAGTTTCTTGTCATACTTCCAAATCCACTGCACCATCCACATGACACTTCACCGGGCAAAGGTTTGGCCATCCTGCTTTGGGGAGCAAAGTGCAACATGTCTAGTCTTAGAACAGCTTGGCAACACACACACACACACACACACACACACACGTTTTGGCTATTGGATGGTATAGAAATGTAATAAATAACTAAAAGAAAAGGAAAAAAAAATTATGCAAGCAACCAAAATACTAATATTATAGATTTCTCTCTAAGTATTTGACACATCAGGATGGTTTGGGCTGGAAGCCACTTTGCTTAAGAAGATCATAGCATGTGCTTCATATTCAGAGTCTGAGTAAGTCAGACTAAATCAAGCTTAGTAAAAGGCTGGCTGGGAACATTGTCTTTATTGGCCCAGACAATTAACATGGTCACCTTTTTCCTTGTTACTGTAACTTATCAAAATGTCTTTGTTGGCAGGTAGGATTATTTGCATTGAACGTACAGTTCTCTCCTTACAAAAGCCCCTTTTGTGTAGGGCTGCTGGTGCTGGCATCACTGAACTGACTGGTCCTGTCAAACTAGATGAGCTGGATTCTGCAACCCAAGTCAATTCCATTTGTACTGTAAGAGGTTAGTACAATTTTTTTTCTGAAGCAAATGTTGCCAAGTCTAGCCTACTTGAAATATTTATTTTATTACTCTTTTTCATCTTGCTCTTCCTCCAAGGAGTTTAGGGCAGCTCATATGGTTTCTCCTCATTTTTTCTTCACAACAACCCTGTGATAAAGATTAGGTTGAGAGTGTGTGTGACTGACCCAGGATTATCTAATCAACTTGGTGTCTGAGTGATGATTTGAACCTGGCTTTCCACGGTTTAAGTCCAACATTCTGCCCACTGCAGAAAAAGTATATGTTGGGAATGGGGACACTGGTATATGCTTTTAGGATAACTTGGAAGATAACAGATCCTGCCACTTACTTGGCATTATTAGCAAATATTATTGGGTATTATGAATGTTACCACTTTTACATTTATGTAGGGTTAAACCCAGGTTTATATAAACATTTGCAGTGTTTATTAAAATCAGGGTACTTTAGAGTGTACTCTTCTGCCGTTTCCAATTTCTTTTCTTTTACCACTCACAGCCCCTCTGCATTGCTTAATCATCACACCACGGTGTTGCTACTTTGCTTATAACCCCTACATTAATCTGTATTCTGCTATTTAATGGTAATTTATCACTTGACCTCAAGTTCTCAATAGCAATTGAACTACTACAAGGCATGTTAGATGAACATAGCAGACATGGGCTACATTTCTGTGAAGATGGGCATTTACAGATTGTGAAGATAGCAAACACTGACTCAGTCATGTGTTGCATTTGTCCACTTCAAATGTAGACATTTTTCTAGCTACATTTTCTAAGGGTATGTGTGTATCAGCTATTTTTCCTGGGAACAGCTGGTGGAATCTGCACTTCATCCCACTTGTCCCTGGCTCTGCTTCCAAGTTTGTCTGCAAAAAATGGAGTACTTTGTTAAAGAATTCCTGACTGCACAAAGGACTGTAGCTGAACACAGCTACACTTTCAACTACAGACCTTCCCTGTCAACACAGGGAGGTCAGGGATGGAGTTTGCATCCCTGTCTCCTCGACACACTTCAAAATGTGGACGCCTGAAGAGGGCTTATTTTTGCCAATTATTCAGGTCTGGTGTCTGCATTTTAACATAGAGGACAGCATCCAATGGGGCACTATTCCCCCTCTGATTCCGTTCCACAAGTCAGCAACCAGAAACTAATAGAAACGGTAGTTTCTGGAATGGAGCAGGTCAGTGGAGCTTGTTTAAGGGAGCTCCACCAACCTGTCCCAATCCAGAAATGAGCATTTCTGCTTGTCTTGGGGCTTCCCATAGGAAGTCTTAAATCTCCGTTGCACAAGCAGTGGGTTCCGCTTGCACAATGGAATGGATGGGAGGGGGCGCTTGTACCATGGTCCCGTTGGAATCAGTCCACAGTGTCCATTTCACACAAGTGCTCTATCTCTAATCCCCTTAATGAAATAAATTAATTTAAATCTATCCCCCACCCTTACCGCAAGGCAAACTGACACCAGCTGCCTTGTGGGAAGGATTCCAGGAGAGGCAGGCAGGCAGGCAACACCAGGGGTCTGCTCCAGGTGGACTGGCCCTTATCCCCCCCCCCCACAGCACTATCTGCAACCAACTGCCCTGTGGGAAGGACCCTGATGATTTTTGTTCTTATATTTCTGTTGTGATTTTATCAATTTATATTCATTGTTACTTGTAAGCCTTTTTGGAAGCATTTGTATCCATAAAAGTGGGATATAAAAAACTGCAATGAATCAAATAATAAATTAAATCAGCAAGAAAAAAATATTATTTATTAATAAATAAATAAAAAGCCACTGTAAGTCTTTGATTTAAATCATGTTTCCCATTGATACTAGTTCATGAGGAAATATCGAAACAAAGTTGGAAAAATATTTGGGATAGACGTATTGTAAGAGTTATGTCAACTAAGATAAAAGAGAATTTCTATAAAGTGGTATGGAGATGGTATCTACTGTAACTCCAGTAAGATTAAATTGGATAGTTAACAACTGTTCCGCAATGTGCTGGAGAGGGTGTAATGTAAAAGGTACATATGCCCACATGTGGTGGAGTTGTAAATATGTTCTGGAATTTTGGCAGAAAGTGTTTGCAGAAATATCAGAAATAATTGGAATGGAATTAGAGGTCTGCCCAAAATTAGCATTGTTAACCATAACAGAAAAAGTAGTATGTTTAAAAACTACTAAAGAATTGATTGTGAATTTGTTAACAGCAGCTAAATTAATGATAGCTAGGAAATGGAAAGTTCAACATGTCTTTTCAATTACTGAGTGGTACAAAGAGGTATGGGATATCACGCTAAATGATAAATTAACTTCTAATATTAAGTGCCAAAAAGGACAATTGGAGAAAAACACTTTTGTGAACATTTGGGGTAAATTTCTGGATTATGTGATGGGGAAGGGGAAGGGGAACGAACCTTGTCAAGATTTGTTACATTTTTGGAATATAGAATAATAGCTTATATTTGTGGGGGGGATATAACTTGGTCCCATGAGGTGCGGGGTGCACAATGTTTATGTTGTATTTCTGTTTTATTTGTTATTAGTTGTAAAAAAAAAATTATTTTTTAAAAAAAGATACTAGTTCATATATTTCCTAAGGATCAAGGCAACTACGACTACTAAACCATGTTAATTTACAACTAAGCACTCAATTCTGTGTATGATTAGAGAGAAAAAAGGCCTACAACTCCCAGCCTGCCCCAGCCAGCTATGGTGGCTGGGGCATGCTGGGAGCTATAGGCCCTTTTTCTGTCTAAACATGCATAGGATTGTGCCTTAAATAAAGTATTAATTACACTGTGCTTCCATTCCTACAACCAGGTCTTGCAATCTATTTGTCGCACTATATATGTTTTGCATGCTTTCCTTTTTTATCTATAGAGGGAATGTCTTCAAAATATTCCTATATAAGGTCTGTTTTATGGCCAGCAATCATGACAGTTTGTGAGGTTAAGTATGAGAATATAGGAATTTGCACACTGGACAATTTTTGCCTTCTCTTGTTCTTTGCAGAGTTGCTCCTTTCTTGCTTCATTCTGCCTTGGCCCAGCCTTGCCCTCACAAAGTGAAATGCCCATGATTGATAAGGTCTAATAGTTACTGGGCAGGCTAGAACAGTTTACTTTCATCAGGTGAAAATGAAATGCCTATATTTCACTACAGTGTAAATTTTTGTATTTCCAAAATAATCAAATTGGTTCTTCAATTACACAGCAAAGTATGCTTTTAACTCAGTGTATCTGGTAAAAGGCACCGAATATAGAGCTAACATGCTTATATTTAGATTACGTATGTAATATTAAGAAAAAGTTTGTTTTTTAAAAAAAATATTACAAAAATCTGTTTTTTAAGATCATAATTTCCCCCTTGTACTGTTTAGCTCCTAAACCAGTAGGATAGCATATAGAATCATAGAATCATAGAAAAGTAGAGTTGGAAGGGGCCTACCAGGCCATCGAGTCCAACCCCCTGCTCAATGCAGGAATCCAGGTCAAAGCATCCCTGACAGATGGCTGTCCAGCTGCACCTTGAATGCCTCCAGAGTGGGAGAGCCCACCACCTCCCTAGGTAGTTGGTTCCATTGTCTTATTGCTCAGGAAATTTTTCCTGATGTTTAGGTGGAATCTGGGTTCCTGTAACTTGAGCCCATTATTCCGTGTCCTGCATATGCACTATGATAAGATGCCAAGAATACAATGGATTCTTTACTGCACTTCAAAATGTCACAGTTTAGGCAAGATATAGTAAAAGATCCTTACCCTCACAACCCCACCTATAAATATCAGAACAAAAGGGGACAAGATTTCTGAGTTGTGTAGGAGCCTTATGTTGTCATATTAAATGTTGACATTTCCCCCCATTGTAGCAAGTAATGAAAGAGGTTGTTTAAATCTTGACTATTGTTTATCTGTTCATTTAACTTCCAGATTTCTTTTTCTAATAAAGCATGTAGCAAACTAGCAATGCACTCCTATACATGCCACTCCCTACTAAGTAGATATAGGATTACAGCCTTACAGAGCAATGGGGGGGGGGAGGCAAAAACAGAGGCAGAAGAACCACCTTCCTGTGCCAGCAGGGCAGAAATTGGGAGGAGAAGGGTTTTTTTCCTTTTGGTGGCTGGGGAGGCTTTTACATCCATTTGTTTGTTTTAAATCTTTCTCCTCCCACTACTCCCAGTGGGAGGGATATAAACTGCACCAGCTTCAGGGCTGACATAGTTTTTTCGCCCATTCTGGGGGCATGTTGGAGAAACAGGAGAGATTTGGATCCTGTGCGTCCTCGGCCTCTCCCAGCATGCCTCCTTTTTGTCTTTTGACATTGTAATTCTGATGTTAGAGAAGCATCAGCTGCAGACCTTTCCGCAGCAAAAGGTAGGAGGCTTATAAGGTCAGTTCTCTCTCTGAGGGCACACCTCTCTCTCTGCCCTCAGAGAGGGAGATCCAAAATATCCTATGGCTCCTGGGATGCCTTCCCAGCGTCTATGTTTGTACTCCAAAACGCTTTGAAATAAAATCAAATTTTAATTAATGAATACTATATAATAGAGAATGTATAGTCATCACATTTTTCAACAGTATTTTTTAGTCTTAATAAATCTAGTGAACTCCTCAACATTTCTTAATGCAAAGTGTGTCATTTGTGTAAGAAAAAAGATGTGTAACCTCGAACTACCTAACAATTATTGTTGTTTAAGTGTTTGTTATATGACAAAACTTGCTGCCCCTTGCCCTAAATGCTTCAATAAAGAGAAACAGTGGGCCAGTTCACATGTGATGCTAAGCTAGGATTTAGCTCTGTCGGCACAACTGGAATGAGCCCTAGTGAAGCCTTGGGCTTGCATGCACACGCTCCCCTCCCCTCTTTTCTCATGACTGGGAGGAGGATTCCTGCTGAGTTTAGTTCACTTTCCCTGATTCCTGGCTTGTCGTTATGTACAAACCAGAAATCATGGTTTAAAACAAGCTTTACTTTGTTAAAACAAGCCAGCAAAACACCCCAGGATTTGTTGTGGGCTTGTTTACCAATAGAGTAGAGTTTCTTTTAAACCACAATTCCTGGTTCCTAAGTAACAGCAAGCTAAGAAAGAGAAGCTCAGCTTGACAAGAATCCTCCAGGCTGTGCAGGAGGAGGGGAGCGGGGTGCAGCCAAGCCTGAGGCTTTGCTGGGGCTCATAGAGGCTCATGCACGTAGCATTAAATCCTGGCATAGTGTTATGTGTGAACGTAGCCAGTTATGATTTAGTGGAGGATTCTGACCCCTACTTAACCAAGGATTCTTTGGATAGCCTTGCTATCATCCTGAGTTTTTGACCTGTAAATAGAAATATTGGTAAACTATCTACAGTCCTCCTAGCCTTAGGAATTAGGATACCTTAAAGTTCAAATTTAAATAAAACATCAAATTGGGGGGGGGGGGCACAGAGAGTTATGAGACACTTCCCGTATTGTGATTTCTGTTCATAGGGGCTTTATGGAAAGGGAAAACTCTGCTGTTATGCCCCATTCAACTACTGAATAACTTGCCTAGGGTCATCCATGAAATATACAGTATAGCAAATAATTGAACTTCACATTCCTAAGAAACTGGCTGGAATCTTAACAGTGTGATTCTGTATATGTCTACTCAAAAATAAATCCCATGTACATGGGCACAGGATTGCAGCATTTATATCTCTAGACTTTCCTCCTGACACAGACCTGAGGGAGGAGAGCTTAGTCTGATTTGGGATTAACTTTTAAAAAAGCATAAATGGAAACTGTAAGGGGTTAGCTGTGGTTTTCAGCAGATGCTTGCCTTTTCCCCTCTTCCATATGGCAAAGTCTCCCAGGGTTGTGCTAGTTGTTCCACTAGTGCAGTGTTCTCCAACCTTGGGTCCCCAGATGTTTTTGGCCTATGCTGGCTGGGGCATGCTGGGAGTTGTAGGCCAAAAACATCTGGTGACCCAAGGTTGGAGAACACTGCACTAGTGGTTGTGCAAGTGCTAGTAGAACAACAGTACCTCTTGTACTTTTTCCACCAGTGTAATGTTTGATACAATTATCAGGAATGAATGGACAAAAGGAAAGACAAATCTAATCCCACGAGAGAAGAACAGAGAAATAATTTAACGGTATTGAATAAGATAATTAGTAAGGAAGGGTTGCTAGATGTGTGGAGAGGGGTTAATGGGAATGATAAAAGATATACATACTACTCAACAGCAACTAAGAATTATTCTAGGATAGATTTTATATTTGTGTCCAAGACCCTGTTTTCTAGGGTCTTGGGTACGGAGATAGGCGTAATAAAAGTGTCAGATCATGCACTGGTTAATATGGAATTGAAGATATATAAGGATTATAGAGAAGCTAAAAGATGGAGATTGAATTGTAGTATTTTTCAATTTAAACAGATAACGGAAAAAATAGAGAAGGAAATGAGGGAAATATGGGAATTTAATCAAACAGAAGAATGTACGGAAGCGGTAATATGGGACACGATGAAAAGTGTAATGAGAGGAATAGGATTGAGAGAGGGATTAAATTAAGAAAACAAGAATGTTTTAATAAAAAGTTGGAGGGAGAGATTAGGGAGCTGGAAAAAAAATATTGAGAGAAGAGGGATAAGAAGATTTTTGCAGAATTACAAGGTAAGAGGAAAGAATTGGAGAATAAAGAACTAGACAAGGTACAAAGGAATTTGATTTATATGAAAAGAGATTATTTCGAGAATAGTAATAAAAATTCTAAAATGCTGGCTAGACTAGCACAATTAAAAAAAGAATTTTTTTTAGTGGGGTGATCAAAGATAAGATGGGTAAGGAACACAATTTGTTGAAAGATAAAATAAAAATATTTTATGAATATTATGCTGATTTATATAAGGCAGGAAATTGTTTGGAAGCTATGAGTAGAGAATATATTGGAAAAAACCTAAAAACAGGAATTCGGGAAGAAGATAGAGAGATAATGGAGCAACCTTTCACGGAAAACGAAATAGAGTATGCCATAAATAAATTGAAACAAGAAAAACACCAGGATTGGATGGTCTGGGGGCGGAATATTATAAGGTATTTTAAAAAATGTTAATCCCTAAACTAAAATGGTTGTTTAGTGATATATTACAGGGGGGAGAGATCCCCCCTTCATGGAAGCAGTCCTTGACTATTTTAATCCCGAAACCAAGGAAGGATTTATCAGAACCAGTTTCTTATAGGCCGATATCATTAATTAATCAAGATGCTAAACTAATGTCAGCGATACTAGCAAGAAGAATGAATAGTTTTGGAAGTAATGTAGGGCTAGATCAATGTGGTTTTATTCAAGGAAGACAAATGGCGGACTTAATTAGAAGGGTACTAAATATAATATATTTAGTAAGGAAAAATGATTTGAAAGCAGGGGTTCTTGCATTAGATATTTTTAAAGCCTTTGATTCTGTGGAATGGCCAGGGATGGGGACTCGGACTCGAGGACTCGACTCGTGAGTCGGACTGAGTCCCCCCTCTGACTCGACTCGGACTCGAGTCCCAATATTTTTAATGGGACTCGAGACTTGACTCGGGACTCGAGACCAAGGACTCGTCAACATCCCTGGGCTGTTGATGAGTCTTCTGGCTGTGCCAGAAGGAGCGCGATCACCGGTGAAGAGCGCATGGAAGCGAGGCGCGGCGCTGCTCAGCCACTATGGACAGCTACCAGGAGCGCAGCCCCAACGATGTGTTGAGATTTATTTTGATTGATGTGTTGTTGTGGGGGGTTTGGGTTAGGGTCAGACATTTTGGGTTTGGCTGCCTCTGCCTGCCTGTTTGGGGTTCCCAGCCTCCTCTGCCTGCCTGGTCTCTTCTTGACCTGTTCAGCAGTTGAATTGTCCAAGACAAAGGCCTCTGCCTGCCTGCTTTGGGGTTCCCTGCCTCCTCTGCCTGCCTGGTTATTTTGGGTTTGTCTGCCTGGTCTGTTCTTGCCAAAATCAGTTGCAGAGTTTTGAAATAAAAAGGCACACTTGTGCCTAGAATTTATTTAAGCCACACATCTGAAGTAGCCTTATTTTGTTGGGGGGAAACCCCATTGATTTTAATAGGGACTCGTGGAGTCAGTTTTGGGAGTGACTCAGGACTCGTGACTCGTGAGTCACCATTTTGGACCAAGGACTCGGAATCGAGACTCAGGTCCAAAGACTCGTGAGTCGACTCGTGACTCGAGACCAAGGACTCTTCAACATCCCTGGGAATGGCCAGCATTAAAGTTGATAATAAAAACTATGGGGTTTGGCGAGAAGTTTATAGGAGTTATTAATCAATTATATGCTCGAAATGTTATGTCAGTAGTTGTAAACGATGGAATCACAGAACCGATAAGCCTAGGCCGGAGAACTAGACAGGGTTGTCCCCTTTCCCCTGTATTATTTGTGTTAGTTATGGAGTTGTTAGCGAATGCTATAAGGCAGGAGAGAAATTTACAGGGGATAGGGATAAAGACCAAGTGTAAGATAAACCTTTTTGCAGATGATATTTTGTTAACCCTTGAAAAGCCCATAGAAAACTGGGATAGGTTAGAGAAGAGGGATAAGAAGATTTTTTGCAGAATTACAAGGTAAGAGGAAGGAATTGGAGAATAAAGAACTAGACAAGGTACAAAGGAATTTGATTTATATGAAAAGAGATTATTTCAAGAATAGTAATAAAAATTCTAAAATGCAATCATTTGAATGATTTTAGGGAAGTAACAGGGTTAAAAGTTAATTGGGATAAATCTGAGATCATGTTATTTAATTATAGTAAAATGGAGGAAAGGGTAGAATTAAAAAAAAGAAAGTTGATATAAAGATAAAAATACAATTAAATATTTAGGTATAGATATATTAAAAGACTTGGATCAAATAGGAGAATGGAATTTTAAAAAATTAAAAGGTGAGGTTAAGAATAAAATAGAGGATTACAAAAAACTTGGATTATCATGGTTTGGTAGGATAGCTTTGATTAAAATGAAGATTTTACCGAAGATACATTTTTTGTTTAGAATGATACCATATAAGATATCAGAGAAGGAAATTAAAGAATGGCAAGTAATTCTAAATAGTTATTGTAATGGGGGAAAAAGATTGAGGATTGCTAAGAACAGGTGGTATAAATCTCAAAAAGGTCTTCCAAACATAAAATGGTACTATATGGCCAATCAACTTAGATATATTATGGATATTATTGCTAGGAAGGACTTTATGTGGTGGGAAATAGAAGCATATGAATTGGGAAATAGGGTGGAAAAATTTTATTTGTAAAGCAAGGGAATAATATGATAAAAAGATTAGAAAACCCCTTTTTAAAAAATATGTTAAAAAATTGGAATAGAAACAAGAAAATATTTATTCCAGGTATATCACCGCTTACTCCAGTGGTGGTAATGGAGGACTTTCCAGAAAACGTTAGACATTTGGAACGAATTTATAGAGAGAAAAAGGTAATTAGATTAATGGACTGGCTGGACAAAATGGAGACAAGGCAACAAATAATTGAAAGGGTTGGACCAGGAAGAATTTTGTTACTAAATTTAATCAAATTAGTTCAATGGGGAAAGAAATGGAAGAGGAGACATGAGCATGAAAGAGAATTCACTGCATTTGAGCAGTTGGTCATGTCTAGAGAACTTATAGAAGGGAACGCATCAGCTAGAGGTATTACAAAGATGATATATAAAATGATCCAGAAATCAGAAGAGCAAGCAGAAAATCTTAAGATAGTTTGGGATATAGATTTTGAAGAGGAAATAGCAAAAGAATAGTGGAATAAGATATGGGATAGGCGAATATTGAAAAATATGTCAATAAGGATAAAAAAGAATTTCTATAAGTTAATTTGGAGATGGTACCTGACTCCGGTGAGATTAAACAAAATAGATAACAAATGTTCTGCAATGTGTTGGAGAGGCTGTCAGGAGCTGGGTACATATGCTCATATGTGGTGGAGTTGTAAAAATGTATTGGATTTTTGGAAAAAGATTTTAAAAGAAATATCAGAAATTATTGGTATTGATTTAGAGGTTTGTCCTAAATTAGCATTGTTATCAATAACTGAAAAGGTGGCTGGTCCTCTAAATGTTAAATAATTAATTGTAAATTTGTTAACGGCGGGTAGATTAATGATAGCAAGAAATTGGAAAGTTCAAGTTTTCTCTATTACTGACTGGTATAAGGAAGTGTGGGATATGGCTTTAAATGATATGTTGACTTGTAGTATCAAATGTAAAAAGGGACAACTTAAGAAAAAATAATTTTAAGGATATTTGGGGATTATTTTTGATTTTCTGTTAAATAAGGGGAAAGGGAACATGCCATGTCAAGATATGTTGTATTTTTGGAATAATGAATAACAATTGATTATAGAGATAGAATGTATCATTTGGTCCCGTTGTGATGGGAGCACTATATAAGTTGTATGTATGTTATTTTAGTTGTTTTATATATTGTTTGAAAAATAAAAATAAAATAAAATAAAAATTCTCAGGAATGAAGCATATCTAGAGAGTGGGGCTTGTACAAATCATTACATTTCACAGAGTTATTACTTTTTAAAATCTTTTTATTTGCAGTACAACAATAATAACAACAATAATAACAAAAAAGGGGGAATTCATATCGTAAAACTTATCAGTTTACAGTAATCATTAACATCTCCCTTGATCAAAGGGTTATTACTTATCTCACAGGGTTATTGAAATGATAAATTGGGAGAACCCTATATATGCTAGCTTGAGCACCCTGGAGAAAAAGTGGGGTTAAAATGGGGTAAATCCATATGCCACCCTTGATCTGCTTATGCTTCTTGCTGTGGTCCAGGCTTTCATTGTGAACTATAGTGTTCTTTCACACTATCAGTTAGTAACAACAACTGCCAAGTATAATATGTCTCTAAAACTCCTGAAACTGCATATAAAGGAACATAAAGTCTTATGCAGATTGCACCCAGCACCACTTCTCAGAACACACAAACATTAGCAGTCATGATTTTCTAACATTTCAGTTTGACTGACTCTTACTCAACACAACAGGGATTAGTAGGTGATTGGCCTTTGACATACATACTGTAGACTTGGCAGTTGTAATCCATTTACTTGCAGGTGTCCAAGATTACCCATCTGTATGTTTTACTTGCAAACAATACTACATCCTTTATGTTTATTGCTTGGCTCAACAAATCTCCATTGTTCTAAAGCAGTGATGGCGAACCTATGGCACGGGTGCCACAGCTGGCATGCAGGCTCTGTGGGCACTCAAGCCATTGGTCACCAGATCACGAAAAGACCGTCCCCTTCTGCAAAGCACTAATGATCTTGTTCTTTCTCACAGTGTGGAACAGAATGATTTTATTCTAGAATTCCTGTTACAGAATTCTTTTCTACATTGTTATCACATTTAACATTTTTTGAAGAATGATGCACAGAGCATAGCTTAGATGTAAAGCCCTAACAGTTGACCTCAGTGCTGCATGTGTTGCTCTCAAACTAACGGAGTATGAACCAAGGTTTGACAAATTATCAGCATGCATGCAATAGCAAAAATCACATTAATTGTGCAAAAGCATGCCCAATGCAAACTTTTACCTAATGCAGTGTTTGCAGTCCAAGACATAAAGTGTTTTAAATGTGTTAAGCACGTTTAGTATTGCACGGGTAAAGGGGGAAATGAAGAGACGAGATAGCAGTTATGGTATAAAATCAGGGCCACATTTATTCAATTGAAGATCTGCGAGGGGAGAAGTGCGGGATTAACTAAGGCCAGTGGAGCATGTCCGGGCGAAAGCATCCCGAACTCGAGGGCGGCGCAGTGATTCGCCGCCCTCGAATTCCGCACACGGGGTGCTGGGGGATCTACCCAGGGTCACCTACCCAGGGTCACCGCCCCCCGGCGCCACGGGACAACCGAGGAGGGTGAGATGGGTAGACCCCAAAGGCGACCTTACCTCTCACAAATTGAGCCACAAGGCATCGACATCTGTGAGGCTCGGGTTCTCGCCCATCACCTTAAAAGGTGCCATGGGATGCACACCGCAACCCTAACCCCCACTGCCTATTCACCGCACTTACCGCCTAACCTAAGGCCAATGTGACCGAAATAACAGGTAACCCAAAACAACAAACCCACCACTGATTCCACAGTATGGAGTAGGCGAAACCCGCACATTGCCCCGAGCCAATAAGGACAATGAGCCAAAATTCCTACTCGGCCCCGTAAAAGGTGACCAGAGGAGCCCACACTGCTTCATCGGGAGTGGAGGGAGGGAGCTGCGAAGAAAGAGGCGCTGGGTGGGGTCTCCTGTGCCTAAATACTGCCTCAGGGCCCCACCCCTTATGCCTTACCCCATCGGGCAAACAATTTGCCCGTGCCCTGATTGGAGGTGAAATCACCTCATTCCTGTCTCCGCTCTCCAGTCCCCCCCCCGCACAAAACTCTTTCCCCCCCCCACAGGAGCATGGGGTGTGAAGGGAATTGTGCGGGTAAAGGGGGAAATGAAGAGACGAGACAGCAGTTATGGTATAAAATCAGGGCCACATTTATTCAGTCGAAGATCTGCGAGGGGAGACGTGCGGGATTAACTAAGGCCGGCCAAAAGGCCAGTGGAGCATGTCCGGGCGAAAGCATCCCGAACTCGAGGGCGGCGCAGTGACTCGCCACCCTCGAATTCTGCACCCGGGGTGCTGGGGGATCTACCCAGGATCACCGTCCCCTGGTGCCACGGGACAACCGAGGAGGGTGAGATGGGTAGACCCCAAAGGCGACCCTACCTCTCACAAATTGAGCCACAAGGCATCGACATTTGTGAGGCTCGGGTTCTCGCCCATCACCTTCAAAGGTGCCATGGGATGCACACCGCAACCCTAACCCCCACTGCCTATTCACCGCACTTACCGCCACAGAGAGAGACAAGCCTCTGCTTAGTCAAATCTCCCCCACCTGACAGAGATAAGCTCAAGCAGGGCCCTTCGCAGATCCTCGAGAAATATATCGTTCCCGGCGCCGGACAAATGAACCCCGTCCGGCCGGTACAGCTCCCTCCGGGCCAAGGATATCTCGGGATGAGGTATGCCGAACCCCACGCCTCCAATGGCCCTCCGCACCTCGCCGTTGACCTTCCAAGCCGCCCTGTTCAAACATGCAGGGCGCTCAGAGTACCTCCAACAGAAACGCGGCAGAATGTGTGACCACAAAATGGCTACACCGGGCCACCGGGAGGAAATGAAAGACAGGTCCTCCGTTGCTTGTAAAATCAAGGCCTTGCCCTTCAGCAAGCCAAGATTGTTGCCACCCAGGTGCAGCAACAAAATGTGCGGTGGAGCCTTGACAAGGCCGGAGTGGAAAAGTGTGTAGAGAAGGTCGTGCCACTGCATGCCACGCCGTCCAAGCCACTGGATGGTGGCCACCTGCCCGATGCCCAGCTGAGCACCTGCCCAGGACTTGGCAGCATGCCTCGCTGCCCAGAAGATCATGCTGTGGCCACAAATTAACACACGAACCGGCCTTTCTCCACTCCACGCACCTGAAAAAACAAAGAAACACAGAAGCGGCAGCGCAAATCAAGGCAACTTCCGGACGTAGGAGCGGTAGGCCCGGGAACGCCACCTTCCAACTGCTTGAACCCCACTGGTTGGGAAACCCAAGGCAGCGGCCGTGGAGGCCGCGCCGATCCTGAACGAGTGAGTGCCAAAACGCATGTGGGAAAGGCCTAAGGCTTCCAATGCCTGTTTAGTAACTGCCCAAAACGGGTACCTGGTCAACGGGGAACTGTCGATATGTTGAAATAATGGACTGGCGGCCGTGCCCCGCATGGTGATAAAGGCGCGTAAAGCCGCCACTGGGCAGAGTTCTTCTGAAGCGGCTGGGTACAAGGTGACCGTTGCACCCCTGGCCAGCTGGTCAGACTTGGACCTGCGGAGTCGCAAACACGCGCTGGACACAGTAAAGCGCAGGTCCGAAAACTGAAGTGCCATGGCGGAGGCATCAAATTTGGAACGGGCCACTAGTTCGGAAACCCGAAAAGCCCCGAAAAATGCGGTCAATGCTGCCGCATGAAACAATAAAACCTCATAGTAGGAAGAACAAACAGAAGGCCACAGTGCACGAAGACCTAAAAGAATGTCGGGGGACAAAGGCACCCTTGTGTCGGGTGCTATTGGACGTTCCCTGGACCAACCCATCAGCATCCTGCGAACTCTGAAATCCCCGGTGTTGTCCAGAAAACCGCATGCCTTGGCGAAGAATGCCAGGCCAGCCAGCTTGCCCCTTATTGTCCTGACGGATGAACCACGCCCCTGGGAGGACACACAGAATTGAATAAGGTGATCGACTGGTATTGGCCAAACCAGAGGGAGCTCGTGGTCCACCCGGAATTGATGAAATTCCATACCTGCACGTTCGTATGCGACCCTCGTGGTAGGTGCCAATGACTGCATTATGGCATGCTCGGAAACTGACCTCCAATCTGCCAAAGACAGTCTGGCATTAACACCGGGTGGCACGACGCCCAGGGGGCAAGTGCTCGGAACCTATGCATCTGGTTGCGAGACAATGCATCTGCTATACTGTTGTCCAAGCCCGGAACATGCCGTGCCCGAAACAAGATGTTAAATTGCAAACAGCGTAGCGTAAAAGCGCGAACCAGATGCATAACCCGAGGGTTTTTGGAGGACAAGGAATTGATAACCTGCACAGTGGCCTGATTGTCGCACCAAAAATGCACGACCGAATCCGCCAATTGTGTTGCCCACAGGTGCACTGCTACGTAAATGGGAAAAAATTCCAAAAAGGTCAGGTCGCAGCACACGCCAGAATCTGTCCACTCCTCAGGCCATGGTGCAGCGCACCACTGATCTTTGAAAAACACCCCAAAGCCGAATGAACCAGAGGCATCGGATTGTACCCTGAAATTGGCATGCAGTGCTTGCTCGCGTCGTCAGAAGGAAACTCCATTGAATCTTTCCAGGAATTGTAGCCACACCCTCAAATCGACCCTCATGGAGGCATTTACCCGAACCCTGTGAAAGGGTCGTGTTAAACCACGCATGGCAGCACAGAGGCGCCGCAAAAACGCTCTACCCGGCGCCACCACCCTGCATGCGAAATTCAAGTGGCCAACAAGCTCCTGTAGTTCCTGAAGGGACGCCTTGCGCGACTGCACCATGCGGCGTACCCGACAACGGAGGGCCTGGAGCTTATCCATAGGGAGGCGAGAGCACTGCATGTTGGTATCCAATTCGATGCCCAAAAATACCAGAATGGAGGAGGGACCTTCCATCTTTTCTGTAGCGAGGGGGACACCCAATTCGATAGACAACTCCTGAAATTGCGCCATCAAAAAGGCACATTGATTGGTGTCCCGAATACCCGCAAACAGAAAATGGTCTAGGTAGTGGATAACTTGACTCATCCCGGTACGATTACACAAGGCCCATTCAAGAAATGTACTGAAACGCTCAAAAGCTGAGCAAGAGATAGAGCAGCCCATAGGCATAGCTCTATCGATATAAAACTGGCCCTAGAAATGGAAACCAAGCAGGTCGAAGTCATCCGGGTGGACAGGGAGTAATCTGCAGGCCGACTTGATATCGCATTTTCCCAAAAGGGCCCCGCGGCCACAACGGCAGACCATGGCCACCGCAGAGTCAAACGAGGTATAGCGCACGGAACATAAATGTTCCGGTATGGCGTCGTTGACAGAAGCCCCTCTGGGAACAGATTATGTATCAAGCGGAACTCCCTCTCGGCCTTTTTGGGCACTATCCCTAATGGGGAGACCCTAAGATTAGGGAGCGGCAAGGAGGGGAACAGACCCAGGACCCGACCCGCAGAAACCTCTTTAACTATTTTTTGTGCCACAATAGGCTCCATCCCAAGGATCGAGCGCTGATTGCGGGACAAAACATGAACACGCGGGCCCTGAAAAGGGATCTGAAAACCAAACAGAAAACCATCCTTGAGATACTGAGCCGCATCAATGTTAGGGTAGAGTCGTAACAGGCGAGCCAAAGGGCCAACTTTAACCGGGCTGGGGCCCTTTTGGAGGCTGCTGCTGGCCAGAACCCGGGGGGCGCTTGGCTGATCCGAATTTGCCACCTCCCCTCGGCCCGCGGACCCTGGAGCATGAAGCCGGGGCGTGTGACCCATTGCAGATGCTGCAGGCGTGTCTGTATGGACATTCAAGCCGTGAGCAGGTGCCTTTGGATATATACTCCCAACACAGCGGCCGAGGTTGAACCGACTTCCCCGGCTGTGCCCGGGGTGAAGTGTTGACAGACTGTCTAGACAGGATGTGACCGCTCTCTGACCGTTCCCCCACAACTGGCCTGGCCGGAATCATAAATTCCATCCACAGGTCGTTGTCTTTCCTATACCATCGAATGGAGTGGTCAAAAGCTGCCTTCTTGCGGAACCCCTCATCATATGCCAACCAGGCTCCACCCTCAAAACCCGAATATGCTCGATATATCGAGATATTTAGTGAGAATGGCGGCCCGGTCAGGGAATTCCTGTTGAAGTGTACCCATGTATATTAGGAACCCGGGCAGCCAATTGGCCCAAGTGCGGGCAGGCTTTTTTGACTTAAATTTCTCTTGTTCGCGGTCCTTGAGTTTCTCTTTCTCAATGGCATCCGGCTCCCGGTTCAACAGGGAGAAGACATCAATAAACTCGCCCTTGAGTATCTTCTCCTTGGTGGCCGGTGCCAGGTGATGCCCCAAAGGGAAAGAAGGTGCGCCTGGTGGCACCAAACCGGGTTTGGCGTGTGGATAGTGGTCTGAAAGATCTACTCTGGTGGCGCCTTTTGCGAGCGATGTCACCTGCCCCGCTGGACCGGACCACACCGGCGCACAGGCCTGTGCCGCCGGGGAAGGTGCCACCCCGCCGGGCGGAACATTTGTCTGCAAAGCTACACTTGGTGCGGAGGAAGCCGGTGCCCCGAGGGCTCCTGCCCCTACTTGAGCGATCTGAGCGGCCACTGTAGGTAGACAAGGAGGTGCCGCAGAAGAGGAGAAACCTGACGCACCCTCAAGGGGCTGCAAAGTGTGAGAGGCGGTCGCTGGGTAAGCTGGAAGCCAAGGGCTGAATGGCTGCGATGGTGACATCCCGAGGTGTGGTGGGGAATGGAACATGTGGGACATGGGGTGCTGCCCCCATGGAAAGCCCGGATACATGTATTGGTTCCAATTATGCCAGTTCCCAGACCCCATAGGACCCGAGTACTCACCGGCTGCAGGCAGGCCACTTGAAGGACCTGGCTCGGACCCTGGTTGAGAGGACGTTGGAATAGACGACGGCTCTGGCTCTCCCACCACAGAGTAGGCAGGGGGCTCCACTCTGTGTTCCTGGGGCGGGGTCGCCGGAGCGGGAGGTACAGCGGCCGCCTGCATAGCATCTAATCGTTCTGAAATAGAAAGCCAAAGATCATGCTGTGACTTCTTAGATGACCGTGCACAGCCCCCGGAGGATCCCCCAGTTGCCTTGGCAAGAGGAGGATGGATGCCCCTCTCCATGCTGGCTACACGAGCCAGGACCGCAGAGACGTCAACCTCCTCGTCATCCGAGGAAGAGGAGAGCCGCCGCGTAGGAGAGTGCTTTGCTGGTTGTCGAGGCGCACGCCCTTTTCCCTTTTTGCCTCCCTGGCCCTTCTTGGGTGGCATCCTGAAATACTAGAAGAAACGCAAGAGATGAATGCTGGAATTGGGAACAAACAGCACAGAGAACACTAGTTGCTGCTGTGGATAAGATTGGTAAAACGGAAACTCCTGGAAGAAATAATTATGCTAAAATGAATTAACCCCTTATTCGTAAGGAATCAATAACTAAAGATAATAATTTAAAATCTCTGCATGTGCAAATTGACTGTATAAATTGCGTCAGAATAATGAAATTAATTAACTATAACAGATATGAAATTTATGCCTGTAATGAACTCTATGAAGTAATTGAATCAGAAAACTAATTAAATGTCAACCTATGTACATGTAAGTCAATTAATAAACTGGATTGAAACAAACTTGATTAAATCCCTATGCGCAATGAACTATAAAATTATTAATTTAAGTACTTATAAATTTACCAATAAAATGTAATTAGCCAAACTTAACTCAAATCCTGTATGTGTAAAGATGTAAATAAATGAATTAAGACAAACTTGATTAACTCCCTGTATGCGAAGGACAAAGAAAAGAAAGCCCTCTCGCTACAGAATCCCCCCAAGCTACACTATACCCAGACAAGCAAGGAATGGGGAAACTAAAGAGCCCCACTGCTAACCAAGGGGCATAAAATGTCGGGCGTTTGTGTCCAAAATGGCGGCCGCTACGATATAGACGCCCAGAGGAGCCGCCAGAGGGATGCGCTTGCGTTGGAGACTACACGTGGGTGACTGGAAACCGCGCTTAGGGGACGACAGGCTCCGCAGTCGAAGGTTCGACCACCGCCCCCCCTCGTCCTAGATAAGTGCCGCGGCTATTTAAAAGGAAAAAACGCTCCGCCCGAGGCAGCAACAAACAGTCAAACGCGCCGCTGGGAGCAAGCCCGCGCCCGCACCCCTTAGAAGAGGCACGCGGCGGCCGGGAGCAGGCTCCGTCGATCCCTCTCGGTGCGGCACGTGTGCGCAGCAAGCCTGGGCACTGGAAAAGCCCGTAGAGCCGCCCCGGCCGTGCAGAGAGAGCCACGGGTGGCGTCAACAGCGCCGCAGCCGCCCGGTGGATGAAGACCCATTGGGGGGGTACCGTCGGGAGCTATATTCGGCCGCAGCTGCAGCCACCCAGAAAGCAGGGACACAGATGGAGTTGTGCAGCGCTATATTCCGGCGCGGCCTGGCGGCGCCGGTGCCGATCAAACGGCAGGGGCCGCCTGGGCCGAAAATGCTGCCGCGCAACCCTGTTGGCTCTCCCCTTAAAATTATAACCAAGAAACTAAGAACTAAGCTAACAAAATGCAAATTGAAGATACTAAAGGAGGAAATTATAAAGGAAACTTAAACCTGAGACCCCCCCCAAACGGGAGGCCACTAAGAAAAGGCAAGCCTCCCCCCGAAAAAAACCCCAAACCGTCACGTCAGTCGTGGAGCAGCAAGGGAATCCAGGAGAAGCAGGCACAATACGGAAAGGAGACACAGGTAAGAGACTGTGGCTCTAAGCTCAGACCGCAGCTGCGAAGAAAGAGGCGCTGGGTGGGGTCTCCTGTGCCTAAATACTGCCTCAGGGCCCCACCCCTTATGCCTTACCCCATCGGGCAAACAATTTGCCCGTGCCCTGATTGGAGGTGAAATCAGCTCATTCCTGTCTCCGCTCTCCAGTGTCCCCCCCCCGTGCAATACTCTCCCCCCCCACAGGAGCGTGGGGTGTGAAGGGAATTCTTGTTTATCTTGCTCATCCTAGTACAGGTTGACTTACTTTTACTAATCCGACACCTGTAGAAGCAGGGAAAGGACCCGGAGTAAAGCTTGCCCCATACAATTTCAGTCTGGCATATAATCATATTACAAGTTGAGAATCCCTTATCCAAAAATACATGTGCCTGATTATTTAAAAAGTTTGTATAAATTCCTTTCAGGCTATGTGTACAATGTAGTACTATAATAATTTTTTGAGTTGATTTTTTTTTCAACAAAAAACTGTATCATTGAAAGCTCTGTTACTGTGTTTTTCTTTAAAGACAAAATGTGTTAATTAGTTCGGACAACAACTGTATGAGTTGTTTTTCTAAAACTAAAACCTCGGTATTCAGGTTTAATTGCAGTGTTGGCACTTTGAAATAAATAAGTTGGTTTTGTGTTGCAGTTTGGGCATTCGGGCTCAAAACGGTTCGCCATCACTGTTCTAAAGCTTTTTACTGGCCTTCTATAAAATACCCAACTTACTTGATTTATAATACTTAGCAATAATGCCTACTGGTGATCCAAAATACCTCGCTGGCCTTCAGTTCCCTAATGTTTCTAGTCACGTATGTCAGATTTTTAAATTTTCTTTTTTTTAGCAGATTCTGTTCCCAGTTACACAGATATAAATAAAGAGTAACTCCAGGTGTTAGAAGAATGTCAATGTCTGTTGATTACCCCCCACCTTTCCCCTGGACCGAGGTACTAGGGAAGGATGCCCCCTTTCCCCAATTTTATTTGCTTTGGTTATAGAGGTTTTAGCTAGTGCAATTAGAGAGGATAAGAGCATTAATAGGATTGGGAATAAAGAAAAGATTAAGATAAATTCGTTTGCAAATGATACCATATTAACAACTGAAAATCCTTTGGAAAATAAGGAGGGAATAGAATTACATTTGAAGGAGTTTGGGGAAATGACTGGTTTATAAATAAATTGACTTAAATCAGAGATTATGTTGTTTAATTATAATAAGGTGGAAGAGCAAGGTTTAATTAGGAATAAAGTTAATATTAAGGTAAGGAATTTAATCAAGTATTTAGGTATAGATATTACAAAAAATGTAGATAGGTTAGAAGAAGAAAATTTTAAGAAATTAAAGAGATTAAGAATTAATTAGAGGAATATAGGAAACTTAAGCTTTCATGGTTTGGTAGAATAGCGGTTATTAAAATGAAGATTCTACCTAAGATTAATTTCTTATTTCGAATGTTACCAATTAAGGTATCGGAAGCGGAATTGAAGTATGACATATTATGTTTAATAATTTTTGTAATGGGGATAAAGAAGCAAGGGTTAATAAGAAAAGATGGTATAAATCTCAAAAAATAGGAGGATTGGGTTTCCCTAATTTAAAGTTATATTATATAACTAACCAATTAAGATATATTGTGGATATTATGTCAAGACCAAAGGACTTAACTTGGTTGGAGATGGAAGCACAAGAATTGGATTTGAATTTAGAAAATATATATTTTTAGTAAACTTACCAAGAAGCTGTTGGAAAGGATTGAAAACCCATTCTTAATTAATATGTTCGAGATTTTGGCATGGTATAAAGAAAAATTTGTACCAGTTATTTCCCCATTAACTCCGGTGGTGGTGTTGGAAATTTTTCCAACAAACTTGAAAGGAATTGGAAATGTTATTAAGAGAAAAGGAAGTAATTAAATTAAAGGATTGGGTGGAAAAGATGGGCTGCAAAGAGCATACAAGTGAAATGTTAGGAGAGAGGAAGATGTATTGGATTAATTGTATGCAACTAGAGCATATAGACAAGGAAGTGGACAAGGAAAAATAAGGAATGTAGAGAGTATATAAGATTTGAAAAGATGATTATACAAAGGGAATCTACAAAAGGAAATATAATTATAAAAGGTACAATAAGCGAAAATGTTGTTGGAAATTGAAGATCAACAAGATTATCTTAAATCTGTATGGGATTATGATTTGATGGAAAAAATAAGTAATCAGAGCTGGGGGAAGATATGGGATATGTGTATTTTGAAAACTATGTCTGTAAGGATAAAGGAAAATTATTATAAGCTGGTTTGGAGATGGTATTTAACACCAGTAAAATTAAATCAAATTGATAAGAAATACTTGGTGTTATGTTGGAGGATATCAGGAAACTGGCACGTTCATATGTGGTGGAGTTGTAAACATGTACAGACATTTTGGCAAATTGTATTCAAAGAGATAAATGAAATAACTGGGGTAAACTTAGAGGTATATCCTAGCATAGCATTACTATCAATTTATGATAAGGTTTATTGTACTCAAGATACTAAAGATTTAATTACAAACTTATTGACAGCAGCAAGGTTAATGATACCTAGAAAATGGAAAATGCAATGTGATTATCAAATAGAGGAATGGTATAAAGAGGCATGGGATATTGCTGTTAATGATAAATTAATGAGTAGTATTAAAGTTAAAAGGGGATTATGGAATCGAAATGATTTTAAAGATATATGGAGAGCATTTGTAGATTTTGTTTCATTAAGTGGGAAAGGGTGTACACCTTCACAAGAGTCATTACAATTTTGGAAGACTGAATAGTTATGTAGTTATTTGGTTCCGGTGGGGAGATTATTATTATTTTGTTGGGGGTTTTTATGTGTTTGTTGTATAATTTGTATTTTTATGTATTTGTAGCTTATATGTTAAAATTTAAATAAAATTTGAAGAAAAAAAAGAAATAGCAACTGAGAGTTGCTTTCTAGTAGTTCTGAAGTCAATGAAAGGACTTTAAAAAAAGAAAAGAAATTTCATAGTATACCTGAGAGTATTCTTCATTTTTTATTTCCTTTAATATATATATTTTATACACACACACACACACACACACACACACACATAACGTACTAGACCACTTTTCTTATCTGGGGGTAGTCTTTACAGATAACGGGCCCTTGACTAATAATTTAAAACAAAGCTCCAAAAAGGCTACAGCGGGCTCTAAAACTTTAACCAAATTACTTTTAGGGATATACTGATTCGCCTCGCGTGGGCGTGAGGCTCGCGCGGCCTTACCTTTTCTCAGGGTAAAAGGCCTTACCTTTTCTCAGGGTAAAAGGCCTTACCTTTTCTCAGGGTGGCTCGCCTCTCCACGGCAAGTCGCCCGTGCTGGTCCCGTCGCATCACATCCAGCACCGGAAGTGACGCGACGGGACCCTGCGCAGGTGCGCTGGACCCCCGCACCATGTATTGCGCCTGTGCAGGGTCCCATCGCGTCACTTGCAGCGCCGGTGGCTCGAGCGGCGCGGAGCAGTTCTCCGCGCCACTCTGAAGATTGAGGCGGGGGGCCCCCGCCGCCGCAGAGAGTCGAGGCAGCAGAGAGGCGCCCCCCCACACCGATTCGTAAGCATCACTACTTAGCTTTCACCATCCAAGTTCCCTGCTTCCGAACTGTGGGGCCTATCAAAGTGCTTACCACTTGAACAAAACCAAGCACGCTTTTTAAGAAACATATTGGGGACCGACAGGAATACACCCGCTGCAGCTGTACGAGCTGAAACAGGTACCCACCCCATCCATCTAAAGTTTTCAACTACTGGCTGAAGATCCATTCAATGGACTCCGACAGACTACCCAAAATATGCCTTGAAGAACAGATAGATACACTACAACCTACCACATGGATTAAACAACTTCTCCAAACTATTTCACATCTTGGCCTTTCAACACAACACCTACTCTTAGCTGGACATAGGGCTAATGCAATTTTTAAACAAAGAGTATTTGATGTTAATCTGATATTGAGTCACTTGTAATCACTAGGTCACTGACATGGTTGGCAGACAACAAAATGACTTTTCAGACAGAAAAATATTTGACAATGGGTCTGAATCAATATCTTAGGATAGCCTTCGTCAGAGCAAGATTTGAGCAGCTCGATTCTATGGTCAAGTACGGCCGCTTCCATCAAGTACCGTATCCTGAGAGAACATGCGTCTGTGGGGTACCAGAAATAGAAGATATTGCGCATGTTCTATTTAATTGTCAACTCCACACCTCAGCAAGGACACAGTACTTACATATACTTCTCGATAAAACCAAATACTGGGACTGTAACATACGACTAGCTTATTTCCTTCAGGGTACAAATTAATATGTAGTGTCAAGTACTGCTAAATTTATAGCTAGGGCTGTCCAACTGAGATTACAATTCATTGAACAAGTCGGGGTTTCATGTAAAGGCGATGAATTTATTTAAACTTATATTGTTGTTGTAACCCAGTAATTACAAGCTTTGTTTTAGCTTATATATATATTAATCTACGCATTTTATCTATTCCATGTATTTTACCTAAATCTGATTTTATTGACCTTTATTTTACATATTGTAGCTTTGGTATGGTCAAATTGACTAATCAATAAAGATACTACTACTACATAACGTACTGCTTTCTGCAGAGAAGAAAGAACCATACTATATCAAGCCAAATAGACAAAGTGTCAAAGGTGAAGATGATCATCAATGTATATTAAGTCTATGCAAACATTTCCCCCTTATTTCAGGCACTATTGCTGGCATTAATGAAAGGACTGCTTTCTCCTGGCCTACATGTAACAAATGTGGCAATGGAAGAGTAGAGCAGCATCCACAAGACAGGTAAGAACATGCTTTGTGTTAACTAGAATGTAGATAAGGATGATCCTGTGGGCATGTACATTTGGAGTCTCAAAAATCTTTTGACAGAATCCATCATCAAAGGCCGTATGGAAATGTAGAAATAATGGAATAAAAGGAGAGATCCTTCAATGCAAAGTTGGGATAATTTGTGGCCTGTAGCCCTACCTAATTTTGATCAAGGTATTCCAACAACATTGCCTTAAATTTCATCCAGAGGAAAAGAAAATTCTTCTCAAAAATTGTGAGAGACAGAGATATTGCACATTTTTATGTTTCCTCTGGGTGGGTTTGCACAACACTCTAAGCCACCCTGTGAATAAGCCACGGTGGGTTGGTTGTTCACGGAACAACCCACGGTACACCTGACAGGCGGTTGGGCTCACCATGGGTTGTTCTTCCCTTCCTTTCCTGTTGGTCCTCCAGCTGGTACCCCACTGTCCTTTGTGGCAGAACCAGTCTTGTCTCCCCCTCACCGCTCTGGTCACTACTCCTTTTCATTCATTGCCTTTGTGTTTGTTTTTTTAAAAAATTCAGAACGTATAAAATGCACAATTGGTGGTCATTCTTTAATTTTTTATCGGCCCCAGAACATTGTGCAGTTGTGTTCATAATTTGTGTGTGTGTGTGTTTCGGAGGTGCGTACTTACAGCTGTCTGATATATGTAGTCTTGCCTGGGTGATGTCCTTGTAAGTTTCAGCTGTCAAAGTGCAGTTAGTAACATAGATGGAAATTGACAAGGTGAGACTGCATATAGGCTAATTTGTGTATGGTTGCCGAGCTGTCAGTTGAAAACCACCAGTAAAGGGGGGAAAGGTAGGTGTACCAAAAAGGGGGTGGTGACAAGATCTCCCCCTTAGCAATGTAATCCTCTGGATTTCAAGCCTGTGGCTTACGCTGGCTCAGCTTGTCTGAGCGTGGAAAGCTAAGCAGGGTCAGGCCTGGTTATTACTTGGATGGGAGACCCCTCCTCTAGTTTACTGCATTGAGCAGGGGGTTGGACTCGATGGCCTTGTAGGCCCCTTCCAACTCTATGATCTATGAAATCTATGAAGTGTAGAACTGACAGTTCTCAGCACCCTCCACATTTTCAACACTCCCCTGGGATCTCCAGCTACTCCAAAAAGGAGAGATATTAACTCCCCACCACACCGCTTTTCAGAGTACTTGCTGCTGCTGTTGCTGCGGTTCCCTGACAGTTCTAAAAAAAACCCCGAGAAAGCAGCCGAATGGGACAGAGTGAATGGGGACAGGGGGCAGGTGTATGTCCCACTGGTGCTGGCGTCCCATTTGCTCCTTCCTGTTTTGCCACCTCTAAAGTTTTTGGTTTTTTAAAAACTGTCTGGAAAAGATGTGCATTTTTTTTAAACTGGGAAAAATATGCAAATTTCGTGGCTGGTAAGTAAATGGAGGAGAATAGATGCAGATTTCATAGCTGGGAAGTAAATGGAGAGGAAATATAGGCAGATTTTATGGCTGGGAAGTAAATGGATGGGAAACTTATATTTATTTATATTTTTATATTTTCCCTCCGTTTACTTCCCAGCGATGAAATCCGTGTATTTTTCCCAGTCCAAAAAAATGTGCACATTTCCAGACAGTTTTAAAAAACAACCCTTAGAGGTGGCAGAATGGGATGGAGCAAATGGGGCACCAGCACTAGTGGGACCTTCCACCCGCCTCCCCCAAAGTGGCCCCATTTACTCCATCCCATTCAGAGCTGCAAAAATATATCTCCTTTCTGGAGTAGCTGGAGACCCAGGGAAGTGTCGAAATGTGGAGGGCACTGAGAACGGTCAGTTCAACACTTGAAATCCAAAGGATTACATTGCTAAGGGGGGGGGGGGGATCTTGTCTTTACCAGTGATTTTCAGTTGACGACTCAGCAACTGTGCACAAATACGCCTATATGCAGTCTCGCCTTGCCAATTTCCATCTGTTACCAGCTGCACTTTGCTTCCTTTGACAGCTGAAACTTACAAGGACATCACCAAGGCAAGACTACATCTATTGCAGAGCTGTAAGTGTGTACTTGTGCACCACCCAAAGACCTACACATTTAAAAAATAAATAAATTATGAAGACATTTGCACACATTGCTGGGGTCAGGAAAAAAATGGTGGCGAACCAGTGACAGTCGCTCCAAACTGCTGCTTGGGCATAGGTGGAGGACTGTCACTAGCGGTAGCATGGGTAAGATTGTGAGGAGTGGAAAGGGTTTTTTGCTACTCTTACTGAGTGGCTCGCTAGCCACTCCTTGCAACCCACAGTGGAATCGGTCTCTGGGCTCAGACGACATGACAAGCCATCGTGGGTCAAACAACCCCTAGAACAAGCCAAGGGTTGTCAGGGTGACTTGTTGCCCAAAAATAAGCCACCCTGTGGGAAGCAGTCTAGATTTGGATAACGCACCATGACTAGCTATTCACGGTGGGTTGCCATGTTGTGTGAACCCAGTCTCTGGGCTTGTATGTAATGACCCCGCCAATAGCTGCTCAAAGAAGCAGCAGAATACATGTGCATGATTGTGTGTGAATGTACGGGAATCCCAGCAGTGCTTAACAAAGCCCTGTTTTCTTTCCTTCCTTTCCACCTCCCCCCACACATGCGAGCAGCATAACAGGTCAATAGGAGGTCTGCTTATACTTCCCATAATCTCCGTCTATGCTCTCTCCTCTGGTCACGTTACCCAAGCTCTGGAGCCCATGTAATTTAACCAAGAAGGGAAGGAGGATTGAATATGGAAGGGGGGAAAACAGGGCTCTGTTAAGCCCTATTAGAACCCCACTGCATATGGACACTAAACCCATATGGAATGGGGTCATGATAGAGGTTTATAAAATTGTGCATAGTATGGAGAAAGTAAATGGAAAGTATTCACAAATAATTCAGTTCTCTTCAACAGCCAATAAAATTAATTAAGAATATATTAAGGACAAACAAAAGGCACTACTACTTCATGCAACACACAACTTCTGTAATTCAGTGCCACAGGATGTCTTTTTAAAGGGTTAGATAGATTCAGTGGGGATGGGGTATATCAGTGGTGTTAGCCATAAGTAAGAATAGAAGCTCCAAGTACACCAGTGAGTGTTCCAGGGAACAAGCAAAAGATGATAGCTTTCTCATCATATCCTTCTTGATCACAATACATTCCATCTGACTGCAGCAGAGGGAGTGACAGAAGCAAGGCCATTCCACTGGCTCTGCTGAGAGACCAGCCCCATCGGGCTCCTGCTCTCCCTGAACTGTTCCATTCCAGTCTGTTATTATAAGAACTACTATGTAACTTGAAGAATTTGGTGTCTGTGTTTGCTTGCTTTCCTCTCCCCTCTTCATCCTTTTTTCCTTTTAGATGGTAAATCTATGGGTGGGGACTGTTTTGTTTTTATTGAACTTATGTAACCCACTCTGGGAGCCTTTTCAACTGAAGAGCAGGGTAAAAATGTTATAAATAAATAATTCCAGCACAAAGTTTCCTAAACATATGACTACGTTAACAAGAATGGAGAGAATAGCAGGGCACGACTGGTGGTAATGGGGTACTTAAATCTTCCCATATCTGCTGATTCTCCCAGGCAGATGTCCCCATCCCCCTGTCCCATTTTCCCTGAAGCTGAATTTGTTCTGGTCTTGGAGCCTACCTGGGAGAAAACAGTTTTTTAAAATGGTTGGGATGGGCATTTTCAGAGGAAAATAGGTGAGTGAAAGCAGGTTAAGCACCCCTCCTACTGCCTGCTTTCCTTTGCTAATGTCACCTTCCCTGACATTAGTAGTGCATTTGCACATGGAGTTGGGAATCCCGTGTTCCCCTCACGTGTAGTTCCATCCTATTTCTCCATAGGATTGTGACATGTCAATTTAATACATTTATTTATTTATTATATTTATGAATCGCCCATCTAGCCAGACATCCGGCCACTCTGAGCGATGTACAGTCCAATAAAATACAAGAGGGGGGGGAACACACACACACACACACACACACACCACAATTTAAAACAGTACAAAACTTAAAAATCCTAACCCACCTCATATTCCCGCCTGAAAAGCCACGTTTTTAATGCCTGGCGGAAGCTAATCAAGGAAGGGGCATGGCGGAGGTCACTGGGGAGAGAGTTCCATAAATTGGGGGCTGCCACAGAAAAGGCCCTCCTCCTAGTCCCCACCAGCCACCAGGTAGGGAAAATATGAATATTAATTCTTCTAGTTAACAATCAAAATTCACATCAAGAAACCTGATACTATATTTTGGTCACTTTCAAACTCAAATGAATAAGGAAAAGTCTAATGCTGGATACATACTATTTAAAATGGACCTTTTCTCATGAATTTCAGAGAATTGCTTTACTGCAGCCAGTGTTGTGAAACCATAATTTCACCAGTTCTGAAGATGCACCTGGAAGTCTTTCTACATTGCCAGTCCTGGCCATTATCCACAGTAAAAGTTAAGGTATGAGAAGAACAAGTTCATGTTACAAGAATTGTTGGGTTGTAGTGAGACTCAGTGTCACTTAATGGCGCTCTGAAATGAAATAACATTTCATAAACAGCCCTAGCTGAAGAAAGGCATTCAATTTATCTACAATCCAGAGCCTTCTTTTTTTGTAGCACATTTATAATCTGGATGATCTCAGCTGATCTGTATAGAGTGTTAGAAGTGGATTGCTATGTCAATTGGTCTGCCCTAGAAGATGGACTACCTTTAAGAACAAATGGACCACATTCTTCTTTGAAAGTCCATGTACCTTGAGAGACCAAGGGTACAATCCTATGCAAGTTTAGACAGAAAAAAGGCCTCCAACTCCCAGCATGCCCCAACTGGCTGGGGCATGTTGGGAGTTGGAGGCCTTTTTTCTGTCTAAACTTGCATAGGATTGCACCCCAAAGCAGTTTAAAGTACTTCAAGTATCCACAGACCTTTTATTCACTGCAGTAGGAGAACTACCATTCTCCTACTGATGAACAAGAATTTAAAGCTCTAGTCTGTCCCAACATTATTATTCCTCTATATACTAAAGATTCAGGGGCAGGTTACAATATATCTCATTTTAGCCTCATAACAACCTTGTGAAGTTAGTCGGGGTTAAAGATAGTTGGCTTCCCCAAGGCCATCCGTTACGTTTCATGGCTTAGTAAAGATTTGAGTCTCTATTACCCCCCTTCCAATTGAACTTTCAATCTGCTGCACCACATTGGCTCTTTTCTTAACCATTTCCACCATCATTTTTAAGATCTTAAAGGTGAGGAATCTTCTTTGTAGGGTTTTCCTGGGATCATGAAATTCTGAACATGTTTTCTGTGTCAAGTTACATAATGTATAACAGCTTACAGGAAGCATAAACCTTTAGGGACACAAACTGACTTCAATTTGGCTTCATCATAAGTAAGAGGACAGATGGCTATAGGCATAGGTTTTTAATTTTTATTGAATACTACTATTTTTAATGTGGGTAGAGAATACATAAATCTGAATCTTCTTTTGTTATTTCCTTGTGTTATGTCAGCTGCTCCAAAAGACTAGTTTCTTCACTTCTGGAGTTCTCCCCCACTGACAATGGGGTATGTATACTAAAATACATGTATTAAAGAAATTGAAGCATCATAATACTAGCTGTAAATGGATGACATTCAAAAGTGGGTTGAGCATATAAAGGTACAGGTTCTGAGTTAACCTGTACAATTGATAATGGCTTAGGTTTATTGACACAACTATCTGTATAACACAATAAATACCAAGTGATTTATCTCTTGGTCTACAGATCTGTTGGATGCTGGAATGTTCCCTGGGTAATATCTTTATGAACAGTTTGGTTTTCATGTAAATGGCACACTGACAGCACAATGCTATGCATGTCTACACAGAAGTGGTTATTTAAAAAAAATATTTTTAATTAAAATTTTAATACCAAATTGGTAAAATACAAATTCATGTCAATACAAACAAACAACAGTACAAAGTGGTTATTTTTCATAACCATTAAGATTATATGCAGGTTACTTTGTTTTTTCAGCAGTAAAAAACAAGAAACAAAAAAAAATGTTGTATATGAAGAGCACCTTTCACTGAGTATCTTTCAGCTGTATGCTGGCTGGGACAAAATGTACAGGATTGTTTGTTTTAACGAATGTACTTTATCCTTACAGCATTATGAAGTGAAGAGTGTGCTGGGTAAGGAGGTGGGTTGTTTATATTGTTATGTCCAGTATGTAACCAGCCACCCATCTAGCTGTGTTGAATTGGAAGAAATTGTTCCCTCAGATGCAGGAAAAAGCTAAAGGAAAATACTGTCTGCTACTCTGTAATATACCGTAGTTGTGAACTATACTTGTAGACAATGTTTAATGCAGGTGATAGTTTTTTGAGAAATTATTCTGAAAATAAACTGTTACTGCTAATATTTTTAACAGTCATATTGGACATGTGCCAAACAAGACTAAGCATGTTCAAGTTTCTTTGATTTCCATGAGAGAAGTTAAAATACATGTGCTTAAATCTCTCCTATTGAAATCAATGGAATTTGCAAATGCTTAACTTTGGCTGGATTGTTCCCATTGTGTATGTGTTTCTGGTCATCCAGAAATAATTTTCAGAGCACTGAAGTGAAATATATTTGTGCAACTATTTTTTTTTCTTGATCTGGAAGTTAATTTCTGAACTAAGTTTCAGGGGCTGAATTTTTTCCTAACTAGATGTTAAAACAATTGTGTGTGTTTGAAAAAGTTTGTAAAATTAATTTAGCTGTACAATTAAGACCAACTGTGGATATTAATCTATTAACATTAAATTCTAATAAGGATTTGCTAAATAATATGTACTGAAACACAGTATGTCTTATATGACATGGACTAATGATGATCTGTATTTACCAATTTCAAATAAACATTAAGAGTTAAAATAGTGTTTTACTTTCTGCTGATGTGATAAAGGGCGTCAAGGGCATATTACGTAATCATTGTCTAAATTAGAAGTACTTGACAATTGTATGTTTTAATTATACTGAATAATTCAACAACCACTTTCTGGGAAGATTTTTTACAAAAGTAAAAGAACAGGATAACTTCTTCAGAATAGCTATACTTAATGCGAACCATATTTTTTAAACTTCCTTTTGGTTTCTAGATAGAACTGGAATAGATTTCTTTAAGTAAATATTTTGGTTTGATCCAGATTTAGTCATACTTCATTCAAGTAGATCCATTGAAACCAGTGGGACTTAGTAATGACTGACTTTAAGTCCCATTGATTTCAATGGGTCTACTCAAAGTATGACTAAATCTGAATCTAACCCCCCCCCCTTTTTTTGGTACACCAAACAAAAAATGCCACAGTCCTAGAAATGAAAGGTGAAGCACTAGAATCAGCTGGACTTACTTCACTGTAATAGCTAATAACTGTGAGTCAAAGTCCTGTATGTGTACTGTGCCGAGAGTTTTCTATGGGATTGCTTGCATGAAACATTCCCTACTCAGTGGCTGGCTTTTGTGTTTTTTAATTTTAATTTAATTTATTATATTTATACCCTGCCTTTTTTCCTGCAAGGAACCCAAGGCGGCTTACATAATCCTCCTCCTCCTCTCCATTTTATCCTCACAACAACCCTGTGAGGTAGGTTAGGCTGAGAGTCAGTGACTGGCCCAAAGTCACCCAGTGAGTTTCATGGCCGAGCGGGGACTAGAACCCAGATCTCCCGAGTCCCAGTCCAACACTCTCACCACCACGTGGTGAGGTGCGGAGAGATAGGGAAGTCTCATCATAAACACAGTTCCTTGGAAATATGCATGCTTCAGATTCCAAATTGTAGTTTTTTCAAAGCAATGGCTGTATTTTATTTTACATCAGTGTGTCTAGCTAATTGTACCTCTGAAAAGAATAAACGTGCTGTGTGATTTGTGGCTTTTAGCCAATGAGCAGTGTGAAATCTAGGTCCTGCATCTTTTCTGTGGACAGCAAAAAAACCTGGCTCTTTTTACATTGTTTTTGGCAGTGCCTGGATAGGCAGAAGAGTGGGGGGTATAAATATTTTAAACAAACCTTGCATAATTATGCTACCAGTATATGGTTGGATCCAGATTGAGGTGTGTGCAATTGAGCTGGCTAAAGTGTACTTCCTCACATAATTCTCCCGAAGGCAGCCCCTCCAGCCCCCTAAACATGCTACACAGATCTGCTGAATGGGGCAAGCAGGGGGGAATGGGGATGCTGGATCCAACCCTATTCCTTGCTGTGTTACACATGGATTTGGAAGCCACAGTCATCATAGCATCCCAGAGCACACATATGTAGCAAAATACATGTGTGATATGCGATTAGTTGCATGGTAATTCCTGAAGGTGCTTTCTGTGCAGCAGCGACATACCCATTAAGCAAAAACAAACTCTTCTTTTCACTCCCCCCCCCCGTATTTGTGTTCGAAATAGGAGCCCAATTTGGGGGGGGGGAACGGGACAGGACATGCCATGGTAATGCTTACCCCTGAGGACGAACACCACTCATGTTTAGCATCTTGTTTATATGGTTGATCATTTTCTGTGGCTTGGTTTGTCTTCACATTCATCATTTACATCACTGCGTTAGAATTATTTCTCCGGCCTATTAATCTCATGCACAAACTGGCTCCTATTTTTGCACTGCAGTTTTGCCATGTACTGTAAAGATATAACTTTGCTCAGAATATTTTGTACACATATCAGATTAAAAATTAGACATTTTGATGCATAAGTATACTTATGCATCAAAATAAGTATACTTTTCTCTTTTTGGACAAATGTATATAGATGTGTAAACTTTCTCTACCTGATCATTGTATATACCTGCAATTGCACTGAGTTTTGAAAAGCTCAGCTTCTCCTAACAGTATATCAGGTCTACTCAAAAGTCCTGAGTTCAATGGGGCTTACTTCCAGGTAAGTGGGTATACCCACTTCCCTGCAAGTCTTTAAATTGTTGGACCCTTGGTGAAATTAGGCACCCCCTAAGACTGTAGGACCTCGCAACAGGTATGCTTTTGCAGTTAACCATTTAACCACAATGTGGGTATCTTCAGCTTGAATTCCCATTTTAATAGTATCTGAGAACTGTATAACTGGCAAATACAAATCATGGTGCTTTATCACATTTATCAGTATGTGCTCCCACCACAACAAATGCGAAGTCAAAGTAAATTGCAAAGTTTTTTATTTTTAGAAATGCTGTAAAAATTTATATAAAAGTTTGAGCATGCTCAGTCTATTTTTTTTCTCTTGCTGTTTACAATAAAAAGTGTTTGAAAAGTTTGAAAATCATTTTCATTTCTTACAAAGTACCGTAGCTGCATCAATAGGAGTAAGATGTAGAAAAAACAAAACTACCATTACAAAAATAATTTAGGAAGAGAAAGACATTTAGCTTTTTTCACTTTTTTTTTGGCAAGTTTTGTGGTTAAAGACCCAAGCTTAGCCCATTCAAAAAAACGTGAAAGCCAACACATTTTCACGGCGTGTTTCTTTCCGGCTTTCCAGCCCAAGTTTCTCCTCCCTTGGGAGGGGAAGAAGACGCCAAAGCAAGGAGTGCCCCCCCCTGCCTCTGCACACCTTTGGCACAGTCTCTGTGCGCAGCCGCTTCCCACCCGGCCTCCCGCCCCACCCCTCCCATGCAGCCCCCGCTGCAGTCTGTGCGGCTCTCTGTGAGGTATTCTTGAAGTTCAAAGTCTCTTCTGCATAGTCAGCCGTGGTGGCTCCCTCTGCAGCCGGTTACCGGCAGTCCGTCGCCGAGGACTGCAAGAAAGTGGCGCTGGGCAGCTGCTTAAAGAAGTGCCGCAGGCTGTTTAAGTCCCGGGTGAGCTGGTCGATCTTCTTGTGCAGCCTCTCGTTCTCGGAGGAGAGCTCCACCAGCTTCTGCTGCATATCCTGGTTGCGGCGCTTGGCTTTGTCGCGGCTCTTGCGCACGGCAATGTTGTTGCGCTCCCGCCGCTGCCGGTACTCCGGGCTGAATCTGTCCACGCACTTCTTCACCGCCCGCTCCTTGCCTCCCGACGACGAGGACGAGCGGCTGCTGTAGCTGGACGGCGAGGCGCTGCCCGGCGGCTCCGGAGAGGTAGGCGGCGTGGGCTGTCCGCTCAGGCTGACGATCGTCTGGGCGCACGTAGCTATTTGGGAAGGCAGCAGCGAGCTGGAGCCCGACGCCTCGTCGCCCCAGTCGGGCTCCTGCTTGACGGCGTCCCGGAGCGGGCCGGGCGGGACGCTGGCGTGTAGCAAGCTGGCCAAGGCGCTGCCCGCGGCCGCGTGCTGTGCCGACGCCACCGGCGGCGGCAGGTAGTCCCCGTAGGTGCCGCCGCGCTCGCCGCCCTTGTGGTTGCTGTTGAAGAGGTCGGCGAAGAGCTCGTCGTTGCACAGCTCCAGGTTGGGCACGGCCGCCATGGAGTCGATGTAGGAGCTGAAGTCGATGGCGCTCTCGTCCTCGTACATGGCCGGCGCGGCGGCGCTCAGTTCCGCCAGGTCGCGGCTGCCGCTGCCCGGGCCGGAGGAGATCCCGCCGGCCTCTTCGACAGCGGTGGCGGCGACGCTCATGCTGCCCGCTTTGCACGAGGGACTCAGCACGCCGCCGCCGCCTTCGCCCACCTTGGCGTCGTAGAAATTGGTGGGCTCCAGGGACCAGGTCCTATAGCACGACAGGGAGTCCAGGCAATCCAGGGTGGCGGCGCTCATCGGAGGGTCTCGGCGCGTGCGAGGTGAGCGAGGGGCTTCAGCGACTGACAGGGAGGACGCAGGGCCAAATTCGCCCCCCTTTTCGCGGTGTGCGTGGGTGGGGGACTCGCCTCACCTGGCCGGGCTTGGACTTTGCCTCCGTCCGCCCTCGCCTTCTGCCCCCTCGCTTGCCTGCCGCCTCTCTCGCTCGTCCTCTCAGGGCTGTCACGCGGAGCTTCAACGACTAGCAAGTCAGCACCGTCCGAGGCGGCAGCACGTGTGCGCGTGGAAGGGAAAACCTGGCCGTGAGGTGCCGCCTCGGCCCTTTATAGCCAAAGCTCGGGCCCCACCTCCTGTGTCCCTGTGACGGCGGGAGGGTGTTGCTGGAGAAGCCCCGGGAGGCGGAGGGGGTGGGCACGGTCTCGCTGCCAAGGGGCGGCGGGAGTAGGAGCCGCCGCCGCCGTCCGGGATTGGCCTGGGCGGGGCGTGCTAAACCCCAATTCCTCCTCTGCCGCTTCGTCACCTTTGATCCGGCGGCCGGGGAGCGCAGCTTTGCTTCTTCCTTCCCAGCTGCCGCCCAACCAGGGGGCGCCCCCCAGGAGGAAGCACACATACACCCAGTTACCCACGGGGCGGGGGACGGCGGCGGCTCTGTTGCTCTTGGGGTGGGAGGTGCCTCCTGCCTTGCTGGTAGCGCCTGACACAAACTGGCTCCTTGTCGCTCCCGCTCGTTTCTGGGATCTTTGAGACGGAATCCCTGGGCTGAGTCCCTCCGTCCTAGGCGCAGGAGGAAATGGGGTGGCCGAGAAAGGAGGGGGCAGCCCTACAAGCAAGCTCGTGCGAGCGGTGCACCTCGGGCACGCGAGACTTCCACCCCCTCCCCTACCAGGCGTGGCGTGGGGGGTGGTGGTAGTACATTCCACTAGAAGCAGTAGCGGGGCTTGCGCCAAACATTGTGCTCGGGGAGTTCGGGTGCCAAAGGACAGGAGAAGGAACGGTCATGGAGGATCCTTCCTAAGCTGCTCCCTGGGGTGGTATTTTTGCTGTGGCAGGATTTGTAGGCGGGAATAAGGGGTGGATCTGTTCCCGACAACCACCCACCCAGCCCCTTTGCTTTGGGGTCATGTAGCACAGTTACTGATGTCAGTGAGACGTCAAGAGAGCTGACAGCATTTAGGGAAGTGGCGGGGGAGGACGACGGCTGGGAGAGAGGCTGTTATTTACTAGTGCTTTTGCCCGCCACATGTCAGACGGTCAATTTCTGTTACGGGCTTCCCCCCCCCCCCTTGGAATCTTTTAACATTGTTGGAACCTACTTCCCCAAAACTGAATCGTGAACTAATGGCCGAAGTGACATTTGAACCCTGGCTTCTCAGTCTCTTCACTGGCTTTTAATGTTACCGTTTAGAAAGTTGGGCACGCATCTGACCATTCTGAAAGTTACCTTACCATGTATTTACCAACACAGCTCAGAAAAGGCTGTGAGAGTTGTTTAAAAGTAATTTCAAAAGTGACCACATTGCAAGATGTTGCTAGAGGTTCGCATTTATCCCCCTTTTATCTGATTTGTTAGAAAAAGAACACAAATTTGGACTGGCCCCATTAGCCCTTGACATGGGACTAGTACAACTTTAAAGAACATGAAGTAATGGGGGCATATTTCTTACTTGCTTTGCCCTGCCCAGTTTTCCCTCTCCAGCTGCTTTTATGTATACTTGCCACAGAAAATATCCACTGATAGCTATTGAAGCATTGCCCTCTTGTGGCTGGATATTGCACATACATTTATGATCCAGAATATGTTCTGCTTAGATTATTTTACACCCTATAAAGTAACAGGTCATTCGGTTGCCACCAGATAGCCAGGATGCTAATATGTAGAATAGAACCAGGAAACGATAGGCTTGATCCTAAAATGTTGGATATAATTACAAAAATATTTTTCAGTTTTTCCTTCAAGGAAGAAACAGTAAATATTAGAATAGACTCAGATTGAAGTTTATTTTATTTATTATTTATTTCATTTATACCCCGCTCTTCAGCCAGAAAAGGCTCTCAGAGTGGCTTACAAAGATTAATAATAAGACAGTCCCTGCCCTCAGGCTCATATCAAGATTCTCCATAGTAGCTGAATGCATTTAGCTTCACAGAATTCTCAGATTTTTCTGGCTACGATTGAAAAGGGAGGCGTGACTTAGTTGTTTAATGGAATATTCTGACTATTTTGCTCTGAAATACTGTCCTAGCTAGCAGGTCAGGCAAACAAAATCCCAAGATGGGAAGAAAGCGGACAATACATATATAATGATCAAGGTCTTCTATTTCTGGCATAACATAAATGTAGCATTTCTGTTATTATTTTCATATGAGCAAGACTAAATGACATACATTTAGTCTAAACAGGAATTATTTCTCAGGCAAAATGTCATAAAGAATACAGAAAGATGTATTCAGAATACAGAAAGGTTTAACCTCAGTTTTTTAAAAATGAAAATGTAGAAGCTTCGCACCACTTTTGTTATTTTTTTAAAAAGCTATCAACTTGTTTTCTTTGTATTCTCTTAGTTCAAGTGCAAGTGCATCCAAAAGACTGGGTTGTCTCCTTACCCAGGAAGACAGGGATCACATGATTATGATCTTTTAAGTACTGCTTTCTCCGGCTCCACCCCCAGTTCCTTCCATTGCCAAGCAAGGAGAAAAGAAGCGAAGTGATAAGTATGAAGAGAGTACCCTGAGAGGCAAAGGAAGATAGACGCTCCCTCCAAGGAGCCAAGTCACACGGTGGCGGCATACTGTCCTCCGAGGAGCCAAGTCACACTCCCTTTTCCATTGGTTGCTGTGGAAGGGAGGAGAATTTTTGCACTACATTAATGCTGTTTCTGCCTTGGAGCAGAGTGACCCCTTCAGAGGCTACCAGCTTCTCGAAAAACTAAGGGAAGGCGACCTCCTTGTTGGTTTTCTTGGGTTCTGGAAAGACTGACACTCCTCTGGAGGTGGCTGCTGAGGAGGGAGTAGGCTCTTTCTGTGAAGAGGCCTGGCCTAGGGTGGCCAGCACTTTAGAGAGCAGAGGGAATAAATCATTAGGGATAAAGAGGCGATCCTTAGAAGGTTGCTCAGTTTCAGCAGAGTCTGACCATTCTCCTGCTTCCTGATCTGATAGATCTGAATGAGGGGGTTGCTTTCATCATCACTAACGGGGGGGTGATCGCTGGGCAAGAGGGAGTGAGGCGGTGGGGAGGCCTGGTCAGATTCTGCCAAGGAGTGAACAGTGGCAGTCAAGGTGGTGGGTGGGTTCACTTTTAGTGGCTTGCTTAGGAGCTCTCCCTTTAACAGGCTGTCCCCATCCTTTCCCCATCCACTTTGATTTAGGCGCAGCTCCTGGAAGAGATGAGGAAGGTGAGGACTGATGGGAAGGTGGTGGCATTGCTCCTCTTTTTTGGCTACCTGCTCTGGGCTGCCTCAGGAAATGCCTGCTAAGGATTTGGTCAGTAAGTTTGCTGACCAGCACAGCCCTTTTTTGGACAAATTGATCCTCATTGAAGGGAGTGGGATGGGGGTGTTGCCCTGAAGGAAGGATTAGGCCTGGTGGTCTGGAGCTTGGGGAGATAGCCATTTCCTTATGCTGCTGGTGCTGGTGTCTACGCTGCCCAGATGCAGTAGCACTATTGTGAAGCTGGGGAGACGCAGTAGCTTGGCGGTCAGGGGAGCAGGACTCCAGCAAAATCTTGTGAGGAGGCGTGCTAGTGCACGCTTGAGGCCCTGACAACCCGAATGTGCGTCTTCTTCGATGCTGTTGTTCCCTTCCCTACCAGAGCCATCAGAACTGAGATGAGAAGGTAAGGAGAGAGATTTTGGAAGGTGGGGGAATAGAAAGGTAGAAGGAAGTGTGGGATCGAGAAATAATAAGAAAAATAATTATGGAGAGGACAGAAAAAGGTGTTTTAAGTGGAAAACTGGAGAGGAAGCTCAAGAGATGACTGTCCTGGGCAAGGCAGGGAAGGAACTAGGGGCAGAGCCTAAGGAAGCAGCACTCGAAAATTGCACAGTCATGTGATCCCTGCCTTCCTGGGTGGTGCCAGGAAACAACCCAGTCTTGAATGCCTCCTCCTACCACACAGAGAGTGTGCAGTGACAAAATTCAGGTTGCAACAGAAATCTCCAGAACTTGCATGGGGATATGGGTGCTTAAGTGACAGCTTAGTATAGTAATATCACAACAAATGGTCCAGTTGTTTGGGGGAGATATTGAACAGCAAATGGAAAGCCATTACATATAATAGTGATTATGGATAGGACTGAGGAAGGGACCACCGAGTAGCAGCTGGAGTAGGTAATGAGCCTGTTAATTAACCCACAAATTGCAGGGATGAGTGCTGCACCTGAGCTGCTTCCTGTTTGCATTAACATCCCTGGAATGCAATTTTCAAGGGTTGTTTCCATGTCATCTGACCAGGGGAACTTGGGGTTGTTCATGGGTTAAACAACCCCAAGTTAACCCAGGAACAAGCTACTACAGGGTCACTATCTCTCTCAGGTAAGGGCAGCAGAACAAAAATGCAGGAATCCTGTATATAACCACTGATGCCTAAAAGCTTTGGCTTGGCAAGTGGTACTTGGGCACCCAGAGGGGCCAACCTGCTGTGTGGCTCCTAGAAAATCTTGCACATTTCTCAGTTTTGCAAAACATGTTATATCACACTGGTTAAATATGATCCATAGGGAATTAACTTGGCGATGTTCGGGAGAGGGAGTTTCCTCACAGGAAATAAGGGCATGGGAGGATCTGCAGTGGCGAATCCTTTCTTTGGGCACCAGGGTGCTGAACTGCCTCCCTTTATTAAACAAAACTGAACCTTTACCAAGCAGCTTCCCTTTGCGGAGGCTAACTACTCTCCTTTGTCTGTGGATGCAGGCTGCCGCCACATTGAGAGCATCCTTTCCCAGTGTGGCAGCTTCCTTTTTAAAACTCTGTGTGTGCGCAAATGCACAGAGCCTCAAAAGGCTTTACGAGGCTGCCTGGTTGCGGGGTTGCAAACCCACTGCCTCAGGGCACATTTAAAATAAATATGTGGAGGAAAGGGGGGCTGGCTGGCCCGCCACACCCCCATCTTTTCCTACCCCAAAGGAACCAAGACCCCCTGAGACCTCAAGGTACCAGATTGCCAAGCCTCAGCTCCTTGCAACCCTACTTGAATCTCTGTTCAGGGACTCGCCTTTAATTCTGTAACCTGGATTTAGATACTGAACCAAGCAGAGCAATCCACAAACACCATGTGGGGTAAAACCAAGACAAGGTTTATTCTGGTAGCAATTTACAACAAGATTAGGGAAATGAGGGAGGCACACAAAATAAAGAGAGACACTTTGGCACACAGAAATAGAGCTACAAAATAACAAAACCTGATTCCTTAATATCTCTCAGGCACTCAACTAATTACCTGAGGTTCAGTCCTCTTCCAGGGTTAGATCCAGCACAGCCCTGCCGCCCGGGGGGATCTATTCCATCTACCCGAAGGTCTGAGATAGGTTAGCCCTCCACAGGGCCTGCCTTCACTAGAGCCCTCATTCAGCTAGTTTCACCAAGAGCTACCTGGGGTCGGTTCCCGAAGGCTTGGGGCCTCTGCTTGGCCCGCCATTACTCTACAGTAACCATGCGGGCCCAAAGACAAGAAAGACAAAGACTCACACATTGGGAAATAGCTCTTCCCCCCTCCCCTCCTCCTTCCTGTAGCTTTTCTGCTTCTGAGCCAATCACGAAGCACTTCACCTGGCCAGGCAGGGGGAGGGAGACTCATGAGTCATGACTCATGGCTTACTGGGCCTGAACTACATTTGCATATAAAAGCCCTAGGCCAGCTTCTGGACGCCATCCATTCCATCCAATGCTTTATGTACCTTTCGCCTCCTCCCAGCCCCCCCTAACTGGCCTTACTTGATTTACACATGAGGAGGCGTGTGTGTGTGTGTGTGTGTGTGTGTGTGTGTGTGTGTGTGTGTGAACCCTCAGAGGCTCTTTTTCTCCACAAAATAAATATGACATTTGCTCTTACCCTGCTCTGTTCAATTGGAGAAGACCCCTTCCCTCTGCAAGGGGGAGATGTGTGATGGGGTTGCCGCCCATGAGGGCATTGCTGGATGGCTCATTGGCTGAGCCAAACCAGCCAATCATTAAGCTAAAGAAGAGGCAGAAAAATGAGAGGTGAGTGTGTGTGCGGGGGTGCTTGTGCTCACTTCCTAGCTATTTCTCTTGTTTACTTTGAGGAGCCAGCACAGTCCAATCAGGATATGTAAACTTCTTTAAATAGGGTGTGGGGAGGCAGAGAGGTATATAATTATTATTATTATTATTATTATTATTATTATTATTATTATTATTATTATTATTATTGGTCTCCCATCCCCATCCCCTTTGCTTTAAATCTGGACTCTGCTACAAAGCCAGTGTGGCGTAGTGGTTAGAGTGTTGGACTGGGACTCGGGAGATCCAGGTTCTAGTCCCCGCTCAGCCATGAAACTCACTGGGTGACTTTGGGCCAGTCACTGCCTCTCAGCCTAACCTACCTCACAGGGTTGTTGTGAGGATAAAATGGAGAGGAGGAGGATTATGTAAGCTGCCTTGGGTTCCTTGAAGGAAAAAAGGCGGGATATAAATATAATAAATAAATAAAGTGCTTTCTCTTGATATATATTTTTTATTTTTATATAAGACAAACATAATATCAAGCATATAACAATAAAACCAAACAACAAATACATACATAACCCACAACAGCACAAACCTAAGATAGACTTCCAACCCCTATTACAGCAATATAAGCATTTCTTATATAAAATAATAATTTCTATACAATAATTAATTCTAGTTATGGCAAAAAGAAACCACTAGAGGTCTCACCCTACATATAAATCCTAACTCAGCCTTCTATTAAACATCCAAAGGAAATAAAATTCCATCTTCTTTTTTTCAACAAACCAACATAATTTTAAAAGCAATCCATCCACCCCATTAACCCCCCCTTTTTTTCTAGGTAACTCACTACAGATTTTAACTTCCAATCCAATATACAACCCACACATTTTTTTTTTTTTTTAGCCCCCTAATATTTCCATAACAAAACTGATATATATAACAAAGTTAGCAAATGAAACAATATTCCCAACCCTTCATGAAAAACTCAGTCTATTCTAATACTCTGTGGGGCATTCCAATTAGAGAAAAAAAAAAAACAACAGAAGGAAATGCGTCAGCCATCTTCTTTCCAATCGTCCTGCATCCTACACATTTTCTGGATATATTTTCACCCTAATAATATATTTAACATATATATGTTAACTAATACATACTTAACCCTGATTCTCATTTTTCAAGTTCCAAATCAACCTAAAGCATAAAATTTTAAACTCCCAATACATTTATATCTTAATATTTAAAATCAGAGCATGTTTCAAAAGCAACCAATAAAACAATATTCCAAACCCTTTATCTTGCCCAGTAAATCCAAAAACTGTCTCTTTCGTATCCCCCTCCCCCTATCAAATGGAAATCCCTTAAGAATCAGTCCAAAAGCGAAGAATAAAGTCCGTTTATTCTGTTGCTCTGAGGGTTCCTGCCCTCCCATTTGTATTGTTGAAAAGGACACGTCGTCCATCTTCGATCCAAAAAACTGCGTCACACGTATCTTGTGAGATAATATTTCTTCTTCAAAGCCTCTATGCAGATCTGGTAAACTTCCAAAATTGTTACTTACTTCTTTCTTCTTCCGTGACAGACCTGAGTAAGTATCCAATTTCTCTTGATCATGTTGTAATTCCAATTGAGGGTTAACACACCAAACATCCATTTTCAACACCATTTTATTCACAAAGTCTTCTACCTTGTTATCGAATTGCAATAATTTATCTCTTAGTCTCATAAACATTTCCCATGAAACCATCTTTTCTTGTAGATATTTTTCAAAGCACTCTCGGCTGAATTCCTTATTTCAAGCTACTGTAGATAAGATTAGGGAACCTCCTTTCAGACATTCCATCCACTTTTTTATTTTTGCCTCCCGGTTATATCTCTTGATGTACTCACATTAAATTTCAAGTCCAATTATGCTGTAGAGAGATTCCTTGCCGTTACAAATCCAGATGTTTCCATTCATTTTGGAAGCAAGCACGGACTTTCCTAATGATCGGTAAACCGACCTCCGAAATGCAGCGCCGTTTTCCCTCTATCTCAGATCACGCCGCAAATCTATCTGTCAACACGGCAGACAGAAAGCAATGTATGACCCTTAAGACGATTTGAGGGTAACGCCAATCTTATCTTCTTCCTTAAGAAGTAGATTTCCCGGCCAGAGGACGTCTCTGACCAAGAAAGCTGCATTCGTATCCCCAGATCTCTGTGGTCTTTAGAAAGCCATGTTTGCCGTAAGCATAAAGTGCTTTCTCTGTGTTATAAACTCTAGAGAAATTGGTATGTGTAAGAGAGAGGGAGACAGAGGTCAGTGAGATATGCACCTCTACTAAGAAGTAAATCTCACTGAATTAAATGGTACTTACTCCCATGTAAGTATGCATAGGATTGAAGCCCTAAATTAAAGGGGACAGATGTCTCTCTCTGTGTGTATGTATATGTGCCTTGGGGCTTGTGCGTGTGCTTTCGTGTGTGCTGTGTCTGATTCTTCTCCCCCTGCACACGCTTGGCACTCATGATTTCCAAGACAGCTTATTCAGTTTCCTTCTTTGTGCAATGTGGGTTGTTGCTGGAATGAAAAAAAAGTGGCTTCAAAGGAGTGCTTTTGCACGTATTATTACTACTGTTGTTACAACATGCAAAAGGCTGGGTTTTGAATGTTCTGAGAACTTGCTGCTGTCTGACTGTGGATTACGTTAGCACTGCAAGTAGTCTATAGTTGTTATACCCATATTATTGAGAGGGAGAGTAGGATATGACACCACTGCAGTGTAGTCCATTGTTGTTATCTAGTCGGCTAGTGGGTTGGGTTATTTTTTATTTGTTTTTAGGGACATGCAGGGAATAGGACTGTGAAGTATTCCATGGAATGGAGGAAACTTACCTTTATTTCCTTCATTAAATTTCTTTCTGACCTCACTGCTTATAAGCTCCCCATCCCCCTCACATGCATGGTATGTACCATATAAAAACCTGAACATCCCCATAGTACCCATGCATCTGATGAAGTGGGCTATAGTCCATGACAGCTTATACCAGAATAAATTTGTTACTTTTTAAGGTGCCACAAGACCCTTCATTGTTTTTGCTACTATTAAAGTTTCTTTGAGTTGATGTTCATGCAGAAGATGGAGGCATATGGGTGGGGCATATAAGAAACAAGAGGATGTTTTACACATTTTGAATATTTAATATGAGTTCTAAAAGTTGGTGTCAGTCTTCAGGCTCCCTCCCCAGAGTCTGTATAAGATAAATATCCAAGTGGAGTACAGGATGCTTCTCGCCTCTAGTGCACATGCATGTAAATATGTGCACACAGTAATGTGATGCACAGATATCCATTTTACATGCTAGGGAGGCTTATTATGAACATAATGTAAGACAATTATGTTTTTCCAGTTTAAGATTATTTACTTCATTTTATTAAGTATGTATTAAGTATTTATGTTCTGCCTTTCCTTCTCATTTTTACCCTCACAACAATCCTGTTAGGTAGGTTAGGCTGAGAGGTAGTGCCTGACCCAGGTCATCCTGTGAAAAATGGGAGGCATTTGCTAGTCCTCCCCAGGCAGCAAAATGTCTTTGGCCAGCAGTAGTTATGCATGTGTGTGTCATTTGGCTGTTGCATCTGAATGAGTCAGTCGAAGTCTCTTTCTTGAGTGTGCGTGTGTGTGAGAGAGCGCATCATGTGTGTTTATGTTTTCTGTATGCTGTGAAGAGACACTTGTGTTTATATTTTGAGTTTTCTACCATGGAAGAGATGGTAGAAACCATGCTTCCAGGAAAGCATGGAAGATTTCCACTAAAATATGTAGTGGAAAATGTTTGAATTATTATTGTACATTGTTGGTTCTGTCTGTGTGTGTATATGTTGTGAGATCAGTATTGGGGGAAGACTAGAAGGCTCACTACAGACAGCTACCCCGGGGCCCCTCACGACCCTGAGCTAGCCCTGTCTGTGTGGCTCTAAGAATATCATCATTAGCCGTGGCAGCATCATGATTTTGTATGGTTGTATCACCCACCACACACATACACACAATGTTCAATCATGATTCTCTGTGGAATGGGTGTTCTTTTTGGAGTGCTTTTGTGTGGCTGTGATTTCCCCACCCCCTCCTTTGCATGTACAATCTTAAAGTTCATGTGCCTCAGTTCCTTTCTGTGATAAGGGTTCTTGCTGTTGGGTATTCAAAGACTACTCCACCTCCTGTGACCCCCCTTGGCTCCATCTCTGCTGACCTGTACTCCGCCCCTCCCCCCCTGCCAGACTGGCCACCATCCTCCACTGAGGATCTGGACCTGTGCATGCAACTAATAGCATGATGTGCAAGGGTTATTTTTTGGCGGGGAGGGATTCCTGTAAGGGTGTATCAACAGTACAGACTTACTCCAATTTATCAGTCATTCCCTCCCCTCAAGAAATGCTGGGAACTATAGATCTATTGGAGATGCCAGGGATCTGTAGCAGTAGAGTCTCAGCACTCTCACCATGCTATAATTACCAGCTTTCTTTAGGGCAGGGGTGGGCAACTTGTGGCCCTCCAGATGTTTTGGCGTAGAAGCCTCATGGTTCTCTCACCCTTGGCTATGCTGGCTAGGGCTAATGAGAGTTGTAGGCCAAAAGATCTGGAGGGCTGCCAGTTGGCAACTGGGAGTTGGGAGATCCGAGTTCTAGTCCCCGGTCGGCCATGAAACTCACTGGGTGACTTTGGGCCAGTCACTGACTCTCAGCCTAACCTACCTCACAGGGTTGTTGTGAGGATAAAATGGAGAGGATTGTGTAAGCTGCCCTGTGTTCCTTGCTGGAAAAAAGACAGGGTATAAATATAATAGTTAATAAATATTAATTATTTATAATAATTTTTTATTTATTTGAATAAATAAAACTAAACTGGTATAAAACCAATATGTAGATAAGGCCTCAGGCTATCTTCTAGGACAGAGGTGGAAAACCTGAGCCCTCCAAATGTTGCTGGATGACAACTCCCATCAACCCTGAACATTGGCCATGCTGGCTCAGGCTGATAGGAGATGGAATCCAACAAGATCTGGAGGGCCCTGCTAGCGAAGGGGGGCTGTAGATCACATGCTTTGCATGCAGGAAGTCCCAGGTTCAATCCCCAGCATCTCCAGGCAGGGATGAGAAAGACTCCTTTCTGAAACCTTGGAGAGCCACTGCCAGTCAGTGTCAACAATATTGAGATGGACAATTGGTCTGACTTGGTGTAAGGCAGCTTCCTATGTTTCTGTCTCTTCATACAGCTACCGGTAGTTTAGACTGTAAAAATCAAAATTAACACTGAGATACTATTATTTTCTGAATGCAGATTCTCTGCCCACATGTGCAAAGTGCTGCTGTAAAGGAAAGAAGATCCAGTGCCCAGCAACTGTGCTCCTGTCATTAAGAATTCTCTGCCCAGTTCAGAAATCTGAAAATGCAGCTACCCTCTCCTCCTAGGGCAGTGATGGCGAACCTTTTTGAGCCCAAGTGCCCAAACTGCAACACAAAACCAACTTATTTATTTCAAAGTGCAAACACTGCAATTAAACCTGAATACCGAGGTTTTAGTTTTAGAAAAACAACTCATACAGTTGTCCGAACTAATTAACATTTTTTGTCTTTAAAGAAAAACACAATAACAGAGCTTTCAATGATAGTTTTTTGTTGAAAAAAAAATCAAATCGTCTTTTCGCAATCTGGTGACCAATGGCTCGAGTGCCCACAGAGAGGTCCCTGCATGCCAGCTGTGGCACCCGTGCCATAGGTTCGCCATCACTGTCCTAGGGTGTGAGGAGAAAGGAAGAGGGAGTGGGGCTTTGTTTTCTCCACCTACTATCTAATGATGAGGGGGTTTTTCCCCTCAGTGGAGCTGTTCTGGCACTTTTTGTTTCTGCTTGTGTTGCAGCTACATACCACCAAAACATTGGCTGTAATGCCTTTGTGTGCACTTGAGAACCACTTTCTTCACCTGCTGGGTATCTTATTGGAAACGTACTGAAGGTTTGTCATTTTACACAGCAGTATAGCTGAAATATAGTGGAGTGTATAGTGGAGTGTAGCAGAGAATGTTTAGCTAGATGGTTAATCATCCTTTCTGCAAAGAAAATGCATTGCACCGTTAGAAATGAGTGTGCTTAATACTGGCTTGATATTCAGATATTGGGAATATGTTAACTTCAAAGCAAGGTATAACTAATTGTATGAACTAACTATGCAAGAGAATGGGAGAAGCATTAATTTGGATAATATTCTAATGAACAACAGACTATCAGCTTGCAAAGATTTAGAGCACAGGGGAACTATTTCTATTTCTGCTGGTTAGGTTTTGAACTACGCTGTTTACCCTGCCACTTCGTACAATATTATTTTTTGACAAAAGCTGGTCCTGCTATGTGTTATCTAATACCATCTTTATATCGTGCTAAAAGAGCAGACACTAGTCACAGATCCCCAAACCCTGAATGATTACAACCTGAATGATTTTACTTTTATTTTCATTTGGTGTAGGAATTTGATTTCAAGAACAATCCTGTTTGTTTTTTATACCCTAGAACATTAGCAAGCTGTTTTGCATTTACCTACTCCCACTGTTCCCTTTGTGAGAAAATTTGTAAAGCAGCTGATCAGGATTACTGCTTAAAGAGGCACAAATGCCTGCAGAAAGGGATCATTAAGCAAACATGAGCAGAGAACTGATGTCTCAGTGGAACGTTGGCTACTAGTTCTTTGGCCTACAGCAGGGGAAGACAACTTGTAAGCCAAAACATCTGGATGGCCACATATATGCAGGATGCATATAGGCAGATTAGTGTCTTTGGTGTTAAGAGTCCGTTTCATTGGAGATCACTTGCTGGAAACCAGCTCAGACCGTGTGCACACAACTCTCATCTTCCCTAACATTGGCTCTGCTGGCTAGGGCTGAAGGGAGTTGTAGGCTGAGAGATCTGGACGGCCCCAGGTTGTCCATCCCTGCCTACAACAATGAGGTGATTGTGAGGTAAGTATCCACAGTCTCCAAGACGGAGTGGTTTCTGATTGGTGATGTCAGATCCTTCCTGGTTGATGGGGTAAATGGGCAGCTCTGCCTCCTCATTTAGGATTGTTAGATGTCTCCTGACTCTCCCCGCCACACCCGACCCATAATGCTCATCAGACATCTCTGTCCTCACAACCGACAGCACTTGTCCTTAATCCTGATTGAGGGTTCTAAGAATGATAGGTTGAGCAGGAAGGCTACAAGAAAACCATAGCATCTCTTGTTTGCACCCATATTATTTGGGCAACCTAGCACTATAATATTTGCTATGTGGCTCACCCACCACAAAAAACAACAACATGGATACAGGTAGCTGACATATCATATATATGATGGGTGGGGAGATTGAGGGCTCCATACACATGTACACCATTCTGACCAACTTCATCTCATCCACTAGGAATGTGATAGGGCCCCATCTCCTGTAGGACATTGGAGGAAGTTGTGTCCACATACAAAATGGCCACTTTGGCTGGAGTGGCTTTGGTGTATTAGTTTCCCTAGTGTCAGCAGAGCCCAAAGACTTTCCACAGACCAGGCTCCATCCCCTGGCTGTTGGGGGAGAGGGTGGTCACTTGACACCTGTCTTTCCCCTGCCAAAATGGTGTGGGGAGTAGGGGCAGAAGAGATTGGGCCAACAACCCTTTAGTGTGCTTTGGGACCAGCCTCTTCCATCTTCCTCCTCTGCTCCTGTTTCTCTCCATCCCATATTATTTATTGGATTGGGCAATCAAATACAAAACCACACCACCAAATAGGTACAGTGAAGCTAGCAAACATTCAACACACCCAAAGGGGTCCCTGTGGCATTGGCACAGGACTGCGACATGGCTCAGTGTAACATTGATTTCAGCAAGCAGTACAATCAACAATTACAGCATTTTTCCATGTATAAGACTATACTTTTTCCTAAAATGGTTAGACTAAAAATGCGAAACTGCCCAGTGGGGGGCATCTTATACATGGGGGCGTCTTATACACGGAAAAATACGGTATATATACAAGTGGGACCTGTAACTAAGTGTTTCACTTAATCTCCACCCGCCATCACCTTCCAATATACAGCCCTGTATAGTGCAGGGAGGGTTCCCCCCCTATTTAGGTCGAATTCCTCCCCTCCTCCAAATGCTTACCATACTGTTTTAGGGTTTTGAGGACAATCCCCTTAACACACTTGTGCACCTAGGGAGTCTCCTGCATATGGAGAAACCACTACTTTCTTTTAGGTGTTAGGTCGCTATTACAGGGGACAAGTGGAACCTGCAACAAAATTGCAGTGTGGAGTGCTCCTATCAGGATTCCAGCCAGACAGCCATGTCCTTTTCCAGGATACCGCATTCTATTCCCTTCACTCCTGCCCCAGTTTTCCATTTGCTTCCATCAGCCAGCGTTCTGTAGCATTGAGCATGCGGAATCCTCAATGTGCTGTTTTGGTGTCCTTCGGATTCCCACCCTTTAAAGGTTTTTTTTTTTTTAAAACTTGTGCAAACTCTAGGGCTCCCCTTAGCCTGCAGGTACCTCCCACTTGTGTGTGACACTTTGGCTACATAAGGATACAGTAAAACCTTGGATTGCAAGTAACTTGGTCTGCAAGTGTTTTGCAAGACAAATTTTTAAAATAAATTTTAACTTGATAAACAAGCTACATGCCTGTGGCTCACGCTGGCTCAGCTTGTCTGAGTGTGGAAAGCTAAGCAGGGTCAGGCCTGGTTATTACTTGGATGGGAGACCCCTCCTCTAGTTTCCTGCATTGAGCAGGGGGTTGGACTCAATAGCTTTGTAGGCTCCTTCCAACTCTGTGATCTATGAAATCTATGAAAGCGATGTCTTGCAATACAAGTACTGTAGTACGGTCAAGAAAAATGAAGACTTTACACTATCATTCTTTATTGCCGGTTAAATTAAAAATATGTGTACAAATTTCTTATGTGGAATTTCGCTTTGATATACAAGTGCTTTGGATTACAAGCACGTTTCCGGAATGAATTATGCTTGCAATCCAATCCAAGGTATTACTGTACATGAGTTTGCGATTAGAATATAGGATGATTGGCAGTGCAGGAATAATAAACATTTTCAAAACCTAACAGTACTGAGCAGATGGGGCAAAGGGGAAAAAACCTGTATTGTAACCTTGGACATTTAAACCTTTTGGCAGCCAGATCTTCTATCTTTAAGATTTCGCTGACTAACCTTTGGAATCTTGAAGGTAATTATAACTGGAAGTGTCATGTCCACAAGTGTTCCTTATTGAAAAGGCTGCTATGCATGCATTACGATTAAGGACTTGGTTAAATTATAAACTTAGAACTTTACCCTTCAAGCTTAAAGGTCAAAGTGCTCTGTAAGTGAGGAAATGAGTAAATGGATAAATTAATACCTCACTTGAGGCTGATATCTTATTTGTGTCTCTTGCTGCAACTTTCAATGCAGCTTTGTGTTATCTAGTTGTATTTACAGTACAATTATTTTAGAAGCCATGCATCAAAAACATTCACACCATTCTTAAATCATGACATCTTTACTGATAAAGATATAAAAAGAGAAAACAATTGAACAGTTCTGTTTTGTGTAGGCTTTGCTACAAGGGGAAACAAAACACTTGTAGACAAATTTAATCACCACATTCACAAGTGTTTTTGCATTTTTATGTTCTTAAAATACACAATGAAATTCCAACACAGCAAATAATAGCAGCCTATGTATTTTCTTACAAAAAGATAATTTAGATAAGTCCCTCAAATAAAATATATTTGTTGAAAATACTGCACTAATCTGAGAATATTTGTTTTATGCCTTTCACCCTGAAAGCAGGCTGCTTTTCCTTCTGCTTCCTTTACAAACACAACCTGAAACAAACCTGAGTGCTGATACAAGTAAATGTACAGCTTTTAAATGACTATTGTTTTTTTGCGGTGCTCCATGATATGCAGAAGTCATGAGAGGGTCAACAGAAGATTTATTTATCTGTCAGCAATTAAATGCATGATTACTGACTGGTAAACATCATACTTTAAGTCCCCCTAACTCAATACCTCAAATGGTAAGTAGGGACAAGTAGGGACAGAATTGTCAGTGTATGATTAAATTATGTTGCTGCATCACAACTTGTAATATGTACTAATTGCAATTTAAATAAAACACAGTCTTCACCTCCACTTCAACTTCCAAGTAGTGATAACCTGATTGCATCGGTATTGACAAGGAATTTCATTTTGATGGCATTTTTATCTTTCACATCCAGGGCTCCCATCCTCCCCAAGCTCTGCCAAGGATATTTGGGTCTGTGGCTTGGTCTATAAGGCACTTCACTTGCATTTCTTCGGAAAGTCCATCTTCTGGTTCTCTGGCTCGGATGTTATATTCTTTGTTTCCTCGTGCCACAGATACATAATCCCTGTAGGCATCTGATTTCTCATGGCCCAGCTGTAGTTCATCACTTAAAAAAAGATGGCAGCAAAAATATAATGGAACAATTCAGCATACATGCTGCACCTGTAATACGTTGGCCATTCTGATATATGAAAAGTTATTCAAATTCTAACACTCAACCCCTAGCACTATAGGAAAAAAAGGAACAGATTCTGGTGGGAAAGACCATATACTAGATTTGTTCTTGATGGCCATGAATGGGACTTCTACAGTCACATGACCCAGGTCCACATATAGCCATTTTTTATTCACTAACCATTCAAACATGTGAATTGCAGTGGAGATCAGATTGTAGACAGGTATGTCCCATCACTCTAAATTTCAACCTGTGATCTTACCATTTATTCAATGGTTAGTGAATACAAATAAAATAAAATCTAGCCCCATTTAGAATCAATTCAAAATTGATTTTGGCTATGTGAAGTGCCTTAGTTGTGAAAAGGGTAAAGTTACTACAGACAACTGAGAGCAGATTTGCATATACATGTGAAGCACTCAGTCTATTATCACCTGACATTTAATTAATCAATGACCTGTAGGGGGAGAACGAGAAGCCACTCTATAGAAAACTATCATATTTGAAGAGATGTGAGGTAATACAAAAATATGCTCAGTGCCAGTGGTGTTTAATTTATGAGGGTTGATATGCATAAAATTACTTCATGCTACAATTATCAAGAAATAAGCATGCATGTGTAAGTTTACCCCGAGTTAGAACAAAATAATTAAAACAAGATTCGTAGTTTTCAGGCAGCCACTCTGTCCTTCCATCTGCATTCTTTAATGCAAATCTGCATGTTGAAAATTTCAGAGTACCTAACAGGAAAGTTTACCTGGTGATCACAGCTGGGTTAGCACCTGCTAACTTCCTTCTTGCAAAATTTACTTTTTGGAGGGGATACCAATTCACGTCATCTGTGTTTATTTCCTTAGCCCATGTGCCTCCTTTTTTCAACTGTTTAAGTGCAAAATTCTAATGGGAGAAAAGGTCACGTACACACCATGAAATATAATCTTGTAATCTCCACAGTATACATCCCAGTACATGTTTCTCACTTAACTTCAGTTATCAACCAAATTAAGCATAGTACGGGGATAAACTGATATTTAATAATTTTTATTATAAGCCGATTAAAAGAAAATGCATTATGCATAAACCTTACTATAGCTTAGATTTCAATAATGAAAGTGCTAAAATAAGTATAGGTGCTGTTCGCATGTTCCTGTTTAACTCAGGAATTGCTGGGGACCAGTGGAGCATGTGAGCGATTTCCCCTTTTAATTTCATGATGTGAGAACCTGGAAACTGGATTGTTTATGGGTTAAACAACCAAGAGTTAACCCATGGTTTGTTGTTGGGTTAACTCTGGATTGTTTAACCCATAAATAACTGAAAGTTTCCAGATGTGCATGTCACCAAACAGCTCAGGAATGGGGCATTCCTGGGTTGTTAACTAAAAGTGGTAATGGCTTGCACACTGCTCATCGCTGGCAATTCCTGGGTTAAACAACCCAGGAATTGCCACCATGATGTGCAAACCAGGTCATGCACTGTTTACGTCAAGGCCTCACCACAACAAGCACACTACAACCTAAAACTGGGAAGCTGCAAGTATAATCAGTAATTACTAAATAAGAACTTGACAGGTCATCTAGCCATTCTCTCTTCCTTACAGGATTATATGAAACCATTTATCTTGGATTTGTTCATATAAGCCAGAATTAACAAAAAGAGAACCTACTTTCCAGTCCACGGAAGGCTCCTTCACAAATATATCCATAGTATTGATGAGAAAGTCTTGATCTACATGGTAGGCTCTTAAGGAATGCACCATCACACTGTAAATAAGACCTGATTCCTTCATGGGCAACATCAAATTAATGAACTGGCGAGTCAAACGGAAAGGCATCAACTCTGGCACTGGCAGAAACTACACACAGGGAAGATTAAAAAATAAAAGCTACTGATGAATCGACAAAGTCAACAAGAACTGCTAATTTATCTCTTTTTTTTGTCATACAGCAGAAGAGTTTGTGAGTTATGAATAACCAGAAATCAAAAAATCTATTAAAGGAACATAGGTACAGTACTAGTGAAACCAATGCTAACTATTAACATATTTATTATGTTTTTAATCTGCCTTTCCTTCAAGGAGCTCAGGGCAGCTATTCAGCTCCTAGGTTGCTCTATCCAAGAGCCACTGCAAAATACTTAAACCAGGCTTCTTTCCCCACTTTTTATCCAATCATTTCTGCTAAACAGGATTCATTTTACCCTCACTTCCCTAGGTTTTATTTGTTTTACTAGTGTTATAGTTATGTTGTTTTCATTATTGTTTTGTATAATCAACCTGATTTTAGAACTTAAATGGAAAATAAAAGATTAAACATACATTTTAAAAGCTGCCATGCTTAGGTACATTTTAATCTTTCTAATTTTCAGTTATCCCAATAAGATTCTGTTCACTAATAACTGGAACAAATCTTCTAGATAACTAGATCTAGTTTTAAGTTCTTACTGTTGAAGAAATTGAAAATATTCAGTAAGTTGTATGCAAGGTCCAAAAGGGGTAAGGGAGTAATATTCAATGTGTTGCTTCACTTGAATGATGCTGCTGGCTAGCCAAAAAACAGAACAAAACAAAAACAACAAAACCAAAAGGGAACCAGGAGGAATTTGTAATATTTTATCTATTTAAAAAACCCAAAATTAACACTTCATAAAATTTAATATAGCTAAACCTATGTCATTAGAAAAAGTACAAAGGGAGATTACCTGTGTAGCTGAACCAAATGCATGTCCAAAGTCTATTCCCACCATGCCACCTGTCTCCATACTGATCATAAAATTGGATAAATGTCTGTCTCCAATACCAACAATCCAGTGGCTGAGGCACATCAACGCATGGGAGCTGGCAAAATGGGATCGCAGAGAAAGAAAGGCCTCTGGAGTTGTACTCATCTTAACAAAGGCTCTCCTTAAGAAAAGCATTATATGAATATGTATTAGACGTGGCTAAGTAGCTTAATAATCACATGTTGCTCCCAGTTTCCAGAGGTTCAGTTTCTAGGATGTTGAAACACGAGACATTCAGAACAAAGAATTCCCCCTTGTTTTCACCTCCCCATGCTAAAAAGCCTAAAGGCAGGGGTTGGGAACCTGTGGCCCCCCAGATCCTGTTGGACTCCAACTCCCATGAACCCAATCCAGCATGGCCAATGATTAGGGATTATAGTCAAACAACATCTCAGGGGGGGGGGGCATAGGTTCCCCACCCCTGGTCCAAGGGGTCATCCGAGAAGGGAACAGAAAAATATTACAGTAGCGTAGGCTGATCAGTGAAGGCCTCTGAGGGAGGGGGTGGTGGTGTTTTTTAAGAACTGTGTGCCAGCTGCCTGTCCATGAACTGAGAGTGAGAGAAAGCAGGGGACATGAGAAAAGGAGGGAGCTGTGGCTATTGACCAGATGAGAATTTCTGTAGGCAACCATTAGGCATCGTTAAGCTAATTACCGTTCTTTCAATGCCTAGAGCATAGGAGAACACACCTTAGCAGGTCTTCAGGAACACAGTTCTCTCGTCGCTGGAAAGACATCACTGTTTCTTTACGATTAGCTCTCCTGAAAGTGAGCGAACACTAATCACTAGAACAGTATAATGAGAGAATGTGAACTGCAATAAAGAATCTGGAATCCAGCATTGACAACTATTTTTACTGAGTTCTTATTCTGCAATTATCCTAAATGTTCCCCTTAAATGACTTTCTGTTCTCTCTCTACTGTCAGCCTTTAGACTGTAATATCGGAGGCTACAAAGCTCTATGAGCACTGATGGTGCTGCATACAGAATATATTATTCTTAGAGAATTCTCTTTAGCTTTTTAATACCAATGTTCTACTATGTAGAAGTACTTTGCAACAATATGGTATCTGCCCAAAATAATTGCATCTAAGGTTATGGACAAATGAACATAAATGAGTGTTAGGTACTTCTGTAGGGACTATTTAGAAGGGTATGACTGGGTTCACACGACACGTGGCTTATAAGCCACCCTGACAACCCATGACTTGTGGTTGGATTTGTTTGACCTATGATGGGTTGTTGTGTTGTCTGAACCTGGACCAGACTAAACTGGTCTCAGCTTAATTCCAAAGATGCTCTGCTTACCTGGCTTGTGGATTGGCTTAAAATATCACCACAGCCTTACATCCTCACTTAGTTAACCTTCCTTCACCCCATTCTCAGTATCTCTCTGAGAATGTTTGTTCTTTGTTGTCCTTCCCATTTTAAGCCTTCTTGACAGAGTTAATTCAGCTCTACAAATGCACCTTTAAGTCTTTTAACAACTCCTATACTGTTCACACTAAATGCAATGACTCACCAAGCCACCACAAACCTTTCTATTTGGATCTTTGCATTGACAAGGTGAACATCTGTATGGTGAGCACACAAACAGCTCACCCATGGAGCAATTAAAGCAGCCTCCAGATAATAGAGCTCTAACATGAAAAGCAGCCCTGAGAGAGAGGAACAGGAGTATGGACTCCATATAAAAGGAACACATTACCAAACCTCTGCACAGGAGTTCACTCCTGTAATGTTCGCTTGAACTCTGTGAACATTACAGGAGCTATCTACTATTTTCTCAAGTAGAGACAACTTTATAATTGTCCTAAGGAATTCTTGTGTCATGCAAGAATTGGTTTCTTGCCAATGCAGAGAAAAAGGGGCGTGGGAAGAGGAGCAATGTGTATTTTCACACACACTGCCTCTGAAAAGGTAGGCCAAAGTTTGTTCCTGACTTCCAATTTGCATTAGATGGGATAAAATTTGCTGTGATTGTAAGTTAGTAGATACTAACCACTAGAATCTCCATATTACCACTACTCGGGAGAAACCTAATGCTATTACGGTAATGGATAAAAATTATTCCCAAGACTTACTTGTACATAGACATGTAGCGTAGATTGGCTTCTTTAGGCGCCCCCATCTTGGTCAGCCAATCACTATAATCAGCATAAGGACCATTGCGGCTATTAAAGGGAAAAACACAAACACAACACCCAAGCAATTTACTTATACATTGTCTGAAAGGCACACAATGCCATACCTTGTTTTCTGATTTTTTACCATAAAGGTACAATGTGGAAGCGCAATTAATCTTTCAAACCATTTTTCACAGGGGGAGATACTGTTTATTGAGCATTATTAAAAAAAATAAGGTCCTACAAGAACTGATTCTACTGTTTTGTCCTGAAATGGAGGAAAGAGTGCTTATGTGCTTATGCCAGTGTGGCGTAGTGGTGAGAGTGCTGGACTGGGACTCGGGAGGATCCGGGTTCTAGTCCCCATTTGGCCATGAAACTCACTGGGTGACTTTGGGCCAGTCACTGACTCCCAGCCTAACCTACCTCACAGGGTTGTTGTGAGGATAAAGTGGAGGGGAGGAGGATAATTCTGTAAGCCGCCTTGGGTTCCTTGCAGGAAAAAAGGCGGGGTATAAATGTAATAAATAAAATAAATATTTACTGAAAATTTCTATTGGAATAGACAGAATGCTATTATACAAGTTCCTGACTTGCAAAACCCCTTTGTTCTCACATTAAGCAAGCTTTATCCTTTTATTTCTGCCTGCTTCCAACATATGGCTATCAGAGATCTCTGAACTGCTCCTTTCGATATGGAGCAATCGGGCACAGTTAGCTTCATTTACAGTGAGAAACACTCCATATCATGCCCCATACTGAAACCATTCATTTAACTGAGCTCATTCCACAACCACCTCTTAAAAATGCAAATTTTATACAATTAACAATAATTCACAATTTATTTCACTGAGAAATACATTTTCTGAAAATTAATTCTCTTTACATGCACATGATTGTTATTTCTTAGATAAAGTATCATAGTATATTCAACATCCTTCAGAGCAAATTAAAAGACAGAAAGTAGGTAGAACATTATAGAACTGAAGTGCTGGTACTATACGAATTCAAATCCAACATTAATGGTGCTGTCAAATGAATCATGCCACAGATATCGTATGGAGGATAGCTTAACGAGGCCTGATGCACAAGAACAGGCATCAAGATGTGGCAAAAACAGCTTTGTGGAATTGAGCATTCACAAAAAAACTCCAGTTGTGCAATGTTTATCAACACACTTAGGGGCTACTTTCAACATTACAATATTTGTTCATTGGATTACAAGTTACTTCCATGATGAAAAGTGCCTTAGATCTGGCTTCTGTAGAGTGACATGGTAAGTTAAGATTGGTAGCTCCTCAGAGACTCTCCCACAGGAATGATAGCCCACTTCCATCAGTGCTGAGCATGCATTTACATTTCTCTCCATTCTGACTGAAGTTCAGTTCCTGCTTATTTAAGCTAAAATAAAAAAAAATCCCTTGCTTGTAAAAAGCAATCCGTTGATAAGCAAATGGTGATGATGAAGAAGCCACAGGTGATAGCAAGCTCTTTCGTTTAAATAAGTAGGCAGAGAATGTGGGTTAGAGGGGACATGACACCCATTAAACAAACAGCTGCCAATTATTAATCTAGGGCAGGAAATACTTTTGACTTCTGAAGTTTAATGTCAACTGTTCCAATGAACATTACTACAGTGGGTAATGTTAATCAACTGTCACACTACTTTGCATATCTCTAAAGAGATATGCAAAGATTAACAAACCAGAACAGAGTTATACATGGTCATTACCTGTTATAATAATTCTTTTCCTGTTCAGACATGCTCTTCAAAAGGAACTCTTTTAAAGTACAAGTATTCTCAAGCCATTCAATCAGTCCTAGTCTGTAAGAAAATAGATCCAATGTGTATATAAATAATATGGCAAAAATAAACACAGAACACTGTAAGAGCTATGCTGGATCAGACCAAGGGTCCATCTAGTCCAGCATTCTGTCCAACTGTCCAACAGATGCCTATGGGAAATCCACAAGCAGAACATGAGTGCAATAGCAACCTCCTCCTCATGTTCCCCAGCAACTAGTATACAGAGGCATACTGCCTTTGACATTAGAGGTAGCATATAGCCATCATGTCAAGTAGCCATTGATAGTCTTCTCCTCCATGAATTTATTCCCCTTTTAAAGCCATCCAAATTGGTGCCCATAATTACATTTTGTGGTAGCAAATTCCATAGTTTAACGATGTGCTGTGTGAAGAAGTACTTCTCTTTTATCTGTCTTGAATCTCCTACCAATCTGCTTCATAGACTGACCCTGGATTCTAGTATTCTGAGAGGGGCAGAAAAAAGTCTATCCATTTTCTCTATACCATGTATAATTTTATACACCTCCATCATGTCTCCCTTTAATCACCCTTTCCCCCCCAAGGTAAACAGTCCCAGATGTCATAACTTTTCCTCATAGGGGAGTTGCTCTAGCCCCTTGATCATTTTGGTTGCCCTTTTCTACACCTTTTTAGCTCTACAATATCCCTTTTTAGGTGCAGTGACAAGAACCGCACACAGTATTCCAAGTGTGGTCGCAGAATAGATCTTGGGCAGTATTTATAATGGTAGTATGATATTGGCAATTTTATTTTCAATTCCTTCCCTAATTATGCCCAACATGGAATTTGCCCTTTTCAAAGCAGCTGCACACTGGGTCAACATTTTCATTGAGCTGCCCACCACAGCCCCAAGATCTCTTTTCTTTGTCAGTCTATAGCTTAGATCCCATCAGCATATATGTGGCTGGGATTTTTTGACCCAACATGCATCACTCTACACTTGCTTACATTGGGAAGAATCCAATGGGGTGCTTATGCCGCCGCCAATTCTGTTGTGCAAGTTGTGGGTCCCCACCAATTTCACTGTGCAAACAGGACCTACTGCTTGCACAATGGAGATTTAATGCTTCCTAGAGGAAGCCCCAAAATGAGCAGACACACACATTCCTGGACTGGGATAGGTTGGCGGAGATCCCTTATTTCAGCTCTGCTGATCTGCCCCATTCCAGAAATGAGTGTTTTCACTCGTTTCCGGTTCCCCTGGAAGCACTAAATCTCAATTCCGCTAGCAGTGGATGCCGCTTGCAGAAGGGAATCAGCAGGGCACAACAGAATCGGTGGGGGCGTAAGCACCCCGTTGGATACTGCTCATTGAGCTGCATTTGTCATTTTAATGCCCATTCTCCCAATCTGGGAGATATCCTTTTGGAGCTCTTCGCAATCCTTTTGTTTTAACCATGCTAAATAATTTGGTGTCATCAGCAAAGTTGGCCACCTCACTATTCCTAATTCCAGATCATTTATAAACAAGTTAAAAAGCATTGGTCCCAATACAGATCCTTGTGGGACCCCACTGTTTATATTCTCCATTGCGAGAATTTACCATTTATTCATACTCTTTGCTTTCTGTTCTTTAATCAGCTACTGATTCATATTACTTCCCATCTTTTACAAAGATGGCCAAAATATGTAGAGGTAGCAAACTGGTAGATAAGCTTGCAAGACTACCTTTACCTCATTGCTCAAGGATATTAAAATGTCACATACATACAAGAGGAAGTAAATGGTAAGCAAGAGGTAAGGTTTGAAACAACCTTTCTAATTTATTCAAACAAATGAAAGATAATGTTGGAGTTATACATATGCGCACATTTATTAAGCACTAGCTAAATACTGAGATAGACACCCAATAATCTTCCTTAGTATCTGTGATGCCCATATTTACTTATTTTTACTACACATTTGAAGAGGTTGGTGCTCTGACTGTAGGCCTAATCGAGCCATGTGTAGAACATAGGGAGGATGTATAGGGACACTTCCAAGGATGGAACTGCCTGCACTTTCTTCAGAAGTCTGCCTCAAATCTTTAAAACTATGTCTTCAAGGGAAGATACAGTAACTCTGCAGTATGTAATTCTAGAATAGAGGATGGTTTTGCCTAAAATTTATCAATTTGGTTTATGGCTCTGAAACACTCCTTATCTAAGAAGAATATGATATACTCAAACAACAATATTTGTTTTAATGTTTTAAGTAGTTCCACAACAATCCTTTTACTACATATAATGAAGAATTAATTAATTAATTAAGTAAGTAAGTAATAAGTAATTAATTAGAGCCAGTGTGGCATAGTGGTTAGAGTGTTGGACTGGGACTCGGGAGATCCGGGTTCTAGTCCCCGCTCGGCCATGAAACTCACTGGGTGACTTTGGGCCAGTCACTGACTCTCAGCCTAACCTACCTCACAGGGTTGTTGTGAGGATAAAATGGAGAGGAGGAGGATTATGTAAGCTGCCTTGGGTTCCTTGCAGGAAAAAAGGCGGGGTATAAATGTAATAAATAAAATAAAGAGTTTTGTAATTATTAGTGTTAAGTAGCATTCTAAAAGATGCGTCAAACCTTTGCTTATATGGTGAGCATGCTATAGAGATCTGTGATATTTCTCCTACTAATTCATGCAATAAAGATTGGCACATATATGCTACGTGAGAGACTGGCTATTGCCTACCTGGTGGTCATTGGAATAACTTGATAAGTTTTTAACTGCATATTTCTTTGGCTGCAGGCAGCATCTCGTAAAAGGACAGTATTCATAACATCAAAGAGCTGCTCAATGCGCTGGTCTTGCCGGAGATCTTCTCCTCCTTTCACAAGGAAGGGATATTCCTGCTCATCACTGCCTCTGATAATTATACGCTTTGGTTTCCTGATCGATTGCATTACTTTTATCTTGAACAAAATGGGATAAAGAAAAAAATAGTTTTCATTTAGAAAAGGAAATATTGCAGTATAGGAATTAGCTCATAAGAAATGCTCCTACACTTCTGTGCAATGTGATTGAAAGATTTTAAAAATTCTAAATCTGTGATGGTGAAATATAAGCACTATATATAGTTACAACATTATTTTTTAGATATTTAGAATATCAATATGTTATGAGAAGAAATAGATCAGATTGATCAAGGTGGGAATGCTGGATTATTTTCTTATACACACTAGTTTTCTACCATAACATGAACAAATAGTGTACATTAATATATTAACATACCCGCTCATCAAATCCAGAAATTTTTGCATGGTATTCTGGCAATGGCTTTCCTTTGCCGTCATATTGACCTGAATAAGTAAAAAGTCATCATTCAAAATGCTTATTTCATTAAGCGAATAAGGTAGTAACATCCTTAACACACTACATTGGTAGAAAAACTCAGTGACTGAGAGCTTATTTTTATGGCCTTAACCAAGCAGGAAGCTGTTTGTATTTAGGATGCTCCCCACAGGGTTCTGGCAATCCTAACCACGACAGCAAATCTGTCCATGAAATAAGAGGTTTGCTGGCATGTTTAAGATTCCTGGTCAATCTTGCCCTCCTCAATTACAGAGGAGGCAGGTGCAAGACTGGCTCTGGGGAGGAATTGGAAGGGCCTCTTAACCCAATCCCCAGCCATGTTTTCTTCTAGGAAAGAGCCTCTCTCCTCTAATGAGCCAAAAGCATCCCTGATGTTCTATAACACTGGATGGTGACAAGTAAGGAGAAAGAGTGTCTCACACACGAACCCCTGCATTTTGTGCTCATGGCAGTAACCATGTCATGACATAAGAACAGGCCCTTAGTAGTTCTTATTGTGCAACAGCACATTCATTATTGCTTCTTAAGCCATAGTTCAGCTAAAAAAATAATTTCATGTGTCTATTTTTTTTAACTTCAGTTATTAGGTACATACGAGGGAACAGAGTCCTCCCACCCCAAAAAAGGTAAATCTTGATCAGATCAATGTTATATATATAAATACTCCTGAAATAATTCAATTTGGAAACAAAGTGTAAAGAGGAAATCATAATGGTCTGACACAGAACATCTATCTCAGATAATAGAGTTCATTGTTCATCCACTGTAAGAGTAGATAATTAGGACCCAAAAAGTGACTATATAAAACATGAAACATAAGAATATGACATAATAATCCATCCATTTAGCAATATTTTTTCATTTACAAATTGTTCCTTTTACTAACTGAAGGCTTAGCTTACCAGGAATTTCCAGCTCAATCCTCAAAAATTCTGGTCTGAACTCACTCATCCAAGATGAGCACTCCTTCAGATTCCCAGGTTCTTTCTGACATGCACTCATTTTTGAAAAGAGTGAGTTAGCAATAGTGTTGAAGGCACTGGTGTTCATATCTAGCAGTTTGGAACCTCTTTTTCCAAAATAATCATCAAATTCCTTCCCAAATTTCTGAAGTAGAAATTTTTTTAACAGAAGCATTAGCTTTTTAACAGGCAATGTATTTAGACTACTTAATCCCTCGATATAGCTAAATGAGCACAAATGCATCTGTGGAAAATTTCCAGAACTTAACTTTCAGTTGTGCCTTTTGACATGCAGATTGTGTATAGTGTTTGAAATTAATGTGATACACTTATATACGCTGCCTTACAGACAGGAGGGGCCAGCTAGCATAACTCAACTTGACAGAACCCCAGTCCGTACTACAAACTATGTTCAGCACAGGATTGCATATGTCTCAACAGCTCTTATAGATGGACTCAAGAGACCTACAGAACAGGGGGGATGGGAAGGAAACAGATGTGAAAAGGGAATCCTACAAATGGCTATATTTAGGCTAGAAAAGGGAATCCTACACATTTCAGGCTCTTCAGAGTAATCCTTAAAAGCCATGATAGAGTTCCTTCAAATCCTGCAAATGCTACATAAAACCAAGATTTGTGCAATGTGTTTGCACAAATTTGTGCAACATTACTTGGACAGCTAACAGCTATCTATAGCTAACATCAATTTCTGAGGCTATTCAGTTACAAGAAAGACAGGATCATAATACATTTAACCATTCAATTCAGGATTTCCATTCTATCAATACATACCTGAATAAATCGCTTTCTGAACAACCCAAGACCTGGAGCCTGTAAATCTCCCAACTTCTGGTACATTCCATTATACAACTGCTGAATGTTATTTTTATTTATCTTAGTTTTCCCCAGCTCATTTTTTATATCCTCAGTCCAATCCTGTAAATTCAGAATAAAAACACGTTTCTCTTCTTGCATGCAAACAGAAGGCAAAAGCTTAAACATATTGGCTAGAAACAGAAATTAGGCAGAAAACAACTTCAACGAGCCAGTGTGGCGTAGTGGTGAGAGTGTTGGACTGGGACTCGGGAGATCCGGGTTCTAGTCCCCGCTCAGCCATGAAACTCACTGGGTGACTTTGGGCCAGTCACTGCCTCTCAGCCTAACCTACCTCACAGGGTTGTTGTGAGGATAAAATGGAGGAGGAGAAGGAGGAGGATTATGTAAGCCGCCTTGGGTTCCTTGCAGGAAAAAAGGCGGAGTATAAATATAATAAATAAATAAATAAATTATTCTGATAACTGGATATGCCCTGAATACTCAAAAAGCACTACACAAATACAAAATATAATAACTTCTAGATCATGTCACAGTATAAAGGATTTGGCTACTGTACCCTGAAGAGCACTGCAGGATTGGAAAGCTGCTCCAAGGCATGGACAAAATCTTGCACCACTCCTCCTCTATCTAATTTGCTTTTCATCCTATGAAAGAAGGAATCACCACAAGAAAAACAAAAATGTCACAGAAACATTCTTCTCTGCTTTGTTTACAAATAATATAGCTTAACTCTTCCATTAGGCACAAAAGAAGCTTTGCTAAACAGAATTGAAGCATTGCAAGACCAAAACTTAGGGTCAAACACACAATGACAAGGTTTGCAAGACATGACAGCCCACTGTGGCTTAATGTAAAGGTGGGGGCTGTCACACTGTGCCGGGTGCCGGCGGGCACCATTTTGCACGGCGCCCCGCAGGCACCTGGCTCGCTGTGGCTTGTTGTATTGTGCAAACTCAAGCAGCAGGGGTTTAGGGTTATTTGAGGGTTGTCCTAGCCCTCAAACAACCCCTGCCATCTGGGTTCACACAACAAGCCATGACAAGCTAGGCGCCTGTGAGCACCATGCAAAAATGGCACCCACAGGTGCTTTAGAAACTCCCCACAAAATACTGTAATTTTTTTTTACAAACAACGTACCGGTATTTGTTCTCATTAGAAAGTATCATTTCTTTTTACTAGTAATAAAATAATTTGCTTCCAAAAGTACATTGGTCATTTTTAATACTACCTTGCTACAAACTCCTTGTTCTTATAGCCTGTGATAGTTTCCTGGAAAGAAAAGCTTTCACTGCTGATCATGAAAGGATACACTATTGCCTGTGGGTAACTGTTGGCAATTTCTTCCACTGTATACTGCACAGCTAGTGCTTCCTCCTTATCAAGCATCGCCATAAGCTGGCTGATCCAGCCAATGAACTGCCAGCAAGGAACTGAGGAAATCTGCAAAACATATAGTATCTATGAATGTGAGCAAGAGCAAATAATACATATCTCTACCATCTACCATAACTCAGCTGAACCAGTCAGAAGATAACAACACTTTTGCTATTGTAATTTTCTATCTGAAAATGTGTATGGATTGTATCAATCAGAATCAAATGTTGACTCAGCCAAAGCATATTGCACTAGGTGTCTAAGATCTATTAAAGCTGAGAAAAACAAGACTTCTAAGCACAACTGTTAACGGAAGAGAAACATGTGGTCAGTACATACAACAGCATTTATTCAGCAGTTGAAACAAGCATTTTTAAAAACAAAACATGTAGTTTGACTCTTCAAATGTTGACAACAGATGAAAAGGTGGCATACACTTTCATTCCTCAAGTGCAAAAATCACGTGTTTCGACCCAGCAGGAAACAAGCAGTAAATAATCCTTCCAGGTATGCTACATAACCCTAAAAAGAAAAAGAGCCTTGCAGACCAATGGTCTAGACTCCTCTGGGAAGCAGGACATGAGGGCAATAGCCTGCTCCTGTTGATGCTGGTATTCAATGGCATACTACCTCTGAAACTGGAGGATGCATATCGCCATTATAACTATTAGCCATGATATACATTCTCCATGACTTTTGTCTAACTCCATTTGAGCTAGAGGCCATTACCACATATTGTGGCAGTGAATTCCACAATTACACTGAGTGTATTACCTTCTTTTTATTGGTCCTACCAGTTTTACTGGATGACCCCAAGTTCTAGTTCTAGTATTTGAGAGGGGGATAAAAGCTCCTTCCTATCCCCTGTAATTTTATCAACCTCTATCATGCCCACCTCTTTTTTCTAGGCTAAAAGGTCACAACCCTTTGATATTTTGGGTTACCCTTTTTTACACCTTTTCCAGCTCTGCAATATTTTTTTTGAAATGTTGCAACCTGAACTGAACACAATATTCAAAGTGTAGTTGCACCATATATTCGCATTGTTATTGGCACTTTTATTTATGTTCCCTTTCCTTCCAACATGGAATTTGCATTTTTCACAGTTGCTGCATACCCAATTGAGCTATCTACCATGAAACCAAGATCTCTTTCTTAGCCAGTTACTGTCAGCTCAGCTCCCATCTGTACATATGTGAAATTAGATTTTTTTGTGCCAATATGCATCACTTTACACTTACTTACACTGAACTGCATTTGCCATCTTATTGCCTGTTCACTCAGTTTGAAATATGCTTTTGAAGCTTTCTGCAGTTCCTTTTTGGTTTAACCACCTTAAATAATCTGATGTCATTTCAAAACCCACCTTTCCTTTATTTGTTTGCACATAGAGATGGGAATACTCACCTCTTGTGCCATGAGGCCCAAAGTCTCTCTGGGATACCTCTCCACAATTTGCAACAGCCTGGGAAATTTTAATCTAGCTTCTTCTGAATTTAGTTTTAAAGATTTTATTACTTTATCGACCACAATGGCTGGGAATGCCTGCAAATCCACAGCATTTATATCTGACAAGACACAAAAAGACCAGTAGAAATCATGATTTGTACTGCCAATACAAGTTACCATTATCTATGGGAATAAAGTGCCATATCAAAACTTATATGAAAGAAAATCTTTTTTGCCTTAGTTGGGCACTTTCGTGACTGTACTATGTCATTTCACTGCCTTGAGCATTTTGCCATATATAGATATTATTACTCTCTCTCCCCACCTTATGGCTCATAAGTATTGATGGCTGATTAGGTTGAAGTTTTAAAAGTATAATACTGATGACTTTGGTGTATCCCAAGTTCATAGATGCAAGTATATTATACGCAAAGTCATAATTGTTTAAAACAATTTTTTAAAATGTAACCTATTGTTTTTGTAACCATCTTAAGTTGGTTAACCATGTTACTCCTTGAGGATGTAAAACTACCATGAGTTGATTTTACTATGTCAGTTTTGCATGGAGAAAATTTTTATACCATTAGCATGGTGAGAGCTGGTATTTACCATGCCAGAATATGAACACTAAAATTCAAACTGATGCTGTATACACTAGCTCTCAACATAAAACTTTCTCAATGCAAAACTGACATGGTAGAAACCAACTGATGGCGACATTAGCTATGTCAAAGAAGAATGTATCAATTTGGTTTAAATTCTTTCTGATTTATCTTCTTCACAGTTGCGCAACTGGAATAAACAAGTAATCTTTTAACTCACCTGCTGAGCTTTCTTCTTCTTTTCGGAGATGACCATCACAGAAATTAGCCAATGTCATATATGCATCTATGACACCTTTTGTATCTATGTGGGCAGATGAGATGGACTGTACCTCTTCTTCAGCTTTCCTCATAGACTTGTTGAAGCACTGGAAAGCTCTCTTGTTCAAACCTGCTATAACCTGAAATTGCAACAAACCAGGAACCATATGACCAAGCATTACAGATGCATACAGCAATACTGACTAAAAACGAATTTCAAAAGAATGTTAAGCAAACAAAGGTTTATATATGATTTTTACCAAAACAATAATTAATTTTCTAGATACAAAGTCAAAGAAAATACATTTAAATTTAAATCTAGTTATTGACAGAGGGTAGAACATTTAACGCATTTCCCCCCCTTTACTGTACAGACAAAAATATAGGTGAAATCCATTGGCTACTTGGAGGTTTTCTTTACTGTTCTTCACTAATAACAAATTATATTTAGTCTCTTTTCCATAATCTGAGGAAAAGCTTTTACAAATATTGCTGCGTATGTCCCTGATTTGGATAAAATAAAATCATGCCATATTTTATAAAAATCAGATATGTTCGACTTTGCTTTTAGCTAATTTCAGTTGGTACATCAATTTTTCTGCCATGGCTATTTGCCACAGCTCTATGTACCAAAATTTCAGTTAGAAGTTCTGCAGTTTTCCAACTTTTACCTATTACCCTGTGAGCTGCCATCAACAGGAACACAATTAATTCCTTAAATGTCACTTTTGCTTTTTATTCTTTCTATATTGTTAACAGAGCCAATGCTGATATACCACATACAGATTGATCAGTTATGTTTTCCATTTCTGAGAATATAGTGTTCCAAAACTGTAACACAGGACATTACTTCCACATATGAATATATAAACCTTGCTGATTACAATTTCTCCAACATTCTGTATTGGCTATACTCACTATCCTTGCCAGACACACTGGCGTGATATATCATAGGTGTAAGAATTTTAATGAATTCTTTCTAAGGACTGTTGATACAGTTTTCTTTGACTGAATCATCCATAACTTATCCCATACATTTTGCTCTGTTGTTATCCCAATATAACAGGGTGCTGGGCAGGGTACCTGTTCTTTGTGACTAGCAATGTGCACCCAATAGCAGCCATTTAATGGCTGTGCCCATGACAGTTTCTCAAATTTCCAGATGTGTCCACATGCCCAAAAGTTTGCCTACCCTTGTACTAGAGGATTCATAATATAATACATTTGATGAAAGATAATCCAATTCATTTGCATTCCCTGAAGCTTTTCCTTTAATTTTTCTACAGTAAGACAGGTTCCATTTTCATAGAAAACTCTCATTCTATATATGATTTCTTAAACAAGGTTACAAAAGTGCTTTTGATGCAGACACTAAGGCCTGGTGGCAGACGTAGGGGGCAGGTGGGAAGAGGCAGGATTCATAGGTGGAAAGTAGCAGGAGCAATAGGAGTCTAGAACTCCACAGTCTTGGGGGGAGTGTACCCTCTTGCTGCAAACATCATCTGCTGCTTGCCACCCCCTCACTGCTTTTATAATGGCAGACCCTTTCTCTCTCTCTCTCTCTTTCCAACTCAAAATACAGGCTTTCTATAAAATGGAGAGAAAGACTGACACAATATGTCAAACAACAAAATGCTAACCACACTGATGTGAAAAAGGAAATTTCTTTGTGAGTTCTTGTTCTCTCTGGATCTAGGGAAGTAGTAGGTCCCACTGCAATCCCCGCAGCCTTTTACTTACATATAACACATTTTGGATTAGGAGAAAAGTCCAGTTGCACTTCTGTTCACCTAATCCAAAGTTCACATTTTAGGCAGAATAACTTTACCTTTTCAATATTATCAGGCTTTTCTTCTGAAAGCACTAAGACTTGTCTAGCCTTTTCTTCTTCAATTTGGTCAAGAGATCTTGTATCCTTGCGAAGGGCACTTGCCATAATGTGGAAAGTGGTACCCAGAAGCAGGTTTTGGTTGCGGAAAGTTAGTGCATTGATGCTCAAGTTGCCAGACTTAGTCTCATCTGTTGGATCAAATGTTGGAAAACTAATATTCTGATACAAGTATTGTATACCCAGAAAAAATAATAAGGGAACTTTTCTTAACACAGTGTGAGGTTCAGAAAAGGACAACCAAAATGATTAAGGGACTGGAGCAACTGCCTTATAAGGGAAAGTTAAAATGTTTGTGTCTTTTTAGCTTAGAAAAGAGGCGAGAAAAGAGGAACATGATAGAGGTATATAAAATTATGCATTGTGTGGGGGAAGTGGATAGGGAAAAGCTTTTCTCCCTCTCATATAATACTAGAACCCGGGATCATTCAGAATCATCAGGACAGATAAAATGAAGTACTTTTTCCTCACAGTGCATAGTTAAACATGAAATTAGTGAGCACAAGATGTGATGGCCACCAACTTAAGACACCTTTAGAAGGAGATTAGACAAATTCATAGAAGATGAAGCTATCCATTGCTACTAGTCATCATGGCAAAGCACGAACTCCAACATCAGAGGCAGTATGCCTCTGAATACCAGTTGCTGGGGAACAGGAGTGGGAGGATGCTATTGCACTCATGTCCTGCTTGTGGCCTTCCCATAGGCATCTGGTTGGCTACTGGTCTGATGTAGCATGGCTCTTATTATGTTCATATTACACATGCATTGGTGAAACCTACACGAAGCACTTACCTAGCAGGGAAATTGTTTTGAGTACTGTAAGTATTTGTTCAGGGCTACTCTGGCTCCGGCTGCGACTGTGGCTAAATCGGCAATAGCTATGGTTCCACCTCACCAGCCAATCCTCTCTATTCTTAGAATCTCCGCGCAGGTCCTTCAGAAGTTTTCTGGCTACTGAGAAGCTGTTCTGCATTAAGAAATCAAAAGGGAAAAAACCCTCAATACAACTTCATGGAGAAAGGCAGAACACTTGAATACAAGACAAGCAAATTAGTAATAATAAACTTTACAGAAATCCCAGTCCTTCAACAAAGGTTTTTTGATAGAAGACCGAGTATTTACGGTATGTTTTTAAAAGCAGGAACCAAAACATAGCTGCTTGTTGAAAAGGAATGATCTTGTATGAGTTTTTTCCCCATAGTAGGAAGGCACAGTGGCTGAAAGATTTGAGAGACTATTTTACAATATGCTTCTTCACAAGTCTTCAGAATTTCCCATCTAATCAAACTTTCAAAAATAAAGATGTTTCACTCAGTGCCTTCACCATATACTTGATACAGGGCATGATAGAACACCTGAACTGCCAGTATAGTTCTGGAAGTGTTGGAGGGCATGATCCTATGGCCCCTAGACATCATCTGAAGGGCCATAGGATAATTCAGATTCCCAGTTCTGAGGACGGAGACAGTGTTCCAACCCTCCTCCCCCACCCCCTCGTAGTCAGTGCAGAAAGAACTGGGCCAGCTACTCCCCGAGGTTGGGAAAGTGACCTGGGCAGGGGAGGAGACTGGAACAGCCAGGATACGAGGTATCCTGAAGCCAATCCAGCCTCCTTCCCTCCCACTCTGAGACGCTCCAGCTAAATGAGAGAAAAAGCTCACCTACTGAAAATGCAGAGCGGGAGGAGCAGGGAGGCGAGGATCACCTCCACCCCTCCTCCCACTCTGCATAGAATGAGTGTGAGCCTCCAAGTTAGGAGGCTCATGCTCATCTGCATAGGATTGCGCCCCAAGTCTAATTCTGCATCTCAAAGATGTTAACTGAATGCTAAATGTCACTGAAATTAACACCTTAATAGGAGTACGACAAGGACAGGCAATGTTCACAGAAACAGGGCCAGAAGAAACTTGTATCGTATTTAACCTAACTTTCTTGTATTAAATCAACCAATCCCACCCACCCCTACAGATTGATTTGCATCATTCTAATTTATACCATGTCATAAGAAGAAGCAAGCAAATTGCTCTATGGTAGAGGTATCCGTGTAATTCAGACAGTAGTTTTAAAGAATCCCAAATAATTTGAAATGTGAATAAGATTTTCGCACAACACAGGTAAAGTACATACTAATAACATTACTAAGTCTTAGTCTTAGTTTTTGTCTTCACATCCTTTGAATGTGTCTCTCTAGTGTTTTAAAGGACAACATTTGAAGGAAATTATGATAAGATCAGATCTATCAAAGTACTTAAAACTTTGAGTAAATTTCTAGCCCTACATTATTCTGTCATGTATCCACAATGTACTTTCTATGTCTTTTTGTGATGGATTCTGGGCTATTAAACAGGACATGGACACCTGTTTCCTGGCACTCTCTATCATCTTCATTTTCATGGTAAATTTGCAGTTTCTAATCAACAAGTGTGTGTCTTCTTTCTCGCTATCCATATCCATTTTGGAACTAGCATCTCCTCCTCCATCCACTTCCATACTGTCCTTCCAGATGGATGTTAGGAAGTTTCTCTTGAATTTTGTCAAGAAAGAAACACCTACAAAGGTAAGAAGAAACACAATGTTAACGGAAATAAAACTGGAACTGCAGAGGTCATTTCTCCTTATTGATACCCCTCATATTATTGTTTTCCAACAACATTAGCTATTAATCCAAGCTCTTCCATGTGGATTTAATAATTTAGCGAGTCACAGTTTCCCTAACCATCCTTACTCTAACTTAAGTTTAACTAATGATTATACTAGTGTGACAAACAGCTACTAATTGCTAATAGCACCTGAAGAAAGGCAAGCAATTAAAATTCTTATTAACTGCTCTGGTAGTCATGTATGTTTATTATACATAATATCAATATTAAAAACATACTGTTGCCACTCCCATGCTGCAACTTTTGCTACTGAGATTTGCAACAGAACTATTTACAAGTGGGAGCTGCAACAAAACACTGCCATGTTTCTCCATCCCCTATGACAAGGGTGAGTAATGTGTGGCCCTCCAGATGTTGTTGGGCTGCAACTCCCATCATCCTTCACCAGTGGATATGCTGGCTAGAGCTGATGGGAATTGCAATCCAACAATATCTGGAAGGCCACAAGTTGCTCAGCCTTGCCCTACAAGGAGTTCTGCTCTGGACACCAGCCAGCTTAGGGCAGGAGCTTTGTAGTCCTGTTCAGGCCTGGAGGCTGGGAGAAGTGTTTCAGGAGGAGAAAGGGGGAAAAGAACACATTTTTTCTTCTTCTCCAACAAGCCTTTCCCAGTTGTGTTATATTGCTTTAGGGCTCAGGCTGGGCTGGCTGCCACCCCAGAACCTGAGCATTTTATTGCAATATATAGCCTGGGGGCAGGGGGCAGGAAGTAGTTCTAGAGTGCATTTTTTCTTTTCTCCCATCTGGACCATTCATCTAAAGTACAAGGAGGAAAGTTTTTTAACCTCATGGCACATCCCCATTATAAACTGTTACGAACCATCAGCAGATCAATTCTCTCTCCCCTTCACCCTCCATTTTTCTTTCCTTCTTTTTGTTTTGAACTGACACCCTAACAGCTCATATCTGAACAGGTCTCAGTGACAGACTTAATTGGTAGACAAACAAGATCTGTTTATATGTGCCCTCCATCCACCTATGAACACATGGAGGCAGGAAGTGGGATTGCACCTGCTGGCCCCGCCCAGAACTTTGCCGTGTCCTCTGGCTCCATCCCTCGACCTCTGTGCGTTCAGCACAGGTCTGAGCAGGGAGCATACACACATACACTTATATGTGCGAAGTCTCCACATGCAGACCTCCACTGAAGGAGCAGAGGTCAGGGGGACAGAACTGGCGGGCACAGCTCTATTCCATCCTCCATGCATCCACTGAGCTGTGCAGGGTACCTGTGAACAGACCTGGTGTTCCAAAAACTTCTGGTTCCTTTAGATCCTTTTTCTTGCTACCCTGGGCAGAAGCAAGAGCTGCCCATAGAAAACAATGAAGAAATCCAGGACTTCAGTATAGCTGTGATTGTTCAGCAGCACGTTCCATTCCCACCAGTATACACATGCACACAAACAAGATGTACTATGAAGACAGGAGATCCTGTCTTTGGTGTTTAACATAGACCTGGAAGTTCCATATCTAAATAATGGGGAGAGTTGTTCCATGGCATTTCTTCTCTCTATATGCTCAACTGCCATCAACCTTCTATAAGTCTTGGAAACTCACACTTGGGCCTTTTAATAATTCTTTTAATGTACAAATTTAGATACTTATGTGTACCTAAGGAGTTCCCTGGGTATGTAGAAATGACTACCTTATTGCTCAATGGCCCCATTTTGCTCCCAGACTGATAAGTACTCAACCATTTGAATTTGCTATTAAAGGCAATGATTTAACTGGAACATATGATATTCATGGGTATGCAACAGATATATGCAATCACTGATAAGTGAGCTCAGTCTTTATTTACCGATTTGTAATGATATCATCCCAAACATTCATAGGATCCATTTTGTTATCTGGATATCTGCTTGTCCAAATACTGAGAAGTCTCTTAAGGGAAGCCTGAGAAGTTATATTACCTAAGCACCATTTGGGGTGGAGGGTGGGTGGGGAGAGAAGATGACACACAAAACATTCAGAAATTACATCTGCAGCCAGACAATGCAGGACAAGAACCACATGTTTAAATCCTAAAAAATTAGCATGGCCAATAACTGATTTCAAACTGTGCACACGTAAATTTGTTTTATAAACGTCAGCTCCACTGCTCACTGGAAGCTGTTTCTGTTGGCTTCCTGAATGTCAAAAACATGTCTTGATGCAACATTAGAGAGCACTGTTTAAAACAGAAACCTCAATGCATTCCAATCTTGCCTTACACATCTATGCATCAGAACCGATTGATTAAAAATGAACAAAAACCAAGCAGTAGTTACTACCATGAAAAGATGACATGCTGGAATATTTGAACTGTCATGCATATTTTTCTGTGTATAAAGTAAAAGACACACTAATCTTTGGGAAAAGTAAACATTACTATCACTGACCTGGACTTATATCTTTCCGCACTTACAAGTCTACTGCAACAATATAGCTATTAAATATATTTCAGAGCACTGCATCAAGAAAAAGAAAAACTTACTTGGTCTGCTCATAAAGTTGACAAAGTCCTGTATTTCTGTTAAAGCCTGAACTGACTGCAGCTTGGTAAGTCTACTCTGGTGCAATAATGAATCAATACTGGAATAGTTCTGTGGGAGAAACAACATTTCCTTTGACATTCTAACCAATGAATAGTGGATCTCCTGTGTGGTATGCTTTCCCCTATGCAGTCACCTAGCCCCGACAATCTCAGGAAATCAGCCCTTACAATGCCCCATTATCATTTAATTCCAGGAATGAAACATAAATGAACACCTTGAGTGCATCCCGTATGGTTAATGCAGTAAATGAACATATCACTTAGACATCTTAGGCACATCCCTATGCATGTTAACAGAAAAAGTCTACAACTTTCAGCATGCCCCCGCTTGGTGGGGAATGAAAGTGGGTACTTACGTGAAGTTCCATTCAATTCAGTGTCAGCAGAATCACATATGGATTACTCTCACTGACCAAGCTTTTGCCTTGGTACTGGCCTTCGTGGCTCTCCCAGCCAGTTCTTACTAGCTGAGCATTTGGACAAAGTAGTTATTGAGGAGCCATTAATGTAGTAAGGATAGAACAGAAGGTAGAAGGGGAAAAATCCCTTTATGGAGATTGGCACACTCCATAACGCTACTATGAATCGGTGTGGTCAGCCTGCCAGAGGGTGTAATATGGATGTCTTCTGTGCACCCAATTGGAATAGAACTTCACAGTAAGTAACCAACTTTCCATTCCCATCTAGTGCGAAGGAGACATCCATCATGGGATGTACAAAAGCTACTGTTTCCATACCGGGGGGGGGGGGGGGGGGGGCTAAGGTAGGCTGACCCTATGGTTGAGGTAATACCTGTTGTAACACTACATCTGAAGGCTGCTTCAGCAGAAGCATAGGTGACCATCCTATAATGCCTTACAAACGTGTGGTGTGAGGACCATGAAGCTGCCCTAAGGGGGCATTAGTAGAAAAAGCTGCTGAGGCAGCCCCGGCCCTAGTGGAGTGTGCAGTAACGTGTGCGGGTTTGGGGAGTTTTTTAACCTCATACAGTCCGCAAAAATACGTGCCAGTGAGCCATCTAGCAAGGGTAGCACGGGAAGCTTACTGCCCTAAGGCCGTTGGATGAAAAGAAACAAATGAGGAATTGGAGCATTTAAGTTCCTTAGTCCTCTTGATGGCCCTTACTGAACGTACAGTGCTGATCCCCCATCAAGAGAGCCGATAACTCTGAAACTCTCCTGGCAGAAGTTATAGCTACCAGAAATAAAACCTTAAGTGAGAGGAAATATAGGGTTCTAAGAGGCTCAAAGGGTGGAGAGGTGAGAGCAGAAAAGATCTGTATGCAGCTTCCACGTAGGGAAACAATGTATAACTGGAGGGGAGGTAAGTGATGCTCCCCTGAGGAACCGTTTAAAGGGTGCAGGTGAGAACTAAGTGGAATGTGGTAGGGCTTGGAAAGGACAGAAGAAAGAGCTGTGGCTTGCCTGCGAAGCATGTTTGCCTTGAGTCCCATATCTAGCCCCGCTTGTAGGAATAGGAGCTACTCTTTGATCCCTGTTGTGATTTGTAATTGTAATGCTACTGTGATGCTGCGGTTACACTGTGGCACCGGGCACAGGCATTGGCTATGCCTGAATGCGATAGGCTCTGAGGCAAACCCTTCACAATCGCTCAGTGGTTGTTCTTATGAACCTGATGTGTCTTAATGGCTTCTTTTGTATTTCTTTTGAAGGCTTAGAGTTCTTCTTGGTAGGTGGTGCCAACTTGTGGTGAAATGGCAAAAGAGCAGGGAAAAACGGACAGCAATTTTTTTCTTTTTTGGAAAAGAAATAAGACTAAACTAGAAAAGAGAGAATTTTTTCTCTTTTTAAAGTTAGAAATAGAACAAGGATTGAAAGAACAAAAACGAGGCCTAGAAAAAGAGATTGTTGAGGAGAGATAAGAAGCTGTGTCCTGGGTAAAGGCAAGGAATGAACTGGATGGGAGGAGCTATGGAGGCCAGTATCAAGGCAAAAAGCTTGGTCACATGTTCTTTGCCTGCCCTGGGCAGTTTGAGGAGTTAACCCATGATGATGTCTCCTTCGCACCAGATGAGAATGCTGGGAATTGTAGGACATTTTTTTCTGTCTAAACATGCATAGGATTGTACCCTTATTGATTCACATGAGATGTGTGTGTGACCATTACCTGCATGAACACCTGCATAGCATTGTTGACATAGTATTTGGCTCTGTCAAAATCATCCTGCAAAATGTAGAGAAGACTCAACTCTTGACTGTAGTACATTTCTATAAGAGACTTCTTCTGTTCTGTCTTCATAGCTTCATCAATAAATGTCAATAAAGACTGTTCATTTCCACCATGAAGGAGAAGCTTCAGCTTGCTGCGAATTATGTATGGTAGATAGGCTTCCTAAAGTGGGGGAAATTGAAATGATTTTGTTCATATTGTTGAAAAACCAAAAGGTCAGTCATATGTTACTATGAACTATACGCTTAAAGTATTACTGATGTATGTATTTGTAAATTAGATTAAATTTTTTAAAAATTAATTACAACCAGATTTTCCCACATAAGACTAATATTATATTGAGAGTACTCTTCACCATGAAAGAGCCAAACTATAGGATATCTGTGACTGATCTCCCAACCTTTGTTTAACACTGAAAAGCAGCATCCAAGGGGGAAGGGTTGCCAATTTGTCTGGAGCAGCAACAGGGAAGGGTGTGTTTAGCTATCTCCTCCCTCACACATACATTATTTGCATGATCAGAATTCACGCACCCCAGCAGTTGCTGTTGGACCTGTACGGGAAAAATGCAGGCATCTAAAGATTGTGGCTTATGCTGGCTCAGCTTGTCTGAGTGTGGAAAGCTAAGCAGAGTCAGGCCTGGTTATTACTTGGATGGGAGACCCCTCCTCTAGTTTCCTGCATTGAGCAGGGGGTTGGACTCGATAGCCTTGTAGGCTCCTTCCAACTCTATGATCTATGAAATCTATGAAATCACATATCTCCCACATAACATGTAGTTTTGTCCTAAAAAATAAATAGTCTAAGACTTATACCCCAGCACCCTGGTCCAATGAACAAATTCAATATAGCTGTACAGGTAAATATTGTATTTTTGAAAACCTGATAAAATGGATCACTCCATGCTTTATTTAGGTCTGGTGGCTGCCCATTATCAATGTTAACAGTTGAACAATACTCCAGAGACTTCCATTCTGTCAGATGGTTGTAGCATTCAAGGGATGCAAGTTCCCAAAAATCCTTTTCTGCTTCTGTTGGTTCCTCATCAGGCCAATCTTGTGTAGAAAGTGCCTATAGGAGCAAACATAGATACATTTTAACTGACTAAGATAAAATTTGCAGATAAAATTGATTGGATTAGGAGTGGGATATCGTGCGTCATGGACACAGGGAGTGAGCAGGAGGAGGCCAATGGCAGACCGGTTTTGTGGGATCGGTTCCAGCTTCTTCCTTCTGATGAAGTGGACAAGGTGCTTTCATCTGTGAGGCCGACCACCTGCTTGCTTGATCCTTGCCTGTCCTGGCTCATCATGAGCTGTAGGGAGAGACTGGGTGAGGGGATCAAGGCGGTGGTGAATGCCTCCCTCGAGGAGGGAGTGATGCCATCAGCCCTCAAGGAGGCAGTAATAAGACTGCTTCTAAAGAAGCCCTCCTTGGATCCCCAGGATCTGAACAACTTCCGCCCAGTCTCCAATTTACCATCTCTGGGCAAGGTGATCGAGCGGGTGGTGGGTGCTCAGTTGAAGGCACACTTGGATGAAGCCGATTACTTAGATCCATGGCAGTTGGGCTTCAGGCCTGGACATGGGACGGAGACGGCCTTGGTCGCCTTGGTGGATGATATGAGGAGGGCTTTGGATAGGGGTGAATGCTTCTTTCTAGTCCTCCTCGATCTCTCAGCGGCTTTTGATACCATTGACCACGGTATCCTCCTGGACCGCCTGGAGGGCTTGGGCGTGGGAGGCACTGTATTGCAGTGGTTCCGGTCCTTCCTCTCTGGAAGGTACCAGAGGGTAGTTCCTTGGGGAGGAGGCTTCGGACCCTCGGCTGCTCATTTGTGGAGTGCCGCAGGGTTCCATCCTCTCCCCGATGTTATTCAACATCTACCTAAAGCCTGCTGGGAGCTATCATCAGGAGGTTTGGGGTGCGGTGTCATCAGTATGCGGTGGGGTATAAATATAATGAATTTTTTAAAAAAGGTGGGGTATAAATATAATGAATAAAATAAAAAATAAATAAAGGGCTGAGAGCTCTGATATTCGTTGTGCTGATGTGATTGTCACTAAGAACCTTTTGAGACAGAAGCATAAGTGGAATCGACTTGAGAGGTTCAAGGGGTACTTTGGTGAGTGTAGACAGGACTACCTGGAGGCTCCAGGATGGGAATTTGTGAACGGTGGGTGGAAATAACACTACAGGCCCCTGAGGAAGCTCTTGAAATGACGGTGAGAGCTGAGAGGTGAATGACCCACTTTAGATATGACTGATGAGATGACCAAAGTCTGCCTACATAGCATGGCCGGTTTGAGATCCATGTCAAGGCCTGCTTAGAGGAATAACAGGAGTTCCTTGATACCTACAGTGTGAAAATCAAGTTTTTTACATCTGAACCACATGGTAAAAACCTTTCAAGAGGTTTCATATATGTGGATAGTACATGATGATAGAAGCACATTGATTATACTGTCCAGGTATCCTAGGGAAAAAACGGAAGAGAAAAGAATCTCAGGTGCCTACTGAAATATTTATTGCCCAACGCGTCTGTTGGCACATACACCCTGACTCCTGTAGCTGCAATTGCTTCTCGCAAGGTTGGGCAGTCACTGGTTGTTTTGTCATCCACAAGACTTGAGCAGGTGGCTTGAGCCAGTAAGGTGTTGCTTGCTGGGTTGTTTCCTGTATGCAGCTGGCAGAATTGAGCTCCAGTTTGGAGTCAAGATTGTGGGTCTGCTTGACTTTCAGCAGGCTTCTGACAAGCCCAACTGTGGGTGACCTTCTTTGTTTTATTTGTAGTTTTGGCAACTACTTTCTTACTGGAACAGCCAAGGGGAGGTATCAATAAAGTACCATCTCACAGTGATAGAAAAAATAGGGCTTTTTTTTTAAAGTGGAAGGAGGAGAGAAAAAAATGGTGAAGGTAAGGAATAGTAGAGATCAACTGAATAATAGCGAACAAGTAATAGCAAAGCCAAAGATTGAGAGAGATAAGAGAGAGCTCTATCATGCGCATAAATCAGGGACGAACTGGCAGGGAGGAACCAGAGACTGAGAGATTACACAAAATTTTGTCACGTGGTCCCTGCTTTTCCTGGTTGATAAAAGGAGGTAACCCATTGTAGGGATGCCTTCCTCACACCAACATGGAGAACAAGAATTCCTATCATAAAAATATTCCAAGGATCTTCCAAAATAAAGAGTACTTCTTTAACAAAGGTAAATTTAGATACCTTGATCCTCCTTGTATTTAAACATATGCAATACTACATGTTATCTGTTTCCCCCTCCTAAACCATTAATTAAAAATGTAAGGAACTCTACTTGACACCTTATTACAGCTTGAAATCAGTCTATTAATAATTACTCTGAGTCAAACCCACTTTACAGGTCACGATGCCAACCTCTCCACCTTTTTAGCATACTAACAACTATAAAAATCGCATTAAAAAGCCTTCCTGAAGTCTAAATAGGTTTATATGCAATTCGAGCCCCTCATTTTCCCTCAGTTGCTAACAGTGAAATCCTGTACATGTCTACTCTACAGGAAGTCCCTTTAAGTTCAACAGAGCTTACTCCCAGGTAGGATTGCCAGTCTAAGGCAATTATCCTGGTCAAAGGAGAATTCACAATTTGGAGAGTTTTTAATAATCAATATTTAGCCTGAACAATTATGTTTTTCTCCAGACACTTGAAAATAAGATACTTCATAAAATATAACTGTACCTCATCATATTGCTTAGCAGCTTCAGCATAATCGCTTTTTGCTTCAGCTAATAAGGCCTTCTGAGTAATTTCCTTAGTGCCAATCTTTCCGCTAAAAATACCCCACAGAACATCATAATCTCCAACAGAGCGATAAAGTCTAGAAGGTGAAAAATATCAAGCACACATTATTACCCTATCTTCTAATTATGAAACTGATTTATAGGTGCCTCAATTAAACGAGCTTGTGCTAGATTTGAAAGGAACCAGATTCATTCAGGGACAAAGATAGTCTATTTATTTATTATATTTTATTCTTCTCTTCTTACAAGTTGCTTAGGGTGGTGTTCAAGATCTCCCTACCCCCATTTTGTCTTCCCAACAACTATGTAAAGGACATTAGACTAACAGATTATTCTAAGGTCATCCAGCAGGCTTCATAGCTGATATTACAGAGAAGCTCAGCCATGACAGCTTTCTGTACACGTGTAATGTGTGTTTATATTCTATTGGCATCACCCTGGCACGCTGGTTAAAGCATCCATTTTGTTCTGAGAAATTCAGCAAGAGGGAGAGGGTTGCACTGTGAGTTTCCAAGGATCAGTGACCAAGCAGACAGTGAGGTCCTTTGTATTCCCCCTTACTCTGAAAACAGGTGATTATAGCCTCTTTCACTATTTCATTCTCTTTCTCCTTTCATTCCTCTGAATCTATCATTTCTGACCCTGTGTGGCACACTATTTTTAACCAGTACTTGAGTATCCTGGAGTATATGTTCCCAAACCATGTCTATTTCCATAGCATCCTCCCATTCCTTATTTGGCAAATGTTAATTCTCCATCTTTGTCTTTCTCTATTTCTATGTTAGGACTATTTAGAAATAGTACAGTGGTCCATATGCTAGGGAGCTGGTATACTAACTAAGCATTTTTCTCTCCTGTAAGGTATTTGTTATAAAATAAAGCTTACAATATTTACTCCGAACAGCTGTTCTTGATGTAGCTATATCCCCACTTGAAGTAGCTATTTCCTCACTTTGTTGGACCACAGTGCATAGTCTGCTGTGTGCACAGCACATGTCTGAAAAAGGCCCCTTTGTTCCCACATTCATCATGACACATGTACAGTACATACGCGAGCTTGCATAAGCGTGTGACTGAGGATGTATAATAACAATGAGTAGAGGATTTGAATCTGTGTCTCTCTTCAGTGCTAGTCTAAGAGTTCATTAACTGTTGTTTAACCCTTGCATAACCCACACTTGCTGGGTTTGCACATCACGGCAACCTCCATGCAGGGGTTGGATAAGCAAAGTGGCACCTGTGGGCGCTGTGGGTCATCATGGGGTCAATAACCCACAATGAGCCATGCTGTGTCATGTGAACCAGGTCAATAAGTGCTCCATAAAAGGCTGGCCATATAAATATTATTTAGTTTTCTTTATACAATTAATATCACAACATATAGAAATGTAATTCTAGAGAAGAAACACAAAGCAGGTCACTAAGAATATGCAGGCAACTACCATCTTCCATGAACCATACTGTAGTTTAATTAAGAACAAATCACCACTATCAATTTGACAAGTATTTACTTGTATACAATTCTAAATTAACTAGTATGAACTTCTAAAACTCTTCTCCAGGCAGGGCCGGCACTACCGCTAGGCAAATTAGGCGGTTGCCTAGGGCGCGCGGCTGAAGAGGGCGCAGAAACGCTGCGCTCCTCTTCGCTGCCGCCGCGCCGCCCCTGCTAGGCCTCCGCCTCCCCCGCCAGGCCTCCGCCTCCCCGCCCGCCCCCGTGCCTCCCCCCGCCCGCTGCCACCACCCCCCGACACCTACCTTCTCCGCGTCGCGTCCGGAGCCCCGCCCATGTTGTTTTGACGGGAGGAACCAGGGCAACAGGGCTTAAATAGCCCTGTTGCCCTGGTTTCCCCGGCAAAAAACAGAGCGCGGGGGTCCCAACGCGTCACTTCCTCCTCGGAGGAGGCGGCAGCCAGGGCGGGGGGAAGGTAGGTTGGTGGTGGCGGCATGGGGCGGGGGGTTTGCAGAGCAGGGCTGCTTTGCTCCAGAGCCCCCCCACGGCACGAGAGGGGGGGCGCTAAATATCATTTCGCCTAGGGCGCCAAACTGCCCTGCACCGGTCCTGTCTCCAGGTTAGGGTAAAAACTCACACAAATAAGTTATCTCAAGAAAAACTTACTTGGCAAGTTCAATCCATCTGGTCACATCAGGCGTAAGTTCTGTCTTTCTACGCATCCGTTTGGAGGGTGGCTCCTTCTCCTCAGGGGAAAGGTGAACTAAAGCCTGTTCAAGCAGCAAGATACCCACTGGTTGCTGTAAACTTGCTAAGCAGCTAGAACTCACACTAGAAGAGTTGATGTCCAGAAGCTCTTTGTGTTGGTAGCTCATTTCCTATTACACCAAGCCCATAATTAGCTATTGAAGAAAAACTTAACAAACAACCACAGATTTAATTCCACTCACCCCCCAGCCCAAATCTGTAATGGTTAAATCTATAATGACTTACTTGTGTTCTGTGCATTTCCCTACTCTAACATCATATTATTGGCTGCCGATGGGGGGGGGGGCAGGGAAATGTATAACACTGATATTAAGAAATGAGTAAGTTGTTATAGATATTAAACAGGGAGAGAGGGGAATTTAATGTGTAGTTGCCATTTTTGGCAGTGGTACATATATTTAATGTAATACATAATTATGGCTTCATAAACTCCCATTAAAGTATTTCTAATCTCATATACTTTTCCTTAAATATAGAAAGGTGCTATGTAGGTCACTGCAACACTAAACAAAACTTCCAGCTCCTGTACAACACAAATTATTTAATTTAACCATCATCAGTCCAACTCTCAGCGACACAGAAGTTTTCCTACATTAAGGAAGACAAAGTATTAGTAGTAATATTAGTAGTAAAAAGCAGCAAATGAGTAAGAACTTAATTAATTTACACATGCACACACATCGCTGTTATTGTGCAAGGTACAGCACTTGGTCAGAGAAATATTACTGATCAGCACCAAAGAGCTGGGCCAATTTTCATTTCCCATTTAGGACTTACGGGTAAAAACCATTTCAAACATTTTACAAACCCGCTTCTCCAACTGCATTATTTATGATCCACTAAGAGATATTGTGGGTGTTGTGGAAAATTTTGCCCAGTGCCAGGCTACTATGAATATCTTGTTCTACTTATGCATACAACTGAGGTTTACAAAAGGCAAGTACCGGTAATCCATGTAATGGCACTGAGAGCTCCTTAAGTCAGTTGAAGTTACCACAGATATTATCATTAACAGAAGAGTGTGTTAGGAAACTCCTGAAGCTGACCTAAAGTAACAGATTTTTAGACCTCTTTCCTTTTGTATTTCTTTGGTAACAGATATCAATTCACTTACAATTCTTACATCTCAGACATGCCTGAATATCAGGTAAAGGACACAGGCACTGAAGCCACTGGGGTGAGGTGCAAAGAATCTAAAGTAACAATGCTTCAGAGTGCATTTTGTTTGGCTAAGATACATTTTAGTATGCACCATAGGACTTGACCTGCTACTCTGAGCAAAAGTAAACCTCTTGATTATATCCTGCTCCAAAAACAAATTTGTGAGGTACAACTACCTCTGCTTTGAGAACTCAAGGTGAGACTGTTACTTATATAGGCAGGCAAAACAAGCTGCATTTATCTATGGGTAAGAATTGGGTCCTGTGGGAGAAGCAAAGGTAAAGCTCCTCCAACACTAATCATGGTTCACAATATCATCCTAGGTATATTTACTCAAATGTAAGTCCTTCTAAGTTCAATGGAACTTAGTCTCTAGTATCTGTGTTAAGGATTGTAGCCCTAAGGATTGGGAATGGACTGTGAGATGGTACTTTATTGATACCTCCTCCTGGCTTGTCACTCTTGGAGTCAAATTTCCCCCATCTCCTTTAACCACAGTTCAGTATTACATCTAATCATTGCTAAACATTCTTCAGTTCAGAAACCAGGGTTTAAAACACAATCATGCAGCAATCACTAAATCATGGTTAGCATTTTAGGAATATAACGTCTGACCCTTTTTCAGGTTTCTGCCTTTCAAAGCCATAAAGGTGAGATTGGGTGTATAAAAATATAGCCAATTCATATTGTGCAGAATAAGAATTAAGATAACTTCACAGATTATTATTAGCAGAAGGAACTAGCAATATCATTGGGTAACAATTAACAAATATAAAAAGAATGGTGCCATCTATAATCATTTGTACCTTGCCTTGATTTATATTGTTTATAAGCATAACAAAGTAAAACAGGATTACAAATTCTCAAATACAACACAGAAAGTACTACCTGGATACAGGCTATGAACGGTGGGAAGTACAATATAGTTGTGGTCAGAAAGCAGTTGAAGTTCTGCACCAACTGCTGGATGGCACTGTTCTTCTCAGATGGAGACTTAGATTTTTTCATTTCTTCCAGAATTCCACTAAACAAACTGCTGAAGAGCTGTTTAGCCAGTGTAGGATCTCTCTGTAATAACAATACAAACAATTAATCCTTGGTACGAATATGTGCAACACCATTGCACTGGTACTTTCACAGGACAGAAAAAATGTTTTCCATTTCTGCATCTGAAGTATTTTATAGGCAGGGTGACCCAAATGTAAAGTATGTATTTTGGAGGGGGAAAGCCAAATGTTCTACAATGAATTATCAAGTGTTGTGGTGCCGTAATAATGATTATTGGAAATTCCTGTTGAACTCTTGTTTTTTAAAAGTCCATAAATGCTAAAACAAACATTTTGCTGAATAAAATGAGTTATTTATACTTAACCATGTTAAACACAGGTCAACAAGATGGTACTATAATGTATGTAGAACGTATCATTATTCCTTATAATCCCTAAACAATTGGGGGTTACATTTGCCTTTGCCACCCCAACAGTGAATTCTTGGAAGTACATCATCATCATCATCAGGCGATCACTCGTGACCGAGTAAGATTGTCTTCCAGGATAAAAGGAGGAAATTCTAAAGAGGATTGTGTAGACTCTAGCGATGGGTCCGTAAGTGACTATGGAGGCCAATTCTAGATCCACACAGCTTCTCACAGTGAGGACACAGGTTACCAGATGGAAGATGGTCCCTGTAAAGGATTCATTTGACGTGCTTTTCGCTTAGCACGTTTCTCCCTTTCACCTTGCACTCGGGCTTCTTCAAAGTCCATGGAACCTTTGTGAAAGGCCAACCTCCAGTTAGATCGTTCATGGGCCAGAGCTTCCCAGTTTTCGATGTTTATATTGCATTTTTTTAGATTAGCCTTATGAACATCTTTAAACCTCTTATATTGACCACCGATATTCCGCTTTCCATCCTTGAGTTGGGAATAAAGTAACTGCTTTGGGAGACGGCAGTCAGGCATTCGAACAACATGACCGGTCCACTGAAGTTGGCGTTGAAGGGTCATTTTTTCAATGCTAGTAGTCTTTGCTTCTTCCAGTACACTGACATTTGTTCGCCTATCTTCCCAAGGAATTCGCAGGATTTTCCGGAGGCAACGTTGATGAAATCTTTCAAGGAGGTGGAAATGACGTTTATAGATAGTCCATGTTTCGCAGGCATACAATAAAGTTGGTAATACAATGGCTTCATAAACCAGTGTTTTAGTCTTCTTACAAATATCCCGATCCTCGAACACTCTTATGTTTCATTCGAGAAAACGCGGCACTTGCGGAGCTCAAACGATGCTGGATTTCACTGTCAATGTTAGCTGTAACAGAAAGATAGCTGCCAAGATAGAGAAAATGATCGACATTTTCCAGTATTGTCCCACCAAGCTGGATAGATGGCATCACCAAAGGGTTAGCTTGCACTTGCTGATGAAGCACTTTGGTTTTTTTGATGTTAAGTGAGAGACCAAGTTTTTCGTATGCTTCTGCAAAAGCATTTAGGATAGTTTGGAGGTCATCCTCTGAATGTGTGGAGACCACATTATCATCAGCCCCACTGAACTCATTAGGACTTACTTCCAAGTAAACATGCACAGCCTGACACTGATATCATGAGAAAAGCAGATACCCAGCAATTTCCTCAAGGCACAAATGGGATTCTAAAGTGGCCCACAAACTGTAACAAGTGCTTTTCTAAGGAAGCTTCACTCTTACTGTAGAGGGTGTAGGGGAAAGAAAAGAGTGCAGAGAAATAATGAAGTTGAGGAAAAAATCCTTACTTGAATTTTTTTTTTAATCCATTCTGTATTCACAAAGGGCCTGAGCTTCAGTCAACTCATTCTCACATTCTCAGAATATCTGCTCCCCAATCTTTATTATAGCAGTATTGTAGTTAAGTCTCTCAGACCTTTTCACTATTGCCTGAGAGATGGAAGGCCTACCAGAAACTAGCCTGGAAGCCATGACCCTCTTTGAGGCCAGTTCTGGTGCTCTCCTCTGTGGGCACACAGCACATATGCAGCAGAAGCTCTCCTTGTCAGGATCAGTTAAACTGCTAGGTAAACAAATGCTGAAGCAAGTTGTTAGTATGACAAAAACGGTTCACAGAGCTGGAGCTGTGAAAGAAGCCCTGATGCATTGAAGCAGGCAGGACTGAATTGGAGAAGGCTCCCCTGCACTGAAAGGGACCAAGCATGAAGTCATTTGGATAGCCATGCCTCTGATTCTATGGGATCTAGTGTCTACAGGCTGAAATGATGCAAAGCCTGAAAACAAAAGCTATGGGATCTAGAGAAAGAACCTCTTACTAGAATCCACAGATGATCAGGACATCACCCATCCATTATGTCCTCCTTTTCTACTCAATAGCTATCATGAGAAGAGTAAGAGAAGGAGGAGATCATAGATGGGTGATGTCCAGATCATCTATGGATTCTAGTAAGAGGTTCTTCTCCTAGATCCCATAGAATTTGTTTTCAGGCTTTGCATCATTTCAGCCTGGAGACACCATCTCAAGATTTTTTAAAAATCTTTAATACATTATCACAAAGTTTTAAAAAATCCTGAGACGGCGTCTTCCAGGCTGGAATGATACAAAGCCTGAAAGCAAATTCTGAGTGTCAAATGCCAAGCTAAGTCACATGCAAAAATAATATTAATTTAAACAAAACAAATACTGTATCACACCTCAGTTTTGAGGTGACTGAATGGAACCAGGTTAGAGGAACAGCCCTATCCAGGCATCTTAACAAGGATATTGACTTTAAAGTCTAAAAGTGCCAAAAATTACACAGGAGTTTTTGAAATATGTTTACCAAAATTGCTTTACCAAAGAAAAAAAAAGAAGTTAATTAAGAAACCCTGATAAGATAGCATACCTGTGCCACACCCTGCAGAGGCGTAATTAGACTGCTATATTCAATCTGGATGTCAGGGAGGTCACCTTGCCTGTATTTTCTGTACAGAGTGACCTGAGCATCATGCTTCATCTTCAGCTGAGTTTTCATTTCCTGCAACAATTGGCAGTTTATGAGACACTTTTGTCATGAACAGGACAAATCAGCATCTCACAGCGACTGGGTTCAACCACACATCAACCCATTGTTGAGTAACTAGTCATGGTGCGTTGTCATGTCATCCGAATCCAGACTGCTTCCTGCAAGGTGATTTATTTTTTTGCAACAAGCCACCCTGACAACCCATAGCTTGTTCTAGGTGTTGCTCAACCCATGATGGGTTGCTGTGTCATCCAAAACTGGGAGAGCAATTTCATCATGGGTTGCAGGGATCGGCCAGCGAGCCACTCAGCAAGAGCAGCAAACCCCCGTACCGCTCTTCACGATTTCGCCTTTGCCACCGCCAGTGACTGCCCCTTCACCAATGCCCAAGCAGCACTTTGGAGTGACTGTCACTGGGGAAAAAAAAAAAAAAAATCTGCCCCAGAAAATTGCGCAATTATGTTAGTATCTTTTTAAATTATTTTTTTGTTGGTCTTTCACAAGTGTGTTCTTAGGGCTGTCTGGTATGTGTAGTCTTTCCTGGTCAATTTCCTGGTATGTTTCAGCTGTCAAAGGCAGCAGCAAAGTAACCGATTCACAAGGTGAGACTGCATATAGGCTAATTTGTGCACAGTTGCCAGGGATCAATTGCCTAGCTGTCAATCGAAAAGCACTGGTAAAGGGGGAAAATCGGTGAAAGTAGGTGCATCAAGAGATGGGGTGGGAACAATATCTCCCCCTTAGCAATGTAATCCTCTCAATTTTAACGTTGAACTGACAGTTCTTAGTGCCCTCTACCTTTTCAACACTTCCCCAAGTCTCCAGCTGCTCCAGAAAGGGGAGATATGAACTCCCTCGCTCCTTTTTGGAGTACTTACTGCTGTGGTTACTGCGGTTCCCTGACAGTTCTAAAAAACGCAGAAATATACAGTACTCAAATTTAATGGATGGGAAGTAAATGGCAGGGAAATTTGCAGTTACTCCATGTATTGCCCCCCCCCTTTTGGTCTGGGCCCATTTGGCATTGAATCAATTGACAAGGCCCCAGTTCTTTTCTCAAGAACTCTGAGTCTCCACTGGTGTCAATGCAAGGTCCCCCCCCCCCCCGCCCTTGCTACCCTGGTTCTCTGGATGTGCTCCAATCTATCAATGTCCTTTTTAAAATGGGACACCCAGAACTGCACACACTACTCCGAATGTAGCCTGACTAACGCATAATAAAGCAGAACATCCCGTGATCTGGACACTATTCTTCTGTTCAGAAGCCCTAGATTGTATTAGCTTTCTTAGCTGCTGTATCACATTGCCAGCTCATATTCAGCTTGTGACCTACTAAGACACCCAGGTCCTTTTCACATTTACTGCTGCCAAGCTAGGTGTCCCCCATCCTATACCTGTGCTTGATTTTTTTGGTAATTAAATGCAAGACTTTACATTTATTTCAGTTGAATCTCATCTTGTTAAGATTTGTCTCGCTGTTCCAGCCCATGTAGATCCTTTTGAATCTCATTCCTGTCTTCTATGGTGTTGGCTATCCCTCCTACCTTTGTGTCACCTGCATACACCCTCATCCAAGTTATTTTTAAAAATGTTGAACAGCACAGGGCTTAGGACAGGGTCCTGCAGCACTCCACTTGAGATGAGGGATGTGTGAGGAATCCAATAGGGGGGTGAAAATCCGACAGATTTTGATGATACAGCCCTCTGGATTCCGGTTCGCCAGTCTTGTCCTGGAGCCGACTCGCTATGAAGTGAGTCGAGCCAGCTCACGAACTTCTGTCTCTGAGACAGGCTGTAGTTTGTGCATCTTTTTTTAAACGCTAAGGAAATTTGTGCAGTTTGCGTAACTTTATGCAATTTGCGTAAACTGGGGTACTTTGTCTCTTTCACACAATAAGCACCCAAAAAGCACATGGACCTAGCGTGATTTGCATAAAATCAGCCAGTTTTACGCAAATTGCACTAGATCCACGAGCTTTTCAGGTGTGTATTTGCACAAAACATGCAAAATAACCGATTTACACAAATTGCGTAAAGTTATGCAAATTGTTCAACTTTACACACACTGCAGTCTTACGCAATTTGCGCAAGTTTCCTCAGCGTTTAAAAAAAGATGCGCAAACTGCGGCCCGTCTTAGAGATGGAAGTCCACGGAAAACCCCCAACTCGGCTTGCTTCCGATCATCAGGTCAGAAGCAGGCAGGAAGTCCGTCAAGCTCAAACGAGCCAGTCTTCCCAATGTCGGCACATCCCTACAGTTGAGACCTTCCTCTGGGAGGATGCCAAGCCATTAATTACCAGTCACTGAGTAGGTTGCTCAACCAGCTGTGGATCTACCTAATTGTAGTATTGTCCAACCCAAATTTTTACATGATACTCTTGAGAGAACAAGGGTATCATGGAAAACCTGAGCCCAATTCAGGTGTTCTGAACTGAATAGGGGAAATGTGTGAGGAGTGCTCCAGAATTTGCTGCCCTTAACTTGTGGAGAGGCTCTCCATGCAAGCAAGAACACTGATTTTCCAGATGTGGTAACCTGAACATTCCAGCTATGCAACTTCCCTAACTAAATAAGCAAGCATGCACTCTATTCTGAAAGAGGTACTTCAGTAAAACTATTCTAAAAGTTTCTCAAGCCTCAGTTTATGATTAAATACAACAGAAAACAAACCTTTTCTTGATTCTGTCCAGCAACACCCTTCCTTGCATAAATTAAACTAAGCTTTTCCTGGTCTTTTAAGAAGCGTCTTCTTAGTCTCAGAATGTCTGCCCGTTCATCTATACCTAATACATATAAAGGGAAAATTCTTATACATAAAAATTATTTAATAAAAACCAAATACAATTTGCATACAAAACCTTGCTAGCTAAAAACTGGGATTGGAACTATCATCCATAGCATCGCTGAAGATCTATAATGGGATTATGACAAAACCAGAATCCTTTACTTTAAATACTTTCCTAATATAATGCTTTAAGTTCTTGAAACCAATTTCTTCTGGTTGTTCCTTTGAGCAAAAATAATGTGTGTAGTATTAAGTCACTTGCTTAGATAAGTGTTTGCCAATGTGAGGCCTGCAATGCCATGCCACAGTATTTGTGAGGTTCACTGCTCTCTCCACCCACTGCTGATAGTCATCTCACCAGATGTCCCCATTCAAGCAGGTAGGCAACACTTCTGGTTAGAAGCAGCTCAACTCCCATCTGCAGCAGGTAGCAGCCACCTTAGATCCCCCCAAATGCATTGCCTGACACCGGGCCTGACATTTTGGAGGATCTAAGATGGCTGCTGTCTGCCATGAATGGGAGCTGAGCAACTCCCAAAACAGAATCACTGCCACCACCCACTCCAGTGAGGATGTTGGGAGGGGGGAGAGGAGGGAAAGCAGAATGGCCAGGGGAGGAGGAGGGAAAGATGGAGTTATGCAGGGGACTGCAATAAATATTTGTTAAGCCAACCCTCTGGTAAGGAATGCACTATGAAGATCTTTAGGAGTTAACACTTTGGGCTGAAAATTCTTAACTGCAACCTCATAATAGCATTTTAATGACTTTACAAACCCCATTCACAAACCTTCCACCACAGAAATCTGTTTTGAGAGCTGCAGTGTGTTTGTTTTGTGTTTAGTTTAAGATTAGGCAGAGAAGAACTTGAATGAGCGGTGGAGGCAGGGTATAACCCCCCCCCCCCCATTTGTTTTCCCCTCTAATGGGAGATGGTCAAGAGGAGAAAGTACAAAGTACCTCCCACAAACACTCTGCTTTTCCATTTGGGTCTGGGTCAAAATCGGCCCCAAATTAAACTTAGAATTAAATTAAACCCACAGATCCTCTTGAATTTGCATGATTTTTACACAGGATCCCCCACAAAATCCTCCATCAAATTGAAGCTTACATCGGTGTCTATAGATTGCACAAAAAAATCCCACAAATCTGACACCAGTACCACCAGGGCACAAAAGCATGGATCCAAGGCATAGCTCTGTATCAATCCTCATTTTATTTTATTTTTAACAAGGGATAACCACCCCCCTTCCCCGCCAACAACCATCAAATCAAAGATCACCTCTGTCCATAGATGCATTCTGTGATGTGATGGTGGCTTTATTGACATTCCATGTAAAACTCATGAGGATCCAAACTTTCTGGATCCGTGCCTTGGCACTGGCAAGCATCAGATGTGATTTTTACTGTGCAGTCTATAGACTGGAAAGTTGAGTACTTACCATGAAGTTCCATTTCAATTTGGTGCGCAGAAGACAACCATCATGGGTTAACACCTCCCAGGGCCCAGGACAAGTAAGGAACATGTGACCAGGCTTTTTGCCTTGGTCCTGGCCTCCATGGCTCATCCCAGCCAGTTCTTTTCTAGCCGAGCATTTGGACAGAGTAGTTATTGAGGAGCCATTAATGCAGTAAGTCAAAAAACAGAAGGTAGAAAGCAAAAAGGGAAACCCTTCTATTGGGTATTGGCACACTCCATGAGAAAAATGTTAATAAATACTAGTAACAACAGGGGTGGTCAGCCTGCCAGAGGATGTGGCATGGATGTCTCCTGCATACCGAATTGGAATGGAACTTCACGGTAAGTACCCAACATTCCATTCCCATCTGGTGCGAGGAGACATCCATCATGGGATGTACAAACACTACTATTCCCATAGGATGGACCCTAAGGCAGGCTGACCCTACGGTTGAGGCAATACCTGTAACACTCTACAAAGGCTGCTTCAGCAGAAGCATATTTGTCCACCCTACAATACCTGATGAACATGTGGTGTGAGGACCATGTGGCTGCCCTACAAATCTCTGCTAAGGAGGCGTTAGTAGAAAAAGCCGCTAAAGCAGCCACGGTCTTGGGGACCAGGAAGAGAATGGAGTATACCCCCTGGAAGTGTTCGGGAGTTGGAATGGGTTCTATGGCCCCTATCTCTTGGAGGTGGGGAATTGCTGCTGCCATCAGTTGCTTGTGAGTGAACCCAGAAAGTGGGGAGGGAAGAAACCTGGGAGTGGAGTGAAACTCCAGGAAATAGCCATGTTGTGTAGTGTTGAGAGTCCAGGTGTCCGGTACTGTCCATTTCCACGTGAGAAGGAAATGCTGTAGCCTTCTTCCCACACATGCCGGAAGGGAGTCAGAACTGTTGGCGAGGGCCTGATCTACCCAGAATGGAGGTCTGAGATCTAGGCTGGAATCTAACCAAAAGGTGAATGCACTTCGGCTGTGGCTCCACATTATCCCTTGGAAATGACTGTGTTAGAAAAATGCAGGCTGCACAATCCTGGGAAAATGAATGGTCGCTATGACAACCTTGCTGGGGCTCGGGCATCAGCTATTCCTGGAAGCTATAGGCTCTCCCATAAACCCCTCACTATCGGAGGCACCAGCTACCGTCGGCTTCACAAGATCGAGCAGGGGTGGCGCCCTGTGAGTGGAGGCTGGAATCTGGATGACTCAGATATGCATTACCGACCTCTCCTTTTCTTTTTCTTCCCTAGGCTTGGAGTTCTTCTTGCTAGGCGGTGCCACCTTGTGGCAAAAAGGCACAGAAAAAGGACATTTTTTTTCCTAAATGAGAGAAAGGACTAGACTAGCAAGGGAGAAAAGTTTGCTAAGGTAAGAGATAGAACGAGGATTAAAAGAAAAATGAGGCCAGGAAAAAGAGATTGTTGAGGACAGGTAAGAATAAATTCTGTCCTGGGCAAGGGCAAGGAATGACCTGGCTGGGAGGAGCCATGGAGGCCAGGACCAAAGAAAAAAGCCTAGTCACATGTTCCTTGCCTGTCCTGGGCAGTGGGATGAGTTAACCTATGAGGGCTGTCTCTTCACACCAGATGGGAATCCAATGTAAACTTTAATTTGATGGTGGTTTGCAGTGGGGGGTGGGGAGCATTTAAAAAACATGCAAATTCAAGAGAATCAGGAGGGTTTATTTATTAGGTCTGACTTTTACCTTCCTGTCATTTTGTGACTGACCACAGCTCCACTGCAGCTATTTGTAACTGGTCATGTCCCCAGTAGCCATTTTGTGACAGCATCCACAGCACTTTCCCAAAATTCCAAATGTTCCCACAGTCCAAGAAGACTGTGAACCCCTGGCTTAGACCATAAAAGCAGCCTTCTTTTAACAAAAAACACAGGTGGTGGTGAGAATGCATTAGCAGCAATACCTTTAGATTTGCTGTCTACCTCATCTCCTGGCAAACCCAGCCTTTTCTTCCCAAAATTAGGACCTAATGGTTTGAAGGCAGCTCTGTGTGATCTGTCAACCCGCTTGTTAATGAGCAACATGGATGAAGACACAGATTCAGAAGATGAAGTAATGGGGAACTCCGCAAAGGTGTCAACACTGTTTCCTATCAGCCAGTTAAAAGAGCTTCTCCCACCTGAAATAAGCAGAAAGCATCACTACACATGTCAAAATACATATAAAATGGGCTGCCCTCCTCATACCCTCCAAATACTGTTCCTTTGTTTAGTGCAGTTAACAAAACAAAAGTATCTAAATGAAGAAAGAAAATCAGGGGGAGGTTCAGATTAAAAAATGAGATTTTTAACAATACTTTTTTCCAGCATATGAGTCCAAAAGTATTATGAAAATATGAACTTGTGTATTACAAGCATGAAATCCATTTTTTTTTAAATAATTCCCAAAGGATTGGCCACATTAGTATTTGCAGTAAAAACTACCAAGAGCCTTATAGCACCTTTTAAAGACTAACAAATTTATCCGTGCTTCAGAAGCATGAGATTTAGCAGCCTTCCCCAACCTGGTGCCCTCCAGATGTTTTGGATCACAACTCCCATCATTGGCCATGCTTGCTGGGGATTATGGAAGCTGTAGTCCAAAACATATGGAGAGCATTAGGTTGGGGAGGGCTGATGTACAGATACTTACTGATATTTTGGGTGGGGGTAAATTCGTATTGTTGCTGTGTAGCCCTTAGTTGGCCACCCATGGATCCTTCCTGTGAGTGATGCCTGTTGGCACTCTGGGAAGCTTGGGTCTCCGCAAACATAGGGGTAAGAATGGTACTACGGTACCGCCAATTTGAGTCAATAGTAAAATCCTAGAGAAGAAAAACATAAGGAGCTGAAAGAACCTTCGCTCATTACAGCCACTGTTATAATATTAATCCTAGGCAAACCTACTTGGAAGAAAATCCCACTGATTTAATAGGGATGGGCGCTGAGCCCAGCGCTCGGCTCACGGGGTGCTTGGCGAGCGCCCCTGCCGCTCGAGCTGAGCCAAGTCTCCGACTTCTGGGTCCCCGGCGCTATGGTTTTTTACATTAAAAAAAGCGTAAACTACGTTAAAATGGCCGCGATTGGTGTAACCAGCGCTACCTTTTTAACGTTAAAAACAGTGTAAAATACGTTAGAACAACCGCGATTCACATGGCGTATGCAAACAGCAAATGTTCTAACGTATTTTACGCTGTTTTCAGCGTAAAAAACAGTAGCACCGGTTACGCAGATCATGGCCGTTTTAATGTAGTTTACAGCTGTTTTTTACCTAAAGAACGTAGTGCCGTAAACCGGAAGTTCCTTTCCCTGGCTCGGCTTGTGAGGATGCGAGCCGAGCCAGGGAAAGGTAAGTCAAGCGGAGCGAGTTCGCCGAGCTTCCACTCCCCTATCAAGCTCCATGCACAACCCTAAAATGGAATACAGAATAAATGTACATAGGACTAGACTACACATTACAATATTAGCCAAAAGGTGAATGCACTTCAGCATTATGAGGCTTTTCCCCATTTAACATTTATTTTTAAACTGGTGACATTCCCTCATCTATATTTTTTTTACTTGCTTTTCTGCCTTGTTTTATTTTATTGTTCTTTAAAGCCCATCATACTCAACCTTGAAAACCAAGTAGTTATTTTTATTTATTCTGAAAGATATACTCAGCTTTTTGACTGAAGGCTCGAAACCAGCTCGTATATTCATAAAAATAGCAAAACCATAGAGGGAACGATCCTATGGCTCCTAGACATTGTCTAAGGGACCACAGGATATTTTGGATTCCCAGCAATGAGGTTGGAGACAGGCTCTGACCTCGGAGCTGGAAATCAGAGGTCTGACCCCACTCCCTCTCAGCCGGCACTGAAACAACCACACCGGCTGCTCTCTGAGGTTGCAAAAGCAACCTTGGAGAGGGGTTAAAGGGGGTGTTTCAGGAGGCGGGGAGGGGAGGAGCCTGAATAGCCAGGATACAAGGGTTCCTGAAGTCACTGCAGCCTCATTTCCTCCTCCTCTGAGATGCTCCAGCTCAGTGTTCTCCAACCTTGGGTCCCCAGATGTTTTTGGCCTACAACTCCATGCTGGGAGTTGTAGGCCAAAAACATCTGGGGACCCAAGGTTGGAGAACACTGCTCCAGCTAGATAGGTGAAAAAGCCTGTCTAGTGAAAATGCAGAGTGGGAGGAGCGGGGAGGCGAACACCACCTCCGCTGCGCCTCCTGTTCAGTATTGGATGCCTGTAAGCCTCCGAGTTCAGGGGCTTATGGGCATCCCAACAGGATTGTACCCTAAAATAATTACAAAAAATAAAATACTGAAATAAATGTCACTGGAGGAAGGGTGAAGGGAGGCAATCTTTACTGATTCCCCTTTCCCCCTGCATTGCCACTCATCAATGGAAAAAGGACAAATATTTAGTATTTAGTATATTTAGCTATTTAGTATATATATAGTCAGTTAATTTGGGGGGAATGCATATATATTAAATATTTCATTCTATAAAAGTATCACATTTCCCCAATATCAGAATTACTGTCTCAGTTTACATCTAATAAAGCTTGGAACTAACAAAGTGAAATTACAATTAATACAATTAAATAGCTGTTCAATGATCTTGTTGCTCTAGTCTAAGGGGTTATGGATCCTGAAGATTATCCCATGATACTGTATTACAATACCATAAAATATAAATTCACCTGAAATCTGCATTCAGAAAGTGGATATTCAAACATTTTTCTGGAATAATCTGGGCTCTTGCTGGTCATCTCAAGCAGAAAATTTGTAGCTAAACTCAAATACCGAGTTTCAATTTTGACAGAGTATAAAGAATTTAACAAAGTCAACATACGATCAAGAGTATTTGTTGGTAACCTAGTTTCATCACTCCAAAAATTCCTAACAATTAATCTGTAAAAGAAAACAAGACATGCAAATGCTTTTCTGAAAAATAGGCCATAATACAAATGCCAAGCTAAAGGAATCCTAAAGTTTTTTTGAATATCTGAATGGAACACTTAATGAATGGCATATTAAAAGTCCCCCAGCTAAATCATCCGCCCCACCTGCTCATAACCAGTTAACAACCCTTGCAAGATCAGAATCTTATTGCTTACTTTATCAAGGCTTAGAATTCCTTTCTTATCTATTAGATATAAAGAGGTTGGACAAGGGGATAGAACTGCTCCCTTGTAATCGAGTGTGAGGAAGAACTGCTCCATCAAGGGAAGAATGCCCCTACTTGGAGGAACTCTACCCTAAAACAATTTCCTTAGATCAAAGCCCAAGTAAACCTCTCTGTTATGCCACCAATTTTTTTTAAAGTTCAGAAGTAATTTAAGAGGCAATCCTATACTGTACTCATTTACCTGGGAGCAAGCCCCATTGAACTCAGTGTAACTTACTTCAGAGCAGACATGCATAGAATTGTGCTATCAGTCTCCCACTGCATGTAATTCAAAATTAGAAACAATATCTCATGCTCCAGAAACAAGTATGTGAGGCTCTTCAGTGATGTGCCACTATTCAGTGGACAATCTAACATAGGTAGAAAAAAAATTCTGATTTCTGTACTGAATGGTCATTAGGGCTTTGCTATTTTAGTTGCAAAAACCCAAATATACATTACTCACTGTAGTCCAGAATTCTCATCAATTAGTCCTTGAAGCAGAACTTCTTTTGCCACTTTATACACATCAGAAGACTCCTCATCTGCTTGGCTTTCAGAATCCCTGACAAAAAAGAGGAAAAACAATTCAACTCCACTCCACTCCACACTCACTCACACAGATTAGTGAAGATCTGTGTTGTATATTCAGTGAAGGCAATGAGATTATAGAATCATAGAGCTGGAAGAGGCCATTTAGGCCATTAAGTTCAACCCCCCTGCTCAGTGCAAGAATCCAGTTTAAAGCATCCCTGACATATGGCTGTCCAGTTTCTGCTTAAAATTCAGCAACGGAGAGCCCACCACCTCCCTAGGCAGTTGGTTCCATTGTCTAACTGCTCTGTCCATTAGGACATTTTTCCTGATGCTCAACTGAAATCTGCCTTCCTGTAACTTAAGCCTGTTATTTCATGTCCTACAGTCTTGGCAACAGAGAACAGGTTGCAGCCCTCTTCTGTGTGACAACCCTTTAGGTACCTGAAAAGTGCTATCACCCAGTCTTATTACTTATTAATCTCAGTATGAAACCGTAATCTAACCGTAATCTAACCGTAATCTAAAATAGACATAGGGAAACAACAAAGGAATGGGTGAATGGAGGCAGGGGCAAAGAGGAGAAGAATATGTGGTTATTTTAATTATACCTATTTTGGCTCAGTTAGAAAAGAATATTGGGACCAAGCAGATGTTCCTAATTCTTCTTGGAAAAGGTGAGTTTTGAGAAAGAATTGAAGGGAGTTGGTCCCATAGAGGCGTTCAAGAGGTCTAGACTGTTCATTCAATAGCTATATGAAGTCAATCTCCTGCTACCCCTGCAAGCTTTCCTCCCCAACCCTCATGTATGCCTCTTTTCCTAAGTTCCCACCCCTCCCCACCCCTTTCCCTCAGGCTTCTGCATCTTTCATTTCCCCTCAGGTTCTGGCTTGTCACCTGGCTCCCTCTCCCTTTATTCCTAATCTGCTTCTGAGCACTCAGCCTCCTTAAAACTCCTGCCTCTGTCTCCCCTTCCTACCATTAGCACAGAATCTCTACCTGCTCCTAGGCAAAGTTTGAAGTTCCCACTAGCCCAGGTTTCAACATGTCAGAGTCTGGCTATAGATTTCACGCGTTGCATGAAAAAACAAAAATTGGTCTTAGCAAGAATTCCTGTCCTGTTGCTTCTTCAGAGGAAGGAGCCACCCTGTCCTCTCAGACCAGCTCTGCCTAGCAAGCCACGAGGTTGGATGAGCTGGTGCCTTAAGAGCCCAGTTCTTTCTTCTTCTTCTTTTTTTTAGAAATTGTTGCTTGCCTTCCTTTATGTTTTGTTTTTCTCATAATTTTTGTCCCCCAACATGTTCTAGACAGGGGCTGTAGCCTCCCCCCCCCCCACAGAGCCCCTAAGAGGGGGTAGAGAGCCAGCAATACACGTCTCCCACACATGTTGGCCACCCACCCACCCACCCACAGCCAACAATCCGAGTCATGTGGCTGCTATTTCCTCACCTGGGCCTTCTAATCAGGCACCAGGATGAGCAGCAACAGCAGTGGTGGCCAGGAACAGGTCGTGCCACACTACTTCAGATCCAGACTCTCTACCCTTCCCATAGGGTAGGCAGCAAATGCAGTGCTCTACCTAGAATGAGGAAACTCCACTTTCAGGATCCAGTGCTTCATCCTTTGGCAGAGCTATTCAAGTTGGCAGCCTGGAGGCTGAAAAATAGTTAGCAAACTTAGGTATTCAGATGAGGTTCTAAAAACTTTTGGTTTCCAGAAAGAATTCTAGTAATAGTGTCTACAACGTAACATGGAAGACATTTTTGGTTTGGTGCAAGGACAACAGGAACATTCCTTCACTGGACTGGGTTCAGGAAGTTTTGGGGTTTCTCCAAGCAGGATTGGATAAAGGGTGTCTGGGTTACAGCTTCTGCTGCCACCACACATGTGGGGAGGTAGATAGGAACTCCTGCGTTCACTTCCTCCCTACTGTCCTTCTTTTGGTCTGGTGAGTTGGTTTTCATGTTGCATTTTTTACTTGTTATGTCCTTGTCTTCTTTCTAAAAATACTTGTATTTGAATCCTTACCTGTAATTATCATATATCCACATGAGTATATCATACATTCGTCCCCGACATAATGGTGAAGGATGAGAGATGAAGCCTCGTATTGTTGGAAGAAGCTCTTGAACGTCAGTTGGTTTCAGCTTAGGTAACATCTTGTATACTATATCCAAACATACTGTTTGCCTTTCATCATCTCTAGGAGAGAATTAACATTGCTTTCATTATTCTCCAAGCTTCTAGATATAGAAAATCAAAGAAATTTGATTTTAATTTCAGAAGATGTTTTTACACTTAATAGGTTTTTGTTAACTGTTTAAAAGTACAGTTCAATTGAATTTAAAAATAACTACACTGCATCAACAATAAGCATGATTTTAGGTATACAAAAAGTGCAATGAAGCTAAACTTTTAACATTTATTTTTACTGAATATAGACAATCCTTCCCTGAAGAATGTCAACTGCCCCTATCAGAACCGAAAAGGTAAATGTTAGCATCCTCCTGCTCTAAAGGCCAAAACAAAAACTATTGACCCAGTTTACACATCACAACAATCCACAGTTTGTTAAACCATGGGTTGTTGCAAATGAAGCGGGAGCAAGCGAGCAAGCTAATTCTTGCTTCCCAATCACTCCCACTGCAGCCAGATAGAGCTCAACTACTCAGGGGCGCTCCATTCCTGGGTTGTTTGTCATGACGTCTGAACCCAGAATTGTGGGTTGTTGAGGGAGAGATAACCTAGAGTTAGAATCCAAAAACAAACCACAGGTTCTAACTCTAGAGCCAGTGTGGCGTAGTGGTGAGAGTGTTGGATTGGGACTTGGGAGACCCGAGTTCTAGTCCCTGCTCGGCCATGAAACTCACTGGGTGACTTTGGGCCAGTCACTGACTCTCAGCCTAACCTACCTCACAGGGTTGTTGTGAGGATAAAATGGAGGAGGAGAAGGAGGAGGATTATGTAAGCCGCCTTGGGTTCCTTGCAGGAAAAAAGGCAGGGTATAAATATAATAAACAAATAAATACCTGTGACTCATGACCTGTGTGAATTCCTTACTCTTCAACTGTAGGTACAGATCAGCTATTTCTTGGGCACGGCACATTATTACTTCCAGGCAGTGAGTTTTCATCACCCCATGAAGCTTTGGAATCAGGAAGAAGATCGTATTCATAAACCTTTGCAGGGCCAAGAATCAGAACATGTGAGATGTTACAATACAGCTACGTAACCAAACCTCTCTATGGTATAAGACAACTAATAATTATAATATACCTATCAGCAAGAGGAGGAAAGTTCTTTGCCACTTTATTCAGGCACACAATAAATTTGTCATCTTTGTTGGTGTTTTGATGCTGCTTTAGTTGCTTTACAACTAAGTCATAAATTGGACCTTCAAATATCTGAAAAATTGAACACAATACACACCTGTAAATGACAAAAGCTCAACACGTTGCCCAATTTGTTTAGTAATAATTATTACTACTAATGTTAGCAGTAAGAGACCTTCTCAGTCATTCTTATAGAATTTAATAATTTCATGAAAGCTAGCTCTTTCAGGGTGCTTCCAGACAAAGCTTTTACCATGCCATCACCCTGCCTCATTCATGGAATTTTCAGGATGTCCACACGACCTCCTTCCACTTGGAAGCCCTGCTGTGTTTTCCCACCACTTCTTCCATCTTTTTCTTATGTCAGAAAATCAGTTAAGTAAGAAAAGACATAATAGCTGCACAATGCATTCTGATTCTTAGCACTACGACATCTCCACCCAGAAACACCCTCAGTGCCTACCAACCGTAATAAGAATGGCACCTTCATTTCAGAAGGAGGATACCTCTGCTTACCAAACACTGAAGACAAACGGGGTGGCTATATCCACCATCGCTTCTCAGGAGCATCTGGCTAGCCATTACTGGAGACATGAGTGATGGACTGGGTAAAGTTTTGGTGAGATCTAGCATGGGTATCCCTACACTTTTAATACAAAGGTATTTCTATTCTCTTCAATTCACTCCTCCCCACAAATGTTATACTACTGAAATTCAATGGATTAGCAAAAGAAAATATGTTGCTTTAAAAACATTCCATAACACTTATTTTAGGTACCAGCTTAACAAATAAAATGGCGTATAATACACTTAGAAAGCAAACTCTTTCATTAATTTAGAAATGATAAAATGTACAGCATATTGCACTCACATTTTCCTTCTGAGCAAAATATTGAAGAACGAGTCCCAATACTTCGGCAGCAGCTGCATATACTTCCTTGTATTTTATTAAGGCCATGTTGTTAGCTAAAGCTTGGAAATACCTAGCATAAATAAGAAATTAGCTTTGATACTCATAGAATGGCATTTTGATATTTATTATATGAATCATAGAATCATAGAAAAGTAGAGTTGGAAGGGGCCTACAAGGCCATCGAGTCCAACCCCCTGCTCAATGCAGGAATTCAGGTCAAAGCATCCCTGACAGATGGCTGTCCAGCTGCACCTTGAATGCCTCCAGATTGGGAGAGCCCACCACCTCCCTAGGTAGTTGGTTCCATTGTCTTATTGTTCTGACAGTCAGGAAATTTTTCCTGATGTTTAGGTGGAATCTAGGTTCCTGTAACTTGAGCCCATTATTCCGTGTCCTGCAAACTGGGATGACCGAGAAGAGATCCTGGCCCTCCTCTGTGTGACAAACCTTCAAGTACTGGAAGAGAGCGATCATATCTCCCCTCAGTCTCCTCTTCTGAAGGCTAAACATGCCCAGTTCTTTCAGTCTCTCCTCATAGGGCCTTGTTTCCAGTCCCTTTATCATCCTTGTTGCCCTCCTCTGAACCCTCTCCAGTTTGTCTACGTCCTTCTTAAAGTGTGGTGCCCAGAACTGGACACAGTACTCAAGATGAGGCCTAACCAGTGCTGAGTAAAGGGGAATTATCACTTCCCGCGATTTGGAAGCTATACTTCTATTAATGCAGCCCAAAATAGCATTTGCCTTCTTTGCAGCCACGATCGCATTGCTGGCTCATATTCAGTTTGTGATCTACCACAATTCCAAGATCCTTCTCACTTGTAGTATTGTTGAGCCAAGTGTCCCCCATTCTGTAACTCTGCATTTGGTTTCCTCTCCCTAGGTGCAGCACTTAGCATTTATCCCTATTAAATTTCATTCTGTTGTTTACAGCCCAGCGCTCCAGCCTGTCGAGGTCACTTTGAATTTTGTTTCTGTCTTCCAGAGTATTAGCTGTTCCACCCAACTTTGTGTCATCTGCAAATTTGATAAGCATTCCCTGTATCTCCTCATCCAAGTCATTAATAAAAATGTTGAAGAGCACTGGGCCCAGGACCGAGCCCTGCGGTACCCCGCTCGTTACTCTCCCCCAGTTTGAGACAGACAGAGATCAGCTTCGCACGATCAAAGCAAGCTGTGGCTTAAACACTGCCCAAGTGCAACTTATTGTGTCACCTGAACCCAGGCAGCATGGCTTGTTTGAGGGTTAAACAATCATCAAATAACCCGTGGCCTGTTGTCCACCTGGGTATGGATGACACAATAAGCCGCGGCTGGACGGTGATCATGAAAATTGTGACTGGCATGTGCTATGGCTCACAAGCCACAGTGGCTTGTTTTGTTCATGCAAACTGGTCCAATGAGACAGACATCAAGACTCATTCTGACACTTATTTTATCTGTAAGCTAAACAGCATGGATTATAAAGTGTCTAATGCATGCACTTTGCATTTATAGTTTTCAGTTTCTTGAAATTTTCAAGTCCCAGTTGTTCAATGGATTGTTAAATTTATCCATTCTGCCGCCCTGCCCCCATGTATAGAAAAACCAATTTTAATATAGCATTGTATGTCTGAATTTCCCCCTTTTTGGATGATTGATAAGCATTCATAGAGTGTAAACCAGCTTAGGGATTTTATTATATCTAGCAGTATATAAGCATCACCAAATAACCACCACCACCTGGGGGAAACCTCTGCATGATCTCCCTATCACAGGTATATCATGTGATCATTGCAGTTGTGGAATGCTTCTTTGTGTTCTCAGCATTACAGATACAGAATACTGGAGACATCCAGATTGAAATTAGAGTCAAAGCTTCCTGATGCAATCTTGGGTAGGATTGCATCAGAGGGCACCAGGTTGGGGAAATCTGCTCTAAAATAATTCACATCTGAAAAGCACACCTTCTTTGGAGAGAGCACTATTAAGAATTCTGTAGAAACCAAGTGGCAGAAAAATTGCCACTAGTGGTCCCCAAAAGTAGATCTGCACCTCATCCAATTACTTCCCAAAAGTAGGCAACGAACCTGTCCTTTCTGGGAATAAGGTTTATTGAAGAAGATTGTGTAGACTGCAGGACCCAAGCCACAAGTGTATCCAATTTCGTTTTCTAATGGCCAAATTATTTATGTTTGATACACTTTTAATAGACATGTCAAACTCAATTTCAGAAACTTGTTTTTCTTACCTCACACTATCTATTTCACACTTTGGATCATAGGGAGGCAAGTTATTAGCAAGAATAATTCCTAATAACTGAATTCCCACAGAGTTGTCTTTTGTATTGGGATCTCCACCAGAAAACCGTTCAAATATTATCCTATAGTAAACAAAAACATGAAGGGCATCAAAAATAGAAGCACACAGATTGGCAAATCTAGAGAAAAACCCGAAGTAGTTAAGTTCATACTTACTATTCAAAGAATATGAACTGGAGCTCAGAAACCCTATATAGACTAATACCCTCACTAATTCACACCCAGTCATCCCACTGGTTTATCTGATTAGGAACGTCTGCCACCTGGGTTTTGCCTCTCATCAGGCCTTTCTCTGCTGGCCTGGAGCAGGACTCAGTAACATCTGAAGCCTGCAGCTATAAGCATACAGACATGGACACTCTCAAGGTAAGGTGAGAAACCTGGGCTTACTTACCACCTTGCCAGCCTCTCTACCATCCTGCCAGCCTCACCATTTTGTTACCCTTTTGCCTTGGCTGATGCTGTTGGCTGGACTGGGGCTCCTTTCCTGAGAGAAATTCCACTGCTGTCAAGAAGAAACTCCCCCCAGGCTTGACTGATTAGGAATGCCTACCACCTGGGTTTTGACTCTCAGCAGGCCTTTATCTGCTGGCCCAGAGTGGGGCAGCAATGCCCCAGCAGTGACAACCCCTGAAGGGGTGATGCCAAAGGGGGTCACCCCTTTGGGAGGGTAACACTTCAGGGGGACGCAGGGCAATGGCCACCCCCCTAACATTGTTGTCTATTTTGTTTGCTCAGAGCCGTTGGTGGTGGGGTTGTTTTTCCCTTCCCAGAGCCTGAGGGTGTGCCTTGGAGGGCAGATATGGGGCCAAGTGGGGGGTTCTGTGGGTGTCAGTGTAGTGATGGGTAGAGGGAGATATGGTGTTGGGAGGAGGGCTAGCCAGGTAAGGGGAACACGGTCCAGACACTTAATGGCTGTGCCGTGTTCCGGTTCTCCTCGCACCCACAGGTTTGGTGGCTGCCCTATCAGCCTGCCCTTGGGTCTTCGGATGCTGCTTCTAAATGCCAGATCGGTCCAAAATAAGTCTTCCCTTATCCATGATCTAATAGTGGATGAGGTGGTACATCTGGCATGTATTACTGATACCTGGGTGGGCAAACAGGGAAGAGTTAGTCTTTCCCAGTTATGCCCACCAGGGTACTTGATTCAGCATCAGGGCAGACCTGAGGGCTGGGGAGGGTGGGCTGCCATGGTCTAAAGCAGGGCTCTCCAACCTTGGGTCCCCAGATGTTGCTGGCCTACAGCTCCCACCATACCCAGCCAGCATGGCTAATGGCAAGGGATTCTGGGAGCTGTAATCCAGCAACATCTGGGGACCCAAGGTTGGAGAGCCCTGGTCTAAAGGAATTCTCTCTCTCTCTCCAGGCTCTCTGTCCATCTGACTACTTGTCTGGAGTGTTTGCATCTTGCGTTGGGAAAGCAGGACAGATTAGGGATTCTGTTGGTGTACTGCCCACCCCACTGCTCAACACCCCCCCTATTTGAGCTTACGGAGGTCTCGGTTGCGATGCTGAGGTCCCCCAGGCTGTTGGTTCTGGGGGACATTAACATCCATGCTAAGGGCACCTTATCTGGGGCAGCTCAGGTTTTCATGGAAATGTCATAGGCCCAACACATGTAGGAGAGCACACTCTAGGCTTGGTTTTTTCAGCAGGGCATGGGGCTGGTGATCTGAAGGTGGGGGATCACTGCCTGTTGAGATTTAGGCTAAAGGCAGCTTTCCCCCTCTGCAAGGGTGGGGGACCTATCAAAATGGTCCACCCCTAGAGGCTAATGGATCCAGATGGCTTCCAGAAGGCCCTTGGGGGGGGGTTTCCAGCTGATATGGCTAGTGGTCCTGTAGAATCCGTGGTTGATCTCTAGAATACAGAGATGACATGGGTGGTTGACATGATTGCTCCTGAATGCCCTCTCTGTAGTAGAGCTCGTACGGCTCTCCTAGTGGATAAAATTGAGCCCTGGTATGTGCCTATAGACTATAGTCAGCTATATCTAGGGGCAGCAAGGGTGGCAAAGAAACAACATCTCACTGCCTCTATCCAATCATCTCTTTGCCGCCCAGTGGAGCTCTTTAGGGACCTGTTATACGCTGGCCCCAAGGACACCATAGACCTGTCTGAGCCCGCTGCAATATATTTGCTAGGCACTTCCAGGAAAAAATCTCTTGCATCCGCTGGGACTTAAGACTCCAATGTTATAGCAGTTGAATCAGGCAAGGTACCAAGAGCACAGTCTGGTCCAGTTTTCTTGGATAAGTTTCAGTTGGTACAGCAGTCAAGGACGTTGACAAGGTGCTTGGACAGGTTCGTGCAACCACATCAGTACTGGGATCCTTGGCCCTCTTATCTCATAAAAACTAGCAGAGAGGGAACAGCCAGCTGGGTCAGCGAGGTGATCAATGTCTCCTTGTGAGAGGGAGTGGTCCCATGCTGCCGGAAACAGGCGATGGCGAGACCACTCCTGAAGAAACCCTCTCTGGACCTGGAAGATCTTAACAACTTTAGGCCATGGGTGAATGTTCCTTTCCTGGGCAAGGTCCTTAAGCTGGTGGTGGCCAACCAGCTCCAGGCACTCTTGGATGAGACTGATTATTGGCATCCATTTCAGTTGGGATTCAGGCCTAGTTTTGAAACAGAAACAGCTTTGGTTGCCCTGTATGATGACGTGTGTCGGGAGAGACAGGGAGCGTGACCCTGCTGATACTTCTGGAGTATCTTTACTCTACAGTAATATCTTGAATTGCAAGTAACTTGGTTTGAGAGCGTTTTGCAAGACAAGCAAATTTTTAAATATTTATTTTAAAAAATTTGACTTAATATACAAGCAACGTCTTGCAATACAAGTACTGTAGTATGACTTAAATTAAAAATCTCTGTACAATTTTTTTGGGGGAATTTCGTTTTGATATAAGAGTGTTTTGGATTACAAGCACGTTTCCGGAACGAATTATGCTCTCAATCCAAGGCATGACTGTACTATCCTTTTGGCACCAGGTTAAGACTGCCCTCTATGCCAAGGCATTTAACATTTAACAGCTCAAAATAGCACACAGGGGTGGTGGGGGTTATGTCAGCTGCAAGCTTAGTTGTATTAAACTTGTTTTAGTTATTTAGCCATTTTAAATTTGGCTTTTAAACTTTAGTAATTAAATTTTATGATGTTTTTATTGTTATCTGTATTTTATAATGTATTTTATTGTTTTTTATGAATTGTTGTAAGTCGCTGAGAGAGCTTCGGCTATGGGGCAGTATAGAAATAAAATAAAATAGACTGGTATAAGGAAGTTTGGGACATAGCCCTAAATGATAAACTAACTAGTAGTATCAAATGCAAAAAAGGATTGCTAAAGAAGAATAATTTTATGGAGATATGGAATCAATTACTAGATTATGTATTAATAAAGGGGAAGGGTAACATGCCTTGTCAGGATATGTTATATTTTTGGAATTTAGAATTTATTTGATCAAGAGGATAGAAGTATATTAATTGGTCCCTTGGAGGGTGGGGGGGTGCACTTCATGATTTATTGTATGTTGATTATGTTATATTTGTGTGATAATCTTGTATTTTGTTATATATATATATTTGTTATAATTTGTTTTGAAAAAGAAATAAAATAATTTAAAAATAAAAATAAAAAATGAAATAAAATAAAATAATAAATAAATAAATATCTGGTCTCTTAGGTGAACTGCTGCATTTATTAACCTATCAGCAAATGCTACCACTATCTTTGAAAAAGCGAGCCTTCAAACTACTTGGATGCTTTTGTGATCACAAACTATAAACCTTGGCATAGCTCAACACTGACCCTAGCTGTATACTGCAATTGTACCTTTATTAAGAGTAATTACCTGTACGGTATGCTGAGACAGTCTTTCCAGCACTCTACGACTGTCTTGATAATTTCTAGGTTATGTCTGAACACTGCTCTTTTCTGGTGGAATGCATTCTTCATCAAGAACTCAAGCAATCTGTTAGCTAGGACTTGATCCTTAATATTTCCCTAATATGAAGGAATCATAAAACAATATATTACACACAAGAACTTGTTGTGCACAAAGTGTAACTTGCATAGTTCTATTAATTAACATGATTAACAATATCTTGAGGAAAATGCAAACAAAGTTGTTGTGTACACTGAATAGCATACTTATACCAAACATGTTAAACAGTAGTAGTGGTGGTACAGTTCCCATTTCCCTTGACAAAATGTACATGAATTAGCTTAATGCAAATTTATTATAAAAAGTAAAGGTTCAACCTAACCTTTTTTTCCAGTTAGGACTAATGTATTTTTTAAAGAAGTCAACTTCATATTCCAAGAAAGTGTTGGACTGGGACTCGGGAGATCCGGGTTCTAGTCCCCGCTCGGCATGAAACTCACTGGGTGACTTTGGGCCAGTCACTGACTCTTAGCCTAACCTACCTCACAGGGTTGTTGTGAGGATAAAATGGAGAGGAGGAGGATGATTATGTAATCCGCCTTGGGTTCCTTGCAGGAACTGCACTGATGCCCAAGTGGCTCCTTACTCATTGTTTGTTTTGTTTGGGGGAAGCAATGCAAACATGTGCAATTTTGTTCATTTAAAAAAAAAAATTGGTCCTTCGCAGATGCACAACTATGCAGGATAGAAATGTGGAGCTTTGCCTGGTCAATGCTCTGTCAAATGTCTGCTATCAAAGTGCATTAGGCAACACCCATGGACAATGGCCAAGCAAGGCTGCATATAGCTTGCTTTGCACACACTTGACAGTGATCCATTGGAAAACAAAGCAGTGAACGGGTTTTTCCCCCCAAAAGGGGCAGCTCGTACTTTTCAATAGGGGGATTTTGAAAGCCAGCTTGATAGCCAGCTTTTGTGATCAGAAGGTTTTTTTTTAAAGTACAGTCAAGTCTGAAAGGGCTTGCAGCAGCTGCGAGTAAGCAAGTGCTAGCTGCCCCAAGTGCTGTTTAGGCACTCTGGGGGTGGCTGGAACTGGTGTGCGCCTAGAGCCCCATGGCAATAGCAGCAAGGGTACTTTGCCGCTCTTGCCATAGGGCTCCCAATTTGTGTGAAAAAAATATATTTTGAATTAATTTTTGTGCACACAACTCTGTGCACCCAAACATTTTTTTAAAATGGCGGGCAGCTATGGGCAGCCCCTCTAAAGTGCCACTGCTCATGGCTGTGAAAATGGGGACAGCTGCCTTTCATAATCTCACCTCCCTCAAATTAAATGGAAAAAAGCCATGGCGAGGAGAGGGGGAAAGGTCAGTGATCCAACGGTGTCCCCTGGAATACCTGCGGAAGGACTGAGGGGGGCACCCTACCTACAATGTGCCCGATGGTCTGTTGGGTGCATCGGGGATAGGGTGGCTTATATGCCACAATCTGTAGCTTGCTACACAGTGGGGCTTGTCGTGTCATGTGAACCCACCCATTATGTCACCTATTCTATATTGATTAATACTTCAGGAGCAAGAAAGCATCAACATTTCAACAATGTTACACTCCATAGGATAACACAAAATTTAAATGTATAAATACATTCTTAAAAGACACTTGACATATTATTATTAACATGTATTTGGGGCCACATGCGTTCAACTAAAGTATCTCTTCAAGATACTGCTAAGAAACCATTTAGAACCTACCGGTGCTCTAAAATTTATTATACCAGCAGTGCTTCTTAGTAAGAACTGATAAATTTCACGCTTCCTAAAAATATTTGTCTTACTTAATGGCCAATACAAATAAGTCTACCCTGCATCAGATTATTATGAGTAAATAAATTCCTTGTTTCCTTACTTTGGGAGTAGCAACACTAGTCCAGGAAAGTAGGGTGACCACTATCTCCACCACCATGTAATGAATCCCTTCTCCTCCATTATCACCAGAAACAATCAGCTGTAATAAGGGGCCTAACCACCACTTTGCATAAGGTTGGAAAACCTAGAGAAGAAAATTTGGAAGTCATGTGTAAGGCCATCATTCTGGAAACTGCTACAGAAATTACTTTGATAGATTAAATGGAGAAATGCATTCCTACAGATGTTTGACAATGAGAAAATGTTTTGATGCCTTGTTGATAGATCATGTGATATCTAGGTAGGAACATTAAATAACATTAATCTTTGAAAAGCTTGTTTATATTTACACACTGAATGTATAAGTTATGTCACTCAGATATTTTCTCAACAAATCCCCTTCTCTATTTACACACCCCAATTAAAGACCACAGATAATAGCATGTATCTTGCATGAATACTCAAGATGCCCATGGCGCCAAGTTATTTTCCCCCTTTGCAAGTGAATGGAGCAATTCCTCTATTCACTTGTGGGGGGGGGGGGGAGTCCTCCCTGCTGAAAAATGGCTGGACAGGGGGTGGGGGGACAAGGTCCATCCCACCAAAGACACTTGAGGTAACAGGGTTCTTGGTGGGGGTGACCTTCATCCCTCCCAGGCGATTTTCAGCAGGGGAGCTGTTTCTCACCCCATGCAAATGAATAGCTAAATTGCTCCATTCACTTGTATGGGGATGGGGAGACAGAGAGAGAGAGAATGAGGAGCCAGAAAGACAGAAGGAAAGAAAGAAGGCGAGAGACAGACAGACAGCGAAACAGAGAGGAAGGAAGGAAGGAAGGAAGGAAGAGGAGAGAGAGAGAGAGAGAGAGAGAGAGAGAGAGAAGAATGAAAGAAAGATGAGCCATAGAGAGAAGGAAAGAGAGAAAGGAGCCAGTGAGAAGCCAGAGTAGCATACACACAGGGTGCACAATCACGCACATGCACCCACACAGATAAGGGTGTGTGTGCTCCCATCATTTTTCTGATTGGATGCTGGGGGGGGGGGGCAATTTGTGGTGGTGCCCAGGGCACTTCTTCAAAATGCCAAATGTGTCCATGGGCTCCAGAGAGGTTGGAGACCCCTGGTTTATGTACTTATGCTATGGCTGGATACAGGCACCAGGAGTTAGCAGGTCATTATAGGCACTATACTCTAGGTGAGGTTATGTTATATTTTTCGAGGATCATTCATTAAGCCTACAGTCATGCCTTGGATTGAGAGCATAATTCGTACCGGAAACTTGCTTGTAATCCAAAACACTCTTATATCAAAACAAAATCCCCCCAAAAAAATTTGTACAGAGATTTTTAATTTAAGCCGTACTACAGTACTTGTATTGTAAGACGTCGCTTGTATATCAAGTAAAAAAATATTAAATAAATATTTAAAAATTTGCTTGTCTTGCAAAACGCTCTCAAACCAAGTTACTTGCAATCCAAGGTATTACTGTATATGAATGATCTTGTATTATTATTTTTCACCCAACTACCTGAGCTATGCAATGTATTTAGTTGTGACATTATTTATGATTCTACCAACTGAACTGTATGGGCATTCACTGTCTCAGGAAGAAACACTATTTTGCCAAGAAACTACCATCCCTTACTTCTGGGAAGTTCTGGAGACTTGTTACAACTTAACCTTATGCATGCTGACTAAGAAGCAAGTTCCACTTTGTTCAATGGGACCTTTTTCCAAAGAATCACACACAGGATTGAAGCCTTAGCCTTTAAGTAAGTAATATTGCTTAGGATCCTTGTTGGCTTATACCCAAGGCATATATGCCTGTAAAACATAGCACAAAAAGCTGTACAGTCAAAATGTTTGAATAATGCCTTTAGATTATATAAAAGCTTTAATTGCAAACCATTATGTTCTAATTGTTTAAACACCCAGTTTGGATGCATACTTTCTCAGGAAATACAGCATTTCAAAATGGGAAAGTTGACTTAAACCAATTATTTAAATGGGAAACATGATTTAAATTGGCCTATTTTCTTCATGATTTAAATGTGTGATTTAAATCAGTCCATCCTGAAATATACACTGGGCGCAATCCTATGTACAGTATGTTTGGATAGAAAAACATCCTACAACTCCCAGCATTCCCCAGCCAGCAAGGGTGGCTGGGGAATGCTGGGAGTTTTAGGACTTTTTTCTGTATAAAGAAGCATAGGGTGTCTTAAACTGCCCCCACTCACAAAGCAAACTGCCCCCTCTCACAAAATAAACCCTGTATTGCTAAACCCACATATAATTGTATTTTGTTCAAACTAGAGGTGAACACATCTCACTGCGTTCTTTTCACCACTTTTTGTAACATTTTAGAAAGTAATACAGTCCCTCAAGTATTTTCATAAATGATGTGTTCAATGTGCCTTTATTAATAAAAAAAAAGTAATGGAGAAAAGAAGTTATGCTAGCACTGATACTCCTGTACACCAAAGCTATACAATTGCAGAGTCTATTTATGACAGCATTTTTACAGTATTATTAAAAATGACTCACTTCTTCTGTATTCACAATGAGTTTTGCTACAAACAGGCGAATATTTAGTGATACAGATGGATTCCCCAGTTTGCTGTGCAGAATCTTCATCCATGGAGGAAGATCTGGTGTATCTGCATTCTGAATACCCAAAATATTATAAATATATATAACATACACATAGACACTCACATTGTAAGTGATACCCGAGCGACAAACTTTACTTGGCAGCTGTAGTTTCAGAAAACCATATGGAAACACTTTTCTAGTATTTTTTTAAATCAGCTTTCAGCCCAGATTAATTTGACCTCAAATTTAGCAATGCTGTGTGAGAGCTTCCAAAGACTTTGATCATGAAATTCTAAGCAGCAAATTATCCTACGGAAATACTGCTTAACTTATAGTTTACAAATATTTGAGGAGAAATGTGTGTTATGCTTCTTAGGTTTGGAAACCTTTTGATTTAGAAGTAAGGTAGTGGTCCCTCAAATATGACAACAAAAGAAGGTTAACTCATTTACAGATCAGCAATCAAGGAAGTGAAGCCATAATCCTTCCTCAATAATTGGTAGTGGAGCCTCACAACAATTCATCAATAGGTGAAAAAAGTCCAGGGAAAGGACAGGTTGCTTACCTGTAACCGTAGTTATTCGAGTGGTCATCTGTGCAGTCACACACATGGGAATGCAAATTACTTCATTATCGATGTCGATGTTGGGACCGATGTCGAGGTCGAAATGTAAAACCCCTTTTTAATCTCTCAGTCCCGAGTCTCGCAATAGGCAGTCTCAGGGAACTGAGGGAAAGGGCGGGAGCCGCGCTAAGCAGCACGTGCGATGGGGGAGGGGCTCCCGCCCAATTATCCTCAGCTTTAGAATATTCCGAAATAGCCTTCGCGCAGCCGCAGAGCCCATGTGCGTGATGCAAAGAGACCATGAAGAAGAACGGGAGCTTCTCACAAAGTACAGATTGTGAGATTGTTTCTAGACATAGTCAGATGATACAGAAACCTATATAAACAGGAGTACATTTCTTAATATGAAATCAAACCTTCTTGTATGAGAACAAATGATTTTAAAATCAACAGAATCTTTTAGCACTTTTACACATCACACCCCTTTACATTCTTGGTTGCATCCATGTGATTTGATTTCTTTCTAGTGCAACTAGGTGTAAACCATGGGTAGAATAAGAAACTACAGAATACAGAGTATCGCAAATGAAGAAATAACACAATTTTCGCTGTCTTCACAAGACAGATTTTTTTCAACTAATAGGTATGCTGAATTTTCAACGCATTTACCTGAGGACCACCAATAATCCATCTTGAAAAACCTAGGAAAATATGTTAACAACAAGGCGATACTCACTTTTTCTACTGTGGGTGTGATGTTATTTCTGTGCATATGTTTGACCAGGGTTGTCATAGAGGCCATACATTCATGCTGGTTGAGCTCATCCATTTCCAATTCCATAATATCATCTGGAACCATAGATTCCGAGGGCTCCTTTTTGAAACAATTGACAATTAGTTCCAAGGATGCCATACTTCATTTATCATCATCATCATCATCATCATCATCATCATCATCATCATCATCATCATCATCCCAAAGTCGGAGCCCTCATTTTGGCTCCACCCAATCACTGCAGAGCAAAATTATTTGGATAGAAGACAAATACTGTGAGTTTCATATCTCTGCTGACTTCTCCCCTGTTGTCAAAAGTTGACAGGGCACAGAAAGGAGCGAAGTGCTCCGTTCTCGGAGCATTCCGTCGAAAGCATGTGATTGCCCTCTTAAAGTTGCTAAATGGATGATGGGTTTTTTTCCAAATCTGCAGTTCATACAAGCAAGGAAATATAACACAATCCAGAATCTATACACACACTTGCAGTTTCCACACATAATATACAAGCCAAGTTACCTTTCTCCTAAGATGAGAACCAGAGGCAGTAGGATCTTGCGAGTTATATGAAAAGCTCTGTATTCCAGTTGAGAAATCAAATTGGCTCATTTCCTCACTCAGACTGCTATCGACCATATATGAGGCTGAAGCTAAATAGCGTGTTTCAGCTAAAAGATAAATGCATAGTCTAGTTATACTAAGAGAGAAATAAGGCACTGAAAAGCTGGCTACCTAATAAAATGATGAACCATAGCACAGATCTCTTTGGATGTGTCCAATAAACAACATTAAGTAAAACTACTTTCATGAACAGGATTTCTGCCATTCAGTGTGTGTGCATGTGTGTCTGAGTAAATGAAGGGAGACTAGATGTCTCCCTCACTTAAATGTTATGAAACTTCCATTCAGCCTCATGTCATTCATATGCAATGGAGGGCTTCTGCCATGAAAGGCAGCCTAGAAATATTTTAAACTAGCTGTTGCCCGCGGCTTCGCTCGCATGGATTTTAGGATTTGGTACAATTGTTTTTAAAAGAAACATGATGGAATCCCAGCTCCCCCGGGACTGCACGATGGAATCCCTGCTCCCCGCCCCCCAGGACTACACAATGAAATCCCTGTTCCCTTTCCCCGGGACTGCACAATGAAATCCCTGATCCCCCAGGACTACACAATGAAATCCCTGCTTCCCCCACCTCGGGTCCACACAACAATGAAATCCCAGCTCCCACCCCAGGACTACACAACAATGAAATCCCAGCTCCCCCTCTCGTGTAGACCCCGGTTGCAGTGCATATGAACATTCTGTTTTGACGTAGGAAGATTTGCATATCCGCTCCTGAATGGGCCCGTGGCGGCAGTTCATACGAACATTCTAAATGTCACTGGAGTGATTTGCATAACCGCTCCTAAATGGCCCCTGCGAACATTCCAAGTGACGCCATTGGCTATCATCTATTTTGGGCCGTACAGGTGCGGTGAGGGTTTTTCGGAGATTTGAACCCGCCAGTCTTTGTCCTTGGTGATGGAGAGTATGCGTGCCAGGTTTGGGGCAGATCCGTCCGTGTAGGAGCCTATGCGACGCACGCAAACGCCCATACACACAGACACACAGGATTTGGGACGCCCCACCCACAACAGTCATTCTCTGATTGAAAGTGTAACGTTTAGGCTGGGTGCTGGCAGCAGAAATCTTTTGTGACAGAAATATCTGTTCTTAAAGAAAAATCAGGTTAATCCTGAGAGTCTACAGGTGATGAAGAGTGAGCATGCCATGTTTGGGGTAGATCCGTCTAAACGTGATGGAGCCTATGCGACGATGCCCCCCACACAACAGTCAGTCAGTCATTTAAAAAGTTTCCCTCCCTTTTCACCCCGTCAGAGAACATTCTAAATGGCCTAGGGGAGATTTGCATACCCAGCCCTATTGGCCCTTGCAGGAATTCATACGAACATTCTAAGTGTCATATGGGCTATTTGCATAACTGCTGCTATTGGCTCCTGCAGCAAGTTGGCTCCTGCAGCAATTATGAGGTGACGCCTATTTGCAGAACTGCAGATATGAGAGTGGGGCGATTTTGCCCCCTTTTTCACCCCCTTAGGGACAGAATTTCCCCAAATCCTTCCTTAGTGGGGGGGGGGGGTCTACGTCATAAAAGCAATGTCCCTTCAAGATTTCATGTTCCTAGATTAAACGGTTTGAATTGGGAGTTGATGAGTCAGTCAGTCAGTTAGTCAGGACACCTTCTTTTATATATATAGATAAGGAAAATAAAAAGGTTTTTCTTTCTTTCAAGTCAAACTGTATATTCAGACTTCATCAGAAATGCCTAAAAATTAAGCCCCTGATCCAACTCCTTTTTGTCACACATAAGGCCCACTCTCAACAAAACATAAATTAGTTACAAATAACTTGCCCATTGGTTTTCAATGGGAATTAAGCACAACTGTAGTTAGAGTACATTAAAGCATTTAAAATGTAGAATGACATTTTTTATTTAGTAATATTCTAATAATTAAAGGAAATACTTTCAGTCAAAATGTTTGACTGATTTGTAAGTCATGTTTTCCACCCTACTTGCATTTGTATTTAATGTTTTCATTCAATTATAAATGAAATTACAGTAATACCTTCGATTGCAAGTATAACTTGGTTTGAGAGCATTTTGCAATACAAGTACTGTAGTACGGCTTAAATTAAAAATCTCTATACAAATTTTTTTGGGGGAATTTCGTTTTGATATACAAGTGTTTTGGATTACAAGCACGTTTCCAGAACGAATTATGCTCTCAATCCAAGGCATGACTGTATCCCTCTCCTATGCCTGGAACTCCCACCCAGAACCCCTATGCAAAGCCAGCTCTCTTGCTTCCTTCAAATTCCTCCTTTGGCCATAATTAAATGGTATTCAACCCTGTCTAAAACTGAAACCATGTATTAAGTACATGTAACTGCATTTTACCCTTTCCGCCTTTTTCTTAATTAATGTCAAAATATAGATTATAAGCTCCTTGGAAAAGTCATCTAGTTATCTTTTGCTTAACTTAGGTACTCTGTAAAATACCATGCTGATGGCTCTATATAAAATAAACCACCACCACCACCATCATCATCGGTTTTTTGGTAATGAGAAATAATTATACCTGAATCCTCACTCATTGCTTCCCTGGCTTCCTTCCTAATAGCAATGTACTGTTTCTTTCTTTCAAGAGGAACCTAGAACATAAAAAATGTTTTCAAAGGAGACCCAATCTGTTTGCAGTTTAATAACACATTTAATATAATTACATAGTTTTTCCAAATCTAGAAGGATCTAGAATAGAAACAAAATAAAATACAGAACAGAAGTGGGTAATTTTGCTGCAAATGAAAAAAGAGCCCACTGGCAAACCACAAATCTTTGACTATCAAAAGGAACTCCCTGAAGCATGGCCACTGTCCTCTTCCCAGTCAGTCAGATGGAAATATCAGTTACCTAGAACAACTTCCTTTCCTTTCTTCACATACCTCAGCTGCTACCAAGTCCTGTTATTACTTTCCTTTCTGTATGTAATACAAATATCACTGCCCCATATTTTAGTCATTTTTAATTTTGATTAAAGTAATCCTTCCTTCATGTGACTTCTCTTCTCTGTAAAATATTTCTCTTCTGTTGTTGTAATCATGCCCGTGTGTGTGTGTGCGCGCGCTTGCATGCGCAAGATTTTATTTTATTTGAGGGATTTACTACATCCTTTCTACATTCCATTGTAACTGCAGCATTCCAACCTGACAACCATAGGGAACAACATGGACCAAAATGCAGTGGGTGTTCGTAGTGTAGAATTTCACATATTGATTTAAACTAGTGAAGCAATTCTTTTCCTGCAGGCCTTTATTCCATTTATTAAGCCCCATCTTCTCTTCACATTTGTTGATGAAGTTGGGTATACACAGCCTTTGTGGCCAGTATGGGTGATTAGGATGAACTTCACACTGGTCACTCATTAAAGGGGGATATTGAGGAAGTAGGGTATAACCTACATACTGATTAGGCATCCCCTTGTCCCTTTGAAGAACCTGATAGATTTCCGAAATCTTGTGTTCTCTGTTTATAAGGTGACCCATTTTGCTTGCTGTATCCTGGAACACCTCTCAGTGAAAGAACCATCCCCCATAGTCCAGCAGCTTCGCTATCGGGCACACCTTGAATGTGATGGCAGGCCTCAGTCGGCTCATGAATGTAACAGCAACATCACTCTGGAAACTTGTTGATACACGATGTTAGCTGATAGACACATCATATGTTCATCCCGATTAGTGACAAATATTTCCCAAAATTTAAGCCAGTAAATATAATGTTATATTTCTTCTCTCCATGACCACAGCGGGCTCACGGATTCCCATAAAGGAACTTCCCCACACAGACATACTGTTTGAGTCAGCCACAATAGAGACTGGGTGACATGAGAGCAATCTTGGGGTTTGCCATCATCGCTATCAGGCTTGGTTAGCAGAGTAAGAGAGACTGCAGGGATCTGCACTAAAATCTAGTAAAATCTCAATACGTCTTCTGTGGCTTGGCCACCCATCTTAGCTTGGTCTAGAATTCTTGTTGCAGAAAAATCTTTTCTGAATAGGGAGCAGTTAAACTTATTTGTTACATTGTAGTATTGTTTTTGTTGTTGCTTTCACTACATTCAGTTTATTATTATGCAACATAAAAATTACTGATATTTTCAATGAAATCTGAAAAAGTAATGTCTTCCTACCTCAATCTCGATGGGAAATGAGTAACGGTGTTGCAAATCCAGCAAGTTTTCAAAAATAAATAAATTCTGTGGAATGGAAGAGTACATGCAAATTTGAATTTGATCACTATGCTATACATTTTTACTTAAAGTCACTATACAAAATGTTAGTTGGCCATCTGTTCCAACAATAATTTTTGAGGAGTTGCCCTAATAAAAAGGTCAATAAAAATCTTATAAATATTACTAGTGGCTGTTATTAGGATCTGAATTTTACACCTCTCAACATGGGAAGCAGGCATTCCTCAATGACTTACATTCACAGGTGAAACCCCAAGTCCAGGAGGTGGAATATGTCAATCTTCCAGTTAGCAAAGTGCAGGAAACTACATAGCTTAGACAGGAGAAATTCCTCCCATCTATCACATGGGTGGGAAACTTTTGGGGGTTATTTGAGGGCATTGGCACTCAAGTAACAGCTTGGGGGTCTGCACAAATGTGCAGGAGTGCTGGGTGGGACCATAACATATACACACTCTACAGACATACACACCCATTCACCAACACACACAGAATCACTAAGGGGACGGACAGGGCTGCTATCAGTAGCAGGGAAACTGCGATCTTGCTGAGGATCACTGCGGGACAGGGGGAGAGGAGGTAACCTCATGTCACACGCCCCCTCCCAGCGATCCTGATGAAGATTGTGCCGGGGAAGAGGAGACACGGGGCCTTACACACCCTCTTTCCCAACACGATCATGCTGCCAGCAGCCCACGAAACAGCTGTTTGGCAGGCTGTCAGGAACTCAATTGTGCTGGGGAAGAGCACATGTGAGGAGTCATCCCTGCCTATCCTCTTCCCCAGGACAATCACAGCAGTGTGGGGGTGAGCAATTCTGGGAGGTGGTGGCAGCAACATGGGTACTCACAACAAGCCACAAGGGAGGCCTCTGAAGACCACATGCAACCCACATGCTGCCTATGTGACCTATGGTAAAAGAATGAATCTGCCACTTCCACAACCCCCAGATGATTTTCACTACAACATAATTTTAGAATCCTTATATAAACAGATCCCAATAAATACACATTTGAATAGGTACTAAGTGCGATTACACAATTTCATAATTCAGCTTGCTATCTATTTATGCTGACTACTTTGAATGGTTAGATAGTATGTTTAGGATTCATATATTTGCTATTCTAAATAGTAAAATCTTTCAGAAAGAAAAAGGAGATCAGTGTGCCCCATCTCAGAACATGGTCTGAGGGCACATGATGCAGCCACCTTGCTGAAGCTAAGCCTGTTTGAGTCTAGTCAGTGCCTGGATGGGAGACTTCCTGGAAACTCCATGTACGCTGCCTTGAGTTCCATGATGAAAGAAAGATGGGATATAAATGTACTCCATAAAATGCTCATACCAATATAACTGACATTCAGAGAATTACACCCCTCCTCTTTAAACACACTGTCCCAGAGTTACTCAGAAGGATCTTGCTTTGGCCTAGGCTCAATCTATTAATCCCCTTCCAATCAAGATCTGCCACGGATGGCCTTCTCCTTGTCCCATCAGCCAGAGCAGCCAGGCTGGTTGGGACTAGGAAGAGGGCTTTCTCTGTGGTGGCCCCCAAGTTATGGAACTCCCTCCCTAGTGACCTTCGCCATGCACCCTCCATGATGAGCTTCCGCCATGCATTAAAAACATGGTATTTCAGGCGGGAATATGGGGTGGGTTAGGGTTTTTTTTTTTAAATTATACTGTTTTAATTATGTATGTATGTTTTATTGTTGAAATGTACATCGCCCAAGGTGGCCGGGTGACCGGCCAGATGGGCGATTTAAAATTTTTAATAAATAAATAAATCAAAACAGAAATCACTGGAAACTCTTAATTCATCCTAATTCCCTAGAACAGATACTATGCTGAATGAAGCAACCTAATGAACATACAGTCACATCCAATAGTTGTCAGTGAGCCTGGGGTACTTATTTGGTTGTTGGACCAGTCAAGATCCTTTCTAAATGCAAATTTGGTATCAGGGCCAGAGATTGTTAACCCATAGCCTGGATGAAATTTCATTAAATACACACCTTTTCTGGTTTTTCTGTGAAAAGAAATCCTTGGTAGAATTTACTTTCATTGAACACACAGCTAACAACAGCAATGGCACAATTATATGCAGCACAATGATACTGTCTCCTCTTTTCCATTAGCTGAGTTTCACCTGACATGTTTTCTGAAAAGGCATCATAGCAGGACCTTGAAACAAAATAGATCAAAAAAGCAGATAGCAATTTTAAAGAAAGTTATACAAAGACTAATATATGCCAGCAAATGCAGAGCTGAAGTTGTAATATAGTCTTTAGTTCGTATTTACAATTTGCTATTCAAAGGTAAGCAGGAATGTTTTATTATCATGCTTTTCAGTAATAGCAGTGAAGTTCAACAATCTGGCTGGTATTTTCAAAGTGGTTCTAGTAGCTCAAACATCAGTTGCAAAATACTCAATTGTAGTGGAAAGAGTTCACATAGAGCTTTCTACAGGATATTTGGTGGGATAGAACAAATAGTAAGAGAACTTTCTTACTTAGGCTGGATGTTCAAGAAAAATTAAAGAAGAAAGCAATCGATACCACTCATATTAAGGGCATGAGGATAAGCCCTTGAGACTAAGACGGCAATCCTAAACACTTACTAGGGAGCAAGCACCATTAAACACAGTGGGACTTACTTCAAAGTAAATTTGCATAGGATTGCACACTGAAACAATCTACACACAAGACCTTAACATCATGCCCTCAAACATCTACTACCCGCTTTAAAAACATGTCTTGAACATCCAAGTATGTGTTAACTGAAAAGCTTGCATTCTGAATCACGAGCACTGGTCTTCAAGTATTATTTTACAGACTACAAAAATCAAGTTAAACAGTGGCACATTGGTTTTAAGGATAAGTGAGAAATTCTTACTTTATTAGTATCTTTGTAAGTTCATTTCCTTCTACACAAGTAGAGCCCTGAAAAGCTTGGTTAATTCTAGAGTCCTTAGAATACACATCTTGTTTGGAAAGGCGTGAATACATCACTTTCAAAATCTTGTAGTAGCTCATTTTCTTGGTGAGTTGCATTTCAAAAGCAGTTTCATTTGACTGGAAAAATATATAAAAATAACTAAGTTCTAGGAGCACAATTTCTTTAAAGGAAACACATATAATTCTTCAGCTATTAAAAATAACAATTTCAGAAGGTATAGCTCAACCTTTACCTTTGTGAACCTGGACTTTAATGTATCCATAGCCTCCACAATGACTTTAGTTAAAAATTCTTTCAGTGCATCCAAGCTGCAGTGAAGCAACAGCATGAGAAGGCAGCGATCTAGATAGGCTTGACAGGTTGCACTTGAGAGAAGGGTTTCACACTGGAACATTTTGTGTACAGTGTCCAGCAATATCACTTGTTTGTCACAGCTACCCCTAAACACAGTGAGAAATTTAAAGAACAAAACCTTCAATCATATTCCAACTAAAAGCCAATCCCCAATTCTCTTTCAGAGACAGCTTCTTAAGCAGTGATTTATTTATGACACAATGACACTACAGTATTCTGAAATAGGCAGAATCAGGGTCTGTCAGGATATACCCCAAAAAACTTAACGAAAATATTTGATGCCACATGTCCTGTAAGTAAAATGCTTTTATACAGTGATCAGCCACACAGGAGCCTACAAGGAAACCCTGTGCCAACTCCCCGCTCCCACAAGGCTGCTTGAATAGATCCAGCTAAAGTGCACCAGAGGAATATGGAATTAAAACAGTTCCCCAAACAACAATCTGCATCACCACCATGCAGCAAGAAGCATCAGGAGTCATCCTGATTCCCCCAGTATGAATATCTTTTGATAGCAAGGCAAAATGAAAAGGAAAAAAAAAGACTTGACACATACCCCGTATTCTCAGGTTACCCAACTCTTGACATTAGAATTGTAGAGCAATTTAAACATAAACAGTAAAAAGTGGAGGAAAATCTGTTTCACTGTTACTTTAAAGAGCAATTGATCAGGATTACCTTCTGGCAATCCTTTTGAAGCTAATTTCAAATAATTCCTCCATTATGTGTCTCTGGTCTCTGCAAATAATTTCTGTCATCAACTGTAACAACATGGGACTCTGGGATAGTTCTAGTGCATCTAGAAACTAGGAGAGAAAGAGAAAGATTGTATCGTTAGAGGATATGTAAGAGACAGGTGGTGAGACTGCAGCTTTCTGCATCCTGGGGCTTTCTTTTAAACAGCTAGTGAGCTTTTAGGTGACAAACCGCGATTTATCCAGTGTGGTGCAGTGGTTAAGAGTTTAGGACTGGAACTGGGGAGATCTGGGTTCTAGTCCCCACTTGGGCCATGAAGCTCACTGGGTGACTTTAGGAAAGTCACTAACTCTCAGCCTAACCACCTCACAGTGTTGTTGGGAGGACAAAATGGAGAGAGGAGGAGGATTATGTATGCTGCCTTGGGGTCCTTGAAGGAAAGGCAAGATATAAATGTAACAAATACTGTAGATACATAAAAATCTGAGCATTCATATAAAACTATCACTGCATCCATTCTGCCCATCTCCCTATCACCTTTTCTACATTCACCAGTTTGTCCAAAACCTTATTTCTCAACAACCACAGCAACAAGGGAAAAGGAACCCTTCCACATATAGACACCAAATTGAATACAAATTCATTCCAGGCAATCAATCATCTATTTGGTTTTGGAAGAATTTTAATTCATGGGCAGTTTCCAAAGTGCCATTGCACTAGTGGGAATGACTACTAGCACGATGGAAGCCAGGACTTGCTACAGCAACCAGAAACTAGCCCCAAATAGCATTTCCGGAATGGAACAAGTCAGTAGAACTTGAAGCCTAATGAATGCTGGCAGACTACCAACACTGAATACTTCCCCATAACTTGTGGTGAGAGCGTTGGACTAGGACTTGGGAGATCCGGGTTCTAGTCCCCGCTCGGCCATGAAACACACTGGGTGACTTTGGGCCAGTCACTGACTCTCAGCCTAACCTACCTCACAGGGTTGTTGTGAGGATAAAGTGGAGAGGTGGAGGAGGATTATGTAAGCCGTCTAGGGTTCCTTGCAGGAAAAAAGGTGGGGTATAAATATAATAAATAATAAATAAATAAATTTGCATAAAGACAAGATGTTTAGAATATGGAAAATTAAAGGAGAATAATTTCAGTACTATGCTGTATCAGACAATGAGCCAGAACCTTTAATGTTGAAGTACTAAGACAGACTGATCTGCATATGCAGGGAGTTAAGTTGCATTCTCTTCTGTTGTATTCTCTTCTGGAATTCTGTTTTGTCACAGAAGTTTCATCGAACAGTGGTTTCCAAATGAGAAACACAATTATCTGCTTCACACGTAAAAACTATCCATGGTTTAATTAACCCATGGGTTGTTGCCTTACCCAGAGTTAACCCATGATTTGGCTGCCCATTGAAGAAACCACAGGTTGTTTTTTCAATTCCTGGGTTGTTTGGTTCCCACCACTTTCACCCACTTCCTCTTGTGTCTCATATGCCTTTGTGGCACTATAGTACTAGCATGTAGAATGGCTGACTCTTGCCTGCCACATCTATGCCGGGCAAAATAACCCATGAAGAACTCAGAGTTCTGGGTTCACACATAATGACAATCCATGGTTTAAACAACCCACAGTTCACAATCTAACAACAAACCATGGACTCCCTTCATGGGTTGTTTGTAGTTTACAACCCATAGTTACCCCTACTTCTGGGTACGCATGTAACAACAACCCACAATTCAACAATCCATACTAACATAAATCATGGTTTACCATTACATACAAACCCAGCCTATATTAATTACCTTTTTTCCATCAAGCCAGACAATGACCTGATTCAGATAATCATTCCAGGCTTCAAATAGCATGGTCCCACCCCCACCTCCTGTTGCTTCAGCACTTTGTTCCTGAAGTTCCTTGTTACATCAATACCCGGGAACTCTGGCTTAAAAACTAGGACAATAAACCAGGATATGACGTCTGCAAGTCCCTTAAAAAATAACTGGGACTTTAGAATGGTAGGCTATGTACAAATCCACTCTAAGGATATCTCAATGAAAAATCAACTGACAGTTTTCATTCTTAATATTCCTCAGCGTGAGGCACATTTACAGGACTAAATACATGTAAGAGTTGCATATGAAATCTGGGTAATCAAGGCAGGATTTACAAAATCTTGTTAGAAATAAAGATACATATTGATGGTAAAACAATAATGTGCATTCAGGAAAAAAAATCCTTTCATTTTAAGGAATAGAAAAATACAGATGTATCATTTCTACATACAATTTGTTTCTAAGCTTTGTTTGTTTGGGTTGTATGTTTTTTAAAGTATCTGGCTTTGGGCTCAGAGCAAGCAACATGTATTTTAAAATACATATAAAATATGCAACTAACGTATGAGTACATTACTCATCTTTTAACTTACTTTTTTAATGCAGTCCACATAGTTATTGTATCTTAAGGTTCCTTTGGGAAACTCATCTGACCTCAAAGGGAAATTAAATGCTACAAGCTGGTCAAGTGCATTTCTAAGGTCTCCAAGTCTTTCTCCAACAAGGTTAGTGAAGAATGGAAGGATAATAACTGCTTGACTCTGAAATATACATGTAATTTAGAACATTATATTATATGCTGATAAACATTTAAAACCATCACTCTTTCAAAAAAGTTTTAATGGAAAAAATTAACCTGCTGAGGACAAGGTTAGGCACGGTGGCTATATCAGGGATAATAATAATCAAGTTTCAATACTAACACGGGATTTGAAAACAGTTTCAAACTCTTAATTACAACTGGTGCTCAAAGAAGACAATAAAAGGGGGCTTTACTAGTTACTAACACAATGGCCACATTCTGGCATCACACTAAACAAGCCCACTTCAGAAATCACAGTTTGAAGTTGGCCTATTTCAAACTAATCATAGTCACAAACTAATATTAGTCACAGCATGTCAGTACAGATGCCACAAACTGCATTTATCTAAAAGAAAAACCAAAAGTTTTTGAACTTCTTGCGATAACACGGGAGGAGTGCATGAGCCTGGAAGAAGGCTAGCCTTGCTTGTTCATGTCTTGCTAATCCACAGTTTAGCATGACATCTGAACTTGGCCACTGTGTGCAACCATTTCTTTGCTAGCATTGCAGTAGGTAAAATACAAGCGAACATACAATTCAATTACCTTGAGGTTTAGACCCAACTTCTGGTCAGTAAGTAGACTTGTATATGTATTAAAAACAATGGAAAATGCCTCATGATGTGTATTAAATGACACAGAAGAGTCAATCTGGAGAAAGTAAAGAAATTAATGTTGAACTTTGATATAGAATCTATTTATATATTAAACTATATTAAAATATTCCATCAGTCACAAAAATTTCTAAAATCTATTTCAGCTGACACTATGTGCATGTAGGGAGGTTTAGGGTGAATATTTATTCATGTAAAGATGTATACTCTATAGACTGCAGACTTTAGTCTCATCCATTCTATAGACTGCAGACTTTAGCCAAAGAACCAAGGGCCACTGGGAGGCTGCACCCCCTTCCTCCCAAGAGGAACATTACTGCAAGGGAGAGACCAACCTGGCCTCATATATGAGCCACAGAAGGAACAGCTGCAGGGAACTTGTTTCATCCTTCCTTGCCAGAAAGAACATCTATAAGAACTTTGAAACTAAGAATTGTTTGAGGTTTGCTTTCCCCCCTCTTCCCTCCCAATCCCTTTTCCTTTTGTGTTGTGTCTTTCAGATTGTAAACCTGAGGGCAGGGACTGTCTCGTTATTAATCTTTGCAAGCCACTCTGGGACTTTTTTCTGGCTAAAGAGAGGAGTAAAGATACAATAAATAAATACATACATACATAATCATCTATCAGATAAAATCATTAGGGTGGCTAACATCCAATAACAATAAAACAACACAAATTAAAAGATCAGCAGCAATCAACACCAGCATAACTCCTCAAACCAGAAGGGCTCTTCGTAAGAAAGAGTGTATTTTAGTATCATTTAAATTTCTATTAATCCCAAAATGAAATCTGTGCAGAAGAATAAAAAAAAAAAAAGGCCCAACCATACAGGAAAGCTACAGTTTCTAGCTATGTTTTCAAATTACTGCAGGGCCCAATCCAACTATTTTTATGCAGGGAATAAGAAATGTAGGTTATTAGCTGTACAATATCCACCATAGAAATACAGCTAATATCGGAAGGGATGCTGCAATAGTTACCAGGGTGTAATAATTACCAGGACATGTCCCATAGGCTTTCAGGAAGCTGGAAGGGAGTCAAATAGACCGGTATACTGCAGCTATCTTGATACAGCACCCAGCACCCCATTGCATGATCCAGAACACCCCCAAATGCAGCTGAACTTACTGAATCCCTTCAGCTTCCTCAAAGCACCCTCATTCCCCCAATATACTCTGAGCATCATTCAGGCATGTTTTTTTAACCCTGCATGTACTCCATACATGAGTAGTCTACTTATTTAGAATGCCCTTAATACAGGCCACTAGATGACCCACTTCCAAATTGTTGGGTGCCTTGCTAGGAGATGCAGAGGGGGACTCCAATTTCTGTACCATGATCAACTCCACAGCAGGTGAAGAAAACTCTAGATGGTATTCTTAACATTTCTTAACAGGTGAAGCGCTACAGCTATGTGCATTTCCTAGGGATTGGATTTCCTAGGGACTAGATTTGAGTCCTAGCTCCACCACATAACTAGACCTCAGAGTCATATCTGTACATGGAGACAATTATACCGTCTTGTGCACACAAGCCAAAGGTACTAAATACTCATATTTTGCAGACTTTTAAGAACACAGGTACCAATAAAAACATTCAAATCTCAGGAAGAAACAAACTCATACTCATACTCAAACTCATACTCCGGTGAGAATAAACAAAATAGATAATAAATGTTCTCCAATGTGTCAGAGAGGCTGTCAGGAGCTGGGTACGTATGCTCATATGTGGTGGAGTTGTAAAAATGTATTAGATTTTTGGAAAATGATTTTTGAAGAAATATCAGAAATTGTTGGTATTGATTTAGAAGTTTGTCCTAAATTAGCATTGTTATCAATAACCGAAAAGGTGGCTGGTCCTCAAAATGTTAAAGAATTGTAAATTTGTTAACGGCGGATAGATTAATGAGAGCAAGAAAATGGAAAGTTCAGCAAGTTTTCTCTATCACTGACTGGTATAAAGAAGTCTGGGATATGGCTTTAAATGATATGTTAACTTGCAATATCAAATGTAAAAGGGGACAATGAAATAAAAACAATTTTAAGGATATTTGGGGTTTATTTTTGGATTTTGTGTTAAATAAGGGGAAAGGGAGTATGCTGTGTCAAGATAAGTTGTATTTTTGGAATAATGAATAATTATAGATTATAGAGATAGAATGTACTATATGGTCCCGTGGTGACGGGAGCACTATATAAGTTGTATGTTTGTTATTTTTGTTTTATATATTGTTTTAAAAAATTAAAAAAAAAAACAAAGCTAAAATATTTCAAATTGTTAAGAATACTATCTAGTTTTCCTAAACATTTTATCCTACGGCATGTTTGGACAATTGGCTCTGGAAAATTATTTACAGGGAGTCACGTGTTTCCTCAAAGCACTAAACTAACTTACTCAGCTAATATAGTTGTAGATTTACCTGCAGAACTTTAGCCAATAGGGTCAGGACAGCCATTTTGCTCTCAGGAGTAGAATCTTTGGTCCACCAGTGGTTAAGCTCTCCCCAGTTTCTTAATATAGCAGTCACTAGTTCCACTCCTTGTTGCTTGCGAACAGCACGATCTCTAAAGCTTTGATCTAGCATGCCATTCAAAATAGCACCAACCTGAAATGTAGAGTATTGCTGCCATGAAATATTGATAGCATTTTCAGGAAATGAGACTGTAGTATTGGAAAAACCTTAAGCCTCCTGATAGAATGCCAATTCCTAGGGTGCATTGAAGAAGATCCACAACATTTAGGGATCCCCAACATTCAGGTTCTGCCCAGTTCTGGGGTAAGAGTGTGTAAGTAAATTGGTCAGGAGATATGTCAGTGGCAGGGGGGGGGGGAATCATTACAGAACACCCACCATTTACCATATAGAAATAGCAAAGATCTAATAGTAGATCCTCTCTACTGTGCCATTAGGATCATCCTCTGGTAGTGCTGGGCAGTAGTATACAAATATCTGCATGGACCGGAAACAGAATTCTAATGATAACTGGAGGGGAGCTGAATTTACAAAACACACTAAAAGATTTACTCCTGCTTATTTTTTAAATTACACTTGTTTGGGGAGTAAAATTTGAAATACAATAAATCTGCCAGCTCAATATTTTAAAGCAGAGTCCAGTACCATTTTGGGGCTGTCTACAGCTGATTTCATAAGTTGAAGTACTGCTATATCCAGGTTTTTCAACAACTCTCTGTTAATGGTTTCCAAGAATAAGCTGTAGAAATACTCTCCATGGGAAAAGCTGATAAGGTTTCTTTGGGATGCTCCAGATATTGGCACAGATAACATCAGTGTGTTCAACAAAAGACTCACCAGCTCTGTGCACTACAGGAAATGAATACAAAAGAGTTAAAGTCATGTTTTTCAGCATTATAAACATGCTTTTCAATCAAAAATGTAATGGTCAAAAATGGGAAAAAGTATAATGGGTATACTTTTTCCCATTAAAGTACTGGAAAAACTGAAACAACTGTGATCAAGTGTCCAAAATAAAAAAGGAACATTGGTACTCACTGTGAATAATGTTCATTCTTCTCAGTAAGCAGGGATATTCTTGGATGGGTTAGCTCCTTCCTTTCACATACATGAAGGCAGAGCTATGCAAAATAGGAATCCCCCCTAGATGGAGGAGCCCCACTCAGTTTCAGGAGATAGCTACGGTATTTAAAGAACTCAAATATTAAAATGAAAAACTTGTAAACACCGAGAATTTTGGAGACCAAACCAGAGAGAAGGGGAGAAAAAAGTACAAAGATGTTGAACCATCACCCAAGAGTCAAGATTATGCTGTCCTCTGGTACTGAAGTAGTTATGGCCAGGAATTAACTATCTTGAAAAAAATAACCCTTGATAGATCAAGATGTCCTCCATCAAGTGAGAAAAATGAATATCAATAGTGTTTCATTCTCTCTCAACAGAGGATGATATCCTTAGATGAGATGTGAAACAGCAGCACTCTGCCTGTGTTCTACAGCACATGTAGCACCCACCTGCAAAAACCACTTCTGTAGATTCATTGGCATCAATCTTGCAGTGGCAAATAAAACTGGAGGCAGATGCCGAGGTGGCAAATTTACAAATGACCTCCCTAGAATGTGCTGCTTTCTCTCTTTGGGATGTTTAGGATATGGAAGAGGGAAGGTTATCCAGAGTTCTTGCACCCAATGGAATAGGATATTGACTGTAGGAACAATATGCAGTGTCTATGTGTAGGGTGATCCTGTTCTGAGGAAAAATACAGAGCTCCTTCCTAAGTGAGAAGGCCACACACACCTGCCCAACTCTGACATTATTCTCACAGAGGAAACAGCAACCAGGAATACAACCTTCAGTGTGTGGAATTTCAAAGACACGGGTCAGATGGGCTCAAAAGAAGGCCTCATTAGGGACTGAGGACAGCAGGTGCGGAGAGTCCCAGGTACAATACCTGGGAACAGTGGGAGGTCTAAGATAAGTGGCTCCCCTTAAGCATCATTTTACATGGAAGGCCCTCCTTTTTTAGACCTAAAACAAAAGTCCTCCTCGCTTCCTCATGTTCTAAGTGAGACTTGTCACTGAACAAAGATGCGAGAAGAAGGAAAGGTCTCTTGAGCACTGCAACTCTGATGTAAAGCTGTCCAGTAAGATCTGCTCTCTCGGTGGAGGCAGAATAGAAAATGTGTGGGGCTTGTATGTGTAGGATTCCTGCCTGCATGAAAGAATGCAGGCATTGAAGAATACCCCATCAAAGAATGTCCTCCAGTGAGAAAGAATGCTCATCACCAAGTTCAACTGAAATAATATAATTCTATGTAGAAATACACATATCAAAGGCAAGATTAAACTTCCACAGTTATTCCTGATTGAAGAAGTGATTTCGGTGATATCGAAAACCATTGAAGTGGGCCAATGTAAGTCATGGGTAACAGCTATCAGAAGATTTGTGAAATAGAAATACTAGGCACAGAAGACATCAGAAAACGTATACATGGCATCAACAAGGTCAGGCCCCTACCTGGACACCAAAAGCAAAAGCCAGATGCAGCAGCTCCTCAGCTAATCGTTTACTGTTGATGTCCAACGAGGGAAGGGACTTTCTTTCATCTCCTGGTGCAATACCTTTGTATACTACTAACATGAGCTTAGAGCCAGTCTCACAATGAAGATCTGCACCCTTAAGGGAGAGAAAAATAACAAAAGATGCACTTCAAAAAAATGTGGGGGAAATAGATTTAAATTGAAATTACAAGAAGCCCTTTTCTTTTCTTGCTAGTTACAACACCCCTTACAGACTCTTCTTGAATTGAAATATCATCAAGAATAATACAAAAGGTTGTGCCTTCTCACCCCCCAGCCACCCCACCCACCCGACATAACCAAGAACCGAAACTCCACAGTTTAAATGTCATTGAAACAGCAATGCTTCATGGTAGTTGTCACTACAGATACTTAAAGGTAAACAAAATCTGGATTAGATTAACCAAATAGTCTGCAGGTTCAAACCTGCAGCAAGAGGGGAGATGAGGGGGAATTATTGTTCCATTTTTTACCCAGAGGAAATACCCTACTTTATTTATCAAGAAGCATGGTTGCTGATAGATGATGAATGCAGTGTATAATACCTTACGGTGGATCTTTGCTATATTGTATGCCAATGCCAGTATTTTAGTTACAGAAAAACTACCCCAGTAAGATCACAACATTTTACACCTTCTTTTTCTTCTGAAGTAGTACTGAAGCCAATACATGTGACAGTGACAAGTTATATTTTTACCTGAGATTGCAAGATACAGTGAAGCAAACCAGCCTTGTGAAGCTGGTTGCATGCAGATAGAATGGAACCAACTCTAACATGATCCAACCGGACTTCTGGATTACATAGCTCAACACTGCAAAGCTCCTCAACACTGACAAAACAAAAGAATAAATCTTGACCATGTGGCTATTAGCATTAAATGTCATATCTAGAAATTATTTGCATTGTTCTTATGCACTTACATTAGAACACTGTGTTCAGAAGCATCCTACCTTTTTGATGTTATTATTTTCTTTATGCTGATCTCTAAAGGTTCTTTATACGGAGATTTCATCAAAGCTTTTATAAGCCTCACACAAACATTTGGGAGATTTTCCATAACTTGTACATCAGCTACGTTAAAGCCTATGCCTTTGGGGTCACAGACGGTTCTCACAACGAGTTCTATCAGATTATTATTAGTAATTCTCTCTCAAGCAGCTAGGAATGGTAAGATAAAAATGAGACAAGTTGTTTTAATTTTGAAATCTAACAATTTTCACTTATTTTAAGATTTAACATTAAAGATTTTGTCTGTGTGCATCTCCCTGAGAGCAAAATAGTCCTTTCAATCTTCACACCCTTCTTTGTGAAAGTCTTTCAAATTTTAAAATACAACTAATAAACTATAGTTTAATATGTGAGTGGCTGACTGTGTGTGTGTGCGCGCGCGCGCGTATGTATATATATGGATGAACAGTCACTGATCTAATTTTCAAGAATATCCATGAAATTTGTCTAAGCAGCCTGGTAGGGGGAGATCTGTTATATTTTAGTTAAAAAAATTAACTTCAGCGTGTCCAAAAAAAGGACACATCTACACAGAAGCAAGTCCCACTGAGACCAATGGAGCTTACTCTCAAGAATGTATTCATAGGATTGCTCTCTTTAGGGCAAAAGGTAATCTATTCTTCTTAGCTAGTAATTAATGCATGGAACAAGATATGCAACTCATTCACCAGTACAGTGTCAATGATTGCAGAGGGCTCATTTTATGAAGCACAAACAGACTCTGGACCCAAAAAGCTTTTTAAAGCTCATACAAAGGGCTTGACACTTGTAATTATTTTGTTGTTGTTTTCTTTGAATTCCCCCATATCACAAACAACATCAGGTTCAAAAGCTCTTTGATATTAGGCATGGGGGGCTGGGGCTGTTCAAAAAATCTAAGTCCTTAGTCCCCTTGAGTGCAGAGAATTAGTAGCAGGTTTGTTTGGATCCTGGCTGATAGAGTGAAACCTACCTTCCAGAAATCCTGCTGGCGGGTCTCCAAAATCATGCTGACAAAAACCATAATACGAACTACAATTGTACATTTGCTGTAATTGTATTCTTCTCTTTCTTGTGGACTAAACATGTTGCTTTTGGATCCAGTGCTAAAACACTGCTCCACACCAGACACATCATGCAAGGCAATTTTTCCAAGGAAGAACTCCAGAGATGTGAGGAACGAAGATCCTATATTTGTAGCTGGAAAGAGTTGTGGGAGCATGCAACAGTTACCTCAGAATACAAAATACAATCCTATATTGTTAACATAAAATATACATATATAACATACATAAAAACTTTGTAAAAGGAATAAATAGTACAGCCACCACATTGTTTGACTCCAGCATTCTAGAAGTACTCCTCACTCAACGTCCCTTCTAAAACAATGTTTCCTTCACACCAGTATTATACTTTGGATGCAAAATGGTTTATTTTAATAACAGATAAATACATTATCCATTATAAATACAAAACCACCCAACATTTAAATATTTTTTCACATTCAATCTCTCTTGAATGTGGCCATAGTGGCCAAAACCACAGATGTTTGACAAAAAGAGCATGTAACATAATATAATGAAAGTCAACTCCAGGTGTCACAGCTTGCTATAGAAGATGCTTTGGAACTATCTGTGGGAGAGTAGAGGAAGCATCATAAAATCTTCTAGAACAGTGTTCTCCAACCTTGGGTCCCCAGCGTAGCTGGCTGGGGCATGCTGGGAGTTGTAGGCCAAAAACATCTGGGGACCCAAGGTTGGAGAACACTGTTCTAGAATGATGTGGAGGAGAACTGGGCTATCATTAATTATTTCATTAATTCATCAAGATGCAAAATTAATGTCTGCAATATTAGCTAGAAGAATGAATAGGTTTGTTAGTAAGTATATTGGGCTAGACCAATGTGGCTTTGTACAAGGTAGACAAATGGCAGACTTGACTAGAAGAGTGCTAAATATAATATATTTAATTAAGAAAAATAATTTGAAAGCAGGGGTTTTAGCATTAGATATTTTCAAGGCCTTTGATTGTGTGGAATGGCCAGCATTAAAGAGGATAATAAAAACTATGGGGTTTGGTGAAAAGTTTCGAGGAGTTATTGATCAATTATACGCTCAAAATACGACGTCAGTTGTAGTAAATGATGGTATTACAGATCAAATTTTTCTAGGCCGAGGTACCAGACAGGGCTGTCCCCTTTCCCCAATTTTATTTGTGTTAGTTATGGAGATTTTGGCAAATATAATTAGAGAGGATAGTAATTTAAAAGGGATTGGGATAAAGGATAAGATAAAAATCAATCTTTTTGCAGATGATACTCTGTTAACAATTGAAAATCCCATGGAAATGATGGATAGGTTAGAGAATCATCTAAAGGAGTTTAGGGATGTTACGGGGTTGCAAGTAAATTGGGATAAATCTGAGATTATGTTGTTTAATTATAGTAAAATAGAGGAGTTAGAAGGGATTAAAAAAAGACCAAATATTAAGGTAAAAAATATAATTAAATATTTAGTTATAGATATTTTAAAATAGGAGAACAAAATTTTAGAAAGTTAAAGAATGAGGTTAAAAAAAAGATAGAGGAATATAAAAAAATTGGACTTTCATGGTTTGGTAGAATAGCTTTGATAAAAATGAAGATTTTACCAAAGATAATTTTCTTATTTAGAATGATACCAATGTGCTTATCAGAGAAGGAAATTAAGGAATGGCAAGCAATAATTAATAATTTTTGTAATGGAGGGAAAAAGGTGAGGATTACCAAGAGTAAATGGTATAAATCCCAAAAAGAAGGTGGGCTTGGCCTTCCTAATATCAAGTGGTATTATATAGCTAACCAGTTAAGGTTTATAATGGATATTTTAGTTAAGAAGAATATTATGTGGTTAGAATTAGAAATGCAGGAAATAGAAATTGGGATGGAAAAATTTTATTTAAAAAAAAAACTAAAAGTAGGGTAAAAAGAATAGAAAATCCCTTTTTGAAAAATATGTTAGGGATTTGGAATAGTAATAGACAGATTTTTATACCAGGGATATCCCCGTTAACTCCAGTGGTAGCAATGGAGGACTTTCCCGAAAATTCACAGCATTGGGAAGGTTTATTTAGGGAAAATAAGGTTATCAAATTAATGGATTGGATGGGAAAAATTGAGACTAGACAACAAATATTGGAAATGTTTGGGCCAGGTAGAATTTTGTGGTTAAATTTAATGCAATTAGATCAGTGGGCTAAGAAATGGAAGAGAAATGAGCATGAGAGGGAACTCACTGGATTTGAAAAGAAAGTGTTGTCTAGAGAACTTATAGAAGGGAATGTTTCTTCCAGAGGGTTAAACTAAGGAGATATATAAAATGTTCCAAAAGATTGAAGCGAAAAAAGATAACCTTAAGACAATATGGGAAATGGAATTTGAGGAGGAGATATCGAATGCGGGGTGGAGAAATATTTGGGGCAGACGTATATTAAGAAATATGTCAGTAAGGATAAAAGAGAATTTTTTAAAAACTATTTGGAGATGGTATCTGACTCCAGTAAGATTAAACAAAATAGACTGTAATTGTGCTCCATTGTGTTGGAGAGGATGTCAGGAACTTGGTACTTATGCTCATATGTGGTGGAGTTGTAAAAGCGTATTGGATTTTTGGAATAAAATTTTTGTAGAAATTTCAGAAATTATAGGCATTAAATTTGGAGGTCTGTCCAAAATTAGCATTGTTATCAATAACAGAGAAATTTCTGTGCTCACAAGAGAAAAAGGAATTAATTGTAAGTTTATTAACGGCAGGGAGATTACTGATAGCAAGGAATTGGAAAGTTCAACACCAGTATTTAATTATAGATTGGTATAAAGAGGTCTGGGATATCGCTTTAAATGATAAACTAACATGTAGTATTAAATGTAAAAAGGGACAATTAAAGAAAATAATTTTAAGGATATATGGGGACCATTCTTAGATTATGTTTTAGTAAAGGGAAAAGGGAGTTAGCCATGTCATGATATGATGTATTTTTGGAATATAGATTAATAATGGATTATGTGGATAGAACTTGTTTTGGCCCCGGGGTGACGGGTGCACTTGGAGTATATAATTTGTAGGTTTATGGGTTTTTTTCCTGTATGTGTGTTCATTTAAAAATATAAATTTAAAAAATCAAATTAAAGCAAGAGAACATATGAGCAGAAAAGCATGATGTGGTAGAGGTTCTCGGATGATTCAGGAAGAGGACATGACAGAAAAAAGGATGACAACACCTCACAGTCTTTAGTTATAACAGACTCCAGTTCAATTTATATCAGTTGCTGGGTCTTTGAAAACATCATGTTCATTTTTCCTATGGGGTATACACCTTTGTAGATCCCTTAGAGCTGGGGGCAAGAAAATGGGCAATGGAGAGGGGCAACAGCAACACAGCATTTTCTGTACATGGGTCAACATTTTTATATTAAAAGAAAATCAAAAGAATTTCTCTGAAACAGAATGTCAAATCCAAAAGGAGATAAGTTTTGTGACATTTCTATTTATGCACTTCACTCTAACGGATGTGGGAAGATGAATTATCAAGAAAGCTGCTTGTGATTTACCTACCTAGTATTTCATTTGGTTTAATCACTCCCTGCTCGATAAAAGTATTGTAACAGTCCAAAGCAGCCAGAAGCATATCCATCCATTGCACAGTAGCTCGTAAACTAAAGTTCCCTTGCAGGTCATAAAGAGTTGGATGGGACAAGATTCCAGAAACATTTTCACCTTCATAGCCACCTCCTTCAAATTTCTTTATGAGAAAACAGATTCCTTGTTTCTGAAGAACATCACCCAACCAGGAAGATGGAGAACTGTTTCCTGATGGAGAAACATAAAATAGTTAAAAGATTTCAAGAGAAATGTGCTGCAGGCACCCAATTCTGTGCCTATAGTCAAGAAAGCATCACTGAACCTGGGGTCAATCTATGCAAAACCATTTTATTTCCACATACTTATAGTTTACTTTTTTAAGGAACTTCCTGACCAATGGAGAAGATGACTTAAGAAAGCACTTTCCCCCCACCCCAGTAACCAGAGATCGACTTTCCTGAGCAAGACAGAACAAATTCACAGAATCATGGAAGGAAGTCTGTAATGGAAGGAACTCTGAATGATAATTTCACAGTACTTTTACAAGCAAAAATCCAGCAGATTCTTAGGCTACAATCCTGCACATAGTTGAGCTGCTTCAATCCCACTGAGTTAACTGAGATTTAAGCAAACTAATGGTGTGCATATTTGCAGAATATTTAAAAATGAATCCACTTATTTTTTTCAGATCTCATTTTTCACCAATAAATGAAAACTTTGTGTGGAGTCATATAAGGGTCTCAGGCGGAAATAATAGTGGCTTGCCTAAAACCACTTGGCGAGCTCATGGCAGAGGCAACATTTGAACTCAGGACTTCCTGATTCATAACACAGTCTCTTAGCCACTATGCTGCGGTGTGGCTTACGCTGACTCAGCTTGTCGGAGTGTGGAAAGCTAAGCAGGGCCAGGCCTGGTTATTATTTGGATGGGAGACCCCTCCTCTAGTTTCCTGCACTGAGCAGGGGGTTGGACTCGATAGCCTTGTAGGCTCCTTCCAATATGAAATCTATGCTATACCAGCAACAGACTATCCACACACGCTGCAATTTACAAACCTGGCAACAAGGGAACAAATTCAAAGAAAAGCTCCATGACTTTATGTCGGCACTCGGTTTGAGGTCGTCCACACTGCATTAAAAGCCACATGACAACATCCTCTAAACATACTGATGTAGGTGGAAATCTCCTACATGAAGGTAACAAAAATTGTCTAAAGTTATTAACTGAATCCAGTGTACCAGTCAGTTGCTTAAATACTGCTCTGCTTATATATTTAAACATAAAAATAAGCTTTTCAAATGCCCGAGAAATACGAGTTAAATAATTGACACAAATAAGAATAAGATAGTCAAACTTTAGGCCATGCCTTAAACACTAATCTCCTTAGTGCTAGAAATACCACATTTATCTTCTTCCTGAGTATAACACAAAATTATAGCTTAACATTTGATTAATATTTTGCCTGTTTCCCAGGAACACCCCAGTTCAAAGCAGTATTTTCCTCTTTCATATCTGTCCTACACATTGAACACACCGTTTTTGCCTAACAAAGGCTTGATACAAAGATTTGTCCAGGGAAGAATACGCCATTTTGTTTATCTCCCCAGCTCCAGAAAAGGGAGAAAAAGCAGAAAGGTCTATCTTATTTATTTATTTATTTATTATATTTATACCCCGCCTTTTTTCCTGCAAGGAACCCAAGGCGGCTTACATGATCCTCCTCCTCCTCTCCATTTTATCCTCACAACAACCCTGTGAGGTAGGTGAGGCTGAGAGGCAGTGATCTTAGCAGCAAGCATAGTAAAAGAACAAATAAGGAGATCCTAGTTCTCAGCCTCCAGTTTACCAGCAAATTGTGCTACCTTACAAAATACTAAACTATTTTCAGCCTGGTTATATGATTACTCAGAAGAAAATCCCACTCGAGTTCACTTATGCCAATTCCCAAATATTTATGTACAGCAGGGGCGGGGAATCTTTTTGCCAATGAAGGTTGCATGCAGTGATGACTAATGGGGTCAGGGACTACACACACACACACACACACACACACACACACACACAGTCCTTTCTCTCAAGTACACACACACTGTAATTGCTGCTGCATCAGGATCACTGGGGTGGGGGAGTTAAAGTCTCCCCCACCAGCAATCTTGATCAAGATCACTATTAGGAGTAGGCAAACAGCAATCTTATTCTTAGCTGCATCAGGATCAGGTTAACTGCCACACACACATGATCCCCTCACAAGTGATCCCAATGAAGTTCGCTGTCCTGGTGCTGCTTACAGCAGTGCCCAGAACAGCATTTTTTCCTCGCCACACAGCTGATGGTGTCAGCTGTGTAGAGTATGGGATTGCAAACTTTGTTAGGTGTTTTCAAAATATATGACGAAACAGGCATACATTAAAAGTGTATTTGCTAGGATTCTCGCAAACCGTCTTCTATCTATTTCAGAAGAGATCCTCCCTGAAACTCAATATGGTTTCCGCCCCTCTAGAGGGACAGTAGACATGATTTTTACTGCACGTCAGCTCCAAGAAAAATGCCGGGAGCAAAATCAACCCCTTTATATGGCATTTATTGATTTGGCTAAGGCCTTTGATACTGTAGACCGTACAGCTCTCTGGACTATCCTTATGAAAATTGGATGCCCCAATAAATTTGTGAATATCTTGCGACTTCTCCATGACAACATGACGGCAACAGTTTTGGACAACAACGGCTCTCATGGTGCTCCATTTAAAGTGGGATCAGGTGTTAAACAGGGATGTGTTATCGCCCCAACATTATTTGCCATTTTCATCGCCATGGTTTTACATCTTGTCAAGGGGAAACTTCCCACCGGTGTGGGAATTATATATCGAACAGATGGAAAGCTTTTTAATCTCAGCAGGCTGAAAGCAAAAAGTAAGGTAATTACAACCTCCGTTGTGGAACTTCAGTATGCTGACGATAATGTGGTCTCTGCACATTCAGAGGATGATCTCCAAACTATCCTAAATGCTTTTGCAGAAGCATACGAAAAACTTGGTCTCTCACTTAACATCAAAAAAACCAAAGTGCTTCATCAGCAAGTGCAAGCCAATCCTTTGGTGATGCCATCTATCCAGCTTGGCGGGACAATACTGGAAAATGTCGATCATTTTCTCTATCTTGGCAGCTATCTTTCTGTTACAGCTAACATCGACAGTGAAATCCAGCATCGTCTGAGCTCCGCAAGTGCCGCATTTTCTCGAATGAAACATAGAGTGTTCGAGGATCGGGATATTTGTAAGAAGACCAAAACACTGGTTTATGAAGCCATTGTATTACCAACTTTATTGTATGCCTGCGAAACATGGACTATCTATAAACGTCACTTCCACCTCCTTGAAATCCTGCAAATTACTTGGGAAGATAGGCGAACAAATGTCAGTGTACTGGAAGAAGCAAAGACTACTAGCATTGAAAAAATGATCCTTCAACGCCAACTTCAGTGGACCGGTCATGTTGTTCGAATGCCTGACTGCCGTCTCCCAAAGCAGTTACTTTACTCCCAACTCAAGGATGGAAAGCGGAATATCGGTGGTCAATATAAGAGGTTTAAAGATGTTCATAAGGCTAATCTAAAAAAATGCAATATAAACATTGAAAACTGGGAAGCTCTGGCCCATGAACGATCTAAATGGAGGTTGGCCTTTCACAAAGGTTCCATGGACTTTGAAGAAGCCCGAGTGCAAGGTGAAAGGGAGAAACGTGCTAAGCGAAAAGCACGTCAAATGAATCCTTTACAGGACCATCTTCTATCTGGTAACCTGTGTCCTCACTGTGGGAAGCTGTGTGGATCTAGAATTGGCCTCCACAGTCACTTACGGACCCATCGCTAGAGTCTACACAATCTGTGTGGTTCCCCCCACCCTGGAAAATGTGCCCCACAGAACTCCAAAACGATTACTAACCGAGGTAACCTCCGATCGCTTTCTTTGTTCAAGGTAGATGCTTTACGTTTAATTATGCGCTTCAGGTGATCAACAGCATCACAACATTGTTGGGTTGTACCTGTTTTCAAATTGAAAAGATTTATAATGTAACAGACACCAAATAAAATTTCTAAAAGATCAGGGCTGTTTCTGGTCTAGTACACTATGCTTAAAATATACTTTAGAAATGTACACTTAAAGCAAGTGCATAATAGTGAAGTAATTATCATAAAATGGGAAATATCCCAAAACAAGTATCAGAAACCTACTTTGTATAAGTGTTTTAAAGGAAATGTCCCTCCGAATATGCCTGTCAGCAATTTCTACAGTGCAAACATTTTAACAGTTTCCAAAGTGGAAATGTTTTAATAGAAAACTCCAAACATTTTAGGTCTGCATTTCTTTAAGGTTTTGAAACACTGTGTAAACTTTATCCATAAAACTTTGAAAGAAGCTTTAAACATGCACCTAAAGCTTTCTCATCTCCATGTGTCAAGGCCAGACTTTCCAAGTACACAACCAATGCTTCAAAGACAAACTGGTCCACTAGAGCACTCTCTTCCCTGCAAAAGGAAGGGAAAAATAGATAAGGATTGGACTATGATTTGGAAACTAGGATTTTAAGTTTTTCAAAAAAAATATATTTATACCCCGCCTTTTTTTCCTGCAAGGAACCCAAGGCAACTTACATAATCCTCCTCCTCCTCTTCCATTTTATCCTCACAACAACCCTGTGAGGTAGGTTAGGCTGAGAGTCAGTGACTGGCCCAAAGTCACCCAGTGAGTTTCATGGCCGAGTGGGGACTAGAACCTGGATCTCCTGAGTCCCAGTCCAACACTGTCAAGCATAAGACAAGAAGGATGCTTTTTTTTTTTTTAATTTTATTTATATTTTTTTAAAAGAACACACATACCAAAAAAACCCCATAAACCTACAAATCATAAACTCCAAGTGCACCCGTCACCCCGGGGCCAAAACCAATTCTATCCACATAATCCATTATTAATCTATATTCCAAAAATACATATCATGACATGGCTTACTCCCTTTCCCCTTTACTAAAACATAATCTAAAAATGACCCCCATATTTCCTTAAAATTATTTTTCTTTAATTGTCCCCTTTTACATTTAATACTACATGTTAGTTTATCATTTAAAGCAATATCCCAAACCTCTTTATACCAATCTATTATTAAGTACTGGTATTGAACTTTCCAATTCCTTGCTATCAGTAATCTCCCTGCCGCTAATAAACTTACAATTAGTTCCTTTTTCTCTTGTGAGCACAGAAGTTTCTCCAGAAGGATGCTTTTTATATTGTCTGAAATACCCCACCATTCTTAAAGCAGAGTGCAAAAAATAATAATCTTTCGATTATTAATCTTAATCTTAACAAAAACAGGTATCAGCTGCTACAACTAGACAAACTACTGGACTATCATCATCTAGCCCAATTCCGTGCCCCAAGGCCATCTCCAAATGCCAATCCTTGTACATATTAAGATACACAATCCAGATTATAGCACATCACTAGCAAGAGTAAACACTGCAGTGGTTTGGATGAAATACTCAACTATGTTTTGCATTCTATGGATGAGCCAAAGGCCCATGTGGTCCCCACTCCCCTCTCATTCTCTGGCATGACCAGAAGGAAATCAGAAGCTTTGACTTCGATTTTCAATTAACTGCAATTTAGCATTACATCAGAGAACTAAACTGTGGTTAAATTTTATCTATGGTTTAGGGAAACATGCCAACTTCATAAACTAAACAAGTTGGCATATTTCCGAAGTCATAGTTAAAACTACGCAAGAGTTTGTTTGGGTTCAGACACAATAATGCTAATTAATGTTTAAAACATTTTTAATATTGCCCCTAATCTAAAATGACTCAAGGGTGATTTACAAATTTAAAAGATGCAAATACATAAAAGCAGTTATTTGACCTAACAAGCCAAGAAGACACACTTAGCAAGTTAACCGTTTTTGCCTGGGGTATAAAACAAAGCAACATGGATGCCAAGCAAGCCTCCTTGAGGAGTACAGACACAACAGCTGAAAAGGCCCTCTTCCCTTGTTGCCAGCCATTACTCAGGCAAGTGAGTCAGGCCATGTACAGGGAAGGCAAAAAAAGCCAAATCTAACAAGCTAAAAATCCCTTGACAGAGCTTCCAAAACAAAAATATTTTGTCCCTCTAGCACAATTTCCACCCAATCTCTGTATTAACCCACAGAGAACAGTTGTGAATAGGCCTGTCTTGTTGGTGTGTGAAGCAAAATTAGCTTGCTGTGCTGCTTATGTTTTGATTATGTTGCAGTGGTTTTTTTTACTGCTTATCTGGAAAGTTCCCAGACAGGGTAAACCAGTACATGGCTGTCTGCGTTTATGAAGCTATTCTTACCTACGGCCTTGATAGGTGTGAGAATGGTTTGCTGTGGGACAGGACTGTCATGTGATGTAAATAAGCTAATGATGTGTAGTGGCCAGGCTGCAGCCATATGTATCATGCTTTTATGGTTTTGAGCTGCACATGCTTTTGCTGAGCTGGATGTACCTTTAAGGCTTTGTACTCTGCACATGGACTCCGCATATGGAATGTAAAGTAGATATAACAAAGTGTCACTACAGGTTACAAGTTAATAAAACAGTTAGAATAGAACTGTTTTTGGCTACAGTGTGATTCCTGAGTCCTGAAATGAAATGCAACTGGGAAGGCTGAAGCGAACTGCTGAGTGGTGGAGAACTCTGCTGCTGTGTGTGGAAGGCCAAAGATTCATTTAGTTCTGGCTAGCACACAGACTAACATATTACACCAACCTGCATTGAGCAGGGGGTTGGACTCGATGGCCTTGTAGGCCCCTTCCAACTCTACTTTTCTATGATTCTATGAACCCCAACATGTCTGTAGAGCATCTTTTAAAAATTAGTAAGTAACAGCATGTTTTGGTAGATACTGAACTCTTTCCTCAACATATCTACACCTCTAAATTATTTTTATCCAGCTTAACAGAAGTGCAAGTTCTGTTGCTCACCTAAATTCTCTGTAGATGTTATTAAAAGCAAGTGCAGCTCCTAACCGCTTGAAAGCATTGGGATGGAGCGCAAGGCTGTATAGTCTCTTGAAGAGGGACTTGGTATTCACTGGACTTTTCTCCTGCTGCTGTGGTGTAGTCTGCTTAATGGACCATTTCAAAAATTCACGGACACATTGACCACAGAAGTCTCTCAAAGTGCTGTCCACAGGATCCACTATCCCATCCTGAAACAGAGAACAGAGTTGGTTCACTATAAGGAACTTTCACAACAGTGCTCATTTGCTCAACTTCTGATGTCAAGAACTGTGAGCCACTGTGCTTTTTGCTAGATCCTTATCTAGCTAATTTTGCTTATTTGTTTATAGCATTTTATACTGCCCAATTAACCAAAGCCTCTGGGCTATTCACAAAGCTTTAAAATAAAGTATAATCAAATAAATGAAAAACAATCAATATAATATTCAATCCCAACACAGAAGTCACCATAGAACCAACACAGTAGAGAGCAGCATTTAAAAAAAAATCAATATACCGGTATAAACTACACTAAAACCCAGTGGAGGAAGCAGCAATTAGGTCTTCACCTAATGCCAAAAAGACCTAATGTAGGCTGGGCACCAGGCAAGCCTCTCTGGGGAGGGCATTCCATAATCAGGGCACCACCAGAAAAGGTCCTCTCCTTCATAGCCTGGTCCTCACCTCAGGCACAGGCACCTGGAGGAGAGCCTCTGATGAAGATCTTAGTGTCTGTGGCAGTATATACAGGAGGCGGCAATCCTCAGGTAACCTGGCCCCAAAATGTGTTGGGCTTTTAAGGTTAAAACCAGTACTTTGAGTTGGAGTGCAAAATGGACTGGAAACCAGCGTAAACCATAAAGCACCAGCGTAATATGATCATATCAGTCAATTCCTGTTAACACTGCTGGAATCAAGAGCATCCCCAAATTATGAACCTGATCCTTTAGGTAGAGTGCAATCGCTCTAATACAGGTTGAACACCACTCAGCTAGGCAAGGAGAAACAAGTGAGAACTTTTCACTTATATCTTACAGTTAATCATCTCCAATAAATCCAATGGCTCTAGTAATTGCCCTAGATTTCATTCACAATCTGCTTTCAAACAGATAATAAGAGTTCTGTATATTTGGGGGCGGGGGGATATTTTGTGAACAATGGAATAGAGATCTTGTTAAAAATTAGCAAGACTCCTGCTGGCTTTTATAAAATATGATATTCCAGAGATAGACAAAAAGGAAACAAAGAGTTTGGGTAGATTGTCCACATCCATATATTGAACTGAAAATGAATCAATGGTGCTATGCTAAGGCAAATAAAATCCTTGACACCAAAAAGGCTTCAGAATTATTTCATTTCATTTATTATATTTCTATACCATCCAATAGCTAAAGCTCTCTGGGCAGTTTACAAAGATTAAACCCCTAAAAACACAACATAATAACATAACATAATATAATTAGAGGAGAAAGCTGAGTGTCTACAACTTTAATATTAGAATTTATTTTTTAGATACCAACTACCTACCAGAATCGCTTCAAGTAATATCACTGTATCCTGACTTTCAAACTTTTTGTTATTTGTGAACCAGTGAATTAGCTCCATAACTAGAGTCCCATAGAGTTGCCTTGTAATCTAAAAAGAAAAAAATGAAGTAGTATTGAATTGTGTTTACATTATATTTTAGATTAACAATTGCATTAAATGGTTCCCAAAACTTACTGAGAGTCTCCCAGAAATACATCCTCAGCAGACTGAATTCTGAGGGTTACAACTTGAAAATACAGAGTGTAGACTCTGTATGCCATATTTAATTAAACACCAAGGATGAACAGTCTTAACATAACTAAAAAGTTTCTTCTTGAAAAAGATACTCAGAGCTGTTTTTCTAAAAGTCCATTTTGCTGAATTGGGCCTATTTTGCAAATTCCCATAGCCTTTAGTTAATACTGCATCACAATGAATACACAAAAACTTTAAATCAATCAGGCATCGAATACCTGACTCTTTGTAACATGGATCTGTCGGATAGGAAATGCCTTGTTATGAAAACTATTCTCCTACTGAGGCGGCATGCTTACTTGTTTAAGCAGAAAGACACTCATGGGGCCATATCTCTTTCTGACACTTGCTCCTAGAGCAAACTTGCAATGCCAGTCAAGTAATAGCTCTTTGCAAGGTTATAAATATGGATAATTTGGAAATGCATTTTACATCTAAATTTGTGGAAAATTACACTCTACTAGTAAATCCTAGTTCTTCTGGATCATGGACCTATGTTTGCAGGCTCTTTTCCCTCCTCTCTCATTGTATGTCTGTATCTATGATGACTGAATCCTAAGGAGCTTGAGCTGGGAACCTCTTCCCTTAAGCAAGTCCAATCAGCAACACACCTATAGAGTGCAACACATGGCAATGGACCTCAACACCTGTTAAAATTGCCCACCTAAGTGTCCTCATGTAGCTCTCACCACAAAGTAATCACATATATTATCTCATAATGGAGAGAAAACACTATATACTAGTTGGACTAGGATGACTATTCCCTAAATTTGTAATACAGTCATGCCTTGGATTGAGAGCATAATTCGTTCCGGAAACGTGCTTGTAATCCAAAACACTTGTATATCAAAACGAAATTCCCCCAAAAAAATTTGTACAGAGATTTTTAATTTAAGCCGTACTACAGTACTTGTATTGCAAGACGTCACTTGTACATCAAGTAAAAAAATAATAATTAATAAATATTTTAAAAATTGTCTTGCAAAATGCTTGCAAACCAAGTTACTTGTAATCCAAGGCATGACTGTATATTTTCCTCCACTCCAGTTTCCAAGGCTCCTAAGACATAAAACAAAAAAAGGTATCTTTTTCTTTGGGAGGGGAAATGAAAAAAATTATGAGATCCAAAATCATTGCAAAAGCTTCTATAAAACTTATTAAAAATATATATTTTAAGAGCTAGCCATTTAAAATTGACTTCAAGCAACAGAACTACGGTAGGTTTTGAAGCAACAAAATATGGGTTTACTTGCCTGGTCCACATCGCAGGCAAGTTGAAGCAGTACAGGAAATGTATGTTTATACAAGTGAGACATTGGTGGGGAACTCTGATGTCCTTCAGGCATTTGAGAACCTTTCCCCAGCATGTACACAACTATACTATGCAAGAGCTCACAAGCTGCAACCTGGAAAAAAGGATCTGATCAGCCATTTAAGTTAAATACATACTCCTACAAAAAGATATGGATGGGAAGAGGAGACTGCCTGGGAGAATATCTACCTCTTTATTGCATAAATATATTGTGAATAAAAAGCGTCAGAGTTTCCTGCACCACACACACACACACACCTCACACGTGTAAACAAGTATAATCCCAGGTGGGGGCTGGGAAATACAAAATGTACATAGTTCCTCTGATGGCTCCTGACGCCTCAGAGTCTCCCATGTCTTTGATGGCCGGTGCCACAAGTATTTGCATGCAAATGTGGCCCAAGCACTATATTCATGAGCAAAGAACCACGCTCTTCTTCCTAGCCCAGATGAAGTTCATCCTGATTGGCTAAAGACAGCTGGGCTACTGAAAGGAGGGGTGGGGGGGAGAATCTATACTGCTGCTGTGGCTTCTGGTTTGGGTTGTTGTCTGCACGCTTTCACGGGAGTAGGACTTTTTTGCTGAGGCAAGCCCTGAAGAGGACCAACCCCCAGACAAAGGGAGTAAGTGCCTGGGTATTTATATAGTAAGAGACTAGTTTTGTTGTTTTGTAGCTCTACTGTGTATACCAAAGTGTCTCCCCACCTTTCTCCCTCTTCCCTCATTCCCCACCTTTTATTGTAATCTGTTTACCTTAAATAAACTTTCCTGGTTTTACCCACACGGTGTGTGTGGTTCCTCTGTGGTTCAGTGCTAAATCCAGTGTATAGACCAAGGGCAAGGCCCTGGAGAATCAGTGTCAAGATGGCAGAGCTAAGGCTGGCAGTTTTGCACCTTTGATCTCTGGTCTTGAGTAAAAGACCGGTTGGCAGTCTTTCACATATATCTATGTAGAACTTCCATTCATGCTCCTTTTCCTGGAAAGAGCACTTTATTAATCTAATATTAGGTTAGATTCCCAATTAAATTAGTTATTAAATATTAATGTCATATTTTATAAAAGACTGATTTAATGTAAACAAAAATGATACATACAAGTTTAACATCTCCCCACCTCTGTATGAATATACACACACACTTGCAACTCAGGATAACACTTTGTGCATCTGATGAAGTGGGCTATACTCCATGAAAAGTTTATACCATGTATTGTAGGTGGTTAGTGTTGGGACTGGGGCTCGGAAGATCTGGGTTCTAGTCCCCACACAGCCATGAAGCTCACTGGGTGACTTTGGGCCAGTCACAAATTCTTAGGCTAACCTGCCTCACAGGGTTGTTTTGAGGATAAAATGGAGAGGAGGACCATGTAAGCTGCCTTGAGTTCCTTGCAAGAGGAAAGAAGGCGGGATATAAATGCAATAAATAAATAGTTAGTCTTTATGGTGCCTCAAGACTCTTGGTTGTTTTCTCTTAACTGCTGCATCAAAGTAAAACTACTACAGCTTTGTGTGTGTGTTCACTATTACTGGGGATTATCAGAACCAAAATATCTCAAAAATGCAGTTTTTTTCATTCAGATTAATTGAACTCTAACTGATCCCAAGTACCCCTTTAATGTAATTTTCATTTAAGACACACAAAAATGCAAAGTCAGGAGTTGAAATTTTACTGAATAACTGATGTCCTCACTGTCACATCCTTACCCTGTAAGTATAAAGTAGCATGGGTCATGAAAAATACAGGTTGCTTATTTGTAACTTAGTTCTTCGAGTGGTCATCTGTGCATTCACACATAGGAGCTTCACACCTGCATGGAACCCCATTCAGGAACCTTCTATAGCTGAGGAATTTTTGGCAGGAACCCTTCCCCACCATCCCAGTGCACATGCCCCTAGTGAGTTCCAGCCTATTCCTTCAGTTCCACTGCAGCCTCAGAACCTAGTGGAGCCTCAATAGCAATATTGATATAGACACCGAAGCAGGGACAGTGGGTGCATTGTGTGAATGCACAGATGACCACTTGAACTACAGTTACAGGTAAGCAACCGGTCTTTCTTCTTCATGGTCTCCATGCATCACACATATGGGTGAGCAGCAAGCTGACTTACCGGTGGTGGGTTGGTGTGAGTCGCCTGGGACTCTGCAACAAAAAAGAAAGGTCCAAAAGGAGAGGTGGATGTGCGCGGCACATGCGGCGAGGGCTGTGGCGGCCAGGATCCCGTCCCCAGCACGTACCTTTCACAGTCTTCGGCACAGCCTGTGGAATAGACTATGGAGTGTGAGGCACCGGAGTCTGGCTTTCAGCCACCTTTGCAACCTGCGTCAATCTGCCTGCGCGTGTTTAACGGAGAGAGGAGGGCACAGACTTTGGAGCCATCTGCGTGGGCTGGAGTCGAAACTGTGGACCGCATGACAGATTCTCACGATGCCCGATTGCTGCGCCTGGAGCAGAGGGTGGCAGCCGCAGAGCGGAAATGGATCGGCTGTGAGAGAAGGGCGACGGAGATGGGGAAGCAGCTGGAGAGGAAACTGACCAAACTGACTGAGGAGAATAGTCTACTCCAGCGGAGGCAGGAGAACCTGGAGAACCTGCTGAAGAACCGCAACTTCTGGATCTTGAGATTTCCTCTGGGCATTACAGGAGAAATTGCTAAGGTGCCGGTGACCTTCAGCGACATCTTGGTGGATTTCAGCGAGCGGTAATGGCGGAAACTGGAGGAGGGGCAGAAGGAGCTCTACAAGGCCATCCTGAAAACCAACTACGAGATGTTGGTCTCGCTGGACTGTGCCATCTCCGAGCCCAGGATCCTGTCCCAGATGGAGCGAGGGGAGGAACTGTGCACGAGGGACCCGGAAGCCTTGGAGGGCAGGGAAACGCCTCCGGATCCCGGCTGCAGGGGTTCCCCCGTTGCTGCTGTGGGTGCTCCTTCCTGTGGTGGGGAGGAGGTTGCAGAGGAGGTGAAGCTGCTGGCCGATCAGGAGAATTGCCATGAAATGAACCTCGCTGATGGCCCCGGCCTGGTTCAGATCGTCCAGCACAACGTGGGGCTCCAGGTTAAGCAAGAACCGGAGGAAATGCAGATCAAGATAGAGCTGGGAGCCCCAGCAGTGAGCCATTTATTCGTGTCTGCATTAAGCAAGAGGAGGAAGAGATCATCGAGGGCCAACAGGACTTAGCTTCACTTGCTGCACACCAAATGCTACTGGAGGAGGAGGACCAGAAACAGCGGGCTTCCCCGGGCCCTTACGGGGAGGCAATCCCACCAAACGCCCTGGAGGACTCTGAGCAGCAAGAGGCTTACGCGAGAGGCTGCCTGGTCCAGTGCGGCATGTGCAGCTTCATACACCAGGAGACCCTGACCGACCACCAGTACAGCCGCAAGCGGAAGTTCCAGTGCACGGAGTGCAACCGGAGTTTTGCCTTCCAGGGGCAGCTGTCCCAGCACTTGCTCATACACATGCCCGGGACGCAGTTCCACTGTGCGGACTGTAACCTGTATTTATCCAGCAAAAAAGCGCTCAGCGTGCACGAGCAACAGGAGTTTCACGGACGCGGCAGCCTTTGAGTGGCACCAGCAGTCTCATGCCCCCGGCCAGGTGCGCCGCTGCCTGGAGTGCAACGTTTACTTCACTGACCCGGCAGCGCTCACGGAGCACAAGCGGATGCACTCCCAGGACTGGCCCTTCCGGTGTGCCCAGTGCGACCACACCTTCGTGCACCAGGGGCTGCTGATGGAGCACCTGCAGAACCACAGCCAGATTCGGAGCCGCCGATGCCATATCTGTGGCTCATGACTCTCCTACAAGAGGCAGCTGTACCACTGCAACAAGTGTAACACTTCCTGCCAAGTTCAGGGCAGGCATGGGACCGAGAGGGCGAACCTCGAGGATGCAGGCCAGCCAGGCGAGGGAAGTTCATAGACTGGTGGGATGCAAACCCCTCACGGCAAGATCAGATAGGAAAGACATTATCCTTGCAGTCCACTCTTCTTAGGCTTAGTGTACGATGCAGCAGTCAAGAAATCTCTCGTGGGATGGAACAGGGGTTTCCTCTCAGGAGACCCAATTGGGGAAAAGCATCTCTCTCGAATCCCGCAGACTGGCGCATGCTTCGTTGTGTCAGGATGTGTGTCAGGAGGCATTCAAAGTGCAGCTGGACAGCCACCTGTCAGGGATGCTTTGATTGGGTTCCTGCATTGAGCAGGGGGTTGGACTCAATGGTCTTGTAGGCCCCTTCCAACTCTACTATTCTATGATTCTATGAAATACACATCCTTCAGATCCACAGATGTGAACCAGTCTCCTTTTCATAGAAGTGGTAAAATAGATGCCAGCATGACCATCCAGAACCACTTAGGAATGATAAAGGTGTTCATGTGCCTGAGATCCAGGATCGGTTGAAGCCCTCCATCCTTCTTTGGAATGGTGAAATATCAAGAGAAGAAACCATTGTGAAGGTGATGTGGTTGGACACCCTCTATGGCACCCTTCGCTAGGAGGATCTCTACCTCCATCTGCAAAACCAGTGATGGGGCCATGACCTTTGATGGGACCGATAAGAGGAAGAGCATAAAACTCAATCCTGTAACCCTCCTGTATGATGAAAAGGACAAAAGAGTCAGATGTGATATGTGCCCAAGCTGGTAGAAAGGACACCAGATGAATTCTGAAGGCGGGGTGACAGACAGAAGGGTGAGAAGAAAGTGGGGGTAGTCAAACATGGCATTTCTATTGCTGTCCTGCTTCCTGCAGATATTACTGCTTCAGTACCAAAGCTGACAGCTGACAAAAGGACTGACCAGCCAGGGACCACCTGTCCTATGTTGTTTGTAGGAAGCAGGTTGTTGTCCCAATCCCATATGCCAAGCAATATTTTTTGCCTTTTGCAGAGTCCATGGATTCATCCATTTTTGAGTTAAACATACCCTTCCCTTCGATGGGGACGTGGCTCAATATGGGACGTGGCTTCTTAAAGAGAGACTGGCAGAACAGAACCAAGCATGTCGCCATAAGCCAGCACACAGATCAAAGAATCACCTTGGCATAACAGACTGTCTGATGCCTAGCCATATTCATTGGCTGGGCAGAGAGCAGCATGGCTTCACTTTGGAAAACCTTTGCGAATTCCCTCTTATCCTCAGGGAGTTGCTCAGGGATGGCTCCCACTTTCTCCCACAAGTAGAGTTGATAATGCAACATTGCTGCTTGATAATTAGAGACTCATAAGTCCAGTGCCGCTGAGGAGTAAATCCGACGAGATCCAGGTGTCTGAACTCTTATCCATGGGGAAGAGTGAACTCTTTGTGACATCCCGCAATGCCTCGCCAACAAATTTCTCTTGCACCCTATACATATTTTCAGCATTGGAGCCATAGAGAAGGGAGCTGTCCAACATCGCTGGATGGTCTGTAACAAGGTAGAAGCGGGATCGCAACAGGAGTAGATTCTTCAGTACAAACTGTGTAAAACACAGGATCTTTCACCCTCGCGACCAGCTGCTACACTTCCAGGCTGAGGAACTGTGCCATATGGAGCACCTGCCCCCAAAACAGACCCATGTTCTCCGATGGGCAAGCCAGAGGTCGTGATTGCCCACTGCTACATTTGGCAATGAAGCGGACAGCGCCAGGGAAGAATAGGAAGTCAAGTCCGATTGATAATCGTCTGTCCCTGACTATGGGGACTTCCCTGGAAACGGCCTGGGACATACATTGGCAGGTTGTGCCAACACCTTAGGCACCTGAACCATCGAGGTGGTCAGAGTGATGGCCAAGCACGAGCTTGAGAGCAGCGTGGCAAGCGGTTGGATGGACAACACCATAGTCTGTATCTGCTGTAGAGGCAGCACAGACAATGGTGGGACAGATGCCATTGGAAGCAATGTCACTATTGACTGCATTGGTGGTGCTGTGGTGTGTATTGGCCATGGCAGTGGGACTGGAGAAGGAGCCAGGAATGATCCCTGGTCTAGTGGAGGCCGAGAAACCGGAGCCAATGGTGTATGTCAGTACCAATTAGGAGAGACGGGTCTTAGATAACAAGGACAATCTTGGTAATATTCATCCACTGTCTTCCCTCCATACCCAGAATGCAGCTCGTCCCAATAGTAGTTGTGCTGAGGCAGTAGCTCCCAGCTCAAACACCTATCTCAATCCGAAAGTGGCGACCAGGATCTGTATCTGGGACGCTTGTACAACCTAGAGGTATGATCTCTCCAACTCGAGGAGCAGCAGTCTGAGAACATGGCATGTGGAGATCCTCTCCAATTGGTAGATCAGTGGCCTTGGCGACAGGGAGATGAGCCCCGGTGATCAGCTGGCCTCTCAGTCAATGCCGGGACCGGCAATACTACTCTAATTTCGCCTCCTGATGTAGATGCAATGAATACAGGATCCTGGACAGGGTCGGCCATTAGAGCCGTTTCTATAAGTTGGGTTCGAAGCAGTATCAGCGAATCAAGCATTGATGGAGAAGCCACTATCGTTGATGGTACAACTGGTACTGAGGCGGGCAACTGTGGGGTCAGGTCCATAGCTGGTCTGACCACTGCCTTTTTCCATTTCCTTTTCTTTGGCTCTGAAGAAGACGGTTGCGCTGTAGCCTTTTTTTATACCTTCTTTGCTATCATAAGCTTCAACGACCACCCAGGTGTAGGTGGGTCGATACAGGGAGGAAGCAGTCTCTGAAACTCCCAAAGGATGGGGTGAGTGGGAAAGGTTCTCTGACAATCCAAGGGTGTGGGTCCTTTGACACCTGTGCCACAGTGTGCTTGTCCGCCGATGGCTCCACTGCTTCAAGGGCTTTCCTCCACAAAACAGCCTGCAGCCTATCAGAGCAAATACGTCTTGCCTGTTTTGAAAAGGCTTGACAATGCATGCAGGCCTCCACTTTGTGGCCTTCTCCCAGGCAGAAGAGAGAAGCTCCCAAAGATGCACACTTGGATGGTGGAGGAGGGTTCATGCCAAAAATTCCTCAACTACAGAAGATTCCCGACAGGGCTCCACGCAGACACAGAGCCCATATGTGTTACGCACAGAGGCCACAAAGTAGAACAAGGGGTTTCTTTTGCATTCCTTTGGGAACAAATCCCTATAGTTTACAAAAAATAAAATATGTTTCCATACCCTGTGTGACAATTTATACACACTGCCTACTGAAAGAGCATTAATTGCTCACGTTCCCCCTCCTCTTACCCTCACAACAACCCTGTTGAGGTAAATGAGACTAAGAGATGGCAACTGGACAAAGGGCACCTGGTGAGCTTCATAGCTCAGCAGAGATTTAAACTAGCTCTTCCTGCTGCTAGTCTGGCATTCTATCCATTAGACCGTACTGGTGGCAACAGCGGCTAGTGATAGTTCTTCTACCCATCTTCACTTTAAAAAACGCTATAATTTGCCACCAAAATGAGCTTTCTACATGCATTTGTTCTTGCGTTATCACATATCCCCATTTCCGTGTCATCCATTTTGGAATATGGCAGCTACAGAATTCATGCACCAGAATGGGGGCATGTCTACCCAAGTTAAGCATGTTCCTACATGGACCTAAAATGCATACAAACTTCATGATACCTTCCACATCTTGTTTATTATTATTATTTTTACAGGGGCATATGGCAGATCCTGGATTATAGGAAAAGAGAGAGCTAAAAAAAGCAGAAAGGTGTGTGTGTCTTTAATGATGAAACCTAGAGAAAAGCAATGAAACCAGGCAATAAGAGGAAGAAGGAGGTCAGTGACTAAGAGGTTAAGTGCCAAGTAACAACTGAGATTGAGAGAGAAAAACAACAAGCTCTGTCCTGGGTGAAGGCAGAGAACAAACTAGAAGGGAGGAGCAAAGGGCACTAGTACTAGGCTAAAAGATCCTGGTAATGTGATCCTTGCCTTGTCCTGGGTGGTGGTGGGGACTTAACCCATTATGGATGCTTCCTCACACCAAACAGGGAACATTAGGTTTCAATATAGACCACAGCCACCAAGGTCTATTCAAGTGGCCCAAAGGACAAGCCAAGAAAAAAATAGAACATTAAGAACATCATGGTCTTTGTATCTTAAGCATTACTCAAAGTTTTCTTCACAGGGTCCATCATAACAGCATCAGCTTGATGCCTACTGAGTACTAAAAGAGGAAAAGCAGAAATCCTAATACCTTTGTCTGCCTGTCACTAGCAGAAAGAGCCAATTCAGTGACACGAGGCAAGAATAAATCCAAGTAGATAACAGGCTTCATATCAGCAAACGGAACTGCAAAGCTCAGGTGCTTCTCTGTGTCCCAAGATACAAATTTCTTCATCCTTTCCTCTGAAGAAGCAGCTAGTATATTTGGAAAAGAGCATTAAAAAAAAGTTACATTATGCAGCTAAACAGACCTTTCAACTAAACCAAGTTACCACTAATGTGTAAAGAATTCAAATTTATCCAATGCAGTTTTGAAGCAAGGTTGTATCCTAAATCGTTAGGCACTTATTTAAGTGGTTGGATAGTTCTCCAGAATACCAAAGGTTCTCTGGCATTTATATAGCAGAATATATAAAGTACACATTTTTATTTAATCACTTGAGTGATTAATCACCTGAGAAAAAGAAGTGATGTTGAACATTAGCTTTCTGGCATGTTACTAAAACAAACAGCAGATAGGATACAGTTCCTGCCACCATTTCTGATCCTGGCTCAGAAATGTCAGCAGTACACCATATGGCCAAGTATATTTGCAGAATTCAGTTCTAAAATTTTCTGTAGCAGAAAAAATATGAAAAATATCTACATTCTTTCATCCCACTTAATGTTGTAAATTCAGAAGTACTCTGTATTTTCTCCTATTACCGGTAATTATTTTCCTGAGGTGTTTGCAATGAAGTTTGAATATAGAAATCAAGTAGAAGGGGAAACCACTTTTGAATTCAAATAGATCAGCAAAGTCGAAGAACCAGAAGCAGTAGGTGGATTAGCACAAGATGTATGAGTGTGTTGCCAAATTGCTGCCATATTGTTGACAGCATCTTGGACATTCAGAACCTACTATGCCCATATAGCTTGGTTACAGTAATAAGTTAGATCAATGCGGCCATTAATTTTTAATAGCATTTTAATCTAGTATTTTGTTTTTCTATGACCAAAAAATACAGAACAATTATTAATTTACTTTCAACTGCTTCTTAAGACAACTCAGTGGATGTTGGCAGGGAAAGAAATATTGGAATTATCATGAAGGTTTCTGCTCATATGAAGGTATGCATCCTGAAATGAGATGGCTATTTACTACTATTAAATTTAGTAAGCAGGACTTCTAGAAGCTTTTCCCCTGGAAATAGTCCTCTCCAGTTCAGAAATGTACAATAGCTGAGAGAAAAACTACTAACACTATATGAAAGCAACCAACTTGGGGGGGGGGGGGAAGGAACACACCCAGCGACACTAATTAATGAGGCTCAGCCCCTTAAGGAAAAGGCCCTCTTAGAGGAAAAAAGAAAAACCTGAAGTAAAATTAAAAGACTACACCACCAGGAAAATTATACTGACTGCCATATGCCCTTTCCAACAATAAAGGTCAGAGCAAATGAGGATGGGCCAGGATGCCCACTTCCATAGAAGAAAGAACATTCATGGTTCACTCCAACGTTTCTTTCTTGCTCAGTGCAGCTGCACATGAGATAAGAGTCCCCTATACAGTAATACCTTGGATTGCAAGTAACTTGGTTTGAGAGCGTTTTGCAAGACAAGCAAATTTTTAAATATTTATTTAAATTTTTTTGACTTGATATACAAGCGACGTCTTGCAATACAAGTACTGTAGTACGGCTTAAATTAAAAATCTCTATACAAAATTTTTGGGGGGAATTTCATTTTGATATAAGAGTGTTTTGGATTACAAGCACATTTCCAGAACGAATTATGCTCTCAATCGAAGGCATGACTGTACATAGTTAGCTCCACTTTCTGTTTCACACAATTCGTATAAGACAGGTGTGCACATACTGCAGCCCCCCAAGGAGCCTCCTTGACCCCTCCTCTGCTGATTTCTCCCCCAACCCTGGCAAATCAAGGTCACTGTTTCTATGCTGCTAGAATCTTTTATTTAAAAAAGGCCCCTGAAGAAGCAAAAAATATCAACATGGTAATAACAGATGAAAGGAGATGGAATGGCCCAAATAGCCACATGGGCACATATCAAATATAGGATCATTGGTACTGAAGAGCTTAAGAAATGGAAGCGTCACTGACAAAGTAGACTGTAATACTGGCGGGAGGCCACATACTCTGCCACTTATTCATGAGGCCAAGAGAATCCTTAAGCCTTGCAGAGACCTCAGGCCTACATAGATATACTTTCAGGGCCCTTTTCTCAACACACGTTGTGAAGAATCTTGGTTACAAGACTGGAGGACAGGAAGGCATATAGAACACTAGGCAGCTAGGGAACAGATTGGACACTGAAGGTTTCCATCTGAGGACTCTGAAGCCAGGACATGAACCAGTGAGTCTTCTGGTTATCCTGGGGTAAAAATAAAAATACGGACTGGACTTCTGATTTTTTCACAATTTTGGACAATATGCTGGGGTTGCAGTTTTGACAACTCATCAAATCCATCCGCAGGCTGCAAATTTAGGGGTATGCTCTATGGAAAGAGACAACAGTGGTGTTTGACCCAATGAAGCAGGATGGTTACTTTCTTTTGGAGTTTGCAGGATCTCAACTGGCCCTGTTAGTTGATGTGGGCTTCGTTGCCCTGTTAGTTGATGTGGGTTTCGTCTCTTACATCTTCTCCAGACAAAGTTGAAAGAAGAGTTCTTGTCAGGCACTGTCCCAGTTCAGGGGGACCTATAGCCTGTGACAATGATTCTGAGTCGGGGGGGGACACTGTGGAACCAAGCTCAGCCATGAGAAACCATACATCTGAGAATTCAGTTCTTCCAGGCCTCCCACCTAGTTATGAGCCGGGAGGGTGGGGGGAGACTCGGGATGCTGATACAGCCTATCTGCCCCAGCTGCGACACCTGACCTTGATGGAGGCTCCTGCTTCTCAACCAGGAACATCTTGCATGGGAACGGGGCAGCAATGGAAGAACTCTTCAGGAGAGGGGATTTCTGGGGTGTGCCCTAGGATGCGACAGCAACTTAAGAGGGCAGGTGTCAAGTGAGACATAGCGCATGCTTGCAAGCTAGGTTTCCTTGCCAGGATCAACTGTATGATAGTGAACTTTAGCAACCACTCCCCTGTATCTAAATGAGAGCAACAGGCAGTAGAGTTTGCTGGATGCAACATCTTTCTAATCTGAAATGCTTCCTTGTCTTGTTTCTTTGTTGGAATTATAAACTCGTTTGGACTTATTCTGTATTCCAAACCTCAGTCTGTCTGGATCTTTTATTAGGAAAACCAGAGACGGAATCTTGTTAAGGAACTGCATTGTAACCTGTTCTGTGCTGATTTATACTGGGACAGCAGGGGTGCACTGTGGCTTCTTGTTATGTGTGAACCCAGTGAGGGTGGGTTGTTGGGAGTGGTTCACAAGTGACCCATAACCTTAAAACAGCCCATGGGTTCTGGGTGGCTTATCAACCACCCCAACCTACCCTCACTTAGTTCCCACATAAAAACAAGCTATGGTACACCCCCACTGTGGCTCGAATATTCAAAACGGGCCACTGCAATGAGAAGCCCCACAGGGAAATCCACCCATGGTGGCTTCTCATTACGTGCGAACTAGGTCACACTGTTGGGAATTTAGGATCTGACACTGCTAATGAATGGCTTTAAATTCAGATAGAGGATGGTCACTGCAACTTGCAACTGTGCACTGAGTTGCACAGCATTTATGGTAATTTGGACATTGTGGTCGAACTATAACAGATCCCGCAAGAGAAATGGTTGGGAGTGGTCCATCATCAAACAGAACTGAGTACTTGTAGAAGGACAGCTAGAATATAATCATCTTATCTGCCATTTCTCCCTAGAATGGTAGAAGTAGCCACAGAAAGAACCTGGCATGAAATCAGGATCACAGATCTGGGTCCGCAGAGGTGATATGTTCCCTTGAAATGGATGGGAGGTGGTTATCCATCCCATCTCACAATGCCTATCTCCACTGAAGAAAAATTAAGCAAAATCTTAAGAGGGTTGGTTTTCCAGTTCAACCAGTGGATGCTTAGAAGGAAAAGTGTGTTTCTTTTGGTCAACTTAGTAAAATTTTGGAAATTGCTTTAAATTGTTTATCTTAAAGCAATGTCTGTAATTCAGGTTCAACCTCCAAGGGAAAATGCTGAAATACTCTCCCAATTATTTTCATTCTGCAGTGATCACACTGATTTAATTTTATCTTCTTTTCTTCTTTAGCAAAAATTAGGTTTTAGACCTCTGGAAGAGGAAGAAAGCAAATAGTTTGGACGAATTTCTGAGCTATACCCACTGAAAGACCAAACACACAACCAGAAGATTAAGTCCCAGGATCTAGGCCAGACTCAGAAATATTAAAACAAAATGGAAAGTACAACAGAAAACACAAGCTATGTTCTTATGGAGCCCTGGCCAAACAATTTAAATATAAAAACAGATTATTCCAAACTGCACAAAATTAAACCAGTCGTACTCTTGCCAATGCATAAATAAGGTCACACCTTATTAGACTCAAACCCTACGTGCATTTACTCAGAAGTCCACCAAGGCCAGAGTGCACAATATGCATCAAAGCTACAATAACAACCTTTCAACCTGAAGTAAGCTATGCTCACTGAGAATTTCTGTTATTTCTACAGGACCTATATTTCCAAATAAATATACATAAGATTGCGGCCTTTGTGTTGCCCTTAGCTAAACACCAGAAAAGTAGAAATAGAGAGCAGGTCACATTTCTTTGGAAAGAATATTTACAAACCTGAGGCTCAAGTAGAGCCAATTCCAACTTAACATTTGGCATCCATGAATGGTTTGGAAAGATTCCTATGGATGGACACACATGAAAACATTTCCAGGAACACATGATCTATGCAACTTGTTCAAAAACATTCTTGGGAACTGGGTCTGTCAAGAATCCAGAATCTGCGGGGTCTGTCAAGAGTCTGCTAAAGGGTTTGTCTGAGAGCCAGTGTGACATAGTGGTTAGAGTGTTGGCCTGGGACTCGGGAGATCCGGGTTCTAGTCCCCGCTCGGCCATGAAACTCACTGGGTGACTTTGGGCCAGTCACTGACTCTCAGCCTAACCTACCTCACAGGGTTGTTGTGAGGATAAAATGGAGAGGAGGAGGAGGATTATGTAAGCCGCCTTGGGTTCCTTAAAAGAAAAAAGGCAGGGTATAAATATAATAAAATAAATAAATAAATAAATGGCATATATTAACAACCCTCTGACTCACCGAGCGCTTGGTGAGCACCCCCTCCACGTAATCCGCCGATCACCAGCTGAGGCACTCGACGGACTTCCTTGTCCCTGGCACGTCACTTCCAGGCACCCGGCGCTGCGTTTTTTAATGTAAAAACCTAGGTAAACTACCTTAAAACTGCCGTGAATAGCAAATTGCGGCCATTTTAAGGTGGTTTACCTTGGTTTTTACATAAAAAATGCAGCGCTGGGGACCCGGAATTGACGTGCCAGGGACCTGGAAGCTGCTTTCCCAGGCTCCTCTCGTGGAAACTTGTGCCAAGCCAGGGAAAGAGAAGTCGCTCGGAGGGGTCAAGTGGGGTTCCACCACCCCCGATCGAGTTCCGCGCACATGCCTATTTTAACACACACTTTTATAGATATAATTCCACAGGAATAATTTCCAGTGTCACCCCATAATACAAATAGAACTACCATCAACTACAAAATGATAGTTATTATCTAACTACCATGACCAAGTTCAAACATATATTCTACTAGGTTTCAAACACAAAGCTACTCAAGATAATCAAGCTGTGCACCATGAAGGATAGAAACTGATATTTTTTATATATTTTTTGCTAAAAAAATTTATTTGAATTTTAAAATCCAAAAAAACACAAAAAAACAAACATACACCACAAAGACAAAACATGAAACTAAAAAGGACTTCCAATTTTTCCACAACCAAGTATAAGTAACATCAAATATTCTACATTATAATTATAAAGAAATTACATTCTTTTTTCCCTAAAGCAAAAAATAAATAAAATAAATTTCCCCCCTCTCTTATTTATCAACCTCACAAATACACAAAGCCTCGAAACCTTACAACACTTTACTCCTAAACATAGATAAAAATCCTTCTACTTAAACAATATTTAATAATTCTACTTATATTTAATGAAAATCTCTATTTCTTTCCATCTATTTATAAAAACAAACAGCCTAGTTTTTATTTTATTTTTTTTAAATAGTTTCACATTTCCACATTACTTCACATCTCAAATTTTAGCCCACATTTAGTTGGTTCCTTTCCATTACTCATTCTCAATGCTAAGTTTCATCCAGGCTCAATACATTTTTACCAATAACCAATTACTATTCAGATTCTGATTCAATATTAAACCTTATCCTTATTTTACTCAGCAATTATTCTTTTCTCTAATCCCATCCTTCCCAAGTATGCCCCCTTCAAGATCCTTCCAGTTCTCCTTGGCTGCCTTCCCCCTTACATTTCTGAAGACATCTTCACCTTCTGATTCAATGGCAAGGTCTGATATATAAGAAACTAATATATCTCAGAACACACTGGCCTGGTTGACACATTGGATTGGGATAAACTATTTTTGACATTTCAAGACAGATTTTTGAACACTCACCTGTAACTAAATTCCGATTGACTTGTCCTCCCAGAGATCCGAGTAGGCGTACAACTCTAGTTCTTACTTTATCCAATGAAAGATCCTCCTCCTAGATAAAATTAGTGCAAAAGAGTAATTACTGAAATGCATATGAAAAAGGAAGTCTGTAAAGTTGTCTTTGGCCTTAAGGCAAGGGTGGGCAACTTGCAGCCCTCTGGCAGGGGTGGATCTAATCATGTGGGGCTAAGAGTGTGCCGCGACACCACTGCTAACCCACCCCCATCTGCATTAGTTAAAAACAAAAAAATCGCCGGACTGCTGCCATGTGGAATGTGTGTTCGTTACTTTGAGTGCTTGCCTGTAGACAGGTGGTTATGCCGCCTGACATCCAAGTACCGTGCAAGGCTTTTTATGTCTAAATAAGAAAACGTATGCTTTGGTCTTCCAATTGAAAAGGTGCTATTTTGGAAGGACAGGAGGAAACTTTACCAATGCAAGACTCTTTGCTTTCTTCAGCCGCTGTATCACTACTTTGTTCAATCCCTTTTGAACTGCCTGGGAAAGTTTCTTCACCTCCCAATTATTCTGAGATTCATCTAATTTACAAGAAATATCTTATTAATGCCCATTTATCTTATTTATGACAGTAGATGTATTTTTAGACATTTCATGCAAGCAACAAGATGATTTAATAAACTGGTTTGGAATGCATCCAGAAAAAAAGGACTTAGTGGATGGATGGACACTAACTCAGAAACCAGACTGTGTGTTGGATATCTTCCAGTGGGGTTTCTCCCCAATTTAAGGACATACTTAACATGCTTTATAGGCAGAAAGTCCCAAATTCAATCCCTGGTATCTCCAGTTAAAAAAGGATCAGGTAACCCAAGATGTGAAAAACCTCTGCCTGAGACCCTTGAGAGCCACTGCCAGTCAGAATAGGCAATACTGGGCCAGCTAGCTAGTCTGGCCTAGTATAAGGCAGTTTCTGGTATTACAACCAATTGAACACTGAGACGTTAAGAGATTAAAAAAAAGAAAGAAAACGAAAATGCTGTTTGGTATCATAGAAGGGCTGCCATGTATCACCCTGCCTCAAATTGGCCTCTACGTGGAACTTAAACTATAGTGGTCATGATAACTTGATTTGTCCGGCCTGACATTCTGGTTTCCCTGTTTGAAAACCCAGAACTCTGTTTTGGACAGTCAGCAAAACTAGCTTATTTTACAAGCATTCTGTGCATGTGACACATAGTGAGGAGCCCGAAGCCCCATTTTTTCTGACCAGGCCTTTCCAGGAAGAACGGAACACTGGTACTTACCAAGAAGGTTCTTTCTTGGTTGGTGTGGAGAACTTCGGTATTTTCTATCTGCCCATCCCCCATATTTTCTCCCATTTAAATACTACTTTGCCTTGTTACTATGCAGAAATGCAGTTGACTAACTCAGGTTGCAAATCATTCATGCGTTATCCAGCTCTGGTTAGCTTTTTTACAAGAATGTTTCTTAAACACAGACTGGCCCACATTGCTAGGAAGTGGAGACACTTTGGACCAGTACCAACACATTTTCATTATTAAAAGGGTGAGACTCCAGCACTCAGCTGGAGCTGCTTGTTGGAGAGCATGGCCATGAATTAAGTTCTGACTTTGTTCTATGGCTAACATGAGATCATATCTCATGGAAGGTGACTGCCTCCCAGGCTTCAGAACTCAACTTTGGAAAATGGGTTTAACTTCTAGAAACCTGTAACTACACAAATTGTGTCTTAGGATGAAAGCTTTGTTTGTAATCCAGGCTGGTACCAAACCTGCAATGAAGTTAGCCTGGAAAGGGTTGTAGCTTTTTGGGGTGTTTATGCCCAAGGGATTCCCATCAATTGTTTATTTGGATTAAAGCCTTGTGGAACATGCCAAATATATTCAAAACGGCTGCTACTCCTCTTAGGGTCTTGGTACAAACTATGGCTCGCACAGGCTGTTCAGGGCTTCTTCCATGCCTGGCCATCTTGCCTAGCGGTCAATTGTCTCCATTAGGCTCTCCTGGCTCCACTTTGCTGTGGTTGTGTAGCTTCAGGTTTTTGCCTTTCTTTCTCACTCTGAATGTGTGATGGGGAGTCCTGGAGACTAAGCTTCTTCCCCACATTAGCCAGGGGAGGGAGAAAACCTAGACAAACTAGCCAGAGTGAGAAGGAAACTAAAGAAGTAAAAAGCCTTGGTACCATTAAGAATATCTGTAATTTGTTGAGAGGAAGATTCTATGAGAGAGAACACTGTCCTTTTCCTCCAGAGAGAAGATTAACACTGGGCAGAAGCTCACCTATCAGAAAAGATAAAGTTGGACAGCCCTGTCTCTATATGGGAATGAATATTTACTATCCAACACCCTCCTGTACTGAAAGAAAGGGTACTAGAATACCCTCCTGTACTGAAAGAAAGTAACAGCACAAAAATACTTCATTGAAATAACTATATCAAGGGGCAAATGTTTGGAGTGGAGGACCCAAATTAGAACTCAATTTAAAGGAAATGTTGAATACAACTGTAATATTACTTAAACTATAAAAACACCGAAAAAAGCAATAAGATTGCAGCCTTTGTGTATCTTATTGACAGCACAGACCTCCTTGATATGGTATGACTGAAAAAATATCTTATTTTGCACTAAGCTTTAGAGAAGGTAGCCATTCCCTCCTCTCTCCTGCACTGAGAGTTGGGTAGGATGCAATTCTTTCTATCATGTTGAACTTTGGATCAAGCAGAGGCAGTGCAAGAGACGCATGCTGGTTCTGCCCAATTCAAACTCTGCGTGATATAAGCTGCCTCTTCCCCCTCATCCTCCGGTGCATGCAGAAATGGTGGCAAACACAAAACATTACTGGCTACTTAGCCAAATCAACATCTGTAAATCCCTACAATATAAAATTAATGTATATTAGTAATTGTCATTAATTTCTCTTCTATCTACAGCATCAACTAAAACCACTCAGTTGTAAGAGGATAAAGAGAGACAGTGTAGATAAACATGAATGATTTTAAAAAATTCCAAATGCAATCATTTTTCAATATAGCCAGTCCAAAACCTGTATGTTTAGTCAATAATACCTGATCATCATTAAAAATATCCTCCATTTTCCTTTATTTATTTTTAGTATGTACCTGCTGATGTTGAAGTTTTTAAATAGCCATCAAGGCAAGGCAAAATGTCCTTGTAGCGAGGTTGTATTACATATCTGGGAATATGGGATGACCAGTCCTCCAATGCATCCAATGCCACATCAGCCATTGGAGTGTAGCTAAGGCCCAGCTTAAAAGCATTCTGTACAACAGGCATAAAGAAAACTGTCAGATGTTTGGAGACTCTAAATATCTGTGAACCCCTTAAGATATATTTTTGTATCTGCATAGAACTATCATATCAGTCAGTATTACAAAATATTCACTTCATTAGTTTTAGTAGACCTGCTTCTAGAATGAGATATGTGTTAGGTATGGTGGTAGGCTGAAATATTCACAATAAAACTGCAAATGTAACACATGGCAGTCATACAGATTTGTCATTCAAACTTTGGGTCTCCCCACTAATTCCTCCCTTGCTATGATAATGAAGACAAATAAGGCTGCAATCCTGTACACACTTATCTTGAAACAAGTCTCGTTGAATTCAATGGAACTTCGTTCTGAATACACATGCACAAGACTGCACTATAAGTCCCACTAAAATGAACTTGCATCTCATACAAGTGAAATGTAGGAAAGATTATTTCAAAAAAAATTACACAAGGAAAAAAATTGTTGTTGTTCAGAACTTCACCATACTGACCCACCTGCAAAGCAGGAATGTACGCCTTCATGTCAAGCATGATGATGTCATGCGGCAAGGAGAGCACAAAGGTCAGACAGGATGCCAATAGCTCATCTTTGTACTGCTTCATTTTTGCTGTTACCTAAAGAAAGAAATAGGAAGTCCTCATATAAATAGTACAGGAACTACCTTAAGTTCAAAGCATCTTGGAAAAGGTTTAATGTTGGATAAGCAAATAACATACAGGAGTTTTAAGATGAAGTAGATGAGGACTGCAATCCTAAACACACTTTCATGGAAATAAGTTCCACTAAAATCAACTAGACAGGTTTTTAAGTAAGAAAAACTTGAAAAAAAAATTCCAGTTCTGGTAATGCTAAAATAATCTGGCTGGTGACTAGCCTGATCCAGATAGAGAGAGAGTATGTATGTGATGAGAGAGAGAGAGTTTAACTAACGAGTTAGAACTGCTCAAAGCATATTGATCATGCTTATATGACAAGTGTGAAAGCTAAAAAGCTAAAAAGTTACCATTTTACCTCTTTTGCCTATCTCAAGACACTTAACACATACTTCAAAGAAAGATCACAGAAATCTGATCACCTCTTTTCCAAATTTGGCAAATAATGCAAAGCAGGAATTCTTCTCTGGATCTTCAGGACATTTTTTTTTACTCATTGGGCCAACACCCTAGCAAACAAAAGAATATACAGAATTGTACATATTTTGTGAGGTTTGTCTTAGTGTTCTATTTTTTGTTAAAAGAACTTACTGGATAATGCCTGCTCCTAGGTGACAACATACAACTATTAAGAAATAGTATAAGAGCCATAAATTACTGAAATGCCTTTTACATGAGACTGCCTGTTAAGACTGTTTGGAAAATGCAATTGGTTCAGAACACAGCTGATTGGTACTAGCAACAGGGAACACATCTTGACAATTCTTAAAATAATTCCACTGGCTTCCAGTTGGTTTCTGGGCATAAATCCAAGTGCTGATGCAGGCCCAATTATTAAGATCTTCATCAGAGTTTCTTCATGACACAACAATCCATCATGGGTGATCAGACACGATGGATTGTCGTGTTGTGCAAACCCAGCACAGTTTCTGCAGGATGGCTTATTTTTCATGAACAAACTGCCCTGAGAACCCATGGCTTGTTGAACATAGGTTGTTGTTACTCATGGGTTACTGATACCCATGATAGCTTGTTGTGAGAACCCATGGGTTGTTGATACCCATGGTGCCTTATTGTATCGTCCGAATCTGGCAGGGAAATTTTATCCTGGGTTGCCAGGATCAGGTAAAGAGCTGCCCGGCCAGAGCAGCAACCCCCCTGCCACTCCTTGCAATCTTGCTTGTGCCACCACCATCTTCCCTCATCCCTTCTCAGTGCCCACCACCCCGTGCCCCCATATAAATCATGAATATCAAGACATGACAGCTTGCAACCAAGGGAGGCAACAAGCAGGAAGGGGAGTGGGGAACCAAAAGTGGCTGGAGAGAAGGCACTTTGGGAGTGGGTACTCTTACTTCAGTGTAAAGTGAAGCAGCAGTTAAAAAGGCAAGCTCCAAAATGGAGGATGAAATGGACTAGGACATTGACAAGAGAGGGGTATCAGTATGCTGGGTATTGGACAGTAGGTCTTGCACTGTTGTGCAACAGCAAAATTCCCCGGAAAAAAGGGGGGGGGGGAAGCTGGCGAACACATTGCTGCATTCAGGAGAGCCAGTGAGGCATAGTAGTTAGTGTGTTGGACTGGGATTAGGGAGACCTGGGTTCTAGTCCCCACTCGGCCATGAAGCTCACTGAGTGAATTTGGGCCAGTTACTGACTCCCAGCCTAACCTACCTCACAGAGTTGTTGTGAGGATAAAATGGAGAGGAGGAGAAAGATGTTGTCAGCTGCCATGAGTTCCTTGCAGGAAAAAGGCGGGATATAAATGCAATAAATAAAATAAGGGCTACTGCTTCTGCTGGTTTTTCTTGATTTTAGTACCAAATTTTAGTTTTATTGGTTTTACTTCCTTGCATGGATTTTTAAATGTTGCAAACTGCCTAAAGTTGAGAGGTAGGATATAAATACTTTAAATAAATAAATACCTTTGTTCAAATTCTATGAAATCCAACTGACATTTGTCATCTGATACACAAGTTCGTAAAAAACCACTCAGAGATTGTGAATAGACCATAAAAACACACATACCCTCACCCAGTCTTAGCCATGACTAGTTGTTATCTCTATACCAATGTTAATCATGGTTTATTCCTAATTCAAAATTTGTGAACAATTTGAAATACTGGTTAAAAGTGAACCCCAATCAGCATTAACCATATTCAGTATTGGTGCAGGCATGATCATGAACCACAAGTAAGACCAGTGGGGGAGTGTAAGGGGAATTCACATGAGAAGAGAAGGTCTGAAGGGAGACATAGCACAATCTCATGGTCTGGTTGCTTAACCACAGTTTTAAGGAATGGGTATAGTGCTACATTTGTGTTACCCCTTGAGTCTGGGAGATTTGAAAGGTGGAGTCAAACCAAACTGCTGGAAAACAACGAAGAAAGCTTGCCATACTATCAGCCCAAAACGACCCTATTAACACATTACAAATTTCCTGGCCATTTTTCTTAAGGGCTACAGCTCTTACAGAACACCAAAAAGCTGTCTTAATTTCAGTCTGGTTATAATCTCTCATTTTATATATGAATGCAATCTTCGCTTAACTATTACACTGAAATAATCATAATTATATTCATGCACAGGCCAGCACATTAATATTACCTTGAACAAATTCTATAAGGGATTTCTCACCTCAAAGTATTCTGTTTTCTTTGCAATTTTCATGGCAATGGCCAGCAGCTTGTAAAATCCACTAATAAGAGGTGACCGTGTTGACTGTATAATTAGCTCATAACCAAATGAATAAACCCAAGGCTCAAAGTATTCAACATGCTTATGTGGGAGGATTTCTCTGTGAAGATAAAAGGAACAGCAACAAAGAGAACTTATTACACTGCAAGGTGGTGAACTAGTGAACTGTCGTACTCAGACCAATGAATGTCCTGTTCCAAGCCAGGAGGCCATTGTGACTATTCCAACTACTCACTAATTCTACTAGCAAACGCTGTATGGGTCATGCAATCTGCAGTATTCAAGGGTATTGCATTAGCACAATAAGCTGAATTGTGTGTCATGCCCATATTCTTTATTTCCTTAACATACATAGAACATACCATACCTGCAAAATTCCACTAGGTTAATGAAAGCTGTAAAGTCTTTAGGCTTGGTTGGCTGAAGGTTTGCAGCTGGATCAGAAGTAGGAATGGTGAGATCAATGTCAGTTTCACTTCCACCCTGAGTAAAGAATATCAGAATCACTTACAGCTTTTAGTTGGCAGTAGCCAAACAGAAAATCTAAAACACCTCTTCCTTGCAAGCTCTTACTTGCTGTTTGTGCAAAATAATATAATTTTAATTACTTGGACTAATATGTTAAACGATGTTGTATCCTAAATACCTAGTCTTAACAACCAAGTCAGACTAGATAGCCTTTGCATATATCAATCCTACCCATATATATATATATATATATATATATATAATTAACATATGCTTTAAAAAAACAGATATCCAAAACTGAGCAAGAATACCTACTTGATGAAGACACATTGAAAGAAATCCTTGGTGATTGTTCTACATCCTAAGAACAAGTATCTTCCAGAGAGGCAGCACTACAATAGCATCCTATTTATTGTCTTTTATTGACAGTTAATTTTATGGATTTTTATTCAAATATGATGACTTGTAGTTTTGGAGTTCATTTTAGGATTACTTTAAAAGTTAACATTTTCAGAGACCTCTTGGATAGGAAAAATGAAAATCCAAATAAATGACATTCATGGCAATTTCTATTCTACAAGATATATCTACTCATCACTCATCTCACCTCTCTCCCCAGTTACTCAGACTGATCATGCATCCTTATCTCTTGACCCCTCCTTCTGCTTGGTTCTTGAATGCCTTTAGATTTTGAGCTCTTCAATCATAGGAAGAGCATTTATTTATATGAAGCTGCTGTTTCAATTTTACAGTCCACCCTATCCTAATGACTATTAGAAAAGAGAGGGCTATAAACTTCACTATAAACTATCGCTATTTTTGTATGTGGCACTAAGCCGGGGTGGGCAGCCTGTGGCCCTTCAAATGTTTTGGCCTACTCCCATCAACCCTCACAATTGGCTATGCTGGCTACAGCTGATGGGAACTGTAGGCCAAAACATCTGGAGGGCCACAAGTTGCCCAGCCGTGCACTAAACCATAGTTTAATACCACTGCAAACAAGCCTCAGGCTTGTGTGCTCCCTGCTCCCCTCTTCTCCTGTGGCACATCTTCTGACCCTGGTTTGTTTGGCTATACATAGTTAAAACTAATCACAGCTTGGCCTGATTAAGACAAAATTACAAACTGCAGTTATATGAAAACAGAAGTGGATGCTTCTGATCTCCTTGCAGCCATACCAGAGGGAAGAGGAGAGGAAGGGAGAGTGCACATGCCTGAGCCTTGTTCACAAAGCACTAAACTATGGTTTAGTGTTACATCCAAGTATGGCTAAGAAATACAAATATAGATAATATGGAAGGAATGGCATTTTCAACTGTGGAAAGTATTGTACAACCTGAACACATTTAATAGAACACCACAAAAGACACACGGTTATTTTTTTTGTTACAAAAGCTTCTTCTTCTTTCTTTTTTTTAAGTCTTACCTTTTCTTCACAAATATTCTGTTTCTGAACTGTAAGGTCCAACTTTTCAATTACTTTTAGAATAGACTTTATGAGTTCATCATACAGCAAACGATTTAGAGATTTTAGTGGTGAATCTGCAATTAGAAATGTTTCATCTGCCAACAGAGACTCCTTCATTGAAGAGAAAAAGGAGTAATGTTTTAGATAGTATGGCCACCAGAGTTATTCCTAAATTACACATTGTACTTATGCAAATTTCTCAGAGAATAAAATGCTAGAGGGCAAAGCATTATTGAGCGTCAGGTTATCGCCAGTCACCTGTGAACTGTCAGTTCAACACTTAGAATCCGGAGGATTACATTGCTAAGGGGGAGACCTTGTTACCACTCCGTTTTGGTGCACCTACTTTTCCCCCCCTTTATTGGTGATTTTCAAGTGACAGCTCGGCAACTGAGCACAAATAAGCCTATATGAAGTCTAGCCTTATTAATTTCAATCTGTTACCAACTGCACTTCGCTTAGAAGGACATCAACCAGGCAAGACTACATATATTTGACAACCGTAACTGAGCACTTGCACAACTCTGAAAGACCAAGAAATTTTTAAAAAACTTACAAATACATTTGTGCATATTTCAGGACCCAAAATAATAATAATAATAATAATAATAATAATATAATAATAATAATAATAATAATAATAATAATAATGATGACGACGACCCCAATTGCACTTTTTTGAAGTTCGGGGGGGGGGGAAGGCGGCAAAAAAAGGGGGTAGCGATCGGAGCGGGGAAGAGGAGACAAGATAGGTTCTTCTGCGAAGGACACTGGAATACTGGCTGGAGGACTGAGAAGGAAGGAGCGGGAGAACAACCCATGGTGAGCCCTATCGTATGTCAGGCACACCATGGGTTGTTCCATGAACAACCAACCCACCATGGCTTATTCGCAGGGTTGCTTAGCGTTTCGTGCAAACCTGCCATCCTCCAACTTGGTTCTCACATAACAACAAACCATGGTTTCATTAAGCATGGTTTATTGAATCATGGGTTGTCGTTACATGAGAACCCAGAACTATGGATTAACTATGGTTTGTTAACCACAAACAACCCAGAAAGAGAACCTGTAGTTTGTTGTTGGGTTGTGAACTGTGGGTTGTTTAAACCACGTGTGAATTCAGAACTGTGGGTTGTTCTGCTAGGCTACAAAGGCAGTGGGCAAGAGTGGTTGGGGGAAAAGAGCAGCTGCTCTACTTGCCAGTACTACAGTGCCCCAAAGGCATGTGGGATAGAGGGAGGGAGTGGGTGAAAAGGGCAGGAACCAAGCAACCCAGGAATTGAAAAAACAATCTGCAGTTTGCTCGATTGTCTGAAAGCCAAATCATGTTAACTCTGAGTAAGGCAGCAACCAAGGGCTTGCATTACGTGTAAATCAGGTCTAAGTAATACTCTTAATGAAAGATTGACACAGTGAAATAGATTCAGAAGAAGATTCTAAAAAGTCTAGATGGCAAATTATATAAGCAAAGGATGAAAAACAGGGTATTGATAAACAAATACCAAAATGGACAGGTTCAGAGAGAGTACACACCATATAAAAACACATAATCAAGTTTGCAAAAACCTTGCCTGATTGTTCACAAAAAGTAAAAAAAATCCTAGCTACAGGCAATAACTGGCAATAATCCACTTTATTCAAATGAGTTATAAAAATTGGAAGTGTACACATTTGAAGGACTGAACATTCCAAGGTGAGGAAAGAGCAGAACTGGAACCTCTTAGAAGGGTATGGGATGGCAAAAGTGTGCATGCTAAAAAGGAGATGAAAAGCATTTCTAATTTCCTTCAGTAAGAAGAAAAGTTTAATGACTGAATCATGACTATTAATTCAATACCCCAGCATTAGAATTTTACCATCATTGTGTCACAGCTCAGTAAACTTCTAAAAAGGTCCAGGTAATCCTTATATGTAGGTACTTTCCATTTCCCAGTCCTAACTTCTCCAGATGTACGAGGCTCTTCTGAACTAGAAACATCTTTGCCAGCATATTCCTAGAATGCATCACAACACTGAAGTGAATATATATGAAATTATACAGCTATCCACATTCAATCCTAGATGGGTATGATAGCAGAAACTTAAACACAGCTTCTTAATTTCAGAACGATAAGTGAGAGTACACAGGATCACTCTGCCAAGACATATTAAGAGTACTCTATCAAACAGCCCTATTCCCAGGAACATACATTTGATACAGTACAAGATTCTTGGAGAGAGCAATCCTATGGCCCCTAAATAGCATCTGAGGGGCCATAAGTTAGTTCAGATTCCCCAATCCGAGGTCGGAGACAGCACTCTAACCCCAGAGCAGGGAACTGGATATCCGATCCTCATCCTCCTCACAGCAGGTGCGGAAAGAAAGGAAGCTTTCTGGAGAGGGATTTAAGGAAAGCCTAAACTATCTCATCATAACTAAGCCTGGGAAGTGTTGCTGGAAGATTTAGAGGAAAGTGGAGCACTTCTACCTAGTTGCTGGCTGAAGTGACAGAGCTACTGGTAGAAGGCAGCTAGAAAAATTAGAGAAAGGTCAACAGGAGCAGTATTCAGTTTGCAACTCAAGTGAAACTTTGCTAAACCATGGAAAAGTAAGTAGAAATCTGACCCTGCAGTGGTTTTAAAGCTCATTCCAGATAAGCTAACATACTATTTAGTTGTTAAGAGCATCCAACTGCTGCATTACCATCTAGACTACTGCAGCTGCTCACTTGGAAGAAACGTAAGACTCTGGACAACTCTCTCTCTCTCTCTCTCTCTCTGTGGAATTGTTCTTACAATGTTAATGTTGTTGTTCCTTGCCTAATGTGTTCAGCTAACTATATGATTGATATTATACTCCTTGTAAGTGGTGTGGCAAGTCATGTCAAACTTGGTTCACAGGTTTTCTGGAAGAGGGCTCAGGCAAGTGAGAATAAACCCTTGCAATTTATGAAGCTGTGGCCCATGGGTTAAAAAATAAATAAATTATGGTACAACACTTTGGCCAAACAAGAAGCAACAAAACAATTACCGATATACATAAACTTACCCTTAAAAAGACAATTGGCTTAGAACAGACTCTGATTAAACCTTGATGCACTGAAAATAAAGACATTTCAACACTTTAAAAAAATCAATCAATCAAGTGGATTAAAAAGAGTCTCTGAATATTCCAATGTACGTATTGACAAAATTATTTCCCTGGTACTGAAAGTAAAGTTCATAATCAGCAACTGTTGTCATTACCAACCTCAACGTACAATATTAGTTAGCAAGTTGCACCGAGGCCCAAATATGCATCCAATTTTAAAATGTAATTTTTTCAACAAAGCAAATTGGAACACATGAATACAGGTGAAACTGAAATAATGAAATTATTATTGTTAAGCACTAACACTTGCATTGAACAATGGAGAAAAAGTAACACAGATGAATCCTATCCCTTGACAAATTGAATTTCAAGCACCATTACATGCAGATTACATAATTATATGTTAGAGATAGTAGTTATTTTTATACACAATTTTAAATGAATAAGAAAAATAGAAATTAAAAAAGAAGAGATAAAAGGAAAAAATAGTTTTTTGAAAGAGGAAGGGAAGAGGCATAACAAATATGAGATGGATAAAGATTGACAGAACATACAGTGGCGGTGGGAAAGGACCACGCAATATGCCTGATAGTTAGTTTGATGGAGAATGTCAACTGCTGAAAAAACAAATTCGTGCAATATATCAACTCCAAGGCAATAGTAAAACAAACACCCTTCCACCTAAATACCATGAACTGAAAAGGAAATATAAACTAACCATTAAAAGAAAGAAGAGAGAACTGCAAATGAGGAGATGGGACCTGATAATCCAGGCCTCACAGCTTAGTAACACCAAACAGTTTTGCGGCCTGGTGTCTGGAGCCATTTCAAACAAACCCGGCCTGCTTGACAGCAGAGTGCCTCCGCAGGTTTGGAGGGAGTACTTTGCAAACATATTCTATGATCCAGCAGCTCCGGATCTCTCTCTGACAGACCTTATGCCATCTAAAGTGTCAGAGTGGATACCGGTTGACTCCAATGAGATAAAAAAACTAATTAGTCAGTTAAAGGACGGTAAGGCTCCAGGTCCTGATGGATTCCCACCCGAATTATTCAAAAAGCAATTGGAATGATGGGCATCCCCCATAGCTTCTCTTTTTTCTTTAATAGATGCTACTGGAACGATGCCATCAGTTTGGTCAAAGTCCATTATAGTGCCCATCTTTAAAAAGGGAGACCCAAAATTGCCAGACAACTATTGCCCAATAAGCCTGCTATCAATCGTGGGCAAGCTTTATGCTAGGCATCTATTGGGTAAACTGTCAGACTGGATTGATGAACATCACATCTTAGGGCAGGAACAAATTGGGTTCTGTAAAAATAAATCTACTCTGGACCACTGTATTGTGCTGGCACACTTGGCAGAGAAATATAGCTGCCGGGGGGGGGGGGGGAATGAATTTGTTTAGTTTTTTTTTGTTTTTGTTTTTACCTAAAAGGGGCCTTTGACTCTATTCCTAGGCAATTACTGTGGACTAAGTTAAGAAAGACAAGCATTGACAGAAGGCTCCTGTTCCTCATACAAAAACTTTACAGTAACACTAGTTGCCAGGTTCGATATGGTTCTTACGGCGAATTGACCGAAGAGTTTTACACCAATAGAGGGGTCAGACAGGGGTGCGTTTTGGCACCCTTCCTTTTTAATCTCTTCATGAATGATCTCTCTTCTGCTTTAATAAGAGTGGAGGGTCACTTTCCAAAAATGGGCACCCAAAAAATCCCACTTTTACTATATGCGGATGACACTGTTATCTTATCGCAAACTCAGTTGGGATTGAAACGTCTTATAGTTGCCTTTGCCACATATTGTGAGGCAAATGAGTTGACCATTAATCTTGGGAAAACAAAAGTTATGTTTTTTTCCAAGGTTTGGAGACGCATGCGCTGGACTCTCAGAGGTGTTAATTTGGAACAAGTAAAAGAATACAGTTATCTGGGTTTAAACTTTCAGTATAAATATAACTGGACTTCCCATAAACACCTTGTTATTATTTCAGCTATCCGGAGCACGATGGCTATTGCCCGTTTCTTCTATACACAGGGGGGACAACATGTTCCTTCTGCAGTACGGGTATTTAAAGCCAAAATTACAGCCCAATTGTTATATGGTGTACCTATCTGGATAAGTGCAGTTGATGTGGGGATAGAGCGAGTTCAAGCTAAATTCCTTTGACGCATTCTTGGAGTTCCTAATTGTGTTTGTTATGCAGCCATGTACTTAGAAACAGGATTAGGCCTGCTAGAAGTAAAAGCGTGGATTCAAACTTTTAAGTTCTGGCTGCGCCTACACTTTACATCGGGGGACTGCAGTTACGTATGCCATATGCTAAGGGATAGCTATATTAGTAAATGGGTCTCTTTGGTGCAATGGAAAATAAGGTCAATTGGTATCCACATGGACTCTATCCTTTTACTCGGTCCACAGCAAGCGCTCAGACTGTTATCGCAGAGACTGTATGACATTGAGAGACAGAAGTTAAGCTCACTAGCAAACAGATCCTGTTCCCCCATTGCTAGTGGGATAACTCCAATCTATGGCCTTTCAGCGTCATATCTCTCAAACATCAGCGACCCACAAGCGCGCAGAGCATTTATGCTAGCGAGATTCAACATTCTTCCATCAGCGATCTTGCAGGGGAGGTATCAAGGAACACCATACCATCTGAGACATTGTCCGTGTATGGCCAGGGAACCTGAATCATTGAGGCACATCCTCCTTCATTGTAAGTTCTATTCCAAAATAAGGGAAGACACAATTTTGCCTCTCCTAAGGAGGTTTCCCGGTATGCCTGATGATTGGCTGGTCACTTTCTGCCTAAATGACCAAAACCCAACTGTCACCTCTGTAGTAACAAACTTCTTCTTAGCTGCCACTAAAAGGAGAGTTTTTATGGTAGGGAACAAGTGAAAATGGTTTTGTTCAAAGTATGCTTTATCATGGAAGATAATTAATGTTTTATTTGTACTCATATAATTTTCTTGGTCCAATTTGTACTGTATAATTTAATAACTTGTAGTATTTGGGTCATATGACCGTAATAAAGTAAAGTAAGTAAGACAGAACATACAGATAGGCGTAATCTCACAAGATTAGAGAGAAAAGGAGCCAGATTGTTCAAAACCTAGTAGATGTAAAGGCATTTAAACTGGATGCAATAAAAGGTAGAAAAGCAGTTGCAACTAAGGATGCAATCCTATACTCATGTAATGCTGGGGGGGGCTATAGGGTATAGCAGAAACCCCACTATGCTTGCAGAAAAAGAGGTACACCTCTCCCAGTGGAGATATGCCAGCGTATCTGCACTATTGGTGCAACTCCACCAGAATAAGGCCCCAAACAGGAGATGTGGGCAGGACAGAGCAAGAGTAGACTCATACTAAATCATAAATCTTCAGGCCCGATACCTGCCCCCGACAAAAGCACAAGTTTGTACCAACTATAGAGCAGATTAAATAAATCACCCACTAAACTCAATGGAGAGGAAAAACTCCCCAAAACTCACTGTCCCATTGCCCCTCCTCCCACTTATGGTGAACTATAGGATTTGATGAACTATAGGATTTGGCAGTAACTCTGCACCTAAGCAAAGCAAAGCATGGGATGTGCAGCATGGGGCTATATCACTCAGGCCTCATATCGGGCACACTTAGACCACACTTTAATGTTTAATGGAGAACTTTGGTGATGGAAACCATAGAAAAGAACACTTGGCACAGACAGCCTGGCCTCACATAGGGAAGAGTGCATTTCTGAGAGGACAAGTGTTAGCAGCTTACAGATACTCTACCTTAGAACTCTAGACCAGGGCTCCCCAACCTTGGGTCCCCAGATGTTGCTGGACTACAGCTCCCAGAATCCCTTGCCATTAGCCATGCTGGCTGGGTATGCTGGGAGCTGTAGGCCAGCAACATCTGGGGACCCAAGGTTGGAGAGCCCTGCTCTAGACACTAACACTCAAAAGCAACCCCCGCCCACCCCTGCAACTATGGAAGAACCGAGCATCCCACATATGTAAGCAAGGGAAGGAGCAACCATGTTACCAAGCATAACTGCTGCAAATGTCTCTCACACCCCTGATAAATGTGAAAACTGTCTTGCCTAATTGCATTGGTGAAACTGCTACCCACACAACAGGTGGTAGCAGTATCTCCCATACAGAAGACACAAGAGACAAGTGGCCACACTAGATGGGGATGGTGAGGGTTGTCATCCAACACATCTGGAGGGTACCGGGTTAGGGAAGGGTGACTAAGAAAATTAACTCAATAATCCAATGAGCACTCCAACAATTCCCCAAACCAAATAATCAAAGATTATAATGACATTCCTAAGCTGAATATTACCCTTAATCAATACTTTTCAAGCTTCTCAGACTTGAACTAGTACTGCAATAAAGTGGGGGGGGAGGAATGTATTTCTAAATAAATAAAAACTCACCCACAGTGCCCATAAAACTCCACAGTATGGGACCTTTTCCTGCCAGGGCTAAAAAAACCTTTACAATGGATTTAGAACATGCAGACTGCATTTTTACACTGTATTGTGGGAAGCTATCTATTTGCACTACAATCAGACGTTCAAGAACTGGAGTGTACACTTCAGGAATCTAAAAGAAGAAAAAGAAGAATGGCGTATTAGGAGATAGCTGCATTCACTAAAAATAAAAAAAATATTCAAGCTTTTTCAATTGGTGAAATCCTCATCACTATTGTTGTACACCGCCCAGAGAGCTTCGGCTATTGGGCGGTATAGAAAATTAGAAAATGAATAAATAATATAATATACATATCCCTCCTAAATGGCAAAATAATAGCTTCACAAATGAGGTATAAACACCTGACTTACGGTATCTAAATGGAATATAACGCTAGCAATAGATTGAAGGAAACTTGGTAGCTGATACACATGGTCATCTATTGTTTCTGCCTCGGTGAGATACATTTGCTTACAGCGCTGAAGGAGTTCAACATACATGAAGTCAACATCCTTTGAATTGATAGCTTTACATGGCTTTAAATGAGAAAGAAAGAAAATACAAATATTACAATTAAACTGCATTAAGGTAAGTAATTGGATTATTATATAATGGGCACAATCTATGCCACCATGGGCAGACTCAGCAAAAATGCATGCCTGATGATGTAGCTGGAATGTCTGTACAAAAAGTGTCTGACAAATAAATGCGCTCCTGGTCCTAACATTCAACCCCTCCAACACACTATTATGTCATGAAGTACATACCGCAGCAAAAAGCCCATATCCACGAATAGCAATAGACAATTCTTTGTTGCTGGCATCCATCTTTCTGATGATACCATAAAACTGTTTCATGAAGAATTGCAGCTTGTCCTTCTGCATTTCTACATCCTTTGCTACCATTGTAGATACCTGCAAATTATATAAAAATTGAACATTTTATCATTGGAATAATGAATCAAACATTAAAAATGTTCTTAAATTAATCACTTAAGTTAACACAGAAACTATTCAGCAGCTTTCCCTAACTAACCTGACACAAAGATAACAAAATGTCATCAGCATAAAATAATGATGAAACCTTTAGAGTTATGATGCAAGGAGCATAAAAGTGTGGTCCCATTAGTTCTGACAGTATACTAACATAAAAGTTAAATAAGGCTGCAATCCTATAGTCCCTGGAAGGACATCCCAGGGCCCATAGGATCAGATCTTACTCTCTGAGGGTGGAGAGAGAGGTTTGCTTGTGGAGGGTGAGATCCAACCTCAAATTGTCCCTCCCCACAGAAACCTCCAAGGCCCTTGTAGGGACAAAAGGAAGCAGATCAGGAGGCATATCATGAGTGGAATGGAGGAGGCTTTCGATCCACAGGACCCAAAGCCCTCCCAGCGCCCAGATACCCCTGACCAGGGCCGGCGCTACCGCTAGGCAGACCCAGGCGGCTGCCTAGGGCGCATGGCGGAAGAGGGCGGGAACCTTGCGCTCCTTCCTCGCCGCCGGCACGCTCCTGCCCCACCTGCCGCCTCCGCCGCGCCTCCCCGCACGCCCGCCCGCCGCACCTCCCCCCCGCTCAGCGCGCCCGCCCCCGCCACCTACCTACCTTCGTGTCGTTTCCGGAGCTCCGCCGGCGTTGTTTTGACGGGAGGAACCAGGGCAACAGGGCTTAAACAGCCCTGTTGCCCTGGTTTCCCCGGCAAAAAAAAAAAGCGCGGGGGTCCCATGGCGTCGGAGGAGGTGGCGGCGGCGGCAGCAGCCAGCAGTGGGGGGGGGAGGTAGGTGGTGGTGGTGGCGGCGCGGGGGGTTGCAGAGCAGGGCTGCTTTGCTCCAGAGCCCCCCCACGGCACGAGAGGGGGGGCGCTAAATATAATTTGGTCCTAGGGCGCCAAACAGCCCTGCACCGTTCCTGCCCCTGACATGGGAGAACTGTGTGCCAGTTGGCGCACATTACTTCCCTTCCAATAGTTCCAATGAAAGGGAAATCATGAAACAAAAAAACAAAAAAGAAGAAGAAAACACAAATGCTGCTCCTCCCTCCCAACCTGCCAGCATGAACCTGGCAGGGCTTTGGATAAGACGGTTCCTCTACCTTCAGATCTTCCCATCCCCACTGGTAGGATTGCTCTGTAAGTAGTTAAATCAACAATACCTGACCATGCACTCATTAAGCATTTAATTCCCACATCAAAAAACCCTTATATTATGCTCGTAGCAGTAAAACCTTGCTTCAAACAGTGCTTCTATCAAGGAGGAGATTGTGGAGACACAAGACAGGCACAAGACAAAGTCCAAAACTGGCAGGAGAGAAAGTGGAGTAAAGAGGTGGAAACAGGGAGAGAAGATGGTGAGAAAAAGACATAGGATAGAAAAAGAATCCACCTTGGTTTACTGATTGGATAGCTAAGTGGAAGACACTCTTACTTGGTCACGAGTGATCGCCTGACTGACTGAGGAAAGGAAAAAAATAAGTTATGTGCAGGCCTGCAATATATCTGTATTGTTTAATGTTTGGGAATTTAACAATTCACAAAGTCCTGGATTATAGGCTGTATGTATTGTACCTGTTTAAGAAATGCATCCAACGCTGAATGGCCAGCTTTCTTCAGTTCTACATTCTGGTGACCACACCATTTGGACATTGATTCAAATAGTAAGATATAGTTGTCCAGAAGGCAAGTGCTAAATTGAACAGCATGCTTGCTAAACAAATGTAGGGCAGCTGCAAAGCAAGAGATTTAATTTAAATCCAACAATATGTTCTAGCTAGACAACTGAGCATGTTCTAAATATTTTTACACTGAAATTTTATCTTTCTTGATTATAATAATGATATATTTATAGAATTACTTAATCTAACAGAAATTAGAACTGAAAATTCGAATTTGCTTGCCTTTCTTTTGTTATTCATTCTTATTTTTTAAATTATATTGTACTTCTTGTAGACAAAAATATATTACATATGCTATGCCTTTTCCAGTAGAGAAGAAATATGCTATCGCAAAGATATACTGCTGCACAGGGATATATAATATGAAATAAGTTCTTACCAAGAGGCACAGCGTACCGCTTTAAGTCAATCTGCAATGTCAAAAGATTCATTATAAAAAGACTTGCTCATCAGTGCTACTTAACATATCTAGAGAATTATTGTTTTGAAAGGGGTGGGGCTACACCCAGCATACCTGTGGACTTATTGCCTTCACTGCAAAATCAAAGATCTCTTTTGAAGCTTGGGGATCTGTAAAGAAGATAACCAAACATTTAAAGATGATCATGATGTGGTACTGTGAATGTAACCTTCTCATCAATATGATGAAAGTCAGCCCTTTACAAAAGTTGATTCAAATATAGTGAATTGGTTTAAATCCATGAGGACCTTTTAGCCAGATCAAACCAAACTGATCCTCCATATGTCTACCTAGCAGATCATAAGCTATTAACAATGCAGTCCCATATGTCTACTCAGAAGTAAGTCCTATTGAGTTCAATCCTATAACCACGTACCTAGGAGCAAGTCCCATTGAATTCAAAGGAACTTACTTCTGAATAAACATGTGCAGGATTACACTACGTGTCCACAAAAAGAAGGAGTAATGCAGCCACATCCTACTGTGATCAAACTTTCCACCCACCATTTACTACAGAATTAACATCAGGAAGGATGCAAAGGAAGTCTCCTCTGTGGATACAGCCTCAAGACCCAGGAAGTTTTCAGAAACAAGTATGATGAATACTGTGTTCACTCCAGCATATCCCAGTTTTTAAAGCTGTTGTAAAGAGTTCAGAGAAGAAGTACAAACAAGATAAAGATTCTAGAGGGCAAATCCTATTAAGACAGGTTGAAAGAACCAAATACCAATTAAAATTGGGGAGGACAGGATTGATATGCGGACAGTTTTTAATTATCTAAAAGGATCTCAGAACAAAGGGGAAAAACAACAACTATGTATCCTATCACTGAAAATACCACAAATACCAACAGATTAAAAGTGCAAGGAGGTAGATTACGGTTAGAGGTTAGGAAAAATCCTGATTGAAACAAACCATCCAGGCCACAGAGGCTATAAAATCTCCTTCTTTGGTGATTTCAGAGGAAGATCGGACAAGCATCTTCAGGATAAACTTACGTATAAATATATCCTTCTGCAGGAAAGGGGCTGGACTAAATCCGCCATTCAGTTAGCTAGATCACTGCTTCTCAAATCGGTGGATGGACTTCAATAATACAGTAAGGGAAATAACTTGAAATGAAATTGAGTTATGCCAAGCAAAGGAATTTTGAATTTGCTAATAAACCAGGGAAATGGTTGGCATATAAACTAAGGAAAGAGAGAGAGAAGAGAGTAATACTTAAACTGTTGGAGGACAACACTGAAATAACGTATAATTTGGGTATGAAAAGAGCGTTTTTTCAATTTTATTCACAATTATATAAAGGGGAAAAAATTTCTGAAAAAAGAATAGAAGATTATTTGCAACGGCAAAATTTACCAAAGATTACAGAATATCAAAGACAAATTATGAATGGCCCTATAACTATACAAGAATTATCTGAAGCAATTAAAAAATCTAAAAAAGGGAAAACACCGGGCCCTGATGGATTGTCAGCAATTTATTACAAGTGTTTTGAAGATGAGTTGTTACAACCACTACAAAGGACTATGAATAATATCCTACAAAATGGGAAGTTACCAGATACATGGAGAGAGGCTAATATTGCACTGATACCTAAAGAAGGACAAGACTTGACTTCTGTTAAAAATTACAGGCCAATTTCATTATTGAATAATGATTACAAATTATTTACAATGATTCTATCTGAAAGATTGAAGAAAATTCTACAAAAGTTTATTCATCAGGATCAATGTGGTTTTCTGCCTAAAAGACAATTAAGGGATAACATTAGAACTGCGTTGGATGTGTTGGAATATTTAAATTGTCATAATGAAAAACAAGCAGCACTGATTTTTTTGGATGCTGAAAAAGCCTTTGACAACGTGAATTGGAGTTTTTTATTTGGATGAAATTTTATTTGGATGAATGAAATGGATTTGAGAGAATTTTATTAAAGGAGTAAAATCGATATATTCGACACAAAAAGCACAAATAATTGTTAACAGGTGAATTGACAAAGCCTTGTATGATACAAAAGGGAACAAGACAAGGCTGTCCATTATCTCCACTACTGTTTATTTTAGTTTTAGAAGTCTTGCTTAGAGATATTAGGCAAGATGGAAGAATCCCAGGAATAAAAATTAAAAAAGAATCATACAAGTTGAGAGCTTTTGCAGATGATTTGATGATAGTCTTGGAAAATCCACTACAAGGAGTACAAACTCTGTTGGATAAATTAAATGAGTTTGGAGGGCTGGCAGGATTCAAGGTAAACCATGAAAAAACAAAAATGTTGGTGAAGAATATGAGAGTGGAAGACCAACAGATATTGATGCAAACATCAGGTTTTAAAATGGAAAAAAGAGTAAAATACCTTGGTATCATAATGACAAATTCAAATTCCACGTTGTTTCAAAACAATTATGTTAAGATATGGTTAGGAATTAAAAATGATATGTTGAAATGGGAGAAACTAAAATTGTCTTTGTTGGGTAGGATTTCTGTGATAAAAATGAATGTTTTACCAAGAATGATGTTTTTATTTCAAACACTGCCGATTTTAACTAATGATGTGCCCTTTAAAGAATGGCAAAAGGACTTATCTAAATTTATATGGCAAAGAAAGAAACCACGTGTTAAATATATAGTTCTACAGGATGCGAAAGAAAGGGGTGGATTGGGTGTACTTGATTTGAAATTGTATTTTAATGCTTGCTGTTTTGTTTGGTTGAAGGAATGGGTGACATTGAGAAATAACAGACTTCTAGAATTAGAAGGGCACGATCTAAGGTTTGGATGGCATGGATATTTGTGGTATGGCAAAGCTAAGGTTAATGTAGATTTTAAGAACCACTATATCAGAAGGGCGTTATTAAGAGTTTGGAACAAATACAAGCCTAGGTTATGCCCAAAATTACCCTTATGGATATCACCCCAAGAGGCACTATACAGGAAAGAAATGACAAGAAATGAGAACTGGCTAAAATACCAAGAAATATTGGAATTGCGTCAGGGAACATACTGGATTAAAACACGGGATTGTTTAGTAACAGAAGGTTATAACTTACACTGGTTTTCATACATGCAACTATCAGAGAGATTTAATGTGGATAAAAGAATGTATGATATAGAACAGGATAAGTCTGCATTTGAAATACAATTGTGTACAGGTGATGATCATGTAATTGCAAAAATGTATAAATTTTTGTTGATGTTTGGGACAGAAGAAGAACAAGTTAAGGATTGTATGGTTAAATGGGCAAGGAACTTTGGATATAATATAATGATGGAACAATGGGAACGCATGTGGACTAAAGGTATAAAATTTACATTGTGTTCTGATCTCAGAGAGAATTTTTACAAGATGATGTATCGTTGGTACCTAACTCCTGTGAAATTGGCTAAGATGTACCGTATAATAATGTGTCAAATGTATGTTGGAAATGTCAAAATCATGAAGGAACATTTTATCATGTTTGGTGGACATGTAAAAAAGTGAAAACATATTGGGTACAAATACACACATGGATACAAAAGATTTTAAAAGTGAATATTAAAGTGAAACCAGAAATGTTTTTATTGGGTATAATGGACTTACAACTTGAGAAAGACTATGGAACATTATTACAATATATGATGACGGCAGCAAGAATAATCTATGCTCAAAAATGGAAAGAAGCAACAATACCAACTATAGAAGACTGGCTGTTGAAAATGTTGGACTTAGCAGAGATGGCTAAATTGACTTGTTTAATTAGAGAAAAAAATTTAACTTCATTCAAGGAAGACCGGAAACCTCTGGTGGACTTCTTGGGGAGGAGGGAAAGTGACTTAATAACTTTGGGTTTTGATTTCTGAATATTGGTACGGTGATAGAATTTTTTTCTGTGAAAATAGAAGAAACTTAGATTGGATAAGGATTGGTAATGTTTGTCAGACAATGAGGCGGAAGCCATATGTTGTTTTGGAAAATTAAATTAAATTTTTTTAAAAAAATACAGTACAATAAGGGACAAGTGGGGAAAGAATGTACATACCATTTACAAAACTTCTTGATACTAGACCTATAACCTATTATGCACAGCATAGCCCACATTTTGGGGAACAATTACTCTTATTACCCTTGATTGCTAAACTGATAGAACGGGATAGTAATCCATGACAGCTATAAGCCCTAGGTGGGCTAAACATGGCCTTAAGTGTGACCTCTGCTGCCCCGGCCACTGCTGAATTTGCTGCTGTAGCAGCTGCAAAACGATTAGCAGTTGGCCACCAAATTTTGGCAACTGAACTTCAATAGTGGCCTAAAATGGCCAAATTTAACTTTAAAGATAAATTTGGCCTTTTTAGGCCACTGTTGAAGTTTGCTGCCAAAATTAAGCAGCAACTGGCCAATTGTTTTTATGATGATGCCAGAATTCAGCAGTGCACGGCACCCATAGTGGCAGTGTGGATTCCAGAGGGTTCGGGGGGGGGATGAAATTAGTACCCAAAGTTGTCCAGACCTAATTTAGATTAATGAAATGGCACAGGAGCAAGGGTACATGTAAAATCTGGGCAAGCATACACAACAAGGTTTCTGGGTCTGGAGACAGGGATCCAAAGTCTAGAAATCTTAGAATGAGAGGCGATTTCATGAAGTTTGAGAAAAAATGTGCTACTCTTATAGTAATTTATATGTTTTAATAAGAGAAATACTACACCTTCATCCATGGATTTAGTAAAGTTATACATGAGTGCAGTCAGTCCTTTGAGACACCCAGCTACTAATGGAAACTTAGGTTCTCTTGTTACAGAGGTCATCTAAAAACAAGAAAACATTATTCTCAAGTAAAATATTAAAGCAGCTTGGTATCTGAAGATATCAACATGCAATTCAAGACACAATTTCTGCAATGGATGAGGCAGGACAATCCTAGCCTTGATTTCAGAGAGCTCCAATGTCAAAGCCTAAAAGTTATCTAGTGCTCTGCCAGGCTCACGCCAGCAGGGCAGAAGTGAGGGAGGAGCAGCATATTGGCAGTTTTCCTCCTTCCCAGACTGGGTGTTTCTCTTTCTTTTACTGATTCCCCCCCACTGAAGTCAACGGCATAGCTGAATGAAGCTATGCCAGGTCAAGGGCTGGCATAGATTTCCACCCAGTTTATGGGTATGTCTATCGTTTCCCTGCTTTCTAACGTCACAGTTCCCATGTTGGAGAGGGATGAGCAGCAGAGGTTCTGTGGGGGCAGGGAGCAGGGATCCAAGGTCAGATCTCCTCCTCCAAGAGCAGACTTCTCTTTCCACCCTCAGAGGGGAGATCCAATCAATCCTACAATCCTTGTGGGACACCTAAATTTCCAGGATATTTTACGATATATAGAATAACAGTTAAACATATATATAGATATAGATATATAGAATCATTTAAACATCTTCCAAGGTTTCTTTTTAAAAAGTGGGCACTGTGAAGATGGGACTTGTAGTAGCTGAGACTTTAGAAGAAACCCTGTTAGATGTCCCTTCCTTCCCCCCCCCCCCATTGCTGTTTAGCTAACGGATTTTTACTGTAGTCTTTGGAATGTACTGGGAGGCTGTTTGGGAGCACCTGGGAGATAAGGGTGAGTTGCAGAGCTGAGAAGCAAGGTCAGGCGTTAATTGGGATGAAGTCATGAGAAAGTGTCTACAGCTGAGAAAGGGCGGGGGGCCCTCCTTCGACAGTTAGGAAGACAGGATTGGTGAACGCTGGGCGGGAAATTGGACCCTGGTGACAATAAAGGAGCTAGGGGAAAAGGCTTCAGTGTTCTTCCGTTGGGGCGTGGATGCTGGGAAGTTCCATCTGGGCAGGTATGCCACTCTGACAGGGTAGCTAGGAAAAGCTAGGCCTGGTTTGACTTACTTTGTTCCTGCAGACTCTTGGGGTTTGTTTTTATGTTCTTTTAGAGTCCCTTTTTATTCCCATTCCCTTTTCCTCACAACAACTACCTCACCCCCTTTTCCCCTTTACCTTCTTTTAGCCCTTTTTTATAAGGGATTATTTTACTTATATTGGACACTTGGAGACCCTACACTGACTAATTTGTTATTCTTACTTTTAATAAAGTCTCCAACTTAATCTTGGTGTGTGTTCCTTTTTGAAAGGTTGGGGCTGCTACACCAGTTTGGTGTATGGGACCTTGGGAGGTGTGTGCCAGTCCAGGGAACTTTGGGACTGTGACCTGCCCTGCAGGGTTGGCGTAAGATCAGCCTCCTTCACATGGTGGCTTAGCGGTCGGATTTTGCAGCCCACCTGAGGAACATTTGTTTGTCAAACCAGGCAAAGGTTTGTTATTTTCCAGATAGGGAAAAGTTGTTAGGGCAGAAATGGAGTCTGCTCTGTTGGATCAGGACCGACCCCTGCTGGGAGCAGAGGCGGCAGACGATCTGCCGGTGTTGGACCGGGAGGACATTTTACCAGTTGAGGCTCCTCGAGTTGCCCCTCCTATTGAAGTGACTGTCGATTGGGAAGGCGCGGAGGGCGAAGAGAGAAGGGTGTCGATCCCATCTCGCTTGGCAGACTGGATGGTGGAACCTAGGGGCCGAGAGGAGATCCCCAGGTCTCGGAGGTGGAGCACGGGCAGTGGCAGTGACCAGGGAGAGGAGGAGGGAGCGACAGCGGTTCTCCTCCGGCGGACCCGGAAGATCCCGAATCTGTCTCGTCCCAGATCTACTTCCAAGGAGAGAGAGAGACGAAACGACCTGTCTCGCCTCAGGCCTACATCCAGAGAAAGAGAATTACAAAAGCAAGTTGACCTTCTGCAGAACCAGTTGGCAAAACACATTGGAGCTGTTCGTCCTGAGAAGCCAAACTTCAAGGACCTGCCTCGTTTCCATGAGGGGCAGGATCCGCTGGAATATTTGGGCTTGTTTGAAATTGCCTGCGAAGATGAGCGTATTCCCCGTGGCAGCTGGATGTCGGCCCTTCGATCACGAGCCTCAGGCTGTCTGGCTCAACTGTTGTACAGCGTCCCGCGAGAGGATACGCATAATTATGGACAGTTTAAAGAACTGGTTAGACAAACTTTTTGCCTTTCGGCCGAGAGGTGTCGGCAACGTTTCAGAGAGATTAAAGCTGAGCCCGGTGAGGGTTTTGTCTCCACGGCAACGAGGCTGCGGAGGTCCCTGGATTTATGGCTGGAGACGGCTCAAGCTGTCTCCTTTCGAGATTTGCGAGAGCTGGTGGCCTTAGAACAGTTTTATGCCGTTCTCCCCGAAGGAAGGGCAGCGCTGGTGAGTGACCAGCGGCCCACCAATCTCCGGCAAGCGGCGCTGCTTGCGGACCAGATGGGAGTTTATCGGAAGGGGGGAAGCAGCAATCGAACCACCCCAGCCAAGCCGGCGGGAGGCGGCGGGAAGAGTGAAACATCCAATCCAACTGGAGGAGGAATCGGGCCCAAAGCTACTTCAACCCCGACGACGACCGGATGCTTCTATTGTAAATTGGAAGGGCATCTGCGTCGGGACTGCCCCAGATTAAAGGCCAAGTTGCAAAAAGAAACAGCTGCTAAAGTGGGTGCTGTGAGACCGGTGCCTCTCGATGACTCCCCCGGAGAAGCCTCAGATTGGAGTGAGGCCAACGAGGGAGAGGGAGAAGATCCAGCCCCACGGATCCCGGGAAATGGAGTAGCGGCCCGGCATTCACCGTCATGGAAGGGAAAGGAGCCGGCGATGGCTTTGGTTCAACCGGGACAAGTCAAGTGGAGCCAGCTACAATTCTGTGAGTCTCTGAAAATTAATGGGCAATGGGGACAGGGTTGGAGAGACAGTGGGGCTGCCCTTTCCGCTATTGACCGGAGTCTGGTGAAGCCAGGACAGATGCTAGAGGGACAATTTTTTACCATCACTCCTTATAACTCTCCCCCCATTGCCATGCCTTTGGCTAGAATACCGTTAGAATACAAAAATTGGAAAGGAGAATTGGACTTGTTAGTACATGAAACTGAATTTACTACGTTTCTTATTGGAAATGATCTGGCTTTCTTGGCCAGTCAAGCCCCTGTTTTAGCGGTGACTCGGAGTCAGACAATTAAGAAGAAGCAGGCCTCCCCAGACCCCGCATTCCCTGCCCCGATAGTAGAATCTTGCCCCCCGGCTGAGGGAGAGGCGACAGCTACGGACAGACGGGCAGGGGAGGGGGATGGAGACCCAGCAGAGCCAGAGTCAGCTAAACAGCAGGGAAAAGATTTATTGCCGGCAGGCGAAGAAGATGTGGCGGAGAGAGAAGAAATCCTTTCAGAGAATCTTCGCTCCACTGCCTTTGTGGAGGCTCAAACCCAAGATCCGTCCTTGCAGGAGTGCAGGGAGGCGGCTGAAAACCAGGTGGCTACTGTGACGCCTCAACATCCTGTTCGGTTTTTTTGGGAAGCGGGAGTCCTATACCGAGAGTTTGCACCGAAAGGAGTTGGACAAAGATGGAAGGTTTATCGCCAGTTAGTGGTCCCACAAGGGTTCCGAGAACCGGTCTTACAGTTGGCTCATGCTACGGCGTGGGGGGGGGCATTTGGGGAGGAAACGGACTTTGCACAAGGTGTCTAATGAATTTTATTGGCCTTCGGTGGCGGAAGCCGTGAAAAACTATTGCCGCTCTTGTGACACCTGCCAAAGAGTGGGGTTCAATAAGGATCACCCTAAAGCCCCTTTACAGCCCCTCCCCCGAATAGAGACTCCCTTTGAAAAAATTGCTGTAGATATATTGGGGCCTTTCCAGACGCCCACCAAGACAGGCAAAAAATTCATTCTCACGGTTGTGGATTTCGCAACTCGCTATGCAGAAGCTGTACCGTTAACATCAATCACTGCCTCTACTTTGGCTAAGACTTTATTAGCTATTTGTGCCAGGCTGGGTATGCCCAAAGTAGTACTTTCAGACCGGGGACCTGGATTTGTGTCGCAACTAATGCAAAAGATGTGGGAACTGGGAGGGGTAGAGCAATGCTTCTCTGTACCCTATCATCATCAGACAAATGGGCTAGTAGAGAGGTTCAATCAGACCCTAGGAAAGATGATTCGAGCCTATGTGACAAACCACCCTAAAGACTGGGATCAAGGGCTTCCTATGCTCCTATTTGCGTATCGGGATGCCCCTCAAGAAAGTTTAGGGTTTTCTCCGAATGAGCTAATGTTTGGCCGGGAGCTCAGAGGCCCTCTGACTATGCTTAGAGAAGAGTGGGAGCAAAAGGTGGCTAGTTCCTCTCAGAATGTTATAAGTTTTATGCAAATGTTACAGAATACTCTGAGAGAGGTACAACAAGTGGCGCAGGAGCATTTAGCCCACGCTCAAGGCACGCAGAAGGCGTGGTATGATCAAACTGCCCGAGTCCGAGTGTTTCAGCCCGGAGATCAGGTTCTTGTTCTCAAACCGGTTAAACCCGATAAGTTAACCCTTAAGTGGGAAGGGCCTTTGACTGTGAAAGAGCGGCTGGGGGAAGTCAACTATTTGTTGCAGTATGCAGAGACCTCGCGATTGCCGAAGGTTTTTCATGTTAATATGCTCAAGCGGTATGTGGACCGGAAAGATTTTGTGTTTCCCCTTCAGCCTAGGCCCGAAGAGCTGGCTAGGCCTTTGGATCTGTTAAGAGAATGTCAACAGAAAAGAGGAATAGAGGAAATACCTGGCCTTTAACTTTGCCCCTACAGCAACGCTAAGGATTGCAGCAATCCCCCGAGAAGCTTGTCTCGGATTCACACTGAAGGATAATTAGAAGATGAAGTCTGGCAGGAATTCCCTCCCAGTCTCATCTCCTTAAAAGGGGGGATGTGAAGATGGGACTTGTAGTAGCTGAGACTTTAGAAGAAACCCTGTTAGATGTCCCTTCCTTCCCCCCCCCCCATTGCTGTTTAGCTAACGGATTTTTACTGTAGTCTTTGGAATGTACTGGGAGGCTGTTTGGGAGCACCTGGGAGATAAGGGTGAGTTGCAGAGCTGAGAAGCAAGGTCAGGCGTTAATTGGGATGAAGTCATGAGAAAGTGTCTACTGCTGAGAAAGGGCGGGGGCCCCTCCTTCGACAGTTAGGAAGACAGGATTGGTGAACGCTGGGCGGGAAATTGGACCCTGGTGACAATAAAGGAGCTAGGGGAAAAGGCTTCAGTGTTCTTCCGTTGGGGCGTGGATGCTGGGAAGTTCCATCTGGGCAGGTATGCCACTCTGACAGGGTAGCTAGGAAAAGCTAGGCCTGGTTTGACTTACTTTGTTCCTGCAGACTCTTGGGGTTTGTTTTTATGTTCTTTTAGAGTCCCTTTTTATTCCCATTCCCTTTTCCTCACAACAACTACCTCACCCCCTTTTCCCCTTTACCTTCTTTTAGCCCTTTTTTATAAGGGATTATTTTACTTATATTGGACACTTGGAGACCCTACACTGACTAATTTGTTATTCTTACTTTTAATAAAGTCTCCAACTTAATCTTGGTGTGTGTTCCTTTTTGAAAGGTTGGGGCTGCTACACCAGTTTGGTGTATGGGACCTTGGGAGGTGTGTGCCAGTCCAGGGAACTTTGGGACTGTGACCTGCCCTGCAGGGTTGGCGTAAGATCAGCCTCCTTCACAGGCACAATCTAGCAAATGACCGAGTTTGCAGGACACAACAAGCAACAGTGATTACTCACCCATGCTTGTTCCCCGTGACTGACCATTGTGACTTATTGTGGTTGTCAACCACGATAAATCACAATGGTCTGTTCTATGGTTTGTTTGTACCACGATGACTTGTTGTGTCTTCCAAACCTGGACAACATGATCCATTGTGGTGCAATCCCCAGAACAAGCGAGCCGCTTGGCAAGCGCAGACATTGCCGCTCTTGCCAAGCAGCTGGCCACAGAGCAAGGCTGACAGCTGCCCTCAAAGTGCCCAAATGGCACTAAGAGGCAGCTGTCAGAGACTTCTCGCTTCCGCTGCGGAGCGGATCAGGCACCCCGCCTCCTCCTCTAGAGTAGACCTCTTGAAGAGGTGGGAGGCAGTGATCTGCTCCTGTTTGGCCGCTATGCATGCCAAGCAGCCGTAGGGATCAGAGCACAGCCTCCTGCCTGACAGGTTTTTTCCCAGGCAGGAGGCTGTGCTCTGATCCCCATGGCTGCTCCATGTGCTGATGACAGCAGGAAGCACCTCTGCCCTCCTCTTTCCCAGGAGCTCCTGGGAAAGCGGAGAGGGCGGGCGCTTCCTGCTGTCACTGGTGTGGCCACACTGATGACAGCAGGAAGCGCTGCCCCTCCCTGCCTGAGGTTTACCCTCAAAGTAAACCTCTCAGGCTGGAGGCTGTGATCCAATCCCTGTGCCTGCTCGGTACATGAAGCAGCCATGGGGATTGGATCACAGCCTCCAGACTGAGAGGTTAACTCAGAGGGTAAACTTCTCAGGCAGGGAGGGGTAGCAGGAAGCACCCTCCCTCTCCGCCCTCCCAGGAGATTCTGGGAAAGCGGAGGGTGGAGTGGGCGAGCACTTCCCTGCCTGAGAGGTTTACCCTCTGAGTTAACCTCTTAGGCAGGAGGCTGTGATCCACCCTCCTCAGCTGCTCCATTCACAGGGCAGCCACAGAGAGTGGAAAGAGCAGACCTCCTTGAGGAAGAGGAGAGAGGCTCCCCCCTCCCCATTGTGCTTCAGGGCATGAGCTCTGTTTGCGCAATGGGGAGTCTTTGACAGCCGCTGCAGCTGAAATTGGCTTGTGATTGCAGCTGTCAAAGAGAGGAGCCTCATTCCTCCCCACAGTGTTCCCTGGGATATCGCCAGGAGGAGCGAGGGGGAAAGAGGGGAAGGGAGGGAGGGAGGGAGGGAGCGAAGAAACCACGATAAGCCTGATTGTCTGTTGGGCGTGGTCGCTTCACGGGTTCCGGTAAACAATCGTGGTAATTTACGATTATTGCAGTGTCATGTGAACCCGCCAAATGCTTGCCATGTATAACTCCCACTGAAATCAATTAAACTGGTGAAAGCCATGACCAATTTCTATTCTCTTCAATGGAAGTCACAACTAACTTATGACAGATTGTGCCCATTATAAATTACACAGAACTAGAATTCCATTATTTATTTATTTATTATATTTACACCCCGCCTTTTTTTCCTGCAAGGAACCCAAGGCGGCTTACATAATCCTCCTCTCCATTTTATCCTCACAACAACCTTGTGAGGTAGGTTAGGCTGAGAGTCAGTGACTGGCCCAAAGTCACCCAGTGAGTTTCATGGCGGAGCGGGGAATAGAACCCGGATCTCCCGAGCCACAGTACAACACTCTCACCACTACGCCACACTGGCTCTCATTATGAATTAACAGTGTGTTAACAAAATATTCTCTAATTAAAATTATCACCTTTCTTTACCTGTGTTTTGAGTTCTCCCAGATAAGCTCGGAATAGTTTTTCAGAGTTGTCAAGCATATCGCTAGGTTGGACTTCTCCTAGGATGCCCAGGAGCTCATAAATCCTTTCCAACACTTAAAAAAAAAATTAACATCCTAATCAAATGATTACATTTTATTTGATACTAGTTATACCAATTCCCCACCCCCACCCCAAACAGGGAAGGATTTAACCAATGACACAAGCAATATTACAGATTCCCAAGTTCTTAGTAGGGTTTACCGATATTATTCTCACCGTTGCAACTCTTATAGATCATAGAGTTGGAAGGAGCCTACAAGGCTATTGAGTCCAACCCCCTGCTCAATGCAGGAAACTAGAGGAGGGGTCTCCCACCCAAGTAATAACCAGGCCTGACCCTGCTTAGCTTTCCACACTCAGACAAGCTGAGCCAGCGTGAGCCACAGGCCTGTTAGACAGCCATAAGAAGACTATTGATGAAGCTGTCGCCCAACCTAAGCCCTTTATGATCAGGAGAAGAGACTGAAAATGCAAATGCACATTTCTTTCTTCTTGTCACCCACCCTAACAACAGATAAGCTGGGCTCAAAAGGAAGGAACTGGCACATGTGACAGTAGTTCTAAGAGAAACTACCTCACTCTTGCCCTAGTTTCAGCAACAAGTTCCCAGAGTTCCTACCAACGTAGCAAATCAAAACAAAATTAAGTAGGAAGGTACTCAACCTAACCATCAAGACACGAGTTCAGTGAGACTTCCTCCCTAGTATGTCTACATAGGACTGCAGCCCTAGTAACAACTAACTGTACTGCTTAGTAATTTGGAGTACTGCCCCATCATCTTATCTTACTTGCTAAGGTAAATAAAAATGCTGACAGAAAAATGAAAACTTACCTGTATCAGGCACTTTACTTTTTATAGCAAGTTCACCATAAAACTTGTTAAAGATTTCTCCAACTTTTAGGTCTTCCATCACATAAGAAGACCGTAAGTTCTTAAGCAGCTAGAAGGATATTCAAGTTAACCAATTATCAGGACAATAAATAATCCTTTAAAGAACACAATAGATTATTAAAAAACACAACCTTATTTCCTTGATAGTTAAATAAATATCAACTTTGTAAGGGAGACATACAGAATTCCGGATGACATTAAAAGATTGATTTCTGTGTTAATTTTATGTCTTCTTCTCCTACAATATAGGGATGATAAAGTAAATGATATTCATAGTCATTTACTTTAAGACACTTTTAAAGTAAAATTAAATATACCATTAAAATATTTCCATTGCACCGAGCTTTAGATATCACTACATATAAAAAGGCATAACTAAATCCTCTCAAAACTCAGAAAGAATAGGGAATCATAAATAGCTATAATATAAACTTTACCTTAATCAGTAGCTCTAGGGCTGGGATTCTGCATCTTGCCGATTTGTCTTTTGTATAAACACTAAAACACATTCGCTAATTTTTTAAAAGACAAAAGAGAGCACTGGTAATGCGGTATCTTGTAGTTTCTTTGCATTTTCCTCATCATTTTACAGCACTTTAAAAACTAGACAAATTGCCCAAGTAAAGCAAGGCCAGTTTATTTTCCAGCATAACAATCCTCCACATTAGAGCATTCTGCTTGCCTCAGTTACTTACCAAAGGCCAGACTAGTGAAAAACTTCCCTAAACACCTTGGATCGACCTTCTGTGAGAGGGAGACCTTCTGTGAGAGGAAGGGCTCTTGCTCGAGGAAGGTCTCTATGCCTGATTTTTTAGGATTTCCCTCCCCTACACACCACAGCTCACCCCATTCAGCAGGGTCTCCCGACTCTTTGTGTAGCATTTTCAGGGGGCTGGAGGAGCTGATGTGGGAAGGAAGGGGTGGGAAAGTTCACTTCCACTAGCACGGTGGACCCTGCATAAATTTGGATCCAACACCTTAAATACAATCTGGATGCACTAACAATGGCCTTCAATAGCAGGACTGAAAAGGATTTCTGTTCTAAAACAATGGACAGCTGCTGCCAGTCGGGGTTGACAGTCCAGGGCCAGCCTGTCCCAGGTTCTTATATCCATTAACTTTGAGCAGTTTGAATGGAAGTTATGAAGTGAACAAGAAGCACAAGTACCTCATTCTTCCTGTTCTTGCACACCATCCAAAATACAAAATGTCTGGAACATGTGAAACTCCACTTTCGGAGACAATTTATGAATCCCATGGACTGATATGAAAAGTTGTATTTTGGACATTATGGTGTTGCAGATGAACAGATAACACATTATGGCCCTAGTTTTTTTATTACTACTATTATGTTATGGTACTATTTTATTTGGCTGAAATTTCTAGTTTTGTGTAAAATATAAAGTAATTTTCCTCAACCCACCTTTACATCTTGTACATAAGGGTGAATTTTTTGGCCAATCTTTTCCAAAAAAGCCAGAAGAAATTTTAATGCTTCTTCTCTGCATTCTCGAAACTGTAAACAAGAGAGCATTTTCAGCAAGTATGATATACAGCCAGACAATTACTAAGGCCAATCTTATTTTACCAGACTTGTAAAGTGAATACACAAAAATTACTTGACCAGATCTAATCTACCTACAATTATGTTAGTCATTTGTGGCACACAGGCAGCCTGAAAGAAAAAAGTCCAACTCTTTTCCAATTTACAGCCCCATCCCATTACCCACTGAACCTGGAGGATTACGGGCATTCAATTGAGGGTGGGAGGAGTCAGTCAGTCAGGCGATCACTCGTGACCGAGTAAGATAGTCTTCCAGGATAAAAATTAACAAAAAGGTGATTTTAAAAGGAGGAAAATTCTAAAGAAAATTGTGTAGACTCTAGCGATGGGTCCGTAAGTGACTGTGGAGGCCAATTCTAGATCCACACAGCTTCCCACAGTGAGGACACAGGTTACCAGATGGAAGATGGTCCTGTAAAGGATTCATTTGAGGTGCTTTTCGCTTAGCACGTTTCTCCCTTTCACCTTGCTCTCGGGCTTCTTCAAAGTCCATAGAACCTTTGTGAAAGGCCAACCTCCAGTTAGATCGTTCATGGGCCAGAGCTTCCCAGTTTTTGATGTTTATATTGCATTTTTTTTAGATTAGCCTTATGAACATCTTTAAACCTCTTATATTGACCACCGATATTCCGCTTTCCATCCTTGAGTTGGGAATAAAGTAACTGCTTTGGGAGACAGCAGTCAGGCATTCGAACAACATCATTTTTTCAATGCTAGTAGTCTTTGCTTCTTCCAGTACACTATTTGTCCGCCTATCTTCCCAAGTAATTCGCAGGATTTTCCGGAGGCAACGTTGATGAAATCTTTCAAGGAGTTGGAGGTGACGTTTATAGATAGTCCATGTTTCGCAGGCATACAATAAAGTTGGTAATACAATGGCTTCATAAACCAGTGTTTTGGTCTTCTTACAAATATCCCGATCCTCGAACACTCTGTGTTTCATTCAAGAAAACGCGGCACTAGCAGAGCTCAGAAGATGCTGGATTTCACTGTCGATGTTAGCTGTAACAGAAAGATAGCTGCCAAGATAGAGAAAATGATCGACATTTTCCAGTATTGTCCCGCCAAGCTGGATAGATGACATCACCAAAGGGTTAGCTTGCACTTGCTGATGAAGCACTTTGGGTTTTTTGATGTTAAGTGAGAGACCAAGTTTTCCGTATGCTTCTGCAAAAGCATTTAGGATAGTTTGGAGATCATCCTCTGAATGTGCGGAGACCACATTATCATCAGCATACTGAAGGGGTGGGAGGAGTGCAGCGGATAGGATTGCCACTGTGCTCTCCTCACCCTCAAAAACTGTAAGACAGCCGATTTCGGCTGTCTAAATGTTTTACCTATCCTTGCAAGCCAGCAGTGCCTCACTCCTCCCCACCCTGGGAACACCCCCGCCGCATGCTGGAACCAAAGTCAGTCTTCTGGCGCAGTTCCCAGGACACTCCACCGGCCAAGCGGACACCCCACTGATACCTCAGAAAGGATTTCTGAAGTCGCAGCTGGGAGTCCAACTTCTCCTATGCCCCCCCCCCCCGGCAAAGTCGGAGGGCCTTAGGATTGCGCCCTAAAAAACCAAAACATGTTTCTCTGGAAGACAACAAGGCTATTTACAAGCATGCTTCAACCTAAGATTATCAACTTACTTCTTCAGTGTTCAGTGATTTATGGATAAATACAAGTAGTCCATCTTCTTTAGAAAACATCAGTGAAGTCTGTAAGGCTGTGGGAAGATCAAATAAGGATCTTATGCACACAAAAGAAAATAATTACTTTCCAAACATATTGTTCTAGAATACATAAGATTAGTCCTATTCACAAGGAATGCATTTAAAATTGGGCCTCCTCATCCTGACCCTACACAGTTAGTGGGAAGTCTTAATGGACTCTACGCCAGGGATGGGGAACCTCTGGCCCATGGGCTGACTTCGGTCTCCCCACTTGCCCTTAAAAGCCTCTAGTGAGGCCCCAACCACTCCTTGAAGCCCCTCTCCTCCCAGTTCACCAGGGAGCCACTGCTTCAAGATGCTCTTAGAGCTCTGAAGCAGCATTTCCCCAGGGCTTCACTCAGCCCTCTCTCTTCCTGTCGGGAAAGGAAAGGGAAAAACCAACTCATCAGGGAGCCATGGCTTCAAGGCAATTCCAGCATGGTAACTTAAAATGGTAACTTTCAAAAGGCAAGGGGTAAAGCTGACACACACAGAGAGAGTGAGAATGTGTAGGCGTATGTGGGTGGGGAGGTGCTCATGCCAAGAGCAATCCCACCCACTTTGGGCTGTGACCCTACCCACTGCTGGCATGCAGTCCCCAACATCCTTGCCCAATGCCAGTTCAGCCCATGGCCTAAAAAGGTTCCCACCCCTGGTCTAAACACATAGGCACCATTCAGACTTACTGTACTGTTAATTGTGTGGAAATCAAGACCAGTGGGCATGATGTTGCCCCCACCCCACATTACATTTGAAAACACCATGCTGCATGAACAAGACTATTATACAAATAAAAGTAGCACTCAAGCTGTCAGCATAGATTAGCAACCAAATTACCAATTACTTAAAGACGATGAAATTTGTCCACAAAAAGTCTATTGCATTTACAGTGATCATCACAACTCCTTAATATTTCTCACTGAAAAACATTAGACAGTCACTTCTCCTTCCTTGCAGAAAAGCGATACCTGAAGTATCAAATACTTAGGTGGACATTCTAAACCAGGGCTCTCCAACCTTGGGTCCCCAGATGTTGCTGGACTACAGCTCCCAGAATCCCTTGCCATTAGCCATGCTGGCTGGGTATGCTGGAAGCTGTAGGCCAGCAACATCTGGGGACCCAAGGTTGGAGAGCCCTGTTCTAAACGCACTTACTAGGAAGTAAACCTCAGTGAACACAACGGGCCTTTCTTCCGAGTACGCATGCATCGGCTAGGGCTACACGTCTGCAATCCGATTTACCTGGGAGCCAATCCTACTGAACTCAAAGAAAGTTATTTTGGAGTACATACGCGCCCGATTGGACACTCACGGTTATAACCCAATGAAGCCGAACTAGAAAGTAAGTCTCACTGACAGCAGTGACCATTTCTACTTCAGCTGGCAAGGAGTTCCACACGTCAACAGCTATAAGCCGTTTGAGGGAAGAAAACGACTTCTACGTTAGAACTGCAACTTAGGGTCTGATTCACCACGTTGCAATCCAAAGCACGAGACCGTGTGATCCACACCGAAGTGCCTTAAAGCACGACATTCCCGAGCCCTCAGGCAGCTGCTCTCCCCGCCAAGCTGTTACGCACCCAGGACGCCGTCCCCGCTGCTAGTCACACACGTCTCCGCCAAGCAACGGATCAAGTTGTGGCCGTGAAGGGCTCCGCTGCCAAGGTCCGGGCTCCGCAGGATGCCGTGCAGCTGGAGCAGGCAGTCCTGCAGTCCCCCACCGGGAACCGCGAGCGAGGTCGCCACCATGACGCCCGCACTCATGGCGCCGCTGCCGCCGCCGCCGCCGCCGCCTCAGGACACGCAAAAACGCCCCCAGAGAGGTGGGCAAATGAACCGAACCAAAGCCACCGTCGGATGGAGGGGAAAGGGGAAGAGAAATGTTCGAGGAAGAAACCAACTCTGTTGCAAGGGAGGAGTTACGCGATTGGCTTCAGGAGAGCAAAGGAAGGAGGGTGCTAAGGTCGGATGAAACCATTGTAGCCTGAAGGGTGGGTGATGTTCCCGGGCCGCCACCGGAACGCCCTGAAGAGGGACTTTTGTATAGTCCTGTCTCACTTCCTCCAAACATCAATCTGGAGAAGCTGTTTCTAGAAGCTCCTCCTACTGGAGCTTCACGCATCGTCAATCCCCTCCCCGTTCATGATAACATTATAAGCTATTCCTCGTCCAAGTGGCCACAAAATTATGAAAAAGATGAGAGATACTATTTTAGGACGAGGGGGAGGGGCTCAACGTTGAAGAAAAGTGTTTGAAAGCAAGCCGCCCCATGTGCCTTTTGTCAGCTTTTGAGCTGCATCAGTGTACCCAGGTGACAAACATCTTCATAACGCACACCACTCAAAGTCGTCGACCACAAATGTAAAAGGAATGGCACTAGCCACCCCCCCTTTCCGTGCGGAATTGGTCTCCCCCACTTCGTGATTGGTGGGAAAACCCGCGAAAGCGGGAGGTCACATGGTCATTTAGGCGCGGAATTTTTCTCGTTCGTTTACCCCCCCCTGGGAGGAAGTGATCGTAAAGTAGCGGCTCGTGTTGTGAAAAGGGGGCTCGTCTGAGTACTTAAAGGGTGTGCGGGCTCGGGTGACGGCCCTCCGCAGCTTTCGTCCTTTTTAGCTTTTCTCGCGCGGGCACTTTCTAGTTGTTGCTTTCTTGTTCCTTCTCTCCCGCCTTTGCCCTAGGATTCCTCGAGCCATGTCCTCGCCAGCGTCTACTCCGAGTCGCCGCGCCAGTAAACGCCACAGAGGCGGAGCCGGCCCGGTGGGGACTAATCCCCCTACGCGTAAGTTGCTGTCGCTGTTCCCACCGGTGCTTCTGTAATTACAGGCTCCCTTTCGTTATGCTCGTTTCTTTATTTACAGTCAGAATCGTAGATTTGAACGGGACCTTCAGAGGTCATCTAGTCGTACCCCTTGCTCACCGCATGATCTGCCATGCAGGGTGCAACTACAGCATCCCCTGACAGATGGTCATGCAGCCTCTCCTTAAATCCCTCTAGGCAGTAAAAGAGCACACCACCTCCTGAGGCAGCCTATTCCACTGTCAAACAGCTCTTACAGTTAGGAAGTTTCATCTAATGTTTACTTGGAATCTGTTTCTCTGCAATTTCCACTCATTGGTACTAGGCCTGTCCCACGGGAGGAACAGAGAACAAATCAGCTCCATCTTCTGCATGACAGCCCTTCAGATATTTGAAGACTGCTATCATGTCTCCCTGCCTTAGCCTTCTCTTCTCCAGACTAAACATACCCAGCTCTTTCAACCATTCCCCATAGGACTTGGTTTCCAGCCCCCTCACATCCTGGTTACTCTTTTCTGGATGTGCACTCTTTTCTGGATGTGCATTAGGTTTGTCAGTGCCCTCCTTAAAACGTTACTTCCTGTGGTCTGGACATTATGTTTCTGTTAATGCAATACGATCTTAGCAACATAAGAGCCATGCTGGATCAGACCAAGGGTCCATCTAGTCCAGCACTCTGTTCACACAGCAGCCAACCAGCTGCTCAAGGGAAACTCACAAGCAGAACATGAGTGCAACAGCATCCTCCCGCCCAAGTTTCCCAGTAAACTGGTGTACAGGGCCGGTGCAAGGCAGTTTGGTGCCCTAGGCAAGATCAGATATTTAGCGCCCCCCCTTCCCACTTGAGCCCTCCCTCCCTCCAGCCCTATGCCCATTATGAAATAAAAGTCAATTGGCAAAACCTAAAAAAAATATCATAAACATTGACAAACATACATAAAATACATGTTACCTTTGTTTAAAAAGAAATATTTGATTCTCATTTTTAAGAAAATGTTTTTAAATGATTTCTATTCAGAAGCAGCATAAAACCACTTCAAATAAATTAAATAGTTCAGATAAAGTTAAGACATGCCCTCAGCTCTTAATACGCCCTTATTCCTAATGCGTACAGGTAGACAATTGTGCAGGTCCCTCAGAAGTGAGAGAAATGCACACTTGGCATGTGCTCAGAGGCACACTTCCCACTGATACGGGTGTCATGTTGTCCAGGACTGAAGGCTGGCATTGTAAACAGATTCTGAGGGCTGCCCCTCCAGAAACTTTGGCTGGAGTTCAGCCTCCTGTGCCTCTCCCCTTCTCTAGTGCCCGTGGAAAAGCCACACTACTCAGTCTTCCCCTCGCCTTTCAGACGTATGTTGAGCCGCTCGTGTTAGCTCAGTGGGCATTCTGCACAGGCTCAGGGTCACTGTCTTCTTCAGCCTGACTCTACAGGGATTTCTATTCATCCCACACACCCCTCCCCACTTCGACCGACGCTTGCTGGCACACGCAGAATTTCAGGTGCCCTTTCCCTCTTCGCTGACTCTGAGCGGGGTGGCTTTACCGGTTGGACTGGGGTCGCCAGCCTGTTGCGCGACTGCTTAAGAGTCAAGCCAGAAAGGAGCGGGGCTTCTCATCGAGACCCTCGAATGTAGCTCCGACGCGCGTGCCCCACCTTCGTCTCCCTATCCTCTGGCAGAAGAATCAGCCCCACTGAACTGGACAAGGGACTTACTCCCGAGGAAACACGCCCAGGCTGGGGCTGGAAGGAAGAGAGGCACGGTGGTTCTGACTGGCCAGTATGGGCAGGAAGGCGGAGGGGGGAGCAGCTGGGTTGCACCTTCACGCTTCACCGTCTATCCAGGCACGCGCCTCCTCCCGACCGTTTCCGGACCACCACCCCCTGGAGGGGAGGCGCCAGGCGCCTGACCTTTGCTGCCTCCTTGCCCAGCCTGCTTATAAATGCGAGTCAGCCGGCGAGGTGAGAAGCAGCGCTGCGCTCAGACTCGGCAAGTCGGCAGCGGCAGCAGCGAGAGGAGGAGACGGAGCGGAGGCACCCCTCCCCCGGCGCCCTCCGCAGCAACTGCGGGGTGACGCTCCAGGCCTGGCAGTGGTGTGTGTGCGGCCTGTGGGGCCGCATCCGCCTTTCTCCTCCTCCTACACGCCTCGGTGGCGCCCCCTTTAGCCCTGCACCCTAGGCAGCTGCCTAGTCCGCCTAATGGTAGCGCCAGCCCTGCTGGTGTACATAGGCATACTGCCTCTGATATTGGAGATAGCCATCAGGACTTGTAGCCATTGATATTTATTTTATTTATTTATTATATTTATACCGCACCTTTTTTCCTGCAAGGAACCCAAGGCGGTTTACATAATCCTCATCCTCTTCTCCATTTTATCCTAACAACAACTCTGTGAGATACCGGTAGGTTAGGCTGAGAGTCAGTGACTTGCCCAAAGTCACCCAGTGAGTTTCATGGCCGAGCGGGGGACTAGAACCCGGATCTCCCGAGTCCCAGTCCAACACTCTCACCACTAAGCCACACTGGCTCTCATCTTGTAGCCTTATCTTGCTCTAGCTACATATTTATGCTCAAAAAAACAGAATGGGAAGCTATCCAGAGAAGTTGTGAGGCTTGAATCTTTACATTAAGCTACTAGATGGATGGTTTGAGCAGTAATATGCTGAACACTGTTCACCTGTGTAGTAATATTTATCTAAGCTTGAATGAGGGATGGAGTGCTGATCAGTTTTCATAACCATATCTCCTTCACATACTAAGGAGTAACAGTTGCAGTGACACTCAAGAGCCTTTACTTCTCTGTGTATCATAGGACTGTTCCAGTTCATTTGGGTTAAATTCCCTGTCCTAAATGATCCCCTAAGTTCGATAAAGTGCAATAACTTACTTGGCAGGCACCAAAGGGAGTTAGGTAATAGCAGAAGATAACCTTAAGATACCTTGTGCAAGTAGTTTTCACCTGGATGAAGTAGGGAACCTGTGTTGTAATTGTACAACTACTATTCCAAGATACTGTTCTTTTATCTCATTTACAAGCCCAGATAGTAATTCTGTAAGGTCAACAACTATAGTTATGCTTACTGGCTTACCTAGTTTTTTAAAAAGTGAAAAATCAGTATTAAATAAAATGCCCAAAGAGATTAACTGTCCTTTCTAGTGTTTTTTATACCACTTGTTTTGGAAAAATAATGGTCTGCTACTTATTGGTATGAAAGGTGAGATGTACAACAGTATAGGTAAACTTCTTAAGTCTTTGTCTTGTTGCAGCTCTTTCTGAAGATGTACAATCCCCTCCATCACAGCGACGTCGCCCAGATGACTCCACATCCACTGGAGACTTGCAACCAATGCCAACCTCTCCACCAATTGACACACAAAGCCCCAATGTTCAAGACGCTCTATTTTCCAGTCCACCGGAGTTCCAACATTCAGGTACTTTTGACAGGAAGTTAGTAATAGAATCAAACTGCTCATTTTTTAATTGTCAAGTGTTGAGATGTTTAAAACAGGATTTATTTATTTTATTTATTTATTTATTTATTCTATTTATACCCCGTCTTTTTTCCTGAAAGGAACCCAAGCCGGCTTACATAATCCTCCTCCTCCTCCTCTCCATTTTATCCTCACAACAACCCTGTGAGGTAGGTCAGGCTGAGAGTCAGTGACTGGCCCAAAGTCACCCAGTGAGTTTCATGGCCAAGCGGGGACTAGAACCTGGATCTCCTGAGTCCCAGTCCAACACTCTAACCACTACGCCACACTGGCTTTTGTGATGGCATTCACATGGTGACCTTACAAATAATTAACAACATTTTTAGATGTTGGTCTTCATTTTGGTCACTGGGGAAAAGAGGGGATGCCCAAGAAGAAGAGAGTGCCTGGGCTAAGTCCAGGCTTCTGCTTTCCAGCTCCAAGAAGCTCAATAGATACCCAGCCTTCTGTGGTATGTGCAGTTCTCTGGATTATGTCCATTGTGAAAACCAACTGATGCAATGGAAAAAAGGGTGAGGGGAAATCCAAACAAATGGGGACACTTTAATTGTCCAAAGATGTTAATTGATAAAAAGAATGAATACAAATACAGAATAAAACACACCAGGTGTGATCTATCCAAAGTTATGGGCTTTAAATACCCATTTAATACCCATTAAATTCACATGCTTAACTCTCCCACTGCACTAATCGAAACAAAGATCTGGTTCGTATATCAGGACCAACCCACGGTTAACAAACCATAGGTTGTGGGAAATACAGCAGCACCAAGTGTGTGTGCAGCCTTGCATAATTCTGTAAAGTTCCATGCTGATTGTGCCTGTCCTCTCTTGAGGGAAGCAGATTGGCAAGCATGTGTAAAAAAATAAATAACATTTGTATTTTAAACAATCATAATTTATTTGTAACAGTTCCACTGGACTTGGATATTAGTTCACCATTGACCTATGGCACACCCAGCTCTAGAGTAGAAGGAACCCCAAGGAGTGGTGTGCAAGGGACTCCAATTCGACAGAGGGCTGATCTTGGCTCTGTCCGCAAAGCCAGGCAGGTGGATCTGCATTCTGATATGGTAAGTATTCCACATTTTAGAGGTGACATAGGTTAAGATACAGCCCAATCCTGTGCATGTTTATTCAAAAGATGTCTCATCCACTGAATGCAATGGAATTTACTCTCTGATAATTGAGCATTGGATTGCAGCTTTAAATTTAATATTGATGGTTTACTCTTGTACCTAGCCTTCAGCAGAGGATGCAGTGGCAAGTGAACAGTCTCTTGGACAAAAGCTTGTGATTTGGGGAACAGATGTCAATGTGGGTTCATGCAAAGAAAAGTTCCAGGTGAGCAGATAGTGGTTATAACTCTTGTGAAAATGTGTTTATATTCTTACATATTGGCAATATTTATTTCGCTTCTTTTTAAAAGATAACATTTTGGTGTGAAACAGTAACACCATCCATGGTATGTTAATAACACCATAAATATGTAGTGATGCCTGTGGGAAGCCTTTCTTCCCAAGATAAATTTGTCTAATGCTTCTAATTAGTGGTAGTCAATCACAGTATTCTCATGAGATTACATGAAATCCATATCTCATGAAGGAATTGCTTCGGCCTGAATATTAAAGCATTTTTGCCATACTCTCATTCTGTTGGATGAACCCAGACATTAAAACTGTGTTCTTGTTCTCAAATATTCAGAGATTTCTTCAGCGTTTCATTGATCCAACGGCTAAAGAAGAAGAAAACATTGGCTTGGACCTTAATGAGCCTCTATATATGCAGAGACTAGAGGAGGTATGGAATAGCAGTATTGTTTAATCCTGATGTAAATGCTAATTTAAATCCTGATTTAAATGCTAATTGTTAATGTATGGCTAAATGTCTTGCAGATAAACTTGGTTGGAGAACCATTTTTGAATGTAAACTGTGGCCATCTAAAATCATTTGATGAAAATCTTTACAAACAGCTGATGTGCTATCCCCAGGTAAGACAAACATTTTCAGTAGGCTTTTCAGTGCAACAACTATAATATTAACCAGACCTTAAAAGACAGTGAGCGTGATTTGGATCTCTTGCTTTAGTTCAGTGTTCTCCAACCTTGGGTCCCCAGATGTTTTTGGCCTACAACTCCCAGCATGGGGCATGCTGGGAATTGTAGGCCAAAAACATCTGGGGACCCAAGGTTGGAGAACACTGCTTTAGTTACTTCAGATATGCATTAATGGCATGATAGGGTATGTGCGTTCATGCCATGATAATGGTATAAAGAAAATGTAAGTTCTGCTATCATATGGAATCCAGTATCAGAGGGAGCAGCACTGGCTTTGCTAATATTTTTTTTTTAAGTAAAAGGTAAGTTTGCGTCCAAAGACATTGCCTTTTGTCTCTTGTGTGGTGCTAAATTGTTTTGTTTTTAAGTACATACCTGGATCTGAAGAACCAAAAGATTTATTCTAACTGCCCAAAAGGCTTCAAACTTGTTTTTCAAATAGCAGCTCCCTATGTTTCATGCTAAGTCTCTTTTAAAACTAAGGTTGTAATCCTATATGCATGTATCTGGGAGTAAGCTTCATTGAACCCAATGGGTATTATGTCTGTGAGTGAGACTTCTTTTGAATAACATGTATATAGAGGCAGTATGCCTATGTAAACCAGTTGCTGGGGAACATGGGCGGGAGGGTGCTATTGCACTCATGTCCTGCTTGTGGCTTTCATGTGGGCAGCTGGTTGGCCACTGTGTGAACAGAATGCTGATCCTTGGTCTGATCTAGCATGGCTCTTATGTTCTTCTGGAATTGTCCATTTGCCAATTCTAGTAAGTAATAATTCCTCTTACAGTGCAAGTTATTCAATAATTCCTCTTACAGTGCATGCTATACATGTTATTCAAAAGAAGTCTCACTCACAGACATAATACCCATTGGGTTCAATGAAGCTTACTCCCAGGTACATGCATATAGGAGACTTAGCATGAAACATAGGGAGCTGCTATTTGAAAAACAAGTTTGAAGCCTTTTGGGCAGTTAGAATAAATCTTTTGGTTCTTCAGATCCAGGTATGTACTTAAAAACAAAACAATTTAGCACCACACAAGAGACAAAAGGCAATGTCTTTGGACGCAAGCTTACCTTTTACTTAAAAAAAAAAAAAATTAGCAAAGCCAGTGCTGCTCCCATCTAGCAGTCAGGAGGCTTATCAAGTATGTTTTTGTGGAAGAAGGGGGGGCTGGCTGACCCGCCACAACCCACCCTTTCCTACCCAAAGGACCCAAGGCCCCCAGAGATCTCAAGGTACCAGACTGCCAGCCTCAGCTGTCTGCAATCCTACTTGAATCTCTGTTCAGGGACTTGCCTTTTTGACTGTAACCTGGATTTAGTTGCTGAAGCCACAGAGCATCCACAAACACCATGTGGGGTAAAAAACCAAAAGAAGGTTTATTCAGGTAGCATTTTACAACAAGAATAGGGAAATGAGGGAAGCACACGAAATAGAGAGAGACACTTTGGTACACAGACAGTAGAGCTACAAAATAACAAAACATACTGATTCCTTATATCTCCCAGGCACATTGTTACCTGGGGGTCAGTTCTCTTCAGGGTTGGGTCCAACACAGCCTTGCCGCCCGGGGAGACTACACACCTACCCGAAGGTCCGAGATGGGTAGCCCTCCACAAGGCTTGCCTTGCCAAAGCCCTCATTCAGCTAATTTCACTAGGGGTCGGATCCTGAGGCCGCCCGAAGGCTTGGACCTCTGCTTGGCTTGCTGCCATTGCTCCAACAGCCAGCAACCACGCGACGAAAAAAGACCAAGACAAAAGACTCACACTTTAGAATATAGCTCTTCCCCTCTCCCCCTTTCTGCAGCTCCGCTGCCTCCAGCCAATCAGGATGCACTTCACCTGGCCAGGCAGGGGAGGGGGACTCATGACTCATGGCATTTGTACTTGAAAGCCGGGTCTCCGGCTTTTCAGGACTTTCAGGCGCCATGCCCCACCCGATACTTTATGCACATTTCTCCTCCTCCCAGCCCCCAACCGGCCTTACTTGGTTTACACATGAGGAGGCGTGTGTGTGTGTGTGTGTGTGTGTGTGTGTGTGCAGGAACCCTCAGAGGCTCTTTTCTTCACAGTTTTCATACGCACTGTGCAAGTGTGAAAGCAAGTATTAATGTATACTTATGGTTTATATCCAATTTGTACAGGAAGTTATTCCAACATTTGATATGGCTGCTAACGAAATTTTCTTTGATCGTTACCCTGACTCAATACTGGAACATCAAATTCAAGTTAGGCCATACAATGCATTAAAGACCAGAAATATGAGGAGCCTGAACCCAGAAGGTAAGCTACTTTGGGTATATGTCTTTATATTATCAGAGAAACTGCTAGCTATTTGTGGAAGACCAACAACTGGGTCTCTGGCGTGAGTTCGGCACTCAATGGGTTAATTGCTGCTGAGATATAGCCCGTGGAGAGGAACTAATAGCTTTCTAGGAATACTATGTGTCAACACGACCTGAGCCTGACCTCTGACTTTATGAATGAAAAGGTTCCCAGGCTAGCATATTGAGGGAAGAAGTTACCTTAGGTCCAAGACTTTACGCTGGTGAGTTTCCAGCCTGGCTCAGAGTCCTGCCCGATCCAGGGAAGAGAACCGCTTGCTCCAGCCACAGCTGGACGGAGTTGATGTCTGTGCACCCGTGTTCCCAACAACCCCCAGGGCGTGCGGAGAGGGGTTTTCTACCCCGGTTTTCCCGCTCTCCCACCCCTGCCTGGTCAGGTGGGCTTATGCCCCTGCCCAAAAAGATGAGGTGTCATGGTTCCTGGGGTACTTTACAGCTCTTTGAGACTGCCCTGCCTTCTTGATGGTCCATACTTCTGTTTTGTGGATTCCAGCCGGGGTGCCCTATTGTTGGTATGCCAGATCCGTCTGGCTGTCCTCCCCTGGATCTCTGGTGCCCCTCCCGCCCCCTGGGGAGAGATTATGCAGGCAGGGAGGGTCAGGGAAGTCGTATGTGTGTGTGAGTGTATGTGCGTGTCAGGCTTTCTCCACACTATTAAACTCCTCAGTTTTAGGAAAACAATTGCCAGATGAGTAGCCATATTTGTTTGTAGCAATCTGAATTTGAGTTCCACTTTATCAAAATGTAACTTTATGCTGACAAATATGTCAGCTTCAAAGGTAGATCAAAAACTAGTGAACACATCTACAACTTCCATATGGGGGAAATAACTTCCTAATGTATTAGCAAGCAATTGATGCAGAAGAACTTACTCCTTACATATAGATGTAATTCCACAGTGGATATCACACAATTCTTGCTATCACACAATTCTTGCTTATCTATTCTGATGGGCTTATTTGATGTATTTTTAGAGATACCAGATGGCTGTTTTCTGCAAATGGCTATTAATTACATAATGATTAAGTATACTGAAACATAATTTGATTCTTTTCCCTTTTTTTAAACATCATAGACATTGACCAGCTTATCACTATAAATGGCATGGTAATCAGAACCTCCCAGTTAATTCCAGAAATGCAAGAAGCTTTCTTCAAGTGCCAGGTCTGTGCTTTCACAGCAAGAGTAGAAATTGATCGTGGCAGGATTGCCGAACCATCAGCATGCAAGAACTGTAACACCACGCATAGTATGGCTTTGATTCACAATCGTTCTCTATTCTCCGATAAACAGATGGTATGTTACTCTTTCCTTCAGCTGAAAAATTCTGATACGCTTCTTTTTCAACTGTCTATTGCTATTCATACATTTTGCGAAACTATTGATATGCTTCCCATACCTTTCAGTACTACACAACTAGTGATTTACAAATCCCCCTCCCCCAGCCACATACTAATCAAGCCACTTCTAGTGGTGCTTGTATTCCTAAGCAGTTACAGTCGTGCCTTGGATTGAGAGCATAATTCGTTCCGGAAATGTGCTTGTAATCCAAAACACTCTTATATCAAAACGAAATCCCCCCAAAAAAATTTGTACAGAGATTTTTAATTTAAGCCGTACTACAGTACTTGTATTGCAAGATGTCACTTGTATATCAAGTAAAAAAAAATTAAATATTTAAAAATTTGCTTGTCTTGCAAAACGCAATCAAACCAAGTTACTTGCAATCCAAGGTATTACTGTACTTTTATAGTGTGGATTACTGATTATACCTTTTAAAAATTGTCCTATTTAGAGGTATCAACACCCAGATACATTTGTCATGGCTAAGTCAGAGGTAGTAATATTCTTCTTTCTACCTCATCTGGAACAAATCTCTTGTCTGGGGTAGGTAACTGGTGGTGATACTCCATGGAGGCAGGAAGTATGTTCTGTTTGTTTCTTCACATGCAAAGTGATAAACCCAAATGTTAAAATCCAGCAAGCAGCTGCAAAAGAACAAACAACTTGTGGCACTTTAAAGACTGATAGATTTGGCAGATATGTATGCAAGTGCAGTCTGCACTAAAATATCGTATGTGGGGAGCAGGGGAAGGAAGGCACCTGCAGAAAAGTTTCTAGGATTCAAAGAGTAAACATTTAAAAATCTACACTTATGTGGACACCTCTGACTGTACTCCAAGAATCCATTAGATTCACCCTAAGATGTTGGAGGTGGGCATATTTGTAACCCAATTACCATAGTCTTGGGAATATTACAGGGTAATTGCTTCCTGCCTCCTCTTCCCACGTCTCTTCCCAGCTACCCAGAGATCTACAGAGGGGGAAAGTGCTACCAGAGAAGCCCTGCTATATTTTCCTTAGCAGGGAAAGACCGAGATGCTCTGGCTCTTGCCAATAGTTATTTGTCAAGCAGAAATGCAAGTGGACAGACTTCTGTGGCTACCATTCAGCTTGAGTGCCTTGGGACAGTTGCTACTTACTCAGACCAAGGTAGCACAATTGCAGGCCTGAACTGATACATTCTGCTCTGTTACTTTTTCCAATCCAAAGAGCAATGCAGCCTAGTGAAGCAACCTTGTTTCCTGTTTGCTATCAATAAGTGTGCCAGAAAAAGAATATGTAGTTTCAAAAGCTTGCATCCAATATTTGTAACAGTTAGTCGGAAAAATATATATTATTGCATTTGAAGTAAGCACTGGTTTTGTGTCAGATCAAACTGCAGGAGTCTCCAGATGATATGCCAGCTGGCCAGACACCATACACAATTGTTCTCTTTGCTCACAATGATCTAGTGGATAAGGTTCAGCCAGGTGACAGAGTTAACATTACAGGTAAGAGAAGTATTTGATTACCACTGTAATAAATTTAAGTAAGTAACACAGTGTGGAACAGTATTTTGTTTAGTTTTCAGATAGTTTAGAATTAGTAAGCAAAAAGAGGAGAGATGGAAGTATGGGTGATTAGGAGTACCTGCTTGCTTTTTTTTTGCAGTAGCAGCATTTACACTCTTCTTGTCAGCTGTAAATGCAGGCATGTTGGTATGTGCAGTTTCATCCACTTGTTTAAAAACTACAAGTATTAAAGTACATATAAATAGATTAAACTTATATGTTTCTAATGATTAAAAAACAAAAACACTAGCTGCATGTTGATTGTTTGAGCCATGTATTCTGGTGCTCTAAAAAAGTGTTTGTGATAATTCATAACATCACAGAACCTGTAATATGCACACTTTCCTACATGGAAAAATGAACCAAGGAAGTCCATGAATCTGTTGACCTTCCTATTACCTGTAAACACTAAATTATTTATGTCACTGTATTGTGATTATCCATGTTTTGGGAATAAATAATATGATAGAGTATTTGGGAAGTACTGATCTATTAAGTGACTGCATAGCCCACTCCAGATCTAAAGCCATTTGATTAATGTCTTATATGTGCAGGCAATATGCAATGCCTATTTTCATTTGGTAGTGTAATATTACTTTATGTTTAATCAGGCATCTACAGAGCAGTCCCTGTTCGTGTCATTCCAAGAATGAGCAGTGTAAGATCTGTCTATAAGACCCACATTGATGTTATTCATTACTGCAAAACTGATTCAAAACGTTTGCATGGCATTGAAGATGGAGCAGAACAGAAAATGTTTACAGAGGAGCGTGAGAAAATGCTTCAAGAGCTTTCTAGAAAACCAGATATTTATGATAGGCTTTCTTCAGCACTTGCTCCAAGTATTTATGAGCATGAAGATATTAAAAAGGTAAGCAAAACTTTAAATTATACATGACTGTTGGAGCCAGATTACTACATTTGTCACACTGATGAAATACATCAAACCCTATGCATACGTAGCTTGGCATATAAACTAAGACATAATTTATACCTGAAAACATAGCTTTGTGACTTCAAAAAGTACTTAAAGGTGGTACATTCATAATTTAGAATACAGAGTGGGCTTAAGAGCTCAAAGGCTGTGAAATTAAGATACAAGTATGTATTTTAATTATATGAGCATCACCTTCTTTCTCCTACTAAGATAATTTCAAAAGAAATTTAGATAGAAGAAAACATACATCTTTATTTCTCTGCACTACCTATTAAGAACTTCCCACTACAGGTGAGGTCTGTTTCACCTCTAGTGATGGCTAAATGAAAATGAGTGGAAGCAGCTCATATTGGGAATACATAAAGCAGGGAAGGGCAACTTGTGACCTTCCAAGTGTTTTGGCCTACAACTCCCATCAGCCCTAGCAGGCATAGCCAATGGTGAGGGATGCTGGGACCTGCAGGCCAAAACATCTGGAGGGCCACAAATTGCCTACTCCTGACATTAAGGTGATTTCTTCTCTTTCCCTTGGTGTACAGTTTGAAGTGGAAGAAAAGGTTTGTAAGAAATCCTTTAATTCATATCACTTCTCCTCTTGCTTTCATGTCAGAAATTAACTACTGACTAGAAAAGAGTTGTCCTGGCTTTTGTATTGTGATGATGAATAGCCACTTGTAGGATGTTTTAGCATCAATTAGAAATCAAGAAGAATCTTGGATTGGATTTTAAGTTTTCAGACTTGGCAGTTTGGTCAGGTTTTCTGTATATTTGAGGCATCTCCTTTATAAGGTGTGCCTGCAGCTGTGTGCAAGTTGCTTTTCTGTGGATCGATGTCAGTTCTGTGAGAAAGATCCATGTGGTTGCATCATTCAGACACAGCCCCCAGCCATGTATCTACTCACAGAAAATCTGCTCCCACACAACAGTGGGGGCATCCAGTTTATCTCTGAATCAGAAGATATTAAATTATGCATGTACATATATTCATAAATAATTGGATCGCCCATTGGAAGAAAAAGCTTGTTATTGAAACACTTCATTTTGCAGGGCATTCTTCTTCAGCTATTTGGAGGGTCAAGGAAAGATTTCAGCCACACTGGCAGAGGTAATTTTCGTGCGGAGGTCAACATCCTGCTCTGTGGAGATCCTGGTACCAGCAAGTCACAGTTGCTTCAGTATATCTATAACCTAGTTCCAAGAGGCCAGTATACATCTGGGAAAGGCTCTAGTGCTGTTGGTCTTACAGCATATGTGATGAAGGATCCTGAAACGAGACAGTTAGTACTGCAGACTGGAGCCTTGGTCCTCAGTGACAATGGCATTTGCTGTATTGATGAGTTTGATAAAATGAATGAAAGTACAAGATCAGTGCTTCATGAAGTCATGGAACAACAAACACTGTCTATTGCTAAGGTAAAAACTTACTGAAAATGTATCTGCAATTACTAAGCAACTTTCAACTGAAGAGAGAATGATCTCTCATAACAAAATGATCTGTTATTTGTATCACTCTCTAATTCTGATGTTCAGACATGAGTGCCTATACTTATATAGCCAAAATATGCATCAGAGGGGGGAGGTATTAGCAGGCATGGCAGAGCCCCAAGGTTTATAGAAGTATAAAAATATCTGGTGACAAACCTAAGGGAGGAAAAAGAAAATCAGCGGGGAGAGGGGAATGGAATTCTGGAGGACGACATGGGTGACTGGAATACTAAACAGGTAAATTCCAGCATTTTGTTGCAGGTCTGACCTTTACTAAGTGATTGACAATTGGTTCATTTAAGCACAGTATTTATAAAGGGGATTGAATCACATATAACAGTTGAATACACTGGCATTTTTTGCTGTGGCCTGCATGTAAAAGAATCCAATTTTGACTCTACTAGAACTGTAGATGAATTTCAAATCTTTCCTTCCTGACAGGCTGGAATTATTTGCCAGTTGAATGCTCGTACCTCCATCTTGGCAGCTGCTAATCCAATAGAATCCCAGTGGAATCCAAAGAAAACTACTATTGAAAACATTCAACTTCCCCATACATTGTTATCTAGGTATACTATGAGAGACATACTTTATTGCTGCCTGTTCTGTCTGCATGAAATATTTTTTTCCTCCTTAGACAGTTACTTATCTATTTATCATGTTTCAAGGATGCCTTTAAGATGTTTTAGGATGTTTTAAGGATGTTTTAATAGTATGTGTTGTGTTGTTTAGTTTATGTATTTTATATTTTCTGCTGTTCCCCACCTCGGTCTAGATGGAGAGGCGAGTAATAAATAGTAGTAGTAGTAGTAGTAGCAGCAGCAGCAGCAGCAGCTGCTGCTGCTGCTGCTGCTGCTGCTGCTGCTGCTACTGCTGCTGCTGCTGCTGCGGTTTTTTGGAGCCCAAATGGTAGAAGCCTTTTCACTGTCCCCTAAGTATACAAAGCTCTTTGTATACTGCAATGGGAGGATTTTTTGTTTTTAATGAATATTGAGGGCAATTGGCAACTCTTTGGATCTATACTCATGGAAACCTGTGTAGGCTGCCAAAGTTATGTGGCAATTTAGGTTTTTTTCCCTTGGTCCTGAGAATCACCAGGTTCCAGCCTACATATTTACAGATTATGGGGGCAGAGATACCACATGAAACAAACAAAAAAACTAGTTTATATTATCTTACTATTTGGAGAAGCTTGCTTTTTAGATAAAATACCCATCATGTTAGAGCTTGAAAATAATGCCATCTGTTTGACCTTATAACATTGTTAAGTTTATGATGGCTTGATCAAAGCCATAAGGCAACAGTTTTACTGCTGGAAAAAGTATTCATAGGATGGTGGTATTCTTCCTTCTAGGTTTGATCTCATTTTCCTTATGCTGGACCCTCAAGATGAAGCATATGATAGACGTTTGGCTCACCACTTGGTTGCATTATACTATCAAACTGAAGAGCAGGTGGAAGAAGAGTATATGGATATGGCAGTATTAAGAGATTATATTGCTTATGCTCGTACTTATGTCAATCCAAGACTGAGTGAAGAAGCAAGTCAAGCTCTCATTGAGGTAAAAGTAGGCTAAAGTGTTTTTAACTGTCTTGGACCATTCCCCCCCTCCCCCAGTCTGCTATTGGAGTCCAATGGAGTCCAATAAAGTCCTACTTGGAAATAAATGTAGGGCAGAGTCCTATCAATTGCATCCTTGATGCTTCTAAGCCCCTGAACTTGGAGACTTGCGAGCGTCCAGTGCGGTGTGGGAGGAGCAGCAGAGACTATATTTGCCTCCCCGCACCTCCCACGTTGCATCATCATTATTATTATTATTATCATCATCATCATCATCAATTATTTATCGCCCATCTGGCCGGCAAACCGGCCACCCTGGGCGATGTACACAAGATAAAAACAGGATAAAATACATTTAAAACAGTATAAAATTTTAAAATCTTAGCCCACCCCATATTCCCGCCTGAACAGCCAAGTTTTGAGTGAGCGGTGGAAGCTCAGCAGAGAGGGGGCATGGCGGGGGCCACCACAGAAAAGGCCCTCTTCCCACCAGTCTAGCTGCTCTGGCTGAAGGGACAAGGAGAAGGCCATCTGTGGCAGATCTTGTTGAGCGGCCTACTTGGTGTTGCTGGAGACGCTCCTTGAGATAGACTGGACCGGAGCCATATAGGGTTTTAAAGGTCAAGACCAACACCTTGAATTCGGCTCAGCAAGCAACTGGTAGCCAGTGCAGCTTGACTTCCATTTTTGGCCATCTAGCTGAGGCACTTTGGAGGGGGAGGGAAGGAGGCTGAAGCACTGTCAGGATAGCTCATATCCTGGTGGCCCCAGTCTCCTCCCCTCCCTGTCCCCCCAAATGCCTCCTTTACACCCTCTCTGAGGTTGATGTAAAGGCAGGTTCTTTCTATGGTGGCTGCAGGGGCAGGGGATCAGAGCGTGGATCCCCAGCTCCGAGGTCAGAACTCTGTCTCAGACCTCAGATCTGGGAATTTGAATTATCCTATGGCCCCCTAGATAATGTCTAGGGACCACAGGATTGTTCTCTTAATGATTTCAAAATGATTCCAGGAAAAACATGTTCTTGGAAGCAATAAAATCTAAAGTCCTGAAAGCCATTTGGGTACATTGGACCCTACAAATGGATGGATCCAGAGTTGCACAGAGCAGAATTCCATGAACGGGATAATTGTGCAGGGCAGAAAGGGTAAACGGCTTTGCCATTTTCCCCTCTCACATGCAGCCCCCTATGCCCCTGAAAATCTGCCCTAGGGGATTAGGATTTGTCTAGGAAAAATAGTTGGCATGGGCAAAATTGTAACAAAAGCATTTAAAAGTGTTTTCCACTCAGAAATGATACCTGATTAGTATATCCAAAATCTGTCACAATTGAAAACTGTTCAGGTTTGTCTTGTCATTGAAGACATCTGTCCACTTAAGTAGAGTCCTTATATTTAGCAATCCTTGTAAACATGTATGTAGCAAAAATTACAAATACAAACACACCCTTTTCCATTTTTCCTCCACATTAGGCATATGTGGATATGAGGAAGATTGGAAGTGGTAGAGGAATGGTTTCTGCATATCCTCGACAGTTGGAGTCTTTGATTCGTCTGGCAGAAGCTCATGCTAAAGTGCGCTTTTCTGACAAGGTGGAAACAATAGATGTAGAAGAAGCAAAACGTCTTCATCGTGAGGCTCTAAAACAGTCTGCTACTGATCCAAGGACCGGCATTGTGGACATATCTATCCTCACTACAGGTCCATATCTAAAACCAAATTAATCTTCGTATTTGCCACAAATATGCTATTAAAAACAGGTTGTTATGGTAATCTATGCAGAGTTCTAATTTGTAGCACTGGAAATTCTATAGAGGTCACTCCAATAACTATTGTATTGGGAAAAGCATTTACTTTCTGTGTTTTCCCCCCAAGGAATGAGTGCCACTGCCCGTAAACGCAAAGAAGAAATGGCCCAAGCTTTGAAGAAACTTATTCAATCTAAGGGTAAAACACCATCTCTAAGATATCAACAGCTCTTTGAGGATCTTCGTGCACAATCTGAAACAGTAAGTCTGTTGTATATGCATGCTATGTCTGTGCTACACACTTTCAGAAGTTTCAAAATATCCAATAATAGCTTCCTCCCCACCCTGAATTCCGCTTATGGGTTATTTGAAGCTATACTACTGAGTTGCCTATGAGTTGCTCATTCCCTTATAACTTGGATTGTTGTGATGAGGCAGTGTGGAAAAAGCAGTGTGATAATGTAAGTTTGGGGTTAAAAAAATATATGAGAAGGCTGTATCGTAGCGGTGGCCCTGTCATTATCATATTTAGCCATTTCCAAGCAGGGGGGAAATCAGTAGTGCAAGGGAATCTGTCTTTCCAAGACATTTTGTCACTAGTACTGATCTCAGAGAAGCCCAGGATGCTCAAACAGTTTGAAAACCACTGTTGAACAGTATGAAATTTGGTAATCAACTCTTAATTTGGGGAAGTTCCACTGTGAAGCTACCTTCAAAACTTTTTTGTTGAAGTACCAGGACTTCAAGGTGTACAAAAGGGAATTGATAAGATGGAGCAATGCCTGCAGTTTGGATTTGTTGTGCATAATATTTGTGTGTTCATTCAAGTGTGTATGTTTGTTTTTTCTTTAAGGCTGTTACTAAAGAAATGTTTGAAGAAGCACTTCATGCATTGACCGATGATGAATTCTTGACTGTGACTGGGAAGACTGTTAGATTACTCTAAATGAACCCCTAGCTTTACAGTAACCAAACTATACAAATGTTTCTTGCTATAACTTTTCTTTAGTACAAGATGTTTATTTTAAAGATATCACTTGCTATTGGACTGGGATTGAGCCAGGAGGTCATATCATCACTGAAAATTAGTGTTAGCTTTTTAGCTTTTAAAGACAGTTCTTTAGGCACTATAGATGATAATTTTATGCACACTTTTTATCTCAACATTTATATAAAATAAGTTCTACACATTAAAACCTCAACATGGATAGCAGTTTAATAAGAATGTAAATTCCAGGATTGTATGTTTGGCTACAGCACTTATTCCACATATTAGATAAGGCCTGTGAAGATTTTGTTTGTAATAAAGTGCAGTTGGTAATCTTGATTTTATTATGCATTTCAAATATCGGACATAGATGTATTGATTGCACTGTACAATGTCAATTGATGTTTGTATTTATTAGCCTTTAGAAAATGAGCTCAGTTCAGACATAATGCCAAACTAATTTTGAACTTCCAGCTACACAGCAAGTAAGGCACCATTTGGAGCTGCTTGTCCATTTTCATATTTCATCTGCTCAGCATCCAGCTTCATAAGTTGATTCCCTTCTGCATGGTGTAGCAGCTCTTGAGGTGGCCCTAACTGTGGTTGATATCCTAGCCCCTCATAAACGATAGTTCAAACATAATGGCAAACTATAGTTAGACTGCATTCAGGCATAATGGCTGGGTTTGCAAGATCACGGAGGGAATAGAACAATGGTGGCTTATTTTCCCTCTCCGTGCATGCCTGTGGCAGATTGTCATGATGTCTGAAACTTGCAAGGGGAACCCTAGAGTTTCGGGGTGGTTTGTAAAGAACCACAGAACTATACGCAAAGTAAAAGGCTGGGAAGTAAATGGAGGGGAAATTTGCACACTTATGCACTTCCAGAAGACCAATAATATTAATAATAAAAATTAGGAACACAGTTCTGGAATTTTCTGGGACTGATTTTTTAAAAAGGGTGATGAACCAGTGACGGTTGCTCCAAAGTGCCACTTGGACATTAGTGGAGGGGCAGTCACTTGCTGCGGCACAGGCAAAATCACAAAGAGTGGCAGGGGGGTTTGCCACTCTTGCTGAGTGGCTCACCAGCCGATCCTTGCATCCCACAAAGAGATTGCTCTCCTGGGTTCAGATGACACGACAACCCATTGTGGTACAAACAACCCCTAGAACAAGCCATAGGTTGTCAGGCTGGCTTGTCGCCAAAAAATAAGCCACCCTGCAGGAAGCAGTTTGGGTTCAGATGGCACAACAATCCAGCATAGGTTGTCATGTTGTGTGAACCAGGTCAGTGTTGTGAAACAGGCTGGAATTTACAATAGAGGTCCAAACTATCCAGGACATAAACCTTACATTCAGTTTCAGTTGTGCAGGAACTAGCCGAGTCTTTAGCCTTACCCTGGCATGAGCAAAACAAAAGTTTGTCACAATAAATCTATTAATCTTTGAGGTTCTGCATGACAGACTAACAGGGCTATCCTTCTGAAAGGTAAAATGGGCATTGTGGCAGTAGTGCTGGGGAATGTAATGCTTTTGTTTCTTGTAATAATTATCGCCACAAGGAGGAGATAGAGGCAAGTTAAACACTTGAGTCCAGCGGACTACCCAGCTCCTGGGTTCTTCAAAGAAGCAATTTATAATAGAGTTGGAAGGGGCCTACAAGGCCATTGAGTCTGAAGCAGATTTGCTCTTGAGAGACCATATTCTTTTTAAACACGTTCTTGTATTCCCTAGTTGGAGGTTGAATTCAGTTTCAAGTATAGTCTGTTCATAGCACATCACTAACATCCACAAATAAAGATATCCTGAAAGAAAATATTTTTTTTAAATCTCACTATCATGCTACCAGGTAAAATTGACTCCTCCAGGCATCTGATCCTTTTTATGCTAGATGCTAGAATAAAGGCAGGCAGAAGGGAAAATTGCTTTGGCCATATATTAGATGATGACCATGTACTGGGTACAATGTGTGATGTAGTCAGCCTGTATCTCCATATACGGTATTTTTTTGCACTGTTCTTTGTGGTCTCTGTGCATCACAGATATGGGTACTGCTGTGACATATGTCCTAGTTCAGAGGTTTTCTCAAATTATGTTACCAGTATGTAGGCAACCCTGAGCCTCCTCTGTTTAACCACACATAATTAAATTCCTTCCAAAACCAGATGCCATCTTTGATAAGATGAATTCTTCACTCTAGGTATTGGTCATACAGAGTTTTCTATTTCACTCTCTCAGACAAGATCTGTCTTTCGTTTCTTTACTATAAAAATATCAGCATATCAATACTAAATACAGGGCATAGATTCAAACACCTGATACATTCAACATCATCTTAAGCCAAGGCTTCTAAGCAGAGCAATAACTATTATTTATTTACAGTATTTGTATACCACTCCAAAATGAAGTAGATTCCAGAGTGAACAATAAAAAGATAAAACAGATAAAAGAAACAAAAACAAATTGAAAACAAAGTAACACTGTGAAGGACAGCCGCCAGTCCTTTCCTGCAAGATCCGGGGCTACGCAGCTATTTTGACAGCTCGGAGCTCCTACTTGCGATCCTTGGGTTAATTCAGGTCACTTACACTGGATTGAAGCACTGAATCAAAGTGAAACTACAGTCATGCCTTGGACTGAGAGCATAATTCGTTCCGGGAACGTGCTTGTAATCCAAAACACTCTTATATCAAAACGAAATTCCCCCAAAAAAATTTGTACAGAGATTTTTTATTTTAGCTGTACTTTAGCTGTACTACAGTACTTGTATTGCAAGACATTGCTTGTATATCAAGTAAAAAAAATATTAAATAAATATTTAAAAATGTGTCTTGCAAAACGCTCTCAAACCAAATTACTTGCAATCCAAGGTATTACTGTATGCCTTAGGTAAAAGCGAGAGAACTTTATTGGCAGGGGTAATCATCATCATCAGGCGATCACTCGTGACCGAGTAAGATTGTCTTCCGGGATAAAAGGAGGAAATTCTAAAGAAGATTGTGTAGACTCTAGCGATGGGTCCGTAAGTGACTGTCCATCTAGTCCAGCATTCTGTTTTCACTGTGGCTAACCAGCTGCCTGCAGGAAACCCCCAAGTAGAAATCAAGTGCAATAGCACCCTCCTGCTCATGTTCCCCAGCAACTGGTATGCAGAAGCCATCATCAGGCGATCACTCGTGACCGAGTAAGATTGTCTTTCCAGGATAAAAATTTACAAAAAGAAAATTTTAAAAGGAGGAAATTCTAAAGAAAATGGTGTAGACTCTAGCGATGGGTCCTTAAGTGACTGTGGAGGCCAATTCTAGATCCACACAGCTTCCCATAGTGAGGACACAGGTTACCAGATGGAAGATGGTCCTGTAAAGGATTCGTTTGACGTGCTTTTCGCTTAGCACGTTTATCCCTTTCGCCTTGCACTCTGGCTTCTTCGAAGTCCATGGAACCTTTGTGAAAGGCCAACCTCCAGTTAGATCGTTCATGGGCCAGAGCTTCCCAGTTTTTGATGTTTATATTGCATTTTTTTAGATTAGCCTTATGAACATCTTTAAACCTCTTATATTGACCACCGATATTCCGCTTTCCATCCTTGAGTTGGGAGTAAAGTAACTGCTTTGGGAGACGGCAGTCAGGCATTCGAACAACATGACCGGCCCACTGAAGTTGGCGTTGAAGGATCATTTTTTCAATGCTAGTAGTCTTTGCTTCTTCCAGTACACTGACATTTGTTCGCCTATCTTCCCAAGTAATTCGCAGGATTTTCCGGAGGCAACGTTGATGAAACCTTTCAAGGAGGTGGAAGTGACGTTTATAGATAGTCCATGTTTCGCAGGCATACAATAAAGTTGGTAATACAATGGCTTCATAAACCAGTGTTTTGGTCTTCTTACAAATATCCCGCAATTGACAGAGGGAAAGTGAAGCTGTGTACATAGGCAGAACTATAAAGAAATAAAGAACCTATGCTATTCTTAGCTAACAACGAAGAACCTTCCCTAGTCTAATACTAGCAACTGAGACAAACTTGTCGGCAAAGTACCCAGGCGGTCTGCTTGGGGGTTGAGTGTCTGGGCTGGCCTGAGCCGAGGACCCGCTCTGTGCTTCCCTGCATCTTGTTCTCAACAACCTCTAGAAGCCTTGGCTGCTTCTTTTACCTCCTCGCTCGCCCCCCCTCTCGATCCCCTGACCCCTCCCTCTACTGACAGGATGAACCGGTTTGGCCAGGCGGGAGGGGTGCTGAGGTTTCGGTGCCACTTTGTCCATGGCCCCTCAAGGGTGCTTGGAAGGGCGATTGCGGGTACTTGACAACCCATTGAGGGTGCCTGGGGAAAGGCATCTGAATGTAAATGTGTGTGTCTAGGACTTTGCAACCCATTGAGGGTGTTTGCTCTCCTGCCCTGGGCGGGGATTATGCAAGTGGAATGTGAGGCAAAGTGTGTGTTCTGTCAGGCTTTTCATACATTACAATGGTGGCTGGACAGCAGAGAAGGCTTCCCAGAACTAGGTCTTCAGCAGGAGCTGAAAGCAGCACAATGTCAGACCCTGCCTGACCTCCAGAGGCAGGGAGTTCCACAGAAATGGAGCCACCACACTGAAGGCTCTTCTCTCAGTGGCCTCTAATCAGGCCAAAGGTCCATGAGGAACCACCAGGAGCATGCCATCTGATGACCTCAGTGACCGAGCAGGTTGGTATGGGAGGAGGCGCTCTCTCAGGTAACAACTGGTCCCAAGTTGTTTCAGGCTTTGTACACAAGTACCAGAACCTAAACCTGACCTGGTAGCAAATAGGAGTTGCATGCTGAAAAGGGGCAGCTCCCAACAACAGCCAAGCTGTTTTGCACTAGCTCCAGCTTTCGGAGCAGCCTTAAGGGCAGCCCTACATAGAGCGCATTGCAGTAATCCAGTCTTGAAGTTACTAGCGCCTGTATCCCTGCCAAGCTAGCCCTGTCCAGGAGAGGCTGGAGCTGGCAAACCAATCGAAGATGGTAAATGATGGTAAGTTCTCCTTGAGAGAACTCCAAATTCCATTGTTCAGATTCCCCTTTATATACCCATTATTATTATTATTATTATTATTATTATTATTATTATTATTAATTACCCACCTCTAGATCGAGACGGGGAACAACAGAAAATATAAAATACATAAACTAAAACAACACAATACATACTATTAAAACATCCCAAAAACATCTTAAAAGCATCCTAAAATTCCGCCGGATAGGCCTGCCGGAAGAGATCAGTCTTTATGGCTTTTTTAAATTCCAAAAGACTGGCAAGTTGACGAATCTCCTCCCAGCAGACCATTCCATAATCTGGGAGCAGCAGAAGAGAAGGTCCTCTGGGTAATGCTTGTCAGCCTAGTTTTGGCTGACTGAAGCAGATTCTTCCCAGAGGACCTAAGTGTGCGGGGCGGATTGTATGGGAGAAGGCGATCCCATAGGTAGCCTGGACCCAAACCATGTAGGGCTTTAAAAGGTAATAACCAACACTTTATACTTTGCCCGGAAACTGATTGGCAGCCAGAGGAGTGCTTTTAAAACTGATGTGATATGGGCACCCCTAGGTGTACCAGCAACCAGTCTGGCTGCCATATTTTGCACTAGTTTCCGGACTAGGTATAAAGGTAGCCCTATGTACAGCGCATTACAGAAGTCGAGCCTTGAAGTTACCAGTGCGTGCACTACCGTCTTTAGGTCTTCCAACTCTAGGAAGGGGTGCAGCTGGCGTATCAGCCGAAGCTGATAGTAGGCACTCCTAGCCGTCACATCTATCTGGGATGTCATTTGGAGCAACGGATCCAGAAGCACCCCTAAGCTGCGAACACAGTCTTTCAGGGGGAGTGTAACCCCATCTAGAACTGGTTGACATACCTCCAAACCCAGGTTGTGGCCTTTGACAGCAAGCACCTCCGTCTTGTCTGGATTCAATTTCAGTTTATTTTCCCTCATCCAGCCCATTACTGCCTCCAGGCATTTATTCAGAGGAGACACCCTGTCCTTAGCTGACTCTGTTGATGAAGGCATAGAGAAATATATTTGGGTGTCATCAGCATACTGATAGCACCCCGCCCTGCCCCATGCCTCCGGATGATCTCTCCCAGCGGTTTCATGTAGATATTAAATAGCATTGGGGAAAGAATAGCTCCTTGTGGCACGCCACATAGCAGCTCCTTTTTGGAGCCTTTTGAGGCTATTAAACATGTTTACTGAATGTTCCTATGGCCCCTAGACATCATCTGATGGGCCATAGGATAGGATTGTTAGCTCCAAGGTATTGGAGCGCCACACACACCCTCACATCTGGTGCAGAAAAAAACATGCCAGCTGCTCTCTGAGGTCAGGAAAGTAACCTCAGAGAGGGGTTTATTTATTATATTTATACCCCACCTTTTTTCCTGCAAGGAACCCAAGGTGGCTTACACAGTCCTCTCCATTTTATCCTCACAACAACCCTGTGAGATAGGTTAGACTGAGAGTCAGTGACTGGCTCAAAGTCACCCAGTGAGTTTAGTTTCATGGCCGAGTGGAGACTAGAACCCAGATCTCCTGAGTCCCAGTCCAACGCCACACTGGGTTAAAGGGAGCGGGGAGGGGGCAGGGAGCCACTCCAGTCCAGCCTCCTTTCCCCTCTGAAACGTCTAGCAATGCAGCGGCCAGGATATGCGGTATCCTAAAGCCGCTCCAGCCTCCTTCCCCCTCTGAAATGTCTAGCAAAAATGCAGAACGGGAGGAGCAACAGGGAGGTGAAGATCGCCTCTGCCAGCCCTCCTGCTCTGCATTGCATGAGCATGAGTCTCCGAGTTTGGGGGGTATCATCTCCATAGGATTGAGCCCTTAGATTGTTTTTACTTCAAAAATTTATGTTCACATTCCTAAGGCTACATTTCTACTTTAAATCAACATGTCTAAATAATAATGTTGAATTTCAAACTTCTTTTCAAGAGAAATGATTGCAACAACATACATATAAAAACGTTCCAGAATCCCATGATACGTTTATAGGCATGTTTGTGACACAATTATTTCTCTGATTCCCTCCTGTCTTGTGTGTATGTCTTCTCATCTCTTATATTTATGATCTAGAAGCTTCTTTTTGTAATTTCCTTTGATTATATTCTTGTTCTTATGATCACCCAGTTGTTTTTATGTTTCTATGTCACTATAAATCTAGTATGGGCACTGACCTCATGGTGCCCCCAGTGCAAAACCTGACACCTCTTGTCTGGATTCCTTTCTTAGCAGTAAAGAGTACGAATGAGCCAATTACTAATGGTCTGGCACTTCTGTTTTCCATCTGGGAAGCCTCAAAGATAAGACAAGTTTAATTTCTCTTCTACCAAGAGACTGAATTGAGTTGCATTGGGCTTTGGAGTTCCATCTTTTAATCCAGAATTCTCCTGGAGGAATCAAATTTCCTAACATTACAACAGGGGCAAGGCTGTGTAAATATGAAAGATTTGCCGCACTGCACCTGCACAGAGCTTAGTTCAGAATGTTCTAGAGCTGAGAAAATTTAACAAGAGCCTGCCCTCCTTCCCTAGTGTGCACGCTCAGAAAAGCACATGGCTCCAGCTGTTCCTGCTCAGTTCCTTTTCCACTGTCACAGCAGTAAAATCATAAGGAGCACTCTGTTTCTCTCTTCTTCACTGAGATGCAGTGCCTTGAATGCATAACTTCTATGGGTACCTACACTGAATCCCACATCTAAAGTGACAGTGAAACTTACCCTGAACAAACTTCAATGCAAGTGTTGGAAGCAGAATCTGTGTTTGCTTGTGCCTTTGCAAAATAGAAGGAATTGGTCTGATTTCTAAAGATATAAAGAGGCATGCCAGTAAAAAGAGTCATTATTGCCTCACATTTTTAAGTAACAATGGTGCAATACGCACTGTTTGAGAGTTCTGAATTTGACGCCAAAACAAAACGTTCCTGTTTGCTCAGGTATTTTAAGTTGTAATCGTTTTTTTAATTGCTTTCATTTGTTTGTTTACTGGTTTAATAGTTTTTATGCTTATCTTGTAAATTTATCATTAATATATTGTATTTGTCTTTTTAAATAATGTTATGTACACTGCTCTGTGGCCCCTTGTGGATTAAGGGCAGTTTATAGCTTTTAAAAAATAAAATAAAATAATAATAATAATAATAATTTTAAAAAATAGTGCAGGCAAACATACAATGATTCCAGAACATATTAGACATTAAGGAGATACTCTTTCTCATGCATCCACAAGTGCAGGATTGGTAGATCACTGTGGCTTAGATTCAACAGTACCATTCCACAAGCAGAAGGGAGTGTGAAAATGGCCAGCAAATATGTTGTCAACCCAACAAAATCAATGCCCAACTTGCCAGAGAGTTAATAATGAAGCAAAATGATACGGTAGTACGGAATGTTTTACCTATTTCTCCTTTGGATGTTGCATCCCATGAAGGCAAATGCAAACACACCAATTAAATAATGGCAACTCTTCCTGGCTCGTTCATTTCACTGTCATGATCACTTCTTTAGCCAAGTCTAATTCAGTGATACAGTACTGTTAGATACTGAAGCGAATTAAGTAGGTAGAATGTTTAGTAGGCGACCACTCGTAACCGAGTAAGATTGTCTTCCAGGAGAAAATTACAAAAAGAAAATTATAAAAAGGAGGAAATTCTAAAAAAAACTGTGTAGACTCTAGCGATGGGTCCGTAAGTGACTGTGGAAGCCAATTCTAGATCCACACAGCTTCCCACAGTGAGGACACAGTGTAGAATGTTTACAACTGTGCAAGTAATATCTTTATAAATAACATATAAAAATTGCTTAAGGTTAATTACTTTACAACTATTTCTACCTTGAGATAAAATTAAGGTTAGTAATTTTATGGGAGAGTAAACACCCTTGCAAGACTTTCATTTGAGTAATCATGTATAGGACTGGGCTGCATGTGAGACCTTGAGATTTTGTTCCTTAAAATAAAAACTAGAGGATGAAGAATAAACACATTAGTTCCTTTCCTCCTCTCATTCTGCACGGTAGGCTGCACGTTGTTGGTTTTGTTTTGTTTTTTGAAGCCTTTTCTAAAACATGAACCACAAGCATTTCAAAAGCATAAGTTCTCTCTATTAAAATGCACACACACAAAAAAACCTGGAGAATGCAGGCATCGATCCCGCTACCTCTCGCATGCTAAGCGAGCGCTCTACCATTTGAGCTAATTCCCCTTCCCTACAGCCTTTCAGAGAAGCTTGTGAACAGAAAGCCTTGTCACAAAGCAGTGTATACATCCATGTTAGTAATCTCCGCTGACTCATCCTAATGCTTCAGCAACAACATGGAGACAGGATCGCTTTCTTTCTATGGCCACTGAAGCAACAACAATAAACAGCAGTTGTTAGTCCCATTGCTTCTGGCAGGCAAAGCAAGTACTATGTACTCTTCCCATATAGCCTGCTAGAGTGATTGGGATCAGGAAATACTATCATTAAAGAAGGGTGAACACTAAGCTATAGGGGTTTTGTGTGTGTGATGTCTCTTGCTGTGCATAGTTAAACAGTCAACATTCTAAAGATTCCTGCCACTTAAGCCCACACACATTAACATAAGGAAATGAATGACTACCTCTGACATGCTACAAAAACCCCGTGTGTTAAACTCTCATTCACCCTGCACAGTAGGATCATAAGCAACAGCTTGATCATTAAGAACAAGCAACACCCCTGGAGAATGCAGACAACGATCCCGCTACCTCTCGCATGCTAAGCAAGCACTCTTACCATTTGAGCCAATTCCCCCTCCTGTTCATTCTTCATGCTAGGCTATGTTCAGAAAGCCTTTTTATTTATAGAAAATAGAAAGACAGCCACAGAATATCAACAAATCTTCCTACTGAATATTCTCTTTATTAAAATAACCCCCCCCAAAAGCATGAACTGGAGAATGCGGGCATCGATCCCGCTACCTCTCGCATGCTAAGCGAGCGCTCTACCATTTGAGCTAATTCCCCTCTCTTAAAAACCTACTGCTTAGCCTTTGGTGAGTTGTCACAGGAAATGGGCTTTCCAGAAAATGCTATTACGCATTCTCTGCTTGCATAAGCACTAGGAAACGCCAGGTTTTGCTCCTTTTGGGGGGGCTTAAGGGAATGCAATGAGATCAAACAGAATCCTAGAAGGCAGGCTATCCCCCCAGACAGCAACTTGGGCAGTCTGCGCTTTTAGGTTTCAGACTCCAGCTGGAAACCCTCGGGACCCGCACCCACTCTCACTTTCTCTTCCTTAAACTACCAATGGCTGTTTCTTACATATACAGGGGCCCGCCCATCTCTTTAGCTGGAGGGGGTGTAACCTCCTCCAAGCCCTGATTGGGCATCTCATTCAAAAATAAAAATGGTTTACAAATATCAGGAGATGTATCTCCAAACTGTTAGCTCTCACTGGTGAAATATCAAGGGAGCATCCCAGATTATTAAGCAGCAATCTGCTTAACAAAGGAATGGTTGGCAAGCAGCTCTAAGGAAAAAACATGTGACATAAAGAAAACCCCTTCTCACCCATACTGCAGTGTCTAGCATTCAGTGAGTCATCATAAAGAATGTGTCTAGTAAACATTTGCTCAGTTCTCTGGCTGGCAGCTTGTTCAAAGAGAAGTACAACGATGCTATTAAGTGCTTTACATCTATATCTTAAATCTACTCCTCCTGGTATTTCGAATCTCTGGACCTGGATAAAAGGTGGATTATAACAAATACGTTCAAAACAGATTCTGCTTGGCTAATAAAATACAAGCACATTTCAATACCATTACAGGTATGTATAACATTTCTAGACGGTCAAATGCAACAAAAATGATCAATAACTTAAGCAATGTGGAAAGAAGAACCAGAAAAAGAAAAAAGATGAAAGGGTGACTGTATGTGCTGGAAAAAACAAAATTGGAGATCAGTATTTTAAAGAGCTGAGAGGACATTGTAAATATGGCTTGGGACTCAAACATCTAAATAAAGGTGAGGAACTTGTGTCCCTCTAGATTTTATTTATTTATTATTTATTTATTATATTTATACCCCGCCTTCTTTCCTGCAAGGAACCCAAGGCCGCTTATATAATCCTCCTCCTCTCCATTTTATCCCCACAACAACCCTGTGAGGTAGGTTAGGCTGAGAGTCAGTGACTGGCCCAAAGTCACCCAGTGAGTTTCATGGCCAAGTGGGGAATAGAACCCAGATCTCCCGAGTCTCAATCCAACACTCTCACCACCACGCCACACTCTAACTCCCATCATCCCTCACTACTGGCCATGCTAGCTGGGGCTAATGGGAGTTGGAGTTCCCTACCCCAATCTAAGGATGCTCCCTTCCCTGATCTAAGGACTGCCTGCTCCTGTACAAAGCTGTCCCTTTGTTGAGATAATTTGGAGATTACGGTACCTTCTGTGAGTGCCCCTGCCCTCAGAGGTCTGGCAGGTGGTGAATGCATAGAGGACACTCTCTTTATTTGGGTTCTAATGGAGATTACATTCCAAAGGTGAAAATGTACATGCTGTATTGTAAGAGTTATGTCAACTAGGATAAAAGAGAACTTTTATAAAGTGGTATGGAGATGGTATTTAACTCCAGTAAGATTAAATCGGATAGATAAAAATTGCTCCGCATTGTGTTGGAGAGGATGTAATGTAAAAGGTACGTATGCCCACATGTGGTGGAGCTGTAAAAATGTTCTGGAATTTTGGCAGAAAGTATTTGCAGAAATATCAGAAATAATTGGAATGGAATTAGAAGTCTGCCCAAAATTAGCATTGTTAACAATTACAGAAAAGTTAGTTTGTTTAAAAAATACAAAAGAATTGATTGTGATTTTGTTAACAGCAGCAAAATTAATGATAGCTAGGAATTGGAAGGTTCAACATGTGTTTTCAATTAATGAATGGTATACAGAGGTATGGGATATCGCGTTAAATGATAAATTAACTTGTAATATTAAGTGTCAAAAAGGACAATTGGAGAAAGACACCTTTGTGAACATTTGGGCCAAATTTTTGGATTATGTGTTGGTAAAGGGGAGGGGGAACAAACCTTGTCAATATTTGTTATATTTTTGGAATATAGAATAATATCTTGTATATATACATGTGGAGAAAGCCCAAAAATCAGTACACACACGCACACACATCTTTCCCCAAAGGAGGGGGCCAGGGGAGGAGGGATGAGGTCACCAGGGAGTAGCCAGACAAGCCATCAGCCCCAACAAAGGAGGACCTCGGCAGAGATCCACAACCGTCCAGGAAGGGCCATCAAGGACCATCAGCACAAAGGGCAGCCTCGAAGAGCTGCAAAGGTCGCCCTACGTCACCTTCTTCCCGGGCAGGAATAAGCCTATCTGCACGAAGGGGCAGGCATGAGCCCCCACCTGACCTAGGGGGCGGGGGGAGAGCGGGGAATCCAGGGTAGAAAACCCCTCTCCCGTCCCGGTTCGGGTTGTTGGGAACCACGGGGCCAGATCCTCCTAAGCAACAGCCGCCCAGGCACTCCGCTCTCCGCTAGGAAGCGCCGATCGAGAGCTGGGCTGAAACTGACTAGAGTATTGTCTTTGATGTAAGTAGAGTGACCCGAGTGTAACCTGCTAGCCGCGGAGCCCGCTCATTGGGTAAGACGCGAGTCAACTAAGGTTTTGTTGACTGTAAACGTATTCTTAGAAGACTGGTAGTTCCGACTTGATTGCTGTATAAACAAATAAAAGCCTTATTTAGGCATACAAAGACTGGTGGCTTTTCCTCTTGTAATCGAGAGCCGATACGAGCCTTAGCGCTGTGCCGGTTAACCCTAAAGTTGCCGAACTCACGCAAAGGATCCGGTTGCTGATCCTTCACATGGTGGCAGCGGTGGGATAATTGGAAACCACATTTGACAGTCGGAACTAACAGGACTTCGGGCAGGCTAGTAGATTGCTGGGGAGCGCTCAGAGCAAGGAAAAATGAATAGTCTGAGCCAAGAGCAGGTGGAGCTAGTGAGCAGCCCAGAAACCCCAACCCAGACCTCCACAATGGAGTGGGTGGTGCGGCCGAAGACGGCAAGGCAGGAAGGGGGTGAAGCCCCCTCACCATTGTTAGGAGGGCAGGAACCCAAGCAGTGGGGTAGCCCCAGCCTTACCAGTAGCGGCAGGAGAAACGAGTTAAGGGACCCAGAGGCGGAGGAAGACCTCGGCAGAAGGGTTGCTGGCGGAGCCATGGGGGGAGGAGGGTTGGATGCCCTCTTTCCCCAACTCAATTGGCAACAAGCCAGGGAGTTGATGCAGCATCAACAAGAGATGCTACAGATGCAGCTGGAGTTGGCCAGGCTGACCAGGGGCACCGGACAAGGGGGAACCCCTGCATCCCAGGGTGGGGGCACCACAACCCCCAAATGGGACAGGAAGCAATTTCCCACCTACCAGTCGGGACAGGATGTACTGATCTTTTTCACCCTGTTCGAGGCTGCATGCGTAGAGCAGAAGGTGCCGGACAACTTAAGGATGTCTGCCCTGAGGACGCAAGTCAGCGGGGAACTGGCTGATCTTCTGGGCATCCACACCCAAACCGCTCCCTTGGACTATGGAGCGTTCAAAGAAGCGGTGAGAGAGAGGTTTGCCCTCACCGCTGAGCATTGTCGCCGTAAATTTCGTTACGGGCGGCCTAACCCAGGGGACACGTATGCCTCCTGGATGGCGCACCTGGGGCAGGTGTGGGACGCATGGATCGGGGCCACCGGGAGGACCTCCTTGGCGGAGGTGCGGGAGCTCCTGATCCAGGAACAATTCTGTGCCACTATCCCTGAGGACCTAGCTACGGCGGTGCGGGATCGGGACCCCCCAAACTGTAGGGAAATGGGCAAGTTGGCCGACCAAATGGGACTGTATCGGCAGCCCAAAGGACCCAAGGGGGGTAACCTCAGTCATGGCGGGACCAAGGGAAGTGTGGAGAAGGGCAACCCCAAACCTCGGGAGGGAGCCCTAGGCAAGCCCAAAGACAACCCCGGCACCAGTGGATGTTTCTATTGTAAAGAACCGGGGCACCTCAAGAGGAGCTGCCCCAAACTGATCGCAAAGAACCGCCACGCCAAGACATCGCCGGGCAAGGTGGGGAGGATGCTTGCGCCGGAGTCCCGCGAACCGGAGGAGCACGAGGAGGATCAGCAGTCCAGCTCGTCCCTCGAGGGAGACGGTGAAGATGCGGCGCGGTCCCTGAGGAGCGGAGGACAGCATTCGCTGGGGGCCATCTCGCAGGCATCATTGATGCGCATTGCCTCCCCGGAGCAGCTGCGGTGGAGCCAGGACAAATTCTGTGAGTCCATCTCTGTAAACAATGTTTCCCAGGTGGGGTATAGGGACACTGGGGCGGACATCACTGCTTTACCTCGAAGTAAGGTAAAGAAGAGACAGTTGCTAAAGGGGCGCACCTGTGCCATAAAGCCCTATAACTCTCCCAACATAGCCGTTCCCCTCGCCCGGGTCTGGGTCAAGTACAGGGGGTGGGAAGGGGAGATGGACGTTATAGTGCATGGCCAGCAAGAATGGGGAATCATCATTGGGAACGACGTTGCGTTCCGGGCTGCCCAGGTCAAGGTGGGGGTGGTGACCCGGCGTCGGGCCAACCAAGCCCCTGACCCGCAGCCTCCCAGGTCCCCGGGCCCGCCTCCCGGTCGCGGTAAAGCGGCCCCGGCAGCGGCAGCCAGCCGTCCCCCGCCGCTCCCCCAGTTGTGGGGGAGGACGAAGACCCCGGGGGGTTCGCGCCAATGGCCCGTGATTTTGGGACTCAGAAGGCGTTCCAAGAAGAGCAGCAGAGCGACCCATCCCTCCAGGGATGTCGGGAGCGGGCCAGTCAAGGGCCCGGGGTAGGGGACCAGTCCGAACGCTTTTTGTGGGAGGCGGGAGCCCTCTACAGAGAATTCTGCCCAAGGACGGGACCGGGTCCAAAACCAAAGAAGCGACAATTAGTTGTGCCTGCGAGGTACCGCCAGGCTGTACTACAACTGGCCCACGATGTGGCGTGGGGAGGGCACTTGGGACAGAAACGGACTCTGGTTAGGGTGACAGAGGGGTTCTACTGGCCCATGGTGGCAAATGAGGTGCAAGAATATTGCCGGTCCTGCGATGTCTGCCAGCGGGTGGGGCATAACCGGGACCATCCTAAAGCCCCCCTGCAACCCCTACCCATTGTGGGCATCCCCTTTGAAAGAATAGGGATGGATATCGTGGGACCCTTGAATCCCCCCACCAAGACGGGGAAGAAGTTTATATTGACTGTGGTTGACTTTGCCACCCGTTATGCAGAGGCTTTTGCTTTAGCCTCCATTTCCGCCACCAGCCTGGCTAAGACTCTCCTCTCTCTTTTCGCCCGCCTAGGAATGCCCCACACGGTGGTTTCGGACTGCGGCACGGGCTTCGTGTCCAAACTGTTTAAAAAATTGTGGGAACTGGGGGGGGTGGAGCACCTGACTTCGGTGCCATACCACCACGAGACCAATGGGTTGGTGGAGCGTTTCAACCAGACTCTGGAAAAGATGATCAGGGCATATGCGGCGAAGCACCCTGGGACTTGGGATCAAGCCCTCCCCTACTTGTTATTTGCCTACCGGGACTCCCCCCAAGAAAGCCTAGGATTCTCCCCCAATGAACTGATGTTTGGGAGGGAGCTCCGGGGACCTTTGGCTCTGTTGCGGGCGGAATGGGAGGGGGTTGCCGCAAAAGCCTCCGTGCCGGTGCATACGTTCATGCAACACCTCCAGACTGTCCTTCGAGAGGTGAGGGAGACGGCGCAGCAGCATCTCGAAACAGCCCAGCAGCGGCAGAGCGCGTGGTACAACCGGACGGCTGTGCCACGGACTTTCGAAGTGGGGGACCAGGTGTTGGTACTGCGCCCCCAAAAGACGGACAAACTGTGCTTAAAGTGGGAGGGCCCAGGGACCGTCATTGGAAGGTCGGGGGAGGTAAACTACCAAGTGGCTTTCCCGGGGCAGCCGGGGAGGCAGAAGGTTTTCCATGTAAATATGCTGAAACTGTATGTAGAACGCGGGACGAAGGTGGGGGGAGTACAAGAGTGTGTGGAACCGGGAGACCCTGATGGGGGGTTGTTGGCCGAGTGGGGGGAAGGGGGAGGAATGGAGGAGATCAAACTGTCCCCCTCCCTGTCCGAACAGCAGCGGCAGCAGATCACCCAGGTCTTGGAAGAATTTCAGCCCATGTTCTCAGACCGACCGGGATGCACCACACTCACACAACACACCATTGACACAGGGGATAGCCCCCCCATACAGTCCCTACCCTACCGGGCGGTGGGGCCTCATGCCCAAGTCGTGGCCGAGGAGGTACAAGCCATGCTGGACTTGGGAGTCATTGTGCCCAGCTCGAGCCCCTGGTCCTCCCCGATCGTATTAGTAGCCAAAAAGGATGGGGGTGTCCGGTTCTGCGTAGACTACCGGAAAATAAACAAGGTGACCGTCCCGGACCCCTACCCCATTCCCAACATGGATGTGCTGCTGGAGAGGCTGGGGGGGGCCAAGTACATCACCACCCTGGATCTGACAAAGGGGTATTGGCAGGTTCCGCTCGATGCGGACGCTGCCTTGAAATCTGCTTTCGTGACCCACCTGGGGTTGTTCCAATTCACCACCCTTCCGTTTGGGGTCCGCAATGGTCCGGCTACCTTCCAGAGGTTGGTAAACGGAATGTTAAATGGGCTGGGGGAGTTCGCCTGCGCGTACCTAGACGACATCGCCATTTTCAGTTCCACCTGGGAGCAGCATTTGCAACATGTCCGCCAGGTGTTTCAAAGGATTCAGGGTGCTGGGTTGACGGTAAAGGCAAAGAAATGCCAGGTTGGGAGGGGGGAGGTGGAGTATCTGGGACACAAGGTAGGGGGAGGTAGTGTCAAGCCCCTAGAAGCCAAGATAGAATCAGTGCGCACCTGGCCCCAACCCCAGACGAAGAAGCAGGTCCAAGCTTTTTTAGGGCTGGCTGGCTATTATCGTAAATTTGTGCCCCATTTTAGCCAGCTAGCCGCCCCCCTGACTGACTTGTGCAAGAAGCGGCAACCCGTTAAGGTCCAATGGTCAGCCGCTTGCCAGGCAGCGTTTGAGGGACTGAAAGCCTGCTTGATGGCAGCCCCTGTGCTGCAAGCCCCAGACTTTGAAGCCCCTTTTGTTCTGCAGACGGATGCCTCGGAAGCGGGGATGGGAGCCGTCTTGCTGCAGGAACGACCAGAGCAGGGGCTGTGCCCGGTTGCCTTTTTAAGTAAAAAACTTCTGCCTCGGGAGCGGAACTTGGCCACTGTCGAGAAAGAGTGCCTAGCAATAGTGTGGGCAGTGACCAAGCTTCGCCCCTATCTGTGGGGCCGCCGGTTCCGACTGCAGACCGACCATTCCCCCTTGTGCTGGCTGGATAGGGTGAAGGGGTCCAACCAGAAGCTCTTACGGTGGAGTTTAGCCCTGCAAGATTTTGATTTTTTAGTAGAACACATCAAGGGGAAGGACAACATCGTGGCAGATGGGTTGTCCCGGGCTTTCTCAGTAGGAGACAGTTAGATAGGGATTGGGGTGGTGGACCCCAATGCCATCTTTCCCCAAATGGGAGGGTGTGGAGAAAGCCCAAAAATCAGTACACACACGCACACACATCTTTCCCCAAAGGAGGGGGCCAGGGGAGGAGGGATGAGGTCACCAGGGAGTAGCCAGACAAGCCATCAGCCCCAACAAAGGAGGACCTCGGCAGAGATCCACAACCGTCCAGGAAGGGCCATCAAGGACCATCAGCACAAAGGGCAGCCTCGAAGAGCTGCAAAGGTCGCCCTACGTCACCTTCTTCCCGGGCAGGAATAAGCCTATCTGCACGAAGGGGCAGGCATGAGCCCCCACCTGACCTAGGGGGCGGGGGGAGAGCGGGGAATCCAGGGTAGAAAACCCCTCTCCCGTCCCGGTTCGGGTTGTTGGGAACCACGGGGCCAGATCCTCCTAAGCAACAGCCGCCCAGGCACTCCGCTCTCCGCTAGGAAGCGCCGATCGAGAGCTGGGCTGAAACTGACTAGAGTATTGTCTTTGATGTAAGTAGAGTGACCCGAGTGTAACCTGCTAGCCGCGGAGCCCGCTCATTGGGTAAGACGCGAGTCAACTAAGGTTTTGTTGACTGTAAACGTATTCTTAGAAGACTGGTAGTTCCGACTTGATTGCTGTATAAACAAATAAAAGCCTTATTTAGGCATACAAAGACTGGTGGCTTTTCCTCTTGTAATCGAGAGCCGATACGAGCCTTAGCGCTGTGCCGGTTAACCCTAAAGTTGCCGAACTCACGCAAAGGATCCGGTTGCTGATCCTTCACAATACACACCCAAAAAAAAAAAAATTGGGGTGAGAACTATAACTTGGTCCCAAGAGGTGGGGGGGGTGCACAATGTTTATGTTGTATTTTTTGTTGTTGTATTCATTAGTAGTTGTAAGATGTGAAAAATTAAAAATTTAATTAAAAAATTTTTTTTTAAAAATGTACATGCTGGGCACTCCCTCCTTGTTTCAATTAATATATTGCCAGGATCGTTTGTGGTAATGAACAATTTCAAACAGTGAGCTCCTGAACCTATCCATGGTTAAATTTTTTATTCATTTAAAGCATTTTTACCCTGCACTTCAGCCAAAAAGGGTCCCAGAGCAGCTTGAATACAATCAATAAAAGTGAGATGGCCCCTGCCAGTAGGCTTACAATCTAAAAGATACAACACAAAAGGAAAAAGGCACAGGGTGGGAAGAAGAAAAATGCAAACTCAGGCTCCAATTCCTAAAATTAAATACCTGTTGATATAATGACCACTGGAATGGAAATATTTCAAGGAGGAGGCTGATGGAGCTGGTCTTTCAGCAGAGCTGATGGAATAGCCTTGTTTCTCATCTAGCTCTGCTGCAGTCTGATGAATGACTGCTGCCAAGTGATGATTGAAGGAGGATGAGTAAACATAAGTGTACCATTCCACTCCCCCATCCTTTTAAAAACTATTTAAAGCAGGGATGCAGAACTTCTGGCCTGCAGAGATTCCGCATCCATTTCACTGTGCCTCCTTGAGTTCCTTGTCCTCCAACCCCCACCCTCTGGAGGAATCAGCACTCAGATCAGAGGTAACAGCAGTGGAGATGCAGGTAGCAGCGGGACCTGGCTAGCGCTGGGAAGAGCAGCTGCACTTACCAATGCCAGCCAACTGGCTTTGTGCAGTGCACCCCCATGGGGAAAAGGTGCACCACGCAAAGTGAGGAACCCAGCTGGTGCTTCCCGAGTCCCCTTCTCCATGCTGAGAGGAGCACGGAGGGACTCAGCACAGAAAAAGGCAAAATGGGTGGGAAAGAACATAAGAAGAACCATGTTGGATCATAGAGTTGGAAGGGGCCTACAAGACCACCAAGTCCACCAGGCCTGACCCTGCTTAGCTTTTCACACTCAGACAAGCTGAGCCAGCGTGAGCCACAGGCCACCAAGGGTCTATCTAGTCCAGTGTTCCTTTCACACAGTGGCCAACCAGCTGCTCATGGGAAACCCACGAGCAGGAAATGAGTGCAGTAGCACCCTCCTGGCCATGTTCCCCAGCAACTGATGTACATAGGCATAATACCTCTGATTCTGGAGGTAGCATATAGCCATCAGGACTAGTAGCCATTGATAGCTACTAGCCTACCTCACAGGGTTGTTGTGAGGATAAAATGGAGAGGAGGAGAATTATGTAAGCAGCCTTGAGTTCCTTGTAGGAAAAAAGGTGGGGTATAAATGTAATAAATAAATAAATAGCCTTATCCTCCATTAAATTGTCCAATCCCCTTTTAAAGCTGTCCAAATTGATGGTCATCACTACATCTTGTGGAAGTGAATTCTATAGTTTATGCACTGTGTGAATAAGTACTTCCTTTTATCTGTCCTGTCCCACCAATCAGCTTCATGATGATGATGACGTCTGCCCACTGATGTCATCTGGCCTGCAAACAGTTTGGGGGGGGGGAATTCGGCCTCCTACTCCATTCTGGTTCTGCACCCCTGGTTTAAAGAGCAGTTTTGGAACACAGACACAACCTTGGCATGGGAAGAAATACAAAGGGACTGGTACAGAAATATCTTTATGCTCCAATGGAGGCTGTTTTCCCATGCTATATAAGGCAGGTTAAATATGTTAAGTGTTTTTTTTTCTTAGTAGGAGGTGCAAGCAAGCAAAGATTTGACTTCTCTAGAACAGCGGTCCCCAACCTTTTTGGGACCAGGGCAGGGACCGGGTCCGTGGAATAAATTTTTCCACGGACGGGGGGGGAGTTGCCCACCGCTCACCTGTGGTGCGGCCCGGGCGGCAGCACTGGAGAACCAGGAAGTGATGCGACAGGAGACCCGGCGCGTCACTTCCAGCTTTACCAAAATGCTCCTCGGGGAGGTGAGCAGAGGGACGAGCGGAGCGCGGGGGGGTGCTAGCTGGAGCTCGCGAGCACCCTGAGAGCCAGGACGGGGTGCTTGTCGTGTGCCCAGCCGCCGCGAGCACCCCCCTGGCTCTCGGGGTGCTCGCGAGCTCCAGTGAGCACCCGCCCCCCCCGCTCGTCCCTCTGCTCGCCTCCCCGATGAGCATTTTGGTAAAACCGGGCGCTGTGGTGGCTGGGCGCCGCGCGGCCCGGTTCTTAAGAGGCCACGGACCGGGTGTTGGGGACCCCTGCTCTAGAACACTGGTTTCCATGCATTATGACCTGCAAATGAAACACACTCCAATCTAAGGTGGGGTGTTCCAGTGGTACTGCAACTATGAATTTGTTTGGGTTTCTTTCTAAGGGGGCAGGGGAGAAGGATGACTAGATGCAAAACAGGGCAGAGTTCCTTTACCTTTAACAGTTGTGTGGAGAAGATATTTTGGTGGCTTTGGCTTTTTCATCCTGGCATGACAAACTGTACTGCCAAAATGCCCTTTTCTGCATAACTGTTAAAAATATAGGAACCCTGCCCTCCTTTACATCTGGTCACCCTAAAAAGAAAAGGATCAAAACAGACATACTATATGGTTACAACATACATAAAAATAGAAACATGCTCCCTGTTGTAGTTTAGGATTAAAGGTGGATCTGAGTCTGAAAACGTTGGGATACTACTGCTCTAAAATACTTTGGCTGCATTCTATACACAGGTACATAGGAGTTAAGTTCCATTAAACTCAATGGGACTTACTTCTGAGTACACATATATAGGATTGCACTGGTAACCCTGTGTGTAGTCTAAACTGCAGCACTGGCTTGCAGCAGTAAACTCAGATTTCAATGAATTTCTACAAATGAGACCTGCCAGTGCAGGGGGAGATGACTCACCAAAAGCAGATGACTCACCAAAGGCTAAACACTATATTCTGTGAGGGGAATTAGCTCAAATGGTAGAGCGCTCGCTTAGCATGTGAGAGGTAGCGGGATCGATGCCTGCATTCTCCAATTCATGCTTTTCTTTGTTATTTTAATAAAGAGAATATTCAACAGGATGATGTGTAAAAATTCTCCAAATGCATTTAAAAAATAAAATTAAAAGACTTTCTGATCACAGGCTCCCATGCAAAATGAATGGGAGAAGATTTAGCTCAAATGGAGGATGAGGCTGCAGGCTAAACACTTACCTGGGAGTAAGTCCCACTGAACTCAATCTGTAGATATATATAAGATTGCACTGGAACTAAAGCTCAATTCATTCAAATATGCCTTCTTTGTTATGCGTATTTAAATTATTAAATTTATTTTAAACATTCATCATCATTCTAGTAAAACACACAAGGCAGTGCACAATCATAAAAATATTAAAACAAATTTGACGATGTTAAACCATAAGAAGAGCTATGCTGGATCAGACCAAGGGTCCATCTAGTCCAGCATTCTGTTTTCACTGTGGCTAACCAGCTGCCTGCAGGAAACCCCCAAGTAGAAATCAAGTGCAATAGCACCCTCCTGCTCATGTTCCCCAGCAACTGGTATGCAGAAGCCATCATCAGGCGATCACTCGTGACCGAGTAAGATTGTCTTTCCAGGATAAAAATTTACAAAAAGAAAATTTTAAAAGGAGGAAATTCTAAAGAAAATGGTGTAGACTCTAGCGATGGGTCCTTAAGTGACTGTGGAGGCCAATTCTAGATCCACACAGCTTCCCATAGTGAGGACACAGGTTACCAGATGGAAGATGGTCCTGTAAAGGATTCGTTTGACGTGCTTTTCGCTTAGCACGTTTATCCCTTTCGCCTTGCACTCTGGCTTCTTCGAAGTCCATGGAACCTTTGTGAAAGGCCAACCTCCAGTTAGATCGTTCATGGGCCAGAGCTTCCCAGTTTTTGATGTTTATATTGCATTTTTTTAGATTAGCCTTAAGAACATCTTTAAACCTCTTATATTGACCACCGATATTCCGCTTTCCATCCTTGAGTTGGGAATAAAGTAACTGCTTTGGGAGACGGCAGTCAGGCATTCGAACAACATGACCGGTCCACTGAAGTTGGCGTTGAAGGATCATTTTTTCAACGCTAGTAGTCTTTGCTTCTTCCAGTACACTGACATTTGTCCGCCTATCTTCCCAAGTAATTCGCAGGATTTTCCGGAGGCAACGTTAATGAAATCTTTCAAGGAGTTGGAGGTGACGTTTATAGATAGTCCATGTTTTGCAGGCATACAATAAAGTTGGTAATACAATGGCTTCATAAACCAGTGTTTTGGTCTTCTTACAAATATCCCGATCCTCGAACACTCTATGTTTCATTCGAGAAAACGCGGCACCTGCGGAGCTCAGACGGTGCTGGATTTCACTGTCAATGTTAGCTGTAACAGAAAGATAGCTGCCAAGATAGAGAAAATGATTGACATTTTCCAGTATTTTCCAGACATTTTCCATTATTGCCCCGCCAAGCTGGATAGATGGCATCACCAAATGGTTAACTTGCACTTGCTGATGAAGCACTTTGGTTTTTTTGATGTTAAGTGAGAGACCAAGTTTTTCCGTATGCTTCTGCAAAAGCATTTAGGATAGTTTGGAGATCATTCTCTGAATGTGCGGAGACCACATCATCAGCATACTGAAGTTCCACAATACTGGAGGTAATATATAGTCATCATAACTAGTAGCCATTGAAAACTAGTGCACCCTAAATCAATGGCTATAATCCAGCAGCTGCCTATAGAATATAAAATGCATTAAGAATATGAAAGCTTGTAGACACCCCAGGCAAGTCAGAAGGAATGAAGCTAGTTCCATTCAATACGACAAGACTTATTTCCCACTGACTTCTGAGTAGACATGCATAGGATTGTGCCATTAGTATACCAAGTCTGAACCCTGAGTGGAAAAGTTTTAGAAAATCAGTTCATTCCAAGAATGAACTAGAGCTGATCCCCACACATGCTCAACAATCCTGCTCAAGAATGGAATGTTAGAAACAGGTCAAAAGTTATTTTTAGTATCTTGTATCAACAGGGTCAGTTTTTCAGCAAGTTGTGTTTCATAATTTCCCTCAACAGAAAGGAACAGAAACTTCACCAAGGGAGGAACTGATGCCAGCTTAAAAATATACTGGTGCCTCACAGCTGGATTTATCTATCTGAGATGTGCATGAGTCAGGAACACAATTGTTGGGCTAGATTCCTCCCTTACTAACACCCTGAGGTGAAATTACCTGAAAAATTACCTGAAATTTATCACAGCAAGCTAGCAAAGCAAACACATATGGGGCTTCTAAATTGGAGCAGGCACAGGTGATTTTATATGCAACAGGCTTTGCCAACATATGACAAAGGCTGTTCAATCTTCTCCTTCACTTTTCAGGGAAGTACAACCCTCAACACTGGACTGTAATGCTGGATTGTAATGTACAATGCAAAACTGAAGAAAAATGTCTTCACCTTACAGCATAGGTTTTCAAATGCACTCTAAAATCTATTGATTTGGATAGATTCAGCCTGAGTTTTCTACCATTTGCACTGCACTCTAGCCATTTTCCCCGAAGCTTTAATGTGAACAACTCCTCAGAAAGCCAAAGAGAGGCACAACACTAAGCCTGAAGAACAGGGGTAGGCAAACACAATGCCCCCTAGATGTTTTGGACTACAACTCCCACAATCCTTGACCACTGGCCATGTTAGCTGGGGCTGATGGGAGTTGTAATCCAAAACATTGGGAGTGCACCAGAGGATGCCTAGGCATAATCCACATCAATATGATGGTCTGCAGCCAGGGTAAGCATCATGACAACAATTTTTGTGCACAAAACAGATAGCTAATTAGGTGCTGTGGGAGCATACAATTTATTTTGTAGATACACGATATAAGTTATGTAAATTAGTAATTTCTTAAATGTCTCTAGCACATGTTATGTTATGAACATGGTTTCTCTTCACATATTGCCATGTGGACAGGTGGGGCTACAGCTCAAACAGCTAAGTGCTTATTTAGCAGGGTGAATATTCCTCCAATTTAAGTGTTTCTTGTTATATGTCCTTTGATGACAAGACTGTTCTGTATATTTAAGACATTTACATCCTGCTGTTTGACTTTAAAAGCCCTGAAGGTGGTTCTAAAAGACTCCACATTAAATTTGGGGTTTATTGTTGTGATGTTTTAATGAAATCTAAATATGGCACACACCCAGCATTACTCTGTTGTATTCTATGTTACCTTGATGTATAATGCGTTCCACATTGATTTGTCTGTCATGCAATCCCTGTGTATCATATCACAGCAGTGGATATACTTCAAGCTTATAGCATCTACTTTATTTTTGCACCAGGATCTCAAGACCAGGACCACCTGGAGCCTGATGAACTTAAAATTAAAGAATTCTGAGCCCAGCAATTTATTTTGAGTACAAGAACTGAATGGAACTCAGTCCTTCCTCACAAAATCCACTCCTGGTTACCCCAAGTTTCTTCATTTGAGCAGTATAATTTAAGATGGGAGGGGAGTTATGTTGCTGCTGCTGCTGCTGCTGCTGCTGTTAAACAACTGGGAGTCAGAAATCCTTGCTGATCTACTGCAATCATTCATACCTTCTGTCCACCCTTATGGTAGAAGATTCTAGGGCATGGCCTAGGTCTGAACTGAATTTTAAACTCTTCTACAGCTCCACACTGCAGAGAGATTAGTTATGGCAGGCAGTCCTTCAGAAAAGCTTGTCCATCACTGCTTAGGAGTCCCAAGGGATCCCTGAGCTCATTGGGAACACAGCCTAAAACCAATTACCTAGAATGATCTCCATTTGGACACCAATGGCATGATCCAGTCCAGATGAAGCACCTGAAGCCCACTCTTTTGAATGGGAGAGTTATGCACATACCTACATCTATTCCAATGAAGTAGACGTGCTTAATTTGGATTGGATTAATGTGGCCCCAATTTGTTCAGTTAAGGCGATGTTTCTAAATGATGGAGACCCTTCCCAGCTTTTTATGTTCGGATTTATGGGTTTGCTAGTGAATGGTTCCTCGTGGGCTGCCAGAGAGATATTTTACCTCTTCCATCCACTGTCTTCAGTAGCATTGCTTCGCCCTCCCTGGTCCCCAATCCAGATTCTTATACTCCCTCCCACCAACACTTACGCTGCAATCCTATAACCGCTTTACTGGGAGTAGGCCCCACTGAACCTCATGGGACTTACTTCTAAGTAGACCCATATACGATTGAGCTGTTCCTTACTTGCCTTTCCTCCTCACCTAAGGAGGCTCAACTAAAGGTGTTTCCAGATGGAGGGTTCCTAGCGCTATCACGCAAAAAGCATTCCGCAGCAATTCTGCCTTTTTTTTTTCTCCCCTAAACGGATTTTCTACAGTAAGGAAAAAGATGGAAGAAGAAATGAGAAAATCCATGAATTGCAACTGGATGACGTCTAGATCCCCCATAAAATTGTGAATGTGGCAAGGAGATTGCACAAAAAAGCCTGGTCTGGAAGTACTCCTAGAAAGAGAAATTTCGCTAGCGCTCCCCTACCGCTATCGATGCTACCACGAAGCATGCAATAAAGTCAGGCAAGAAGAAACGCGCAACTCTTAAGGTCGATGCAGGTCCTGCGCACTGTTAGCGGGAAATAACTCTCGTCGTATTGAATGGGACTAGTGACACCCAAGCCGGCGTGCCCAGTAGGACGAGGTCACCTTAAATGCGTAATTAACCCGTTAGCCTCAGCTTTCCGACAGTAGAACAAGCCATTCCGGGGGCCGCCCAGCACCCGCATCAGTTTCCTTGCCCCGCCCTTTCTCCCTGAGCGATGTCGCTCTTCCCCCTATCTTTAACGTCGCCGCTCCCGGTGAGTCTCTATGCGCACAAGGCGGAAGCTCCGCCCCGGGGGCGGGAGCTGGTTTCCAGGAAGTGACGTTAAATGCAAGGCAGAAGTCACATGCTCGGCGCCCGTGTGCTTCCTGGCTGGTGGGGGAGGGGTTTGGACAAGATGGCCGGATCCGCAGGTCTGTGTTGAGGTGGGGGGTGTTTGGAATGGCTGAGGGGGCTTGTTTCGAGGCGGAGGGAGGGTGCTCCTCCTTAGAGATCTGGGTAGGGAGTCCGAGGCTGGCACCCTCGCTCTGTGGAGGGCGGCTGGCCGGCCGGTGTCAGCGCAGCCTGGCGAAGGTTCCGGCTCCGGGATAAGGGTGGAGAGGCCGCGGGATTGGCCCTGGGGCTGGGAGTCCTCCTGCCTGTGTTGGAAGAGATACGGGGAGGAAGGGAGTCCGCGCGGGGGTTTGGAGAGGCGGCAGGTGGGGCGGTCGTTCTTGGATTGAATTGGGGTAGGCTGGTGGTATTCAGGGACTTTGGGCCCTTCTCTGTGGGGGAAATTTTAAGGGTTTGGGTTACATTAGCTGAGGAATTCCTTCGTAGAGCCTTCTCCCTTTCCAGATATAACCCTGATAAATCCCCCCCCCGCAAAGCTGATCCCTGTAGAGTTTAGATGAGTTTTAATCTGATCACCTCGAAAGTACAGGCATTACTGACTGTCGAGGCTGCCATATACGTGTTTAACGAACAAAGTTGATGTATAATTAAGTCCTATATATATATTCTAGTATTTTGCTGATTGATCCTATTGTGGTCTCCAGGTCAATGGCTGGGTGGGGCGGGGATCTCTTAAATCTTTATTTCTAGACAATCTCATAAACTTCCCTCCCTTCCCAGCTGTGATCTTGTTGACCAACTTCCTGCAAAACTGAAGAAGGAAATTTGGTTCTGCTCATGAGCAGTTTATGATGAAGCTTGAGGTTTTGCATCTAATTTGTTTTCTATGTTTTCTTGGATCTTCCCTGCTCAGGCAGTAAGCTAAGGGAAACCGAACATTTTAATACTTGTATCTCTCTCTTCCGTGTCCCTCTGACTTCCCTGCTTTCTCTACATGCTTCCCCTTTTAACCCCAGCCCCATTCCTTGCCTTCTCTGTACCTCCAGCCTGTCAGCAATCATAGTATCCTAATATTCCTTCGTTTCCTCTCCCCCCCCCCCATTAGTGCCCAATCCTGTCATGTCTCATCAATATCTTGTTCATGTCCTCCACTTTTCATAAAGTAGTAAAAAGGTAAAACTTTCTTAAGGCGCATTCCTACCTATGTTTAGGCAGAAAAAATGTCCTACAACTCCCAGCATTCCCCAGCAAGCATGACTGGCTGGGGAATGCTGGGAATTGTAGGACTTTTTTTCTTCTCTAAACATACATAGGATTACGTATGCTCTTAGTCTCTCTGCATGTACTTATAGGTAAAGTGGAAATCTTGTTCCACCCTATAGTGTGCTTGTGAACCAGGGAGTGGCAGTTATTTACAATGAGTGTGAAATAAAATGATGTGATTATGTATATATGGTGATTTTCCTCTTTAACCTTTTTCCTTTCTGGTATTTATTTTGCATTAATCCATAAAAAGTAAAAGGACAAGATCTAGTCTTGCCTTGGAAGCACAGAATAGAATCAACACACATAAGTTACGTGTTGATAAAAATATTCTAGTGCTTTGGATTTTGTTGTTATTTGATATGTTTGTTTCTCAAAGCTCTCTGTAATTTTGGGCACCCTTCTCCTTGAAGTCTGTAGTTGGTCATACATAGTGACATAAAATCAGTTGATTTCAATTTACAGTCCCTTCTTTTTGATAATTTGGAATTACTTCCTTAGATTTAAACATTGTTTCTAGTAAGAGGATATCTTTTGCACCTAGATCTTTCACAGTACCGATGGATAATGAACTTGTTAAATTATTTAAATAATTTTGGCTCTAGTGTGTTACTGTTAAAGTATTTTATACCTCATACTACCAATTTTTATTGAAGACTCAGTTAAAATGAGTTTCTTGTGATAGTGAGTGGTTTCTTGTGCTGAATAAACTGTAGATTATTATAACCATGAAACTGTCCACTTTGTTTGAGATCCTGAAAAGGCATTTTCATTAACTTTTGCAATATGTGCATCTATTTTAATGTAATTAAATATTTTTAAAATCAATTTTGTTTATAGTCATATAGAAATTAGCCAAATAAAGCCACTGCAGCAAAAAAACCCATTAATATATTGTACCCACAGCAGCATTGTATATGTCATATACGTATAATGTCATACATTGCTTCTAAAAGCTATTTAAGACCTGTGTGCCCTGAGGGAAGGCAGAAGAGAAGCCCAGGCCTGGGAGCAACTGCCACCTGATCCTGAAATGACCAACACCCGGCCTGAGAGGGCTTTTGGGGCAGCCCCTCCCCTGCCTTCCCTGGGGCTACAGGGTGAAGGCAGAAGAAAAGCCCAGGCCAGGGAGATTGTACCAGCAGCTCTAGAAAAAACCCTCAGTTGGCCTGAGAGAACTGGTGTATGTTTGGTTGGGGGTGGTGGTAACGTTTGTTTGTTTGAGTATTTAAACATTGTAAACCGCTTTGGGTGCCTTAGCAGAAAGGCGGTATGGAAATGTAATAAATAAATAAATAAAAGGTCAGGCTTGGTGGGGTGATACAGTTCTGGGCTAAGGTGGTACACTTGATCAGTCTAAGATCCTATGTTGGGATTTCGAAGACAAATTAATAAGTAAGTAGATCCCAGACTGTTCAGTGGCTTTGAAAATCAGAAGCAGTTCTGTTGGGAAATACTTTTTAAACTGTTAAGTTTAACAGTAGGTTGTATTTCTCTGCAAAGAATTCCTCCTAACCGTTTAGCAGAAGCTTTCTTAATTCTTCATGTGTATTGAGTAGTACATGAATTCGTCAATATGCAGTGAAAACCAAGGCTGTGGAGTCGGAGTCGAGGAGTCAGAGTCGGAGGAAATTTTGGGTACCTGGAGTCTGAGTCGGCAAACAATGCACCGACTGACTCCTACTGAATTTAGATTGGAATTTTAAAAAAAGCAAGTTTAAATGTCCCAATTCACAAACAGTTATAATTAATGACTTCTGTTTTATAATAAATGCCCCTCCTGGATCCTCCCACTGCCCTATCTTCAGCAGCAGATCAGCACACAAAAAGGAGAAGGCAGCAGCTTCTGCCCAACTACCTCGCATATTAATTAATTAATTAGCATATTAATACAGAGGAGTCAGGGAGTCGGAGTCGGAAGTACAAAAAACTGAGGAGTCGGAGTCGGAACATTTATCTACCGACTCCACAGCCCTGGTGAAAACTGCATGCAGTGAAAACAATATGCAAGGGTGTGAAAACTGGGTGTGTGGAGCAGGTGTGCTGGTTATGTATTGAATTTGTTAATATTAGTAGTCACCTCGCCAACTGTATCTCTTGTGCATCCACAACACTTCTATTTAAGTGTGACCTGAATTTTGAAAATGTTGCTGTTTTGCATTAGTGATGTCAAGTGACAAATAGAATATAGGACTTGTTGTATTGGAGCCCAAGCTTTTGAACCTGCAGGATCATCAGTGCCAAGAGTAAAATATATATAACATATGCCCAGACAAATGAATGCCTTGCTCGTTTTGCTGATCTCATAATGGTGGTGTGTACAGGTTATATTTATTGGTAATTGAATAAACAAAGCCACACTATTTTAAAAGGCAACTATCTCCATAATACCTCTTGGCAATTCCAAAGGGCAAAAGCCTTTTTAAAAAAACAGCACCTGTGTGCTAGAAAGCATCTAAAAACTGACTCAAAAGGCTCATGTGTGGCCTTCAGTAAGCCATTCATCTCTGTCTCAGTTCCCCATCTGTAAATGGGGATAATAGGCACCTACATCTCAGGTTTCCTAATGTTCTGAGGACAGATACACAACAGGAGTGGAGAAATGGTCAGGGTGCTCACCTTCCTGTGTGTATGCGAGAAAGAGACAGAAAGATCTCTATACTTTAGTATGAATATAATTTGTTATTTATCTTATTCAGTGTATTTATATTCTTCATGCTTATTCCAAGCTCTTACAAGGTGATTACAGGTTTTCTGCAGGTGTGCTTTTTTGCTGATGTCTTGGGAACAGTTGAACATTTCTGCAGTGCAGTTACACTCAAATGTTCAGTTTTTAAGATCTAATGATAAATAGTCTTATCAAGAAAAATAGCAGATGGAGCTTGGGTGGGTGGATTTAGGTGGGGACACTGGTAATTGCTATATTAGCCTTCCTGGTCTTCATTCCTGATTAAGTAGTCTGTGAAGGAGCTACCATGCTGAAACTACCAGTTTTAAATATCTCCCTTAGTTAGGGGTACTGGCCTAGACATGCAGACTATTGAGTTCTTGATCTGAGAAGAAAACAGATTAGCATTGGCCCATTATGCTGCATATATAGCCAGTTATAATGCTTACTCAGGCTGCCATATTTTTTCTTTTAATGAAAGGATTGTACTTAATATAGTACAAAGGCAATATTATCTCTTTACTGTGCTTTTATTTACTTTTAATAAATAAATAAGATGGGGGTTAGCCCACCCCTGATTTAGCAGTAGTGCCTTGCCAAAGCTGTCCAGTGACTTTTCTGAGGAAGACAGATTTCAGCCTATATTCACCTGGGAGTTAGTTGCAGTGAACTCAGTGGGGCTTCTGAGTAGACATGTATAGCAGGACTGGGGAATCATATTCAGTCTGGGAGCCTGTTTGCCCCCCCCCCCTCATTGGCCAGGTGTCATCAGGGGCAGGGCCTTGCCTCCTGATAACATCGGAGGCCTGGCCAAAGTGCTGGCTGGAGCTCTTTTGGCCCATGTTTCTGCCAGGGACCTGGCTTTGCTCTTGCTTCTTCCCCACACAGGGAAGGAGAAGCAGGAGTGAAGCGCACTTGGCCAGCACTTGCAGGAATTCCTGCAAGTGCAGGCCCGTTGCACAGCTGACTTCACTCCTCCTTCGTCGCATGTTGGGGAGGACATGGGGAAGGTGAATCATGTAGTGTGCTGCTCCTCACCCGCAGTAAGGGAAATCCCTGCTGTAGTCTCTGATCCCAGTTTGGAAATCTCAGCAGGGATTGCTCTACCACCTCACCTGGTAGCTAGGGGATGGAGCCTCACTGGAGGTTCTCCATCCTTGCTGGGTAGGATTGCATTCTATGTCCAGTACTTATCCACTGACCTTTGAGTACAAAGTATAAAATAAACAGTAAATGGTGAGTAGGAATGTTGTACCATACAAACAGTATCTTATTATTTATGTAGTCAAAGCATTTCTATCCTGCTCTTAGTCAAAAGACTCCCAGAGCTTCGGAAAGTCCCTGCCCTCAGTCTAAAAAGACAAGAGACAAAGGAAAGGGTTTGGGAGGGTGTGGGGAGCATGATGGTGATGCTTGATTCAGTTGCTCAGATGGATGGGAATATATCGGTTGAACTCAGGTTTGCATTGCATCGATTGTCTTTCTGGGCTGGCGTGTTCTTTGCTGGCCTGTTCCTCTTCTCTTCTGCAGTTTCTCTTTTCAGTTCAAGCCTAATCTTCTCCCATCCGCTCAGAGCAGGGTTTTTCCCTCTGGTGTCATTTCCTGTGGGGTGGGGAGGGGTCTCCACAGGGAGATAGATGGCAGCAGCTCATCAAGTTTTATCTGTTTCTTCTCCCATCCCCTTGGGGCAAGATCAAACAGTAGTGCCTCATTGGATCCACACTTATTGTATGTCTGTTTTATGTGTAAAACTTCTCACAAAAATTGTAGTATGATTCTGCAAGCGTTTAAGGTCTCACAGGTAATGTTATATTAACATTAAAAGCTTTTTTTTAATAGATACCAGTGAAAATTTACATAATGTCAGTTTCCTGGTTAATCCAGCTAATATTTATTTAATTACTAAATAAATCAGTATTATTTATTAATAATAAGTATTTATTTATTTATTAGTAATAAATAATATCAATTATTTATTGGAATTGGTAATAGGAATTGGAAATAGGATTAATATTACCTATTAATCAGCCAGTTCTCAAATTTTGCATTCTGCCTCCCAATTCATATGTGAATTTACAAAGTACTTTTTTAAAAAAGTACACAAGTGGCCTAATCTTGCAAAACATTTTTTTAAAAAACAAAAAACCCAGCAACCACTAGCTGTTCTGGGATTATGCAATTAAAAAAAGAACAACCCAGAAGTTTATTTTTACTTTGATGAAATGGCAAAGGAATATTTAGAAAAATCATGACCACGATTGCATAGGAGGCTTTCATTGCTGGTTTCCCTTCACAGATTGTAACTGACAAAATAAAACACACACACACTGCAGTAATTGATAGCTGTTTACAACAAAACTGTGCTGGGCTTTGCAAGTGTTACTACATTTCAGCCCAGAAAATGTTTTTATGGCCAGGACTCGGTGCAAGAACATGTGGATGTTCTAGATGGACTCTCAGCATTAGTGTCTTTTTTAAAACTTATTCATTAATCATAAGCAGCCTTGCATAGCTGTCAGACTTCATACAAAACTAGTTTCCAGGCTGGTCTTTTTTTTCTAAGGGTACTTTAACTTCTGCAGTAAATGCAAAGAGCTAATGAGTCTGCTTCACACTCTCATATCTCTGCCTCAGGGCAGGGAAAATATCCTTCCTAAGACAATGGTCAGAGAGCACAGAAAGCCCACTAGCTCAGGGTTATCTTCAGTTAGCACAAACTTGCTCTTAATTCCTGCAGTATTCATCCTTGCTGAGAACAAGCATTAACACGTAGTTTATCATTTGATAACTTGTGTGCATTGTCTAAAAGCTTCCAGATATTGTTGCTGCAAAGTGTGAATTATACTCTTGTTAATAATGCTTTAGTTAGGCAGTTCTGAAATCATTTTGTGTCCAGTTTTCATAAACACATAGATCTAATATTAATTTTAGTAATCAGGGAGGAAGCCATTGGTCTTCCAAAAACAGCACATTTTTTTTTAGTCAAAAGAACATGTAGTCAGGTGGGGTGGGGTGGAGAGATAGTTCTGGTTTCTATCAGATATTGAATGTAGTTGGCTTTGTATGCTTAGAAATGTTTGTTGTGGTCCCTTTCACAGTGGCACCTTTACAAAGTGGCCCTGAGCTACTCAGTAATGCTATAAATGTTATATATATAAAATCAAATGTTCACCATTTTACTAATGACGTAGTTATAGTGAAAGACGGCGAGCAGCTACAGCAATTTATTCAAACAATCATTTTCAAGCCTTTTTTTATTTCATCTGTAATACATGGCTGTATTGTGTGGGGTTCTAATTCAAAAACTGTTTTCCATGGCAACCAATAGGCACTATCAATCTTAGTTGGAAACAGTAGCAGAGCAATTTTAACAAGACTTCTTGAAAGCGTATTTTTCTTGAACAGAGAAACTGCTTACTTGGCTAGTGTAAAGTGTGCTATTGGTTATTATGTGTACACTAACACTGCTTCTATCCATGCTCCCTAGAAAGAGTAGGTAGGTAATATTGCAGCCTAATTATAGTGGGGCAAATGCTGGTTTATTTTACTTTTTTTTCTTCTAAAGCTGTGTGCACTTGGGAAGTCCTGCTTGAAGCAGAACATTGTGGGAAAACAGTAGCTGCGTCCCCACATTGCAAGAATAGAGAAACAGCTTATGTCCCTCCATCCACAATCTGCTAAAATAAGGAGTTGCGAGGTTGCACAGCCCAAGTAGATTGTGCCTTTATATTTCAGCTTTTACTAGAAATAAATTGCCTGTGGTAACCTTTGTATGATAGTGCTTCCTTGCACTGAGTCTTAAGCTATTATTCAAAAATGTTACTACTTTATTTAGAATCTACAGTGTTTTCCTTTATAGCTTGTGTGGTTTCACAGTATGCTATAGGTCAAGTCGTTATCCCCTGTTGGTGTATTTCAGCATAATGGCTGCAAATTTAAATTAAGATCTCCAGTATATTTTAATCTGGCTGTATGCATATACATTTAGAGTTCTATCTTCAGCTCTCTTGCAGATATCATCTGTTAAATTCCCTTGGCACTTTCCTCAATCCTATCCCCCAAAATAGCCATGAGAGCATGCTTGTGGTCAAACCAACTTAAAGCAGGCATTGTATGCTTGCATAATTGTTGACCTACAGAAGGAATCAAATGTGTACATATCTGGATTAGTAACTTGACAAGGACACCAGCTTCAGCTGCCAGTACAATTGGCCTCCACAGTCACTTACGGACCCATCGCTAGAGTCTACACAGTTTTCTTTAGAATTTTCCTCCTTTTAAAATCTCATTTTTGTAAAAAAAAAATTTTTTTTACCCTGGAAGACAATCTTACTCGGTCACGAGTGATCTCCTGACTGACTGACTGACAATCTGTGGATTTGGAGCACTTCTTAAAAGGCCTCCTTATATTTGTAAGACTGTGATGTAGTATGAACGTCTTTCTCTGCAGATCTCTCCCCAAAACTAGTCCTATGTGAATGTGTGCTTTCCTGTATACTAACATCTTTAAATGGATTGAGAAGTAACGGTACCTCAGATGCTGGTGTTCCATCCACTGAAGGCTCTTCATCCAAGCTTTGATCAATAATCCCAAAAGTCTTCTGTTGTTGCAAACCTACTATGTTAGCCTTATTTTTTAATCTGTGCCTTCTAATCCGGACCATTTATTTAGAGACTCACAGAGAGTAATGTAACTCCCCTTAAATACCTTTTAGTTGTACATTCTAAAGAAGAGTGGATGTAATTTAAATTTGCAAAGTGTGCTATGAATAATAGAAGCTTCCTGGGCCCAGTTTAGATTATCAGTATCTTGGCATAATAAGCAAAGATATGAGCAAGGCTTTATCCTGTGCAGGCAGCATTCAGATGATCATATCTTAGCCTTAATGAGCCTCTTTTCTGCTCAAGTAACCCCTTTGCTCTTCCCTTCATAGTGTGATCAACCAAACCACGAAGCCTGTTTCCTATGTACAAACCAGGAAACTATAGTTACTTGTTTTTTTTAACAAGCCAGAATATTAAACCACAGCCTGAAGTTGGTTTAATATCCTGGCTTGTTCCAAAACTGGTAACCATAATTCCCGATTTGGACAAAACGTTTCCCCAATCACTCGCAGCCACAGTGTTAACATGTAAATTCTCTCCAAGAGCCACAGAAGAAGTATCAAGTAGTGCTTACTGATCATCCAACTGGGCCTAAGCAGTGCTCTCTGTTGTAATGTTTAGGTGGCATTCCCAGTTTTATATATTAGAACTTATATTTTCTGATGCAGAAAATTGATGAATTAAATCATTAAAATAATGTTGGTCTCATCTGACTTCCAGATATGAAATTTGATATTAATTTTGGATTCCATTACGTAAAATAGGACCGGTGAGAAGATGCTATATTCCAGATTGGACTAAACATCTAAATAATTTGGCACACTTGCTAAGGAATCTAAAATTCAGATTGCTGTATGAATAATGACACTTCATAAGTGGGGATATGTTTTTGTAACAGTTCAGATCTAACTTGTTAACCTGTAAAACATTGGATACACAGGAATTCTAAGATAAGTATTTGTAATGTCTGGGCTGGATGAGCCATCGTGCTAATGGGTGAAGTGAAGCCAGCTCTGATTTTGAACATTTCTATTTACATTGCTTTATTTCTTTCAAATAGTTAAAGTCCCTCGTAATTTTCGCTTGTTGGAAGAACTTGAAGAAGGTCAGAAAGGAGTAGGAGATGGTACAGTAAGCTGGGGCCTCGAAGATGATGAAGACATGACGCTTACAAGGTGGACGGGCATGATTATTGGGCCACCAAGGGTCAGTGCTATAAGTTAAATCTTATTTTTAAAAAATGCACAGAAATACTATTAGGTCATGTTCTAGCAGAAAGTGTGTGTTAACACTTGCAATACATGGCAATTAGCCACAGTCATGCCATGGTCCTGCTTTTAAGTTTTAATTAATTGTGAGTAAAGTCCTGTAAGGTTAAATTCTAATATTAATCTGTTTGGTGTCTTGTAGCCAACAGCGGAAGTTACCCATAGACTGGGTTCACACAACATGATAAGCCACACTGAAACAAACATGGCTTCTAAGCCAGCATGGCTTATTGTGTTGTGTGAACCCAATCAGAGCTAGTCTTACTTCCTCATAATAGGTAATATCAGTAAACTGACATGGAAAGATTTCTCACGGCCAAGATTTGAGCAGCATATTTATAATGGAATCTTTTTTGCATTTAGACTTGTGCTATCAAATCTGTACTGTATTGAGGCAACAGTGCCTCCAGGTGGCTATGCACATGCATTTGGAATACTTGTGTGCAGCTGTGGCCCAGTACAACTGCAGAGTCCTATTGAGTGCATTCATACTCTGGTGGTATTAGATATTTCTCATTAAGCTAGTTTCAGCTCTGCCAAGAAATGGGACTTGTGCTTTCAGAAACATTAAATTTTTCAGTTCTTTTTAAATTGTATATTTATAATACTCCAATGTGTATCTTGGTCACACTGGGCCTTCTGGAAGAGAATACTTTCCTTTAGTTTTGCATGCACGCATGCACCTTAGCAGTCAAGAATGACAAGAAATCTGTTGGGGACGGGTAAAAAGGGAGGCAATTGGTTTGTCTTTCTAGTGTGTACAAAGATCTGTTGCCTTCCCCTTCTTTGCCTTGCAGGCCTGCACATTCGCAGCAGAGTCTGGTAGTGTTTGAGGTAAAGCGAAGCAGAGGAGAAGCTGGGACTCACTTTTTGGCATGTAGGAATAAGAGCCAGTGCTGGGAGCTATCATGTTCATAAGCCATCCATTTGCCTGTGCTTGCCTTCTAACCTTAGCCTCCCAGGTATGAGATTGGCAGGGTAAGCAGCAGCATCTAGAGTATTTCTGGATACCATGCTCTCCTCTTCTAATTATGCACCCAAAGGGCAACCCCTCTTCCTGTTTGACCCCAGACACTGTTGGTCTCTGAATTATTATTTATCAGCCATTCATGTGACAGGCAAATTGGTAGCTTCAGTATAAATAAGAATAATCTGTACATCTTGGAACTAGGCAGAACTTAATGGCTTCTTGTTTATTGGCAAAGTTGAAGGCATTTTGTATAAACGGAAGCCTTAAAAATGGGGCTGAGCTTGCAGTAGCTTGTTTCATTAGTATCTGTAATTCTAGCATAAAATAGAAGGCACCTAGTTACAGAGTTTGTCGGAGGACAAGGAATAAGGTTAAATATGAAGAACGTTTAGCAAATTCTGCCAGCAGGCCAAACTTTGCCCAGTTGGAAAACCAAAAGGCAGAGAGATTCAAATGCTCAACATAAAGCCAGTGTGGCGTAGTGGTTAGAATGTTGGACTGGGACTCGGGAGATCCGGGTTCTAGTCCCCGCTCGGCCATGAAACTCAGTGGGTGACTTTGGGCCAGTCACTGCCTCTCAGCCTAACCTACCTCACAGGGTTGTTGTGAGGATAAAATGGAGAGGAGGAGGAGGATTATGTAAGCCGCCTTGAGTTCCTTGTAGGAAAAAAGGCGGGGTATAAATGCAATAAATAAATAAAAGTGCATTACTTTCCACACTTTCAGATATGGCTAGATTTTGTTCATTATTCCATTTTATCCTGCATTTCCTCCTCCTGTAGGGAACCCAGTGCAGCTTACATGGTCGTCGTCCTCTCCATTTTATCCTCACAACGACCCTGTGAGGTAGGTTAGACTGAAAGTCAGTGACTAGCCCAAGTGAGCTTTATGGTCCAAGCGGGGACTAGAACCTGGATCTTCTGTGTCCCAGTGCAATACTCTAAACTGTGCCATACTGGCTCTCAGTTCTTAAGCTTCCCCTTGTATGTGCTGCCAGCATTATACTTTGGCCGAGTGCAACTAATATTACTTTCAACTAATATGCTGTTTTAGCAGGTGCAACCAAAGGCAGGCAGGTAACAGCACCATTGGACAGTTGCCAGTGGCCCAACCCTTAGGTGATAGTGCCAGTAGCACATGCTAAATGATTTAATTGTTGTATTTGTGTTTATCCCATTATTTTCTTAAGGTTCTTCTATAAGTAGTGACTGAGTTTGGCCGGGGCAAGAAAAACATAGTTCTGTTTTCTAAAAAAACCACCTGGCAATCTGCTACTTAAATATTTTCACACAGTAGTTAAAGCTGAGGCAAGTTTGTCCTGCTCTGCAGAATGGGGGTTAAGGGTGTTCAGTTCAGTGCTGTAGAAGGAATAATAAATACTGCTGGAACATGGCAGGAGAAGAAACCCAGCAGTCTGGATCAGTGATAGGAAATGATTCATTAAATTGCTGATGGCAGCTTCTGACTGCTTTGAAGGGAAAGGATACCGTATCTGCAGAGGAGGTTATATGTTTTGCTTTATTTATTTTTTTGGATGATAACTGAGCACAGAAAGGAAGGAGCTCAGAAGGATTAAGAACATTCTGCAAGGAATGCTAAAATCTATATAGTTTCTCTCCAGACTGTTTGAGGTTTTTGTGTATTTTAATTAAAGTGTTATATCCTGCTTTTCTGTCAGGCCTCCAAGGGGACTTCTACAACTTCCAATACAATTATAATAAAACGCACAATCAAATTACCATTTAAAATTTAAATCTAAAATAAAAGCATAAATTAAAATCAGGAAAGCACAAAAAGTTTGTGTTAAAAACCTGAAGAATTAAACAGTTTTAACTTTATATTTAAAAAATATCAAGTTAATGATGAGCAAATGTTTCTGGGGCAGGTATTTTGTAACCGGGGGGCCATCACAGAAAAGATGCTGTACCTGGTCGCCACCTGCCTAATCTCTGAAGATGAGTAACAGCCATAGCCCCTCCCCTTTGAAAATGCATGTTGTTCCATATAATGAAAGAACATACATTTGTGCTCCATTCCTTTTGATGTACAATACTTAGTATTGCTTTTCCTAAATGGTCAAAGCTCTTCACATACATTACCTCAGCAATCCTTCTAGAAAAGCATTATTATACCCATACTATTGATGTGAGTCTGCGTTAGACATTTTAAATGACTGAACTGAAAATTGAACTTCAGCTCATGCTCTGAATCACTCTGCTTGTGGATGGCTAATGTTTTAAAATGTGAGGACAATCATATTGCCTTGGGTTCCTTGCAGGAAAAAAGGTGGGGTATAAAAATAATAAATAAATAAAACTGATCTTTTCCCTCTTTATTATTATTGTTTTTTTTAAAAAAATCTGTACTGCTGTTTCAAATTCATGTCCAAGGCAACTAAGGAGAATACAAAATTAAAATAAAACACAATAAAATAGCAAATTACAAACTACAGAAAGAGATGAAAAAACAGTAGCCAACTAAAACGGTAATAAAGCAATGTAAATAAATAGATGAGCAAAACAGAGTGAACCCAGCAAGTCAAAATCCTGCCTCAACAGGAATGTCTATCTAGGGATGGAAGAATTTTCCTTACCCCGTCTCGTCGGGTGCCCGGCAAGTGCCTCTGCAGCACGATCCGTCTCACGGCAGCGAGGCACTCGGCGGACTTCCGGGTTCCCAGAAGTTATGTGCTGGGTCACTTGCGCTGTTTTTTTTTACGTAAATACCAGGGTAAACTACCTTAAAACTGCCGCAAATAGCAAATGGCGGCCGTTTTAGGGAGGTTTTCCATGGCATTTATGTAAAAAAACACAGCGCCGGGCACCCAGAAGTACCTTTCCCCGGCTCCTCTCACGGGAGTTGTGCCGAGCCGGGAAAAGGTAAGTCGCGCGGAGCTAGGGGGGGTCGAGCAGGGCGACTTCATCCCACTTCCACCCCCCCCCAATTGAGATCCACAACATCCCTAGTCTACGTCATACAGCAGAAGCGTTGGCTTTCCTGGACAGGAAATTCCAGAGCCTTGGCGTAGCGATTTAGAACTTTCAGAGGGGTAATCATGTTAGTCTGTTGCAGCAAAACCAAAAAAAAAGAGAGAGTATGCCATAATAAATTTATTAGCCATTAAGAAATGCTCCTCTCATGTTCCTACCAAACATTTCAGCTGTTGGTGGACATGAAGGAGGGCCTCTCATATATCTTAATACAAGAGCTGATTCATATTGAAGAATACAGTCCTTCCAGTAACCTGGACCCAAGCTGTTTATGGCTTTAAAGCTTCTAACGAGTAGTTTGAATTGGGCTTGGAAGTAAACAGTGACCGGGTTCAGGCAACATGCCGTGGCTTATTGTGCATTGTTTAACCTATGATGAGCCACAGAGCCCACAGGCTCCAAGTTGCATATCCAACCCCCACTCTGGGGTTGTTGTGTTCTGCGAACCCGGAGAGTGAAGGTTAAACAAAAACAGACCATGGTTTATGCGAGGGTTGTTTAACCTTCGCATAACCCATGCTGGGTTCGCACAACAAAATGGTGGTTGCAGGCACTGCAGCCTCACCGTGGGTTAACCCGCGGTAGGCTGTCAGGTCATACAGATAGCTCCATTGTAACTGTGGTAAAAGAGTCACATGCTCCCATTATCTGGCTCCAGTCAATGGCCTGGTCTCAGCATTCTGGACCAGCTGAAGTTTCCAAACACTTTCAGAGTCAACCCCACATAAAGCATATTACAGTAATGTACCGTAACTGAAATGTAACTGAGGCATGCATCACCAGATGCATCAGATCTGGCACTTCAAGAAATAGACATAGTTGGTACACTAGACAAAACTGAATTAAGGCCCTCCTAGTCATAGCTGTCTCCTGGGCATCCAGGGACAAAGCTGAGTCCAGGAGCACACTCAAACTGCAAGCACACCCAAACTTCAAGATGTGTTGAACTCCTATTCCCATATTGTCCATTTTACTGACCAGGAGCACCTCTTTCATCCCTCTTATCCTCAAAGGAAGCAGCTAACAACCCTTCTGTTTTGTAGTTTCTGCTTGTTGTTGGTTTAGTCTTCAATCTATCACAATAGAATTGCAGTCTGATTACTAGTTTGGCCACAATTTTCCCAGGTGAATTTGATACATGCATATTGTTTCTGACTCATAATTTGAGAACTTCAGGCATGCTGAGAGGTGAATTAGTCATAAGCCAGTTATGATTACAGAAATACCTTGGATTGCAAGTAACTTGGTCTGAGCGTTTTGCAAGACAAGCAATTTTTTTTGACTTGATAAACAAGCAAGGTCTTGCAAGACAAGTGTAGGGATGTAACTGCTCGCCTCGAGCGGGCGTAGCGGGCTGAAATCGGCCCCGCTCACGCCTGCCAGAAACTCGCTTTGATATAAGAGTGTTTTGGATTACAAGCACGGTTCCGGAACGAATTATGCTTGCAATCCAAGATAACAAGCACATCAAATATTTTAGTAACTAATGACTTTATTAGTCATTGGATATTGTTTGTAACCAAATAGAATTCAAATTTTAAATCCACATTGTATATTGGAAAAAGTTCTGTTAAAATAAAGATTTAACTATTATGTTTAGGAGTGATAGGGCTGTGAAAGAACCAGCATTGTATTCAGATCAGGGAGATGCCTTGAGTGTTGTCTTGGCCCAAGATCCAAAAAGGGTGCCTAATCGTGTGTGGAAAGTAGAAGCAGGTACAGTTTTTCAGTTGTGAAAGCAAAGAACTCTTTTAACTAAATAAGTGCTCAATGTCATGTGATTTTTTGGGATGGAGGACTGCCTACATCATTACCTCTTCTTAGAGGCAGTAGAGTTTTAGGTGACCAATACTGATAATTTTGTAGCTTAATATTTACTATGTTGAAAAATAGCATGAAGCTTACCTCTGAGGGGAAATATAGGAGTTTTAAGATGGGCTAAATAATTAAACTCAGGTGGATTCTGAAAGCAAGTGTGATTATCGTCCACAGTGTCAGCATCTACATTCAGTGTGGCGTAGTGGTGAGAGTGTTGGACTGGGACTCAGGAGATCCAGGTTCTAGTCCCCACTCGGCCATGAAACTCACTGGGCCAGTCTTTGGGCCAGTCACTGACTCTCAGCCTAACCTACCTCACAGGGTTGTTGTGAGGATAAAATGGAGGAGGAGAAGGACTATGTAAGCCGCCTTGGGTTCCTTTAAGGAAAAAAGGCGGGGTATAAATATAATAAATAAAAATAAAAAAATAATAATTATTAGACACGCATAGAAGTTTCTCCTAAGCTCTGTTAATCCTTTCTTTTCCATGTTCTGTTGAGGTGAAGGCTGGGGAAGCCTGGTTTAGGAACATAAATCGGTCTCTATGTTCCTAAAGTTATATTATGTATAACTTGGTTTGCTCATAAAATTATGATTATATTTAAAAACTTTTGAAAACAGGTTCAATAAATTTGTAATTATTGTCTGAATAAACTATGCTTTTAAATTTAAGATACCAAACATCATAATTTTATGAGCAAATCAAGTTATACATAACATATTTTAGATTCCTATTTTTATGTCTGACAAGAGGGAACTTCAGGAAGTATTCCCTGAAACATCTGAATCATCCTAGAAGTCAGAAGAAGCAAGAAGAACTGGAAGTGGAGGAAGGCTGGTGTATAGCATCTATTCCTGTATGTAAGGAAGTTTAGGGAAATTCCTAACCTTGTTCCTGTTTGTGGGGTGGAGCTTAGGGAAATCTGATCTGAAGGAAAAGCTATTGAGATTTTATTCAGCTGGAAAAGACTCATTTTAGGAATGGTAAGCAACCATATTTAATTTAGGAACCTTAAGCAATCTCAACCTATTATTTGAAGTGACATCTTATTAACTTTTGTAAATTTCTGTTAATGAACAACATTTTGGGTTCATTTTGAAAGGTTGTCTGTCTTTAGTGATAGTATCAATCCCATGCCTATGCCATAAGAAGCAGGCTACTAAGTGCCTTTTAGGTAGAGAGGGTTTATTCTAGTGGCAGCATTTGAAAGGTTTTATAGCTGAGGCAGCATTTCCTAGTGGTGACGTCTAATTGAGAACTTTATTAAAAATTGTGGCAGTGAATTCTATAGACCTGAGCCTCAACGTTAATTTTTTTTAAAAAAAGGAACATCTGGTGACAGTGGCGAGATAACCTACAGTGTTTTTATCATGTGTGAGTTTTGGATTAGAACTATATTAATTTGCTGCTACAGTATCTAACCAAAACAAGCCCATGAAACCACAAGACTCTGTAAAACAAAACTCAAAACTGTTAGCAATGCATGTTTTTTCCCCCATGTTATGATCGTGATTATATGGTGATTCTACTTACATGCTGGGAAACTGAGCATGACTTGGAGCATCCCTAAATGTCTATCAGTAAAAGATATATTTGATCAATAATGGTAATAAGGAATGGAAGAAATAACTATGCTGGAAATCTTAGAGGATTAAAAAAAACATTTCCCCCCATGGCTTCATCATTTCCAGTCATTTTACATCTCTGGTTTTTCTATACATTTCTTCTTATTACATAGTTTATAGAAATAATTTGTGGGGAGTAAAAGCTGGGTAACAGTATATAAACACATTGTCTTAAATTCTAAAAGAAAATATTTCATAATCCAAAGCCGTTCATTTTTTTCCCAATTTTTTGGGGAAAAAACAAAACCACTGGTCCTTGAAAAAAGCTGGAATTTTTCTGCAGTTTTTTTGGGCCTTCACATCTTTAGTGGTATGTATAGTGCAAAAAAAGAAAATGCTATGAAATGGTGGTGCACATTGAAGTTTCTTGTTGTTTTAGCATTAGAAGATATTTACTTGTTGCAATCCTGCTAGGGGTGCTATGCATGTATATCCCAAGATGGATGGGGAACCAGGTGTGCAAACCAGTCCTCTGTATATGGTTCTCCCCAATTTAACAGATAGGCCACATGCATGGGGCACTCTTGAAAATGCTAAAATTATACCAGTCAGGTGTTCAGTAGAAAGAGGGAGACTCAATTCAGTGTCATCCCCCTGGCACCCCCATTTCTGCCAAAACAGCTGATCAGCAGAATCTCACCAGTTTTGAAAGAGCTCTACATATGATCTCTTGGACTGGGATGACTGGTTTTATTTCAGTATTGTTTATTCTGAATACATAATAGCTTTCAGTAGGATTGATTCTTTTCCCCCCTGCTCTCTGTTTACTAGACAAATTACGAAAACAGAATATACAGCTTGAAAGTAGAGTGTGGGCCTAAATATCCAGAAGCACCTCCAACAGTTAGATTCGTAACTAAAATTAATATGAATGGAATAAACAATTCCAATGGAATGGTAAGTTGGCATGCAAGATGAGCAAGCTATTTTATTTCTACATAAAAGCTGTCAAGAATTCTAATGGGTGGAAAGGTTCTGTGTGCATCTGATATTATATGCCATGAACTAATACGGTTGTCCTGTTGTTTGCCAGGGATATCTACAGGCAGTGTTCTAAAGTCATAGTGAAGATAATGTATTCAACTGATTTTATGTGGAGTAAAATCATTAAGGAATAGGAGGCCCAATTTGAAGTTGTTTGTAAATCATCATATCTTCCAACACTATCAACTTCCTTCATGAGACAACACTTGCGTACAGTGTGAAAACCATATATGTCTCTTGCTCTGTATATGAATTGGATGGAAAGTCATCTAGGGAGTGTGTAATGTTTCAAATGCCCCTAAGTCAATATATCAAGATTTCACACTTGGGACCATAATTTAAGATACTGTAGAATAAATGAAACATGTTCATCAACTGTAGTTTGCCTTTGGTGACAGATAACGCAATTAAACTATACAAACTACATGATAGCTATGGCCCCTTAGCTCCTGTGTTTCTGTTGTGATCAAAGAGGGAGAAGGGTCAGTGTGGCTTCGTTACGTATGATTGTTCCCTAGCTGAGAAAAGCCCATGCGCAGCAAAGCTGGTTCTCTGACCAAAGGACCAGCTGGTAGAGTTCCAGACTGTTCTTCTGCCAGGGTTTGGCGCTTCTGCCCATGGAGGGGGTGGTGGTGGGTCATCCACTGGGCCCCACACACACATAAGGTTCCCCATCCATGCTGTAGAATGTCCAGTAATTATAAAGATTCAACTTGGATTACTGTGAGATCTTGCCTCTTTATGTGTATTGTGTATCCCAGTCTAGTAAAACACAAAAGGGTTGGATCCAGATAAATGTGTGCAAAAGAGGGCTGCCAGAAGGTCCCTGCAAAGACTCAGCTGAGAGTCAGAGGACCCTGCTGGATGGCGTGGGCTGTGGGGGAAGGGAAGAATCTCCTAAAATCAGGCAGAGGCAACATTTATGAGCATTGGCCGTTGGTGGGGGGCAAGGGGAGAAATATTCTGCTGGGATGGGGAATGCCCAGGCCAGGGTACAAGGAGTTTTGAAGTCTACTTCTGCTAGCCCCTTAAGTGTGCACATTTATCTGGATCCTACTCAGATTATTTTCGGCATTATTTTCTCATGGCCTTTAAAGATGCCTTATTCTTTATTAACAAAGTTGTATCAGCAAGGTACTGAAGAATATATCACAAGAATTTCTGTTTTAAATACCAACAGCAACAAGTGTTTGTCCTTTTTAAATAGCCTGAATTTTATCCAGTAATCAAATTATTTGTGATGAACTGAGTAGTCGATCTCTTCTTAAAGATGAAGGAATGCCAAACTTTTTTCAAGTATCCAAGAATAATGAATTAATGCATTTTGAGATTTACACGTTTCCCTTGAATAAGCTGCTACAACAAAAATAGTCATTTTTCTAGCCTATCCTTGAACCTAAATAATACTTTTTGGTTTCACTTGCCTTCCTCCCTTTGAATTGGTTAGTAGAAGCTGTTTCCTATGCTTTGAAAACTTTCTCTCTTTAGCTATAACTAAAAATTTACTTTTGTTCAATGGGAGCCAAAGATGCTCATTCTAGGTATTTGTACCTATGATTTATGACAAATTGTAAAAATCAACATGCCTCATTCTTAGTACTTACATACTGGTGCAGCCAATTTTTGCACCGCACCACAAGTTTAAGCTGCTGCCGTTCAGATTCTCTGAAACCTCAGTAGAAAGCATGCTGCCACAGTTATGGAATTGGTATTCTGTACTTAAATATATGTTTTCGTTCTTTACAGGTGGATGCACGAAGCATACCAGTGTTAGCAAAATGGCAAAATTCTTATAGCATTAAAGTTATTCTTCAAGAGCTAAGGCGTCTAATGATGTCCAAAGAAAATATGAAGCTTCCACAACCTCCAGAAGGACAAACTTACAACAATTAATTTTAGCTGAATCCCAAACTTGTCTTAAACAACTTCTACTTATGTTAATGTCTTGATTCAATCTCACAGTGCAACCACCCACACATTAAGTTTCTGCTGGTGTACATGATCTGGACATTTGAAAGAATACATATATATGTATATGTGTGTATGTATGTGTATATACATATATATATATGTATGCCCCATATGTTTTCAGGCACAATCAGAGAAAAAAGGCAGCACAATATTTGTCCCTCTTTACCAAGGCACTCAGTTTTAAGCATAAGCCTGAAGTAGCCTAAAATTGGAACATCAGTGTTTCAAGACGAAAGCATGACAGGAAGTGTCAGGTTGCTGTGAAATAATGTTTCAGAAAACTTTTTCTCAAGAGGAAAACAAAAAACAAATGGCATGCTTTATCCATCTTGCTTTAGTAAAAGAGCTGCAGATAAAATTGTTTAAGTAGCAGGTACTGCAAATACCATTGCTCAACTTGTTTAATTTTCGCAACGGTGTGGGTGCTGATTGCTAGTAGTGTCACAGAAATACGGTCAGGATTGTTTTGATACTTGTATTTATAAAATGGGGGAATGATTTTCTTTTAAGCGGCTCCTGTGTGTTACATGTAATGGACATTGCAAATATTTGTTTACAGTCTTTGTTCTAATAAACCATGCATTTAAGTTTTAGTGAAACAAAACAAAAAAGGAAATAGGTGTATGGATATGTGATTGAGAATAAAGTTAGTCTTCAAATGTAAATAAAATGTGGAAAGTATCTTCTAAGGCTGTGCTATTTCTATATTAAAGTTATGCTGGTAGTACCTTGTAAGAGCAAGAAGTCAAATGCTGCTCCTAATCTATGTCTGACTTCCACTCTCTTTTGCTTGATAGCTTAGGCTGCTGGAGCAATTTCAGCAGAGCAATTTGCTTAGGAAACTGTCCACAGGTTAGGCTCTGCATGTATAATCCTTTGTCTTTCTTTTAATCTTGGAAACAGAATGGCCCTCTAGTTGAAACTCTTGCTGCTTTCATGACTCGTCACTCTGTGTCTTGTATTCTTGTTGTACTTTCTTGACTCTTATAGCATATGTGCTATCTAAAACTATGAATAAGGTAGTAGTGGGGAGATAAATCTGCTTGCAAGGATTTCAATGCTGTATTTTTGGGTGGCTTTGAGTTCGGTGGTGGTGGCTGCTGCTAGAAGATTCAAAAGGCCTAGTGGGACAGTATAAGTTGTTAATGCCTGTGGATTGACTCTGCCTTAGAATAATCTCACTTTTAAAAATAAAAATAAACATCCAGGAGTTATGTATACAGGTGCATACATGACCACTCCCTAGGAACTGGAACACTGTTCATCTTCCAGCACCTGTCTTTCAAAGGTATACTGTTTCTGCTATTGTGGGTAATAATAATCTGGTTCAGCTGAATCTTGTATGTCCAACTGTTTTTCCTCTATTCACTTGAATGGGGAAGGGTGAGAGCCAAGGTGTACTGGAACTGATGAATGTTTAACAGAAGACTGAGCTAGGAGATCTTTCTTCCTTTGCCCACCACCTCAAATCTGGTCAATTCATATGTGAGGAGAGTGGAAGACATTATGTGGAACAGAGAGAAGTTCCCTTTCTCTTTCTTCCTATCCATATACATAATTCAGTGTGCATCTAAGCAGTTCTATAGCACCATGAATTTTAGAAGTGATAAGGAATACAGGTCTGTTTAAATTATGGTAGGAACAAAATGAAAGTACTGTGTCCCATGATGTGTGCGTATATGTATAAATCGCAGGTTCCCCCTTCAAAATACATGGCAAATAGGAAAGGATTAGCCCCCCTACATGTGAATATATTAAAGGGAAGAGTGATTTATACATGAATGTGGCCTTCATAACTGATACAATGGTGCGTGCCTGCCCTGTGAAGGGCAGGAGGGTACAGCGCTCCGGAAGTGCAACATGTTGCTAACAACTAAAAGCTTGCAAACTGGCTGGGAATGTTGGGAGTTATAGGCCATCATATATGGAGGGGCATCAGGTTGAGGAAGGCTGCTGTACAGTGTATATATAAAAGACCTGTCCATCTGTCTGCACTATAGCTTTACTTGAAGCCCGATTTCCCTTTTCATATCTGCATGACGCTTCTGACCAGTGATTCTAAAGTAGATTATTTTGGAAAGTGTGTGAATGTTCTATATTAGACCACATTCAGTCTTTCATATGCAATGTTGTAACTATTGACTTTTAACACTTCCTGACCCTACAAAACAATCCTAAGTTTTAATCAATTTCCTAAGAGCTAATGGTGACCATTTGGAGCTGGGATGCCAGCATGATGCCTGGGGCTTGCACCCATGCATCACTGTTTTGATCCTGTATTGTGGAGTCCACTTAACAACTGCACCTTCTTCCTTAAGCCCATGTGGCTTGCTGTTACCCATCAGTACTAGGTTCTGAAAGGGGAATAGTCTCGGATCTCCAGGGTGCTACCATAGTCCTTGCTTCACAGATGACTGAATGAGTTGGCCCCCAAGGCTTAAGAAATTGGCTGCCCCTGTTATAGGAATATATATTCCTGAAGTTCTCTCACAGGAAAATTTGTTGTTGGAAAAAAGGTGTATCCCTTGGAGTCTACAGTGCCTTGAATAATTCAGAAGGTAAGAATATTGGGAATGACCGAACTTTCACTAAAGTATCATTTTGAGGAAATGGCCAAACACAAGATCTAACTTGCAAAGAGCTTCTAATGTATTTCATATCCATCTTGCTTTGAATAGGATGGAAGCTATACACTAGATTCCATTTTGATGATAGAATGTGTAATTGATCAAGAGACAATGCTACTTGTCATTTAAACGTGCCTAACATGATTTCACTTTGGCCTCTATTAATTGTAGCTGCTGGTTAGCCCTGTGTGATCCAAGTATATGAAATACATTTTGATAGATAACTTCTCATATGTATTGTAGATAGCTATAGCTATTTTGATGTTGCTAAACAGTTACACTATCAATATGTGTAAGTCATGCTATCACTGGAGATTTTCAACTTTGATTTAGGCAGAAATGTAAACTTTCAAAGATCTTTTCTCCCCACCCTTAATGTTATATCTAGGCAGGATTAATTCATTTGGTATTCATATGTGTGCACAGCCATCCCTACCATTAGGCAGAGTGAGGCAGCTGCCTCAGGCAGTGGATTGGGGGGACAAGAGAGTGGCACTGAGGAGGACAGAGCTGTATGTGTGCTGCCACACCCCCTAAGCGAGTGCTGTGCACAGGTGCAGTGGAAGATTATGTCCCATCACCAGTGCTGAAGTAAGATGCAAGCTATCTGGTCAGCTTCTGTACATAGAATAGGGAGGCACCATCTTGTCCTTCATCTCAGGCAGCGAAATGTCTTGGGCCCACCATGTGAATATCTTCAGGTTTGGTGTTTTGTTTTGTTTTTGTTCTTTGAGAGTCTGGCTCATTCTCTACTTTAGCCTTCGCCAACCTGGTACCCTCCAGATGTGTTGGACTGCAACTCCCATCATTCCCAGCCAAAGAATGATAGGACTGGGGAGGCTGCTCCTTTGATAATACAACAGTGCTGGCATAGTGCTTTATACTGTGTGTTGACTGCACTGGCTTCCCGGTGTCCTACCAACGGTTTTCTGATTACAGATCTCCATAGAAATCTACTTGCCTGTAATAAATGTTTAGATCAGGCTTCACTTTGAAAGTTTAAAGACAGTCATGCTGTTTGAGGCCTATGCACATGGAATAAAATCTGAATGGGACAACTTCCTTTTTTCTATATGTATTGAAAAGAAACCAGAGTTGAAGGGCCGCATGGTTTACATTCAAGTTAATTACAAGTTGCTCTTTAATAATAAAGGTTCCTAAACATGACCACTGCATGTACATCAAGTTTCAGACCATGGAAAAGCATCAATTAAAAAGAAAATACTGAGATTTGGCCATTTACGTTTCCTACTTGTAAGAAGGGAACCCTCCTGGCTCGGATGCAAAGGTCCATCTAGTCTCATAGTGGCCAACTAGGTACTTCTGGAAAGTCAATTGCTTTCCCCAGTGCCCCCCCCCCCCCGTAAAGATTATTCAGATGGAGATTCCTTTTGGCTATCGCATGCCCTCCAACATTTCACAGATGAAAATAGGGGCACACACACGTGAATTTGTAAGAGGTACAGTAATACCTTAGATTGCAAGTAACTTGGTCTGTGAGTGTTTTGCAAGATAAGCAATTTTTAAAAAAATTTTTGACTTGATAAACGAGCAAGACAAGTCGTAGGGATGTAACTGCTCGCCTCGAGTGGGCATAGCGGGTCGAAATCGGCCCTGCTCATGCCCGCCAGAGACTCGCTTTGATGTAAGTTTTGGATTACAAGCACGGTTCCGGAACAAATTATGCTTGCAATCCAAGGTATTACTGTAAGCTAAATAGCTTGCAGGAGGAGGCAGGGGAATTCGGGGCTCTGCATAACACATCGGGATTCTGCAAAGTAGGGAGCCCTAATGGCTTAAGTGTTTGCGGGGACTGAACCGGCAAATTCAGGGCAACTGGAGAGTATGCTATCATGACTGATAGCCATTGAGAAGACCAATCATCCATCAACTTGTCTCATTCCCCATTGAAGCCAAGTAAAGTAGAGCCTGTCATTGCATCTTGCAGCAGTGAATTTCCTACATTATAATTTTGAATGAAGAAAGAAGTACCTCTTGCCTGTCCTTAAGCTACCACCAATCAGTTTCATTGGCTGGCCCTAAGTTGTAGTGTTATGGTGCGCAGCAGCAGCAGCAGCAGCAGCAGCAGCAGCAGCAGCAGCAGCAGCAGCAATCTTGCATGTTACAGATTTAAGCTAAAAGTTATGTTTGCAACACAGCATGGAAAAGATCTGGGACACTTCCTTTAGTATCACCACTGGCAGCTTCCATGCTTTTGCAGCCCATATATTGTAAGGTAATCCTTACATTTCAGCCCAACAGGTTAATGGTAAATATGTTTAATATTAAGTTTTAGAACACTTATTTGTGTCATAGTCGTGACTGAAGGTTGTGTGTGTGAGTATCTGTTTATAAGCAATGGTGTAGTACAGACTTCCCCAGACTGGTGCCCTCCAGATGTTTTTGGAGTACAACTCCTGGCATTCCTTACTATTGACTGGGGCTGATGGGATGCTGACTTATGATTACATAGGTGCAGCCTGTAAAACATTCACATTTCAACATAAGATTTGCTGCTGCCTTTCTGGAGAAGAAACTGAGATTGGCCTTCTTCATCTCTCTTAGCATGACCCAGAGAGCTATATTCCCAAGGCAGCATATCCAAAGGAAAACCATTTAGAATTTCATCGCTACATTGTACAGATGATCTGATAGTCTTAGGTAATTTGAATCTCTTCAAATTATCTAAAGCCCTGTAGTCTCCTAGGAAAGGTCAAGGGATGGGTGTGTCACTTAAAGGTCACACACCCTTCCATTCCCCTGCCTAATTCAAGTGCTGTTTGAAAGTAAATGGCAGGTGTAAGATCCCTGTCCCACATCAGTTCTTTGTGAAACCTGCAGGCAGTGCCGGCTGCAGGTTTTTGAGGGTCTTTGGGCATGGCCCCCTCCTTCAGTGAGTCTACCTTCTCACTGCCATTATCACCAGCTGCTGTTGCTCCTCTTAGCATTGCTACCACCTGCTTGTTTACCAGGTAGAGAGCCAATGAGCATGCAGGCACTGGCATCTGCTGCTCCTCAATCTCACCACCATTGTCTGGGTCAGAGCGAGGGGCGGGTGAACAAACAGACTGCAATGATAAAGAGGAAGAGCAAGCCCAGGGGGTTCTTGTCAGTGGGCCCCTGCTGGGGTGTGGGCCCTCAGCAGGTGCCCCACCATGCCTACCTTTGGTGCTGGCCCTGTCTACAGGTCACACTATGACCACTGAGAGAGACATCCACCGTCTATCATGTAGTTTTTAAATGTACCTCTTTTCATATCTACCTCTTGGAAAGCAAAAATAACTCGCCCTGAAGTGTCACAGTATTCTTCTATTGTTGTTCTGCTGTATAAATAGCCAGGTTGCTACAAAGTAGTGGAACTTGTCTTGTTCAAAGTTACTTTCAGGCCGTCTTATGTAAACATGCAGTATTGTTACTGTTTTTCAGTTTACAGTAAACAGATCTGTGATACAGTCAGGGATGTTGAAGAGTCCTTGGTCTCGAGTCACGAGTCTTTGGACTTGAGTCTGAGTCCGAGTCCTTGGTCCAAAATGGTGACTCCCGAGTCACTTCCCAAAACTGACTCCACGAGTCCCTATTAAAATCAATGGGGGTTTTTCCCAACAAAATAAGGCTACTTCAGATGTGTGGCTTAAATAAATTATAGGCACAAGCGTGCCTTTTTATTTCAAAACTCTGCAACTGATTTTGGCAAGAACAGACCAGGCAGACAAACCCAAAATAACCAGGCAGGCAGAGGAGGCAGGGAACCCCAAAGCAGGCAGGCAGAGGCCTTTGTCTTGGACAATTCAACTGTTGAACTGGTCAAGAAGAGACCAGGCAGGCAGAGGAGGCAGGGAACCCCAGACAGGCAGGCAGAGGCAGCCAAACCCAAAATGTCTGAAAGGTTGCATTTTAGAAAAATGACTTTAAAAAATAAACTTGCTGTACTTCCTAAAACTTATCCATGTTGCATTTGAGGAACATGCTTTTTTCTAAATGTTTGGCCCTCATTCTGGAACGGTGAGATCTAATCACAATTCCACCCTCACTGAACACCTGCTCCACTGGTGATGAACTTGCTGGAACCAGAAACACACTCAGAGCAGCCACACAGAGTAATCTCAGGTCCTCCTTCTGCCTCTCCCAAGTACGCAACACATCAATCAAAATAAATCTTGACACACTGTTGGGGCTGCACTCCTGGTAGCCGTCCATCGTGGCCGAGCAGCGGCACACCTCGCTTCCATGCGCTCTTCGCCAGCAATCACGCTCCTCTCCACTCCTTCTGGCACAGCCCAGGGATGTTGACGAGTCCTTGGTCTCGAGTCCCATTAAAAATATTGGGACTCGAGTCCAAGTCGAGTCAGAGGGGGGACTCAGTCCGACTCACGAGTCGAGTCCTCAAGTCCGAGTCCCCATCCCTGGATACAGTGCAGGAGAAAGTGAATCTTTCTGCTCCCAGATAACGTGCTTCTTTAACAAACATAGTGGCAGTACCTGCTGTGCAGATTCAGATGATTTTGTCTTCCTCCCTCCCTGTGAACCAATATTTTATATTATTTGTAGACCAGCTTTGGGCCATAAGGCCCTCAAGGCCATTTGCAGAACAAATATTAAAACCGTTTCTCCTTGCTCCTCTTGCTGCTTGCTTGATTATTTTTTATTTTATTAGTAACACTTATATACTGCCTTATTTGCTAAAAGCTATCAAGGTGGTGCACAGCAATTTAAAACCTTACCTTAATATATATATATATATATATATATATATGTGTGTGTGTATGTGAAGGAAGAGGGGGGGGCTGGCTGACCCGCCAGGCCTCCACCCTTTCCTACTCCAAAGGAAACCCAGCACTTGCCACCATGTGGCCCAGAAGGGGGGGCTGGCTGACCCGCCACCACCCCACCCTTGCCTACTGGCAAAGGAACCAAGACCCTCTGAGATCTCAAGATACCAGATTGCCAGGCCTCAGCTGTCTGCAATCCTACTTGGATCTCTGTTGAGGGACTCACCTTTAATTCTGTAACCTGAATTTAGATACTGAACTCACAGAGCACTACAAAACCCATTTGGGGTGAAACCAAGACAAGGTTTATTCTGGTAGCATTTTACAACAAGATTAGGGAAATGAGAGAAGCACACAAAATAAAGAGAGACACTTTGGTACACAGTAAAGTTACAAAACAATAAAACCTGATTCCTTAAGATCTCTCAGACACACACCTGTTACCTGAGGGTGTTCTCTTCAAGGGTTAGATCCAGTACAGCCCTGCCGCCCGAGGAGAACTACCCCATCTACCCGCAGGTCTGAGATGGGTAAACTCCCACAAGGCTTGCCTTTCACCAGAGCCCTCAATCCAGCTAATTTTACCAGGAGCTGCCTGGGGTCGGTTCCTGAGGGCCCCCCCCCTAAAGGCTTGGGCCCCTCGCTGGCACACTGCCATGCCGGACACGCTACCAAAAGGACTAAGACCAAGAACAAAGGCTACACGTGGGGAAATAGCTCTTCCCCCTCCCCTTTTCTGTAGCCTTCTTGCTTCAGCCAATCAATTTGAACTTCACCTGGCCAGGCAGGGGGGAGGGAACTGGCCAGGCAGGGGGAAGGGAACTCATGAGTCATGGCTTGAACTATATTTACATATGAACGCTTTCAGCCTGGCACCTCCAGACCTCCAGGCGCCAGGCCCCATCCCATGTTCCATGCACCTTTCGCTTCCTCCCAGCCCCCACTTGGTTTACACATGAGGAGGCGTGTGTGTGTTTGTGTGTTCCTGCATGCATGCAGGAACCCCCAAAAGCTCCACAATATATATATGAAAAACAGTAAAACATTAAAGCATTAAAAAAAAAAAAAAAAAACATAGGAAGCTGCCTTACACTTGCATTGTCAACAATGAGTGGCAGTGGCTCTCCAGGGGTTTTTCGATCCCTACCTGGAGATGCCGGGGATTGAACCTGGGCCCTTCTGCATGCAAAGCAGGTGCTCTACCACTGAGCCACAGACCCTCCCTCAACTATATGCATAATTTAAGAGGCTAAATTAAAATGATGTATCTTCACCCTCTTTCTAAAAGTCAACAGAGTGGGGGGTCAATAAATGTTCTGTAGGAAGCACATGCCATTGTTCGGGAGCAACTCAGGACAAAGCCCTTTTGTGAAGGATCACTAGCAGGATCCTTTGTGTGAGTTCTGCGCTTAATGGGTTAACCGGCACTGAGTTACAGCCCGTACGAGCGCTGGCGACCACCTGCGAGGCTTTCGCGCACAAGAGGAAACCGCAGCCCTTTAAATGACCAAATAAGGCTTTATTTGTTTATACAAAACACAGAACGGAACTAACAGCTCTCCAGGAATACTACAATGTCAACACAACCTTAGTTGACCCCCTGCGTTACTCAATGAACAGGCTCCTAGATTAGCGGATTGAATCTGGTCAATTACCTCAGATCAGAGACTCTACGCCTAGTCAGTTTCAGCCTGGCTCTGGGTCGGCCGATCCGGGGATGAGACTGGCTTATTCGGGCTGCCGCTTGAAGGACGAAGCTGGCCCCGATGTACCCTGGTTCCCAACAACCCTTTACCGGAAGGGAGAGGGGTTTTCTACCCCGGAGTTCCCGCTCTCCCCGCCCTCCAGGTCAGGTGGGGCTTATGCCTGCCCCTTCGTTTCAGGTGGGCTTATTCCTGCCCGGGAAGAAGGTGACGTACTGGTACTTTACAGCTCTTTGAGACTGCCCTGATAGTTTGATGGTCCTTGATGGTCCTTCCTGGGTTTTTGTGGATCTCCACCGAGACTCTTCTTTGTTGGGGATGACGACCTGTCTGGCTGCTTCTCCTGTGACTTCATCCCTCCTCCCTCGCCCCCTCCCTTAGGGGAAAACTGTGTGTGTGTGTGCAGACTTGTGTTGGGCTTTCTCCACACCTTTCATGTGTGCCTGACAAATGGGCTGCCCTGGGCAATCATGGGGCACCACAGAGTGCCTCTCCTGCAGATTTTAATAACCAGACAAGTTCATAATGAGATAGGTGATTCCTTAGATAGCCAGGTCTTAAGACAGCCATCCCCAACCATCAACCCCCATCAGCTTCAGCCAGCATGGCCAATGGTCAGGAATCCTGTAAGTTGTAGTCTAAAATATCTGGAGGGCGCCAGGTTGGGGAAGGCTGTCCCGAAGTTAGGGCTTTAAAAGTTAAAACCAACATATCGAATTGAGCCCAGAAAGCAACTGACAACCAATACGGATCTTTCAAGGCAGGTGTAATATGGTCCCAACACCATGCACTGGTTAGCAGCTGCCACATTTTGCATCAATTGAAGCTTCTGGACACTCTTTGGGGTAGCCCCATGTAGAGTGCATTGCAATAGTTTAAATGTGATGTAACCAAAGCATGGATAACTTGCCAGGTCAGACTGATTCAGAAAGTGTTACAGCTGGCACACTAAGCATAATTGTGTGAACACATTCCTTGCTGCTACTGCCACCTGAAGATCCCGGGACAGTGTAGGATCAAGGAACACTCCCAAACTATGGACCTGGTCCTTCAGGGTGTGTGTGTATGTGTGTGTGTGTGCGCAACTCCATCCAGAACAGGTTGGATCCCAATCCCCATGCTTTCTACTGACCAACATACACCTTCATCCTGTCTAGATTTAACCTCAGCTTGTTCACCTACATCCAGTCCATTATGGAAACCAGGCAATATTCAAAATTGTTGACTGCTTCCTTGGTGATAGGTGACTAAGAGCCATCAAACTGGGTGTCATCATCATATTGCTGGCACCTTACTTCAAAACCTCTCCCAGTGGTTTCATTTAAGTATTAAATAACATGGGGGACATGATAAAACCATGTGAAACACCAATGGCCATGGTGTTGAGGACTGATCAATCAATCAATTAATTGATTGATTGCATTTCTATACTGCCTTTCTGGAACCAACCAAGGCAGTTTACAAAAATTCAGAAAACAAACTTCATAATCTCCCACTGAAAAAGAACACCCCCAAGGCCTAGCCAGGTGGTCCAGAAGGATACCATGGTCAATGGTATCAAAAGCCACTGAGAGGGCCAGTAGACTTAATAGGGTCATCCTTCCCCCATCCAATTCCTGGCATAGGTTATCCACCAAGGTGACCAGTCTTAGGGTGTAATCTGATGCATATTTAGACAGAAAAAAGCCCTACAACTCACAGCATTCCCTAGCCAGCATGGCTCTCTGGGGCAATGCTGGGAGTTGTAGGGCTTTTTCTGTCTAAACATGCATTGGATTACACCCTTGGTCCCACATCTCAGCTGAAAGCCCACAACTGAAATGGGTACAGGTAATCAGTATAATCTAGATGCATCCAGAGTTGCAACACCACCACCTTTCGATTACGTCAGGCAGGAATGGTACTTTTGAGACTGACCTATAGTCTGACAAATTTCCTGGATCAAGGGGATGTTTCTTTAATAAAGGTCTTATTACTGCCTCTTTTAAGCAAGAGGGAATAGCCCCCTCCTGCAAAGAGGCACTAATGGGCAGGTGAGCTGGCAGCACTAGCAACAAAGGCCAGCAGAAGAGCCAGAAGGCTGTATAGATATTGGCAGTGGGTCCAGGACACAGGCTTCATCCGGTGCTTAACACAACAGTGTCACCCCTGATGGCTGCCTTGGTGCTAGACATTTTTACAGACTAGATTTTTATATTAAGTGACTGGAATTTTGATAAGACCAAACCTTTTGGAATTGCCGCTTGATTTTAAATCTAAAATCTCCTGTGTTCAGGGAATTAGTAGTCTCCAATCTATTGTATGCCAAACCCATCTAGGTGGAAAGTCACCTATAAAACAAGATCTAGTTTTCACAGGCTGTGGGTGACACAAACTTGTTGGATCTGTGCACTGCTGCAGCAACCCAACCCAAAACATAAGTCAGTGAGCCCTGGTTGCACAGACAGAATCTTTTTCCGTGCTGTATTTGACACCGATCTTACTCAATACGGGACCCACTTCGCAGACTGAGGTCTCTTTCATCGTCTCCTGTGATTCTGCAAAATGCCAACCCTCCTTTCTCGCCAGCGGAGCGCAGCTGATGGCGAAAAGCAGATGTTGCTGGCAGAAGATTGGCCAGATCTGATTGAGCCTCTCAATCCCAGGTGCAAGAGCACTAATCATAACAACAGTAGCTCACGAAGAGGTGCTTATCTCCGAGAGAAGGAAAGAGAACAACTGTCAGTGCATGAGAGTCTGGATTATTTGCCTTCACACAGTAGCGTTTACAAGAAGTGGCTGCAGGGGCAAACCTACAGGTAACAGTGTCCTCAGAATGAATGCTGAATTTTGGTACTGAATTAGCACTATCTTGGGGGCAATGAGCAGTTGCACATGGAGGAGGGATAAATGAACAGGGAATTCTCTCCAAACCTGTAACTCTCAGGTTGGAGTCTAGGGCAGCTATCCCCCTCATTCCTCCAGACCAGCCTTCCCCAACCTGGTGCCCTCCAGATGTTTTGGATTTCAGCTCCCATCAGCCCCAGCCAGCAGGGTTAATGGTCAGCAATGATGCCAGTTGTGGTCCAAAACACCTGGAAGGCATCAGGTTGAAGATGGCTGCTTTAAGGTGTGAAGGGGGCAGATATGTAAAGCAGGATCCTAGAGGGGGTGAGGAAATTGGGGTCCAGGAATGTGTGCCATCAGCTGTGTACCCCTTCAGCCCTTTCTCTCTCCCTGCATTAGGCCCTAGGCTGAAGGGAAGCAAGAGGAAGGCCTAATAACATCCTAGTACACGGAGGGCTTGTGCCTTCATAAAACCAGGGTTGCATGGCAAATGGAGGGCAGTCAGTGCATATGTGCAGGCCATGATCTTCCTTTAAAAAAATATCCAATGTTGAGTTTTAAGATCTTCAGGGGAGGCCCTTCTCTTGGTAGGGCATTGTCATCAGAGGTGCTTTGGCATAGTCTCCTTGTCACGAAAATTCCGGGACCCCATCATGAAAACCCTTAAGCCATCACAGCTTCTCACTTTGTCATGCAGAGTCCTGAATTCCCAGCTACTTTACACTGCTCTTAAAGGGGCCATGGCATGGGCAAAATTGCAGCTAAGCTTGCAATTTTAAGAGCAGCTCTGCTTAGGCTCGAACAGCTAGAGGGTCTCCATGGAGAGACAGATGCTGCCAAGCTGGGAGGGCCAGTCGAGGGTGTGTGTGCGCACACGTGTGTGCGCGTGCATGCACACACACACACACACACACACGCTCTACCTGCTGCCTCTGCTGCACATCGTTGCTGTGGGGAAGGGATTAGCTGGATGAAAAGAAAAGGAGGTGGAGGCTGCACCCACTGGCCTGGACTGAGGGAGAGGTGAATGAGGGAATTTATCACATGATTCCTATCTTTATCTTGCCAAAGATTTTATTTCCTAACAGAGCTGACTCTGTGCCTCTAACAGGTGAGATACAATGTCAGAAAGAAATGCAAGAAACTTCCCCTTCTCTCTGAAGCTCCATGTGTGGGGTGGGTGGGTAAGCTTCACTTGTTGAATTTGTGCCAATCCTGACAATTTTAAAACAAAAGAAAGTGATTGCCCTGCAAGTACTGACCCCCCCCCCTGAAAAACTCTAGATATCAACAATTAAGGGTTTAAGTAAGGTTAATTTTTTTTACAAAAGCCACTTATAAAATATTATAAAATAATATACAATAATGTAATAATTATAAGATATAATGCATTATATAATAATATAATTCTGGAAAGGTCATCTTAGCGCTGCTGCTGCTGCTGCTACCTTTTCTTCTAGCAAGGAGCAGCATTTCACAATTATCCCTCAATTAAACGATACTTCTTCACACAATGCATAATCAATTTGCTGCCACAAGATGTGATGGTCAGTGTTGTAGATTGCTTTAAAACATGGAGCTTCCGTGTTTAATACTGGATATATGTGTTCAAATGCAAGATATATGAATTGTGGGAAGGAAAAATATTTATTAACCTCTAACTATGAATTTTTTAAAAAGAATAAAGGTTGAAATATTTTGTCCCAGAATACATTTACATTAAAAGCATATCCTTTCTCCATAATAAAAAAACCTGTTAGGCCTTCTGAGTCTTTTAACAAAGCATAGTCAATACCAGTGGCCCTCCTTGACAACTTATTATTGAATTTACCTAAATCTAATACTGTGATTCAATTGAACACTTACTTGGGAGTAAGCCCTACTGAATTCCACGGGACATACTTCTGAGTGACTTGTGCTATAAGGCAGCAGCAGTATTCTGGCCACTTCCTTCAGAGTAAAGCCCCATTGAAAGAAGTGGGAGTAGCTTTTGAATGAACATTTATAGCATCAGGCTGCAAAACTATACTTTGCTCCTATCGGAACTCCAGGAATAGCCCTTGATGGTCAGAGACTTATAATGGGCAGCTTCTCATGATTTTATTCTGAAGACTGACACAGTTTGTGCCCTTAAAAGGCTTGTGCTCTGAACTTGGCTGTCAAAAATTAATCTCCAGATTGCCTTATTCAACCCAGAAGTCTAACAGACAAAAGGAAGGACATCTTCATGCAAACCAAGTCCCTGCATACACTTAAGCAACCTGCGTTTGTATATAGGGACTGGGCTTGCATCTTCTTGTAAGAGAAGGTGTTCATGTCTTCCTCTCTGTGCTAGGTTAAGACCATAAGACCAAAAAAGAAAAAAGAAAAAAAAAAAGGGGGGGGGGAGCCCTATTGGAAAGGCCTATCTGGGCCAGCGTCCTGTTTCCCACAGTGACCAACCAGATGCTCTGGAAAGCTCTCAAGCAGGACATGAGGGTAACAGTACGCTCCCACTCATGTTCCCCAGCAACAGAGACATGGTGTCTCCAATCCTGGAGGTGCTATGTAGCATCATGACTAATCCATTGATAGCCCTATCAGTAATATAACGCCTTGAGAAGGGAAACTAGATACTAACCTCCATGAATTTGTCTACTCCAAGTTGGCAGCCATCGCTACATCTTGTGGCAGTGAATTCCACAGTTTAACTATGCACTATGCAAAGAAATACTTCATTTTGTTTGTCCCAAATGTGCCACCATTTAGCTTTAGTGGATAACCCCTTTAGTGTTTCCTCTAATAACTTTTGTACTTGTCCATGCCCTTTGGTTGCCTGGCCACACCCTCCTGTTGCCTGGCCACACTCTTCTGATCACATCTTCATGTTGCTTAACCGTACCTCTTACAAATTCACATGTGTGTCCCTATTTTCATCTGTGAAATGTTGGAGGGTATGCTTTGGTGGGGATGTGAGAGCGGGCCTTCTCAGTGGCTGCTCCAAGGCTTTGGAACTCCCTGCCAAGGGAGGCTAAGTTGGCTCCCTCGCTGTTGTTCTTCCTCTGGCAGGCAAATTTTTAAAATTGAAGCAGAACTATGGCATGTAAGCTTGTCTGTTGGGTTGGGTGCTGTTTTTATCCTTTTACTGTTGCATTTTTAATATATCTGTTTTATGATCATTTAAATTATGTTTTTACCTTAATTTTTGACTTTTATTGTCCTCTGTCTTGAGTGTCCTTTCCTAATAGAAAGGTGACGTACAAATAAATAAATAAGTGTTTTTCTGCACACTGTGGGTGTCCCCATGCATAAATTATCTCCTCCTTTCAGGGTTTTGCTGCCATACTGGTCAACATAGGACCACTCACTTTGCTGCTGCTGCTGCTGCTGCTGCTGCTGCTGCTGCTGCTGCTACTACTACTAAATTTTTATTTCTTACCTGCCTCTCCATCTAGACTCTAGTAACTAGATGGAACAACTAGATGGAACAAGCCAGTGTGGCGTAGTGGTTAGAGTGTTGGACTGGGACCCGGGAGATCCGGGTTCTAGTCCCCGCTCGGCCATGAAACTCTCTGGGTGACTTTGGGCCAGTCACTGACACTCAGCCTAACCGACCTCACAGGGTTGTTGTGAGGATAAAATGGAGAGGAGGATGATTATGTAAGCCGCCTTGGGTTCCTTGCAGGAAAAAAGGCGGGGCATAAATATAATATAATAAATAAATAAATAAATAAAGTGTGGAATGCTCCTGTTCAGGATATTGCCACCCACCTGGTTTTCCATCCATCCTCCCTGCACTGAGATGGCCACTGAGCATGTTCAGTCTTCTTTGGGTAGTGCTAGGGGTTTTCCTGCCCCATCTTCCCCCAACAACCATTATTATTATGCAGGTGGCTGGGGGGGGGTTAAGTGTGTGTTCTGTCATGCTTTCTCATCATCATCATCATCATCATCATCATCATCATCATCATCATCATCATCCTATGCCTGCAAACCTTGGGGCTCTCCCACATTCGCTGATACCTCCCTCCTGTGCATGGATCATGCTACTTTGGCTAACTAAAAACTGGCACTCAGAGAATTGAGATCCTTGTTAGTATATATGACCATGTAATTAATGCTGAATTATCAATAAGGATCTACTGACAAAACAAATAATTGATGCAAAGACATGTTTGTTCTTGTGTGGATTTAAATTGCTTTGTGAGATACAGTGATATAAATATCAGTAAAGAATCTTGTGTTATAGATTGTTTCAGAATCAATATATTTTATTAGTTTTGAATTTGCTGCAACAAATGTATTTGCCAGCGTTAGCTACTTAAGCTTCTCTTTTTCTGTCAGAACAATTATCCAACATAATCAAAGTGGAGTTTCTAGGACTTGTTTGAAGACTGGTTTATAGGTATTGCTCATCTTAGCCCAGCTCTGTTGTACCATGTAAAACAGTGTTCTCCAACTTGGGTCCCCAGATGTTTTTGGCTTACAACTCCCAGCATGCCCCAGCCAGCGTACTGGCTGGGGCATGCTGGGAGTTGTAGGCCAAAAACATCTGGGGACCCAAGGTTGGGGAACACTCAGTCAGTCAGTCAGGCGATCACTCGTGACCGAGTAAGATTGTCTTTCAGGATAATTTTTTTTTTACAAAAAGGAGATTTTAAAAGGAGGAAAATTCTAAAGAAAATTGTGTAGACTCTAGCGATGGGTCCGTAAGTGACTGTGAAGGCCAATTCTAGATCCACACAGCTTCCCACAGTGAGGACACAGGTTACCAGATGGAAGATGGTCCTGTAAAGGATTCATTTGACGTGCTTTTCGCTTAGCACGTTTCTCCCTTTCACCTTGCACTTGGGCTTCTTCAAAGTCCATAGAACCTTTGTGAAAGGCCAACCTCCAGTTAGATCGTTCATGGGCCAGAGCTTCCCAGTTTTTGATGTTTATATTGCATTTTTTTAGATTAGCCTTAAGAACATCTTTAAACCTCTTATATTGACCACCGATATTCCGCTTTCCATCCTTGAGTTGGGAATAAAGTAACTGCTTTGGGAGATGGCAGTCAGGCATTCGAACAACATGACCGGTCCACTGAAGTTGGCGTTGAAGGATCATTTTTTCAACGCTAGTAGTCTTTGCTTCTTCCAGTACACTGACATTTGTCCGCCTATCTTCCCAAGTAATTCGCAGGATTTTCCGAAGGCAACGTTAATGAAATCTTTCAAGGAGTTGGAGGTGACGCTTATAGATAGTCCATGTTTTGCAGGCATACAATAAAGTTGGTAATACAATGGCTTCATAAACCAGTGTTTTGGTCTTCTTACAAATATCCCGATCCTCGAACACTCTATGTTTCATTCGAGAAAACGCGGCACCTGCGGAGCTCAGACGATGCTGGATTTCACTGTCGATGTTAGCTGTAACAGAAAGATAGCTGCCAAGATAGAGAAAATGATCGACATTTTCCAGTATTGTCCCGCCAAGCTGGATAGATGGCATCACCAAAGGGTTAGCTTGCACTTGCTGATGAAGCACTTTGGTTTTTTTGATGTTAAGTGAGAGACCAAGTTTTCCGTATGCTTCTGCAAAAGCATTTAGGATAGTTTGGAGATCATCCTCTGAATGTGCGGAGACCACATTATCATCAGCATACTTTTGATGCTGCATACTTTTTTTTTTTAGATTGTCCAATTTTTTTTTCTATATAAAACAAACACATAATATCAAACATATAACAATTAACAAAACAAAATAGACCTCCGATTTTTCTTTTACAGCAAATACAGGTAACAATAATTTTTCTTACTCGATAATCCAAATGAGAAATCTCTTTCTTCCCATTGTCCCAGATTCACTTATTATTCCATAAATCCACAAACAAACAAATCATTATTTTCCAGTCTCTGCAAAAAGTCAATTAGAGGTTTCCACTCAATAATAAATGCAGATGTTGTCCTTTCTCTAATTAGTGATGTAAGTTTGGCCATCTCTGCCAGCTCCAGCATCTTGACCAACCATTCTTCTATCGTAGGCACTGCTGGACCTTTCCACTTCTGTGCATATAGTAGTCTCGCTGCCGTTGTCATGTATAAAAATAAAGTTCCATATCTTCCTTCTAGCTGACTGTCCATTATTCCCAATAGAAAAGCCTCTGGTTTCAATTGAAAAGTAATCCTTAAAATCTTTTGCATTAATAAATGAATTTCAACCCAAAAACTTTTAGCTTTCTTACATGTCCACCACATATGATAAAAGGTTCCTTCCTGTTGTTCACATTTCCAACATATATCTGATGCACCGCTATACATTCTAGCCAATTTCTCCGGCGACAAGTACCAACGATACATCATCTTATAAAAATTCTCTTTAAGACTAGAGCATAAAGTAAATTTCAAACCTTTTAACCACATATTTTCCCATTGAGTCATTAGTATATTATAACCAAAATTTTGAGCCCATTTTATCATACATTCCTTCACTTGCTCTTCCTCAGTTTCAAATTTCAACAAAAGCTTATACATTCTTGAAATAAGATGTTCATCATTTAGACATAATTCCCTTTCAAAGTCAGATACCCTCTGTTCAAAATCATACAACCTTTTATCAACTTTAAACCTTTCTACCATCTGTAAATATGAGAACCATTGACATGTATGACCTTCTTTTATCAGTTCTTCTCTTGATTTTATTTTACATTCATCTTGTGAAAAATTCAGCAAATCACGATATGTCAACCAACTGTATTTACTTAACATTTCTCTTCTATGATGGGCTTCTTGTGCTGATAGCCACAATGGTACTCTCTGACAAAACCTAGGTTTATATTTATTCCAAATTTTCAAAATGGCACTTCTAACACAGTGATTATTAAATTCTACATTCACTTTAACTTTATCATACCACATGTACCCATGCCATCCAAATCTCAAATCATATCCCTCTAAATCTAATAATCGACTATTTTTCAACAAAACCCATTCTTTGATCCATACTAAACAACAAGCAGCAAAATATAACTTCAGGTCAGGTAGACCCAACCCCCCTCTTTCTTTTGCATCCTGTAAAATCTTAAACTTAACCCGTGGCTTTTTCCCTTGCCATACAAATCTAGATATATCCTTCTGCCATTGTTTAAATGATATTTGCGATGTCACAATAGGAATAGTCTGAAACAAAAACAACATTCTAGGTAATACATTCATCTTGATTGTGGCTATTCTCCCCAAAAGTGACAATTGAGCTTTATCCCATCTTTCCAAATCTTTTTTCATTTCATTCCAAGACTTTACATAATTATTTTGAAACAACATACAATTCTTATTTGTTAATGTGATACCTAAATACTTTACTTTCTTTTCAACCTTAAAACCTGATTTATTTGACAATTTTATTTGATCTTGAATTTTCATATTTTTTGTTAATATCTTTGTCTTTAGTTTATTAACCTTAAAACCAGCTACAGCACCAAACTCCTTCAATTTAACCATTAACGTTTCTATTCCTTTCAGAGGATCTTCCAAAGTTAACACCAAATCATCTGCAAAAGCTCTCAGCTTATAAGACTCTTTTTTAATTTTTATACCTCCAATTCTATCATCTTGTCTTATATCTCTGTTCAATATTTCAAGCACAAGAATAAACAACAAAGGTGATAATGGGCAACATTGTCTTGTTCCTCTATGTATTCCACACGGTTTCGTCATATCGCCATTGACAATTATTTGTGCTGTTTGTGAAGTATAAATTGACTTTATCCATTTTATAAAGTTCTCTCCAAAATCCATTTCCTTCAGTACTTTAAATAGAAACCCCCAATTTAAATTGTCAAACGCTTTCTCTGCATCTAAGAAAATCAATGCAGCATGTTTTTCATTATGCTTTTCCAAGTATTCCAAAATACCTAAGACTGTTCTAACATTATCCCTCAGCTGTCTTTTAGGTAAAAAACCACATTGATCTTCATGAATAAATTCTTGAAGAATTATTTTTAATCTTTCCGCCAATATCATTGTAAACAGCTTGTAGTCATTATTCAGTAATGATATTGGTCTATAATTTCTTGTTAAGGTTAAGTCTTGTCCCTCTTTAGGTATTAATGTTATATTTGCCTCTTTCCATGTCTCCGGCATCCGGCCTCCTTGCAAAATAGAATTCATCGTTTTTTGTAAAGGTTGTAAAGGTTGTATGAGTTCATCTTCAAATCTCTGATAGTATTTACCAGAAAGTCCATCCGGTCCTGGCGCCTTTCCTGGTTTAATCTTTTTTATAGCACCCACCAATTCACTTATTGTTATAGGACCATTCATAATATGTCTCTGTTCCTCTGTAATCTTAGGTAACTAAAATTACCGTGTGCTTCTGCAAAAGCATTTAGGATAGTTTGGAGATCATCCTCTGAATGTGCGGAGACCACATTATCATCAGCATACTTTTGATGCTGCATACTTTTGATCAGTGGGGAACACTGATTGTAAAGCGATTGACATTCAGTGTAAGTTCCGTTACATTTAATAGTAGATTTAAACAAAAGTCCTCTCATGCCATCTGTTGGTGACAGTGAAGAGTGCATGCAGATTGGACAGATGAGAAACTTCTACATTTAATTCTGATGGGAAACAAAAAGCGTAAAAAACAAAGAAGTGTTGGTCCATGACAATTTTTTTCATATCCACAAGTTGGGCAATATCTTTATTAGGAGGAACAACCAAAATGCCACAAAATTCAGAAGGGAGAGAAAGATACTAGAAACATATACAAACAAACCTTTTAGGATGTGATCCTATGCATGTTTAGACAGAAAAAAAGTCCTACAACTCCCAGCATTCCCCAGTCAGCCATGGACTTTTTTCTGTCTAAATGTGCATAGGATTGCACCCTTAGGAATTATTATTTTTTAAATGGAGCCGAAGACAAATGGTTTGGGTAACAATACTCAACTGTCTTGCAAAAGTGCAGCCTATACATCTAAAATAATGGTAATGGAGATACTGTGACCAGGGAAAGTGGTAGACTACTTTGGACTGATTGATTAAAGAAAGTTGGCACTGAATTTGCTACGATTTTTGGAAATGTTAAATAGACCCAGTTTCCGGGATCTTTGGGTCTAGTTTTTCGTTCTTGCATCTCAGCAGTGAGCAATAAGAGGCATCACACCTGCATATTTTAGTTCCCAACATGGCTGTGGTGGATAATCAAAAGAGCTAAATGGAGCATATTAGTTACCAGTAAATAATATCTTGAAAGTTTATGCTTGCAATTCTCAAACGTTGTGACTGGAATAAATTATGAAAGTTCAGCCAATTTACTCACATTGCAATTTTGCTTGTGAAACCTGAGATTTTGAACAGAGATTAATCACAGGGCTGATTTACTCAAAGCAGGGGATGTAGGCCATGTGTGTATAGGGGGAAATTGAGGCTTATGGGTAGAGAGAACTAGGGAGATGGGTGAAATTATGTGTTTATTATTAAATTTATTAATAACCAAGTTGTCTCAGTCTTAGGTCAGTGAAACTTTTGCTCCAAGTCCTCTGGCTTCTCAGGCATTAGCTAAACAAAATGATGGTTAGAAAAACATGAACTTTTTTTAACTGGAAGCTGAGATTCCCAGGAAAAGTCACCAGATTTTACTCTCAAAATCTAGATTACGTGATCTGTGTCCATTAACTATTTAGCTATTTAGACCCCTCACTAAAAGGCTAATTATTAACATCCTGGGATGATTGCAACTGAAATGCAATTCTTTTTTTTAATTTTAGAATGGACTGGGATCGGTGGTTGGTGATGGGCATCATTGGAATAGTAGTAGGAACACTGGGTTTCCTGATCCATCAAATAATTGATTATCTCATCAAACTGAAATGGGAACTGGTGGAGAACTATATTCAGGTAAAATGACAAAAATAACAAATCAACCTCTCTTTTCATATAAATTTGGTCATAAAGTTCAATTTTGCTACCTGATCTCAGGATTATGCCATCTCTGTTCCTGATGCCATCTCTGTTCCTGACCACATATCTCTCTACAAACACCGAGTGAAAATACTATTGGAAAATGTCAAGTGTGTGGGAATGCCCAGGGACTTTAGGTTCTATGTGTATGTGTGTGTGCGTTCCATAATTTCTCTTAATGAGAGAATATGTGTCATCAAGAACGACTTTGCCCTCAATTAGCTTCTGTAAGAAGACAGCAGGCTCACTTTCCCAGCAGTCAATACTAGGTGTACTCTTGGGCCAAAATTATGGTCCAAGGATGAGTGCTGATATTAGATTCTTAAAGCTAAACTGGGCTTAGCTTGGTCATAGCCTGTGAGTCTCACATAAGCCATACTGAGCTATGTCTCTGAATACCAGTTGCTAGGGAATAACAATGGAAGAAGGCGATTGGCCTCATGTCCTCTTGTGTGGCTTCTCAGAAGCATCTGGTTGGTCACTGTGGGAAACAGGATGGTGGACTAGACAGCCTTTGGTCTGATCCAGCAAGGCTCTTCTTACAGGTTCTTACAGGGACATAATTATAACAGTTAAATAAAATAATGTAGAATGAGGGCTTGAGCAATGCAGAAGTCCGGAATTTGTCCAGAAGGAACTGAAACCTGAACATACTGTATGAGCATGTGGTAGGGTGTATATATAATAATAATCTATTGTTGCATCAGGCCAAGAAGCACTTTGTTGGGTAGGTTTGAGTTTTAATTTATTGTAAAAATGGGAAAGTCAAGAAAGAGTACATATATTTTGACATATATTGGGCATTATTCAATTTGACACTACCGCTAATGTAAGTTATGTTGCAGTAGCGGAAGCAACCTCTAGCGCAAGCCAATGCTATTGACGTTGTTCTAAAAGTTGCTTCCGCTAGCACAAGGTAATTTATGTTACCAGTAATGTTGAATTGTATACTGCCCATTGGCTTACAGTTCCATGGGTTCAATGGTTGTTCCAAAGACGAGTCAGTTTTTTAAAATACTGCAACCATTTTACCTAGACGAGTAATGATGCAATGACAGCCAAACTAGATGTGATGTTTACTGCATAGTTAGCCCTAGTGTGCAGTTTAAAAAAAAAAAAAAAAAAGCCAGCACGGGGCCTAATCTGGATTAGGACTCTGATGTGATGGGGGGAGTGGCTTTAACCCTTTGCTCCTCTGCTATTTGCATGGTGGGAGAGCTCCAATGAGAGTGTTTCCCCACTCAAATTGCAGGCAGATGCAGGGGGCAAAAGGTTAAAGCACCCCTACCCACCACACCATGGCCCTGATATGGATCAGGGCCTCCTGCGCTTGCTGTTGATTTTTTTTTTTTTAAGCCTGCACATTAGGGCTCACTTCACAAAAAAATGACATGTCTAGATTGGCCTTGAGATAGCAGCAATTGTCAGTGGATTTAAGAATGGTGTCCTCAGTGTTCATAGATGGTGTGGCAGGTTGACTGCTGAGCCTGGGGTGTAGCATAGCTTCTGTTTTCTTTGGACTGAGGGCCAGACCAAATAGAACCGGTCTGCAAGGAATCTGCCTGTTGCTGAGTGTGTTGATAAGAGCACAGTTGTCATTGACTGGGACATCATGGATCAGTAGTGCAGTGCATCTGGTCTTTATTTTGACCTGGCAGAGGTTAAAAAACATCACCATCAAAGTGAAAACAAATGTAGACTCTAACCAACATTCTTAAAGGCGGCAGCTAACGTTGCACAGAGGAGACTAAGGAGTCGTCTTTGTGCCATTGTGTCTTACCATAATAAAAAACACGACGCAGATTATTTAAGTTGTGGCTGGGGCGGGCAGGAGGTGGATGCTCAGCCTTCACCTCCCCCCACACACTGCTTCTTCTAATTTGTTTTTTTCTTTTCTTTTGGTGGGGCTTGGAGACTGAAAGTAAGGCCTTCCATGAGGTCATTTCTGGAGTGTGGAGGACCAGTCCTAGTGTGGGGGGAAGTTAGGGAGTGGCCCACTAGGGATGGAGCCCCAAATCTCTAGGAAGCCATCTGTCCCACCACCCTGCTGTCCATGGGCATTTCCTGAAATACAGGGCCCACAGCCCTGATGATCTCTGTTGCATCTGATCCCCCTGGATTAGCTGGCTTTTTGCCCACATGTGCTTCACCTCCTGCTGCCCCCCCTCTAATGCCCTCCTCTCCCCTGTCCACATGTCCCTTTTTACAAATAAGGTTGTGCTTGGGAGACAGGGTCCTTTGCACACGTGCGCGTGCACGCACGCACACACACACACACACACACACACACGTGCATTTTTTTGTCCTGTGGGTCTGAGCCCCAGCCCCAGAGCTTTTCGATACCTAGCACCACCCCTGGCAGGGGGAAGGGTTCAAGGGATGCCACACCTTCACTTTCACTTCATGGGAATGTTGAACAACCACATTTCTACACCTGGGTTGCACTACTATAACATTTAGTTTGCCTCCAAGGAAGGAACATCCAGAGAGTGTTTCTCCTTGCAGCACCAAATGATTTGGTGGGGTTTGCAAAGAAGAAACCTGCATTTTGTTACTCACCCTCATCTCTCTGTGCATAATAGCCAGTTCCCAGCAGTCTAATTCTTTGTCATGCTCAGAGCAATGGAACAAAAGAAGGATAGTATGAGATGAAGGGAGAAGGGCAATGCAGTTCTGGTGCACCATCCCCCAGGCCAAGATCTGGTTTCGGAACATCCAATTTCCCCTCTCCGTCTGAGCTCCAGGTTTGCATGGGGGATGGCATAGCCTTCTAATGCTTCAGCTCTCAAACCCAGCCTCTTGGTTTGAGGGGGAGGGAAGCTGAAGTGGCCTTTTATCTGCATTTCTGGTAAGCTGCAGTAATCACTTTGGCAAGTTTGGGGTAGGGCTGGATATGCAAAAGCTGTACCCCCTTGCTTCAGCTGTGACAGCAGCCTCACAAATGGTTGGGAGGTGGGAGAAGGAAAATCTCTTATCTCCTCAGCCCTTCTTCCATCCTGCACTGGAATCATGGATGTATACAAAGCCAGCAGTGGGGACAGGTCTCATTTTCCAGCTTGACCCTGCCGTATGATAAAGAAACTCGGAGGGTGAGTGGCTAGTGACAGAAGTTGCAGAGTGGGGGAGAATGAGAAGTTGAAGTGGGGGTATCTTTGGGATCAGGTCCCAAGATGTATTGATCTGCAGACAACATTGATCTGTTGACATGCAGGTTTGCTAGAGACCTAACAGTGATAAACAATGTATCAGTAAAGAATTCACATATTGTTATAAGTACCAATCTCTTCTGCTTCTGTTTCTTCCACTGCTTCTTCCCCTTCTCCTCTTTGTGCATATTTTAAAGCAGGGGTGGAGAACCTGTGGCCTTCCAAATGTTATTAGAGAACAATTCCCATCCCCCTGACCATTGGCCATGCTGGTGGGGACTGATGGGAGTTGGAATTCAACCACACCTGTGTTAAAGCATCCATAGAGGAAGAAAATGTCCCCGAGACTAGGGACATGAAGAATAATTGTCAATGTTAGGAGACTACAAAAACATGCTCTCTTATACAAATGGCTAGAGCAGAAGTTTACCCACTTTCCTTTCTTGTTGTTATTGTGCTATATTTGATCAGGACTCTGTCAAAATTCAGACACTACAAGTCCTGTGTGAGCAAACTTCAGGAAATCAATGGAAAGATTCCAAGATTGAAGTATCTTCCCATTTCATATGCAAAGTACTATCGCTGCAGCATCCCACATGTTTGCAATTTGCACTCAAAGAGTTGACCTGAGGCTAAGGCAGGAAATCTATGGTAACTTGCTGAACTATTTAAGACTAGAAAACAAAAGAGACATCTTTGACTTTCAGACACAAGTGAATCTAACCTCAGCACCATGACTTTATTGAAAATGTGTGGGAGTTAATTTACTTTCAATGAACACTGGAGACAACATGATTCTGGCTAATCCAAACATAAGCAAAAACCAAAAAGGGAAAAGGTGGAACAATATCTTTACAAAAGATGTAGAATGGAAGATATATTTTATGACACTCTGTAGTAACAGCTTTTATAAACAAACTCGTCAAGCAAACTTTCTAGCCAATGGATCCAGACATACTTTGAACAAACCCAATGAAATCATGACTATGCAAAATCCCACTGATTTCAATGGGTCTGCTCTGAGTATGACTAAGTCTGGATCTAAACCAATATCAATTGGATATTAGGGTATAAGGGTAGGAATGGTATTCATGTATTTAGGCAGAGTCCATTTTACTTGGAATGGTGGCTGAAGACATAGTTGAATTACATTTTAATCAATATTCAAATAAGTACTGTTCTAAATGGGATTTCACAGCAGAATCCTGTACATGTCTGTTCAAAAGTAAATTCCACTGAGTTCAATAAGCCTTACTCCCATGTAAGTACAATTGCAACCTCAGGCATGAAGTTAACTTGATCTTTATATTGTAGGGATATCTTGAAACATAAGTGACTCTGGAGAATTTTGCCAAGTGATGCTAAAAGTGTCTTTTTATGTTTAAGAGAGCGATCTTATGGCCCTTAGACATCAGGGGGGGGCATAGGATACTTTGGATTCCTAGATCCAAAGCCAGAAACAGAACTTCGACCTTGGAGCTGGGAATCCATGCCCCAATCCCCTTCCACTCCCTTGCAGCCAGCACGGAAAGAACTCGGAAAGAACACTGGGAACTCGACCTTGGGGAGGGGATAAAGGGGGCATTCTAGTGGGCAGGGAGGGAAGGAAACTGCAGAGGCCAGGATATAAGCTATGCTGCCCTCCGCAGCCTTCTTCTCTCCCCCTCTGAAGCACCCCAGCTAGACAGCCAAAAATGGCCATCTAGCAAAAATGCAGAGCAGGAGGTGCGGGGAGGCAGAGCTGCCTCCGCTGCTGCTCCCGCTCTGCATAGGATGCTTGTAAACCTCTGAGTTTAAAATAGATGTGAATAATCAGAATATAACATATATATGTGATGCTGCATCCAGCTATTTTCAACTTAAATGATACTCCCTGTTTGATATCTGTTTCATTCAAATGAATGATTTAAAAATAGCAAAATAAAAGAGGTTAAATTCATATGATGGTTTCCTGCTTCTGTGAACACATGTGTTCCTAAAGATGTGGATTGGTTGCTGAATGCTATTTTGACCACAGAGCTGTGGTGACTGGTGAGGTGGTTTGCTAGGTGAAACTGCTGACATCCACTATGTCAGGGGTGAGCAACTGATGGCCCTCCAGATGTTTTCTCCTACAAGTCCCATGAGCCCTAGCCAGCATAGTCAATGGTGAGGGATAATGGGAGTTGTTGGTCAAAACATCAGGAGGGCCACAAGTTGCCCACCCCTGCACTATGTGGTGATTTGAGTCAGGCAGGGGAATTCCTGTTTGTACCTTTTTAAGTAACAGGAGATGGCAGCCAAGTTAGAACATGCTGCAGCCAGAACCATGCAAACACATGTTCACTAAGCAGATAGTTGCCCCGGCATGGATGCAGGGGCGATTATCCATCTTGGTTTCATCTAGCGAACAATCTCACTGATTCCTGTTGCCAAAGAGAGAGCAATACAACAGGCTTTTCTCCTGCAGGTGGTTTGGTGATGATGTGGCCCCAAAGGTTTTTTTGTTTTGTTGGTAGGTTGGAAGTGGCATGATGAAAATTACCCACTTCACATGGTGAGCTATTGTTTGCCTCATAGGGCAGCCTCCCCCTAGCATATTTTCACATGGCCATTGTGCTACTGTTTGCTTGTGTGAACTTAGTCATGGTGTTTCTGTGGGCCTTCTCCTTCTAATCATGTGGAAGTAATTGGAAATGGCCTCTGTCCGATGGCTTTTCCACCCTGCCACCATAATGTGTAAGTGTGGCCATTTGTGTTGTTCTTCCATCTATCATGATGTTTCCACTCCAGTGGTGCGCATCCCCAGTTGATTCTAGGCAGAAGAGCCATGGAACCATCCACATTGCGCATTGTGGCAGTGGTGTGGAGAAGGCATCATGTGGCATCTTTCACATGGTAGAGGTAATATGTTGATTAGTCCTAAATCTTAGGCTGCCACACAATAAGACATTAAAGACAATGGAACGTTCATGGCATATGAATTCCCCAGGAGGGTTTTATGCAATTTCTCTACCACTAACAATGTATTTGTAAAACTGGCAGAAAGGCAGCTTTCTCATGACTTGGATCTGCATACTTGGAATTGGACTGGCTATGATCATTTTATCGTCAGGACTGGTTGTGGTAAGTGCTAAACTCCCACTTCTTGCTCAGCTATTTTAAATATCAAGTTCTGAGAGGAGGACACACTACCTTATAGTTAAAGTGAATGAAACCCAGTGCTTGCACACACTGCAGATTTGTCACTTTAGGCAGCACACTTTGAATGTTGATATTATAAAAGGCTTTGGTCAATACAAATACAACTCCCATAGAATTATTAAATCAATTTTTGATGGTATTTGAATAGATTTCCTTTAGTGAATCAGATGAAGGTTGTATTGGTAAAGGTAAAGAAACACTCTTGTACAGTGTTTTGAATTTCTTTAGGTGGAAAAAGATGGCATGGGGCATTATTCCCCCTTTCTGCCACTTGAATGGCTTCTAAACAAAGCTCATATGAACCTACCAGAAGAAATTGGCTCAGTAAAATTGCCTTCCTTATGTTGCTTATCTGAAGTGCATCCAACTCAATAACATCCAAATGGATGGGAAGGGTAAAATAAAATTGTATCTACGGTACTTCGCAAACCAGCCTGGTCCAGTGGCTGAAGTATAAACATGGAACTTTATGGAAGATTAAAAGTATGTCTAGGTTAAAAAGATGTGGAATGTTCTTTGGGAAGGACATATGAGTTTTCCCCTAGTCTGCTTTTGTAGACACATGAAGATTTTGGACATTTGGGGATTAGTGGAGATTTTTACTGTTGGTTTTCTGTAGTTTGGTTTTCTTGTTTGTATTAATTTCACTTATTGTTTTGTATTTTTAAATTGCTGTATTCTACTGTCTTCCACTGAAAGACAGTCTGCTTGGGGAGGGGTTGTGGCCTAGTGGTAGAGCACATATTTTGCATGCAGAAGGTCCCAGGTTCAATCCCCAGCATCTCCAGGTAGGGCTGGGAAAACTCCTGCCTGAAACCCCAGAGAGCCACTTCCCGTCAGTGTAGACTCTGATGGACTAGATGGACCAACAGTCTGATTCAGTTTAAAGCAGCTTCCTATGTAGTCTGTAAATATGGAGATTATAGAAATTGCAGTTCTATGAGGAGGCTAGGGACTTCTAACAGACAGGGCCGGTGCAAGGCAGTTTGGTGCAGTTTGGTGCCCTAGGCAAGATCAGATATTTAGCACCCCCCCTTCCCACTTGAGCCCTCCCTCCCTATTTCTGGCACCCCCTTTAGCCCTGCGCCCTAGGCAGCTGCCTAGCTGGCCTAATGGTAGCACCGGCCCTGCTAACAGAAAATTCTTAATAGGCGATAATTCTCAAGATTCCTTAGGAAAAACCATGACAATCAAACTACTTTATATGGTAATCCATATTGGAAGTAGGAAAACATTTGATTAGACTCTAGAGTTATGTGAGCTTAGGTATTGTGGATATGGGACTGCTACAGTTACATTGTCTTTTTCTTTTCACAGTTCTTTTGTCCAACAGGTGCACCAAGTGGATTACCAGAAGTCATTGGCTTTCTGAATGGAGCTTCTATTCAGCAAATTTTCAATATCAGGACTTTTGTGGGCACATTTGGCTCGTGTGTTTTAGCTGTGGCATCTGGACTCTTCTGTGGACCAGAAGGTCCCATGATTCACTTAGGGTAAGGAGTTAATATTTTAAAAGTTACTGATTTAAAAGAACAATAAAGCCATTCTCTATACACATATATGTCTATAACTATTTCTGATTCAAAGTGCATACAAGGATCTAGTCCTGTGATTTTAATCATATAGCTTTGAATGTACACAAAAGTATATGATCAGTAAAGTATCTTATTTTATTAAATAAATTAGTCTCAGCTTTTCACAGAGATGAGTATGCCTTAGAATTTACAAGTCAGTAGCTAATTTTAAGATGACTTCTAGACTCTTCTTGACAAAGAGCAACATAATCTGGCAGAGGTCCATGAGGATTGAGTGTGCTTGGTAACCACAGAACACCGTGTGCCTATTTTGGGGGGAAGTGGGGAAGGAAACTGAGTATTCTGGAAAAGGGCATGACTGGCTGGAGCCCTGAACAGGAGCATGCTACACTGCAACATTTCGTTGCAGGTCCCACTTGTATGATATATACATATCAGGGATGTTGAAGAGTCCTTGGTCTCGAGTCACGAGTCGAGTCACGAGTCTTTGGACCCGAGTCTCGAGCCCGAGCCTGAGTCCTTGGTCCAAAATGGTGACTCACGAGTCACAAGTCACGAGTCCCTCCCAAAGCTGACTCCACAAGTCCCTATTAAAATCAATGGGGGTTTTTCCCAACAAAATAAGGCTACTTCAGATGTGTGGCTTAAATAAATTCTAGGCACAAGTGTGCCTTTTTATCTCAAAATTCTGCCACTGATTTTGACAAGAACAGACCAGCAGGCAGACAAACCCAAAATAACCAGGCAGGCAGAGGAGGCAGGGAACCCCAAAGCAGGCAGCCAGAGGCCTTTGTCTTGGACAATTCAAACTGTGGAACTGGTTAAGAAGAGACCAGGCAGGCAGAGGAGGCAGGGAACCCCAAACAGGCAGGCAGAGGCAGCCAAACCCGAAATGTCTGAAAGGTTGCATTTTAGGAAAATGATTTAAAAAAATAAACTTGGATTGTTACTGCAACTAGGTCCAGACAGCACCTGCAGGTGGCATCAAGCAGGGATGTTGATGAGTCCTTGGTCTCGAGTCCCATTAAAAATATTGGGACTCGAGTCATGTGACTCGAGTCAGAGGGGGGACTCAGTCCGACTCACGAGTCGAATCCTGGAGTCCGAGTCCCCATCCCTGATATATATACACACATACACACATAATCCTATGGGTATATAACCCATAATCTGGAGAATTAATCTAAATTGTTATGCAGCTCTATAGCATCTGATTATTTGCTTTCTGTGCTTTTAAATGTTATAAAAATGTAAATTCAATATAGCGTTAATGCTTAGAAATATGTTTCCAGCGCAATAATAGGGTATGGACTGAGCCAGTTCAAGCTAACAAACCTTGGAATTCATCTCCCTTCCTTCACCAGATTTTGGAATACAGCTGACAAGTAAGGGAATTTATCAAATATGGTTCTCAAACTAGTTTCTGAAAGATGGTTTAAGAGATGCCTTAATCTGGGTAACATAACATATAAGAAACATCACTGGTAACAGTTATGATGTTTAACATGTCATCATAATGGGGGGGGGGTCCCTGTGACGCTTTGGGATGCAAAATATCCAAACATCATTCCTCCATTGCAGGGAATATACCATTTCAAGCAGCAGTTTGCAGTGCACACGTATGTATGTTTATTCAGAAGTAAGACCAACTGTGTTCAATGGGGTCTCCTCCTCCTCCCTAGCAAGTGTGTTTAGGAGGCTGGAGGCTGAATTGTGCTTAAGGGGACAATGCACCATTACTTTTATGTGTCTGGACTGATTAAAAGTTCTGGAGAACTCCAAAACTTGCACAATTTTGTGTCATTTTAATTGTTCCTAATAAAGGTATTGCCCAACTGTAGACCTACCAAGTTATTTTTCTGGTTTTTGTCTTTTGGAGATTGATTAGGAAGACAAGCTTATGTTGCATTTTTGAACACCATCATTTTGAAGTACCGTATATAGTAAAGTAAAATCGCTCTGCCAAATGCTTAGAAGTCAATCAGATTTAAAACGGCTGATCTCATTTTTCATTGCCTTCTGGCATATGTTGAAATAGTGGCTGGCTTATTCTACTACAGAGCATGCACAAAACAGAATTTTCCCTTCGCAAGAGTAATCACATTTTAAATTGACATTGTTCACATGAAATGATGCCATACAATGTGACATGGAGAATGCTAGTTTTGTATAAAGTAACATTTTCAAGATACTTGGATGTGATAAATCAGCAGATCTTGCAGTACAGACATGAATTACAAACACTTAATCTTTTATTTGTGAAATGATGGCTTTTGCAAATCCATGGGGTACCCTGTAAGGTCTTATTTTAAGCTGGATCTATTATACCAGTGTTATTGTTCATGTCAAGCTTGTATTTGGAAAAAGTTTGAAGGATCAAGTTCTATAGCTTTAAGACACTGAATTATGAAAATATGTAAATAAATCCAAAATCTTTGACTATACTGTTTGTTGTATCTCCAAACAAAAAGCCATTACAAGCTATCTGTGGCCAAAGGATAACCAGACAACCCAAATAAACATGATACATGTTGCCTTATACCTTTCCTCAGCAATTAGGGAAATAAATTAGGGATATAGTTCTTAAACTGTTACTTATGGAAGAAATCTGCCCCAAGACCGATAGAACATATTTCAGAAGTATCTTTGCAGCTTTCACACCCCATCCTATTGATTATTTGCTGGCGCAGCAGATAATCAAACTAGGCCATCGGAGAATAATAATGTATACTTTTGCATGTAGGGAAGTATACATAGAAACATACAATTTAAAATCCGAGGATGAATTCAGATGTTAATTTTCTCTACCCATGTCTTTAAGTCACAAAATAGAAGCAATGTTAAAATAGGAGATGACATGAGCATTTGTAATGTCATAATAGTTACATGAATCAGACACATAGGCCAAGTTCACACACAATGATAAGCCAGAATTCCAGAAAACATTTATTTATTTATTTATTTACAACATTTATATACTGCCCCACATCTAAACAGATTCCAGAATGGTGAACAATAAAAGATAAAAAGAATAAAACACCATATTAAAACATATGAAGAATAAAATTACATATTAAAAGTTTTTAAAAATAGAATACCAATAAAAAAAACCATGGCTGGTCAATCAAGGAAGGCTTCTTGAAACAAAGATGTCTTCAGCAGATTCCCAAAACAACACAGTGTTGGTGCCTGCCTGACCTTCAGAGGCAAAGAATTCCACAGAAAGGGAGCCACCACATTGAAGGTTCTACTCTGGGTGGACTTCAAGCGGGTCATATGTCCATGTGGCATCACCAGGAGCATCCCAGCTGATGACCTCAGTGACTGGGCATGTTGATAAGGGAGAAGGTTCTTTCTCACGTATCCTGGTCCCAAGTTGTTCAGGGCTTCATATACTAGTAGCAAAACCTTAAACCTGGCCCGGTAGTGAATAGGCATCCAGTGCAATTCCCTCAGCAAAGGAGTTAAATGCCGAAAAGGGGCAGCTCGTGACTGACAACAGGCAAGCTACTACATTCTGCACTAGCTTCCAGACTAGCTTTAAGGGCAGCCCCACATAGAGCACATTACAGTAATCTGGTTTAGAGGTTACTAGTGCCTGTACCACTGTGGCCAAGCTATCCCTGTCCAGAAGAGACTGTAGCTGGTGTACCAGTCGAAGCTGGTAAAAAGCACTCCAAGCTGCCATGCCATGGCCACTTGGGCCTCCAGAGACAGTGCTCTAGGAGTAGCCCCAGGCTATGAACCTGATTTTTCAAAGAGAGTGCAACCCGGGCAATGAGCCTATCTCCTGGATTCAGGAACCACTCACTACAGGGCTTCCATCTTGCCAAGATTCAGCTTCAGTTTACTGGCCCTCATCCAGCCCATCACTGAGTCTAGGCACTGATCCAGGACTTGCACAGCCTCACCTAATTCAGCTGTCACAGGGAGAGAGAGCTGTGTGTCATCAGCATACTGATGGCACCTGGCTTTAAATCTCCTAATGATTGCTCCCAGCAGCTTCATATAGATGTTGAACAACACTGGGCACAAGATGGTAACCCAAATACCTTTGGGTCCAGAGGGGGTTTCTTCAGGAATGGTTGCACTATTGCCTCCTTAAGGACAGCAGGAACCACCTCTTCATACAAAGATGCACTTACCACTCCCTGGACCCACCCAGTCATACCTCCTCATCTAGTTCTTATTAGCCAGGAAGAGCAAGGATCGAGAGGGCACGTGGCCAATCGCACTGCTGCAAGCACCTTGTCCACATTAGCAGGCTGCAGCAACTAAAACTGATCCCACAAAATCAGGCAGATGGTGGTGTCAGACTCCCGACCAGAGCTGTGCTAACAACAGTGTCAAGTTCCCTGCAGAGACAAGTGATTTATGAATGAATGTTCCTTATATACTGCTCATTATAATATCTCTAAGAGGTTTACATATAACAACATTAAAAATCATTATTTAAAATACAACGTTAAGAATCATTACAACTATAATAACAATAAAAAATACAAAAAAAGAAAAAAAAAAGAACCCCAATAAAATGGAACAGCAGCATGATTAATTATAAACTAGGGAAAGCCTGCATAAAAAAGTGCATTTCCAGGAGGCGTTTAAAACATACTGCATGTTCTGCCTCACAAACCACATTGGAGAGGGTGTTCCAGAGGGTGGGTGCCACAACTGAGAAGGCCTGCTTAAAGGACCCTGTTTCCTAAGGACACCCCTATTTGCAAAAAGGGGGTGTACGGCAAGGGAGAGGAGGGCATTTGACTTCTGGAAAAAACCTCAGGCAGAAAGATTCAAGGGGGGGGGGCAGCAGGAAGTGAAGTGCATGTGGGGGAAAAAGCCACCTAGTCCAGGGGGTTCAGATGTAACAGAGATCATCAGGGCTCCTGTACCTTTATTTCAGCAAGTGCCATTTTTCTCCAGTTGCATGAAAAGCACATCTTTCAAAATAACATTCTGTATACTGGACTCCAGTCCATGAAAGCTTATTATGCCACAGTAAATGTGTGAGTCTTAAGGTGCCACAGGGCATTGTGGGTTTTGAACACAAAAGAGCAAGAAGCCCCAACCCTCCACCCACATCTTTTCTAGCCTAGTGCAAACCCCTGATGCCAAGGGACCATGCGCCCGCCAGAATTTGGCCACATGGATCATGCAAAAAGCAGGTGAACTTTAGAAAGATGATTGCAGATCCAAGGAGCTCCAGACACACTCAAGCAAGTCAGGGCAAGCTGTACACTCATACATTACCTTGCCCCAAATTCAGACATTGCTGCTCATTCAAACCTGTTTTACAAGCAAACCCACTTCTGTTTTCCCCCAAGGTAAGGGGCCTGGGCCAGCTTGGAGGAAGCAATGGATGAGGAAGGCCTCTGGCACTCCATCTGATATGTGAGCAGTCAATGCGCCTGCTCTTCCTCTTGCCAGGGCTGAGCTGCCTACAATAGCCCAGGGCACAAGTGCAATTGCCCAGTAGCAACTGGGTGGGCAGGTCTCTGCAGAGTCAGGCACACTCTGAGAAAGCCAGGTGACAGTGGTGCTGTTAGGCAATTGTTAGCAGACATTGTTTTTGGTTGCTCCAGAGGGCAGGACGAGAACCTCCACCCACATCTATTCACCTTTTCTAGCCTAGTGCAAACCCCTGATGCCAAGGGACCATGCGCCCGCCAGAATTTGGCCATATGGATCATGCAAAAAGCAGGTGAACTTTAGAAAGATGATTGCAGATCCAAGGAGCTCCAGACACACTCAAGCAAGTCAGGGCAAGCTGTACACTCATACATTACCTTGTAGGGAAACAGATTTCAGCTAAACATTAGGAGAATTGTCTTAACAATGAGAGCTGTTCAGCATTGGAAGAGACTGCTTTGGGAGGTAGTGTGTTCTCCATTGCTGAAGGTATTTTAGCAGAGGCTAAACAGCTATCTGTCTGGGATGCTGGATCATGCATTGAAGAGCCTGCATTGAGCAGGGGTTGTGCTACACTGGCCTTCCCCAACCTGATGTTAGCTAGGAAGGATGGCAGTCCAACACATCTGGAGGGCACCAAGTTGGGGAAGTCTGGACTAGATGATCTCCACAGACTGTTCCAGTTCATGATTAAAGCAGGACCGGATCAAAGGTAGATCAGGATCTACTGGTATATCACTGGGTGATTTGCAATAGATCATCAAGGGTTTCTGATTCCCATCCCAATAGTTTAATAATGGCAAATAAAAATGCATGTTAAAATATTATATGCTATAGCTATCCTTGTGTGAATTATTTCTCAGCCTCTGTGTTCCTCACCTGCAAAATATGACACTGTTCAGGTCTTTGTGCAGCTCTGCTGGCCAGTTTTAGAGTTTTTTGTTAGAATCCCTGACCTGTAGCAACTTGGATGTAGATCTGGACTTGCAGCCTATCCCTCTATATGGCTCTTGGGGTGCAGTAGGTAATTGAGTCTGTCCTTTAAGCCACTATTTTGCACCAGGCTTTGGCTGGTAAACCATTGTATTAAAAAACAAATTCGATCCTTCCAAGTCTGAAGTCTGCCCATCCCTGCCTTAAAGGATGAATTTGAGCATTAGTTTTCCTGGCCCAAAGGTACTATTCCTAGCAGGGCCAGCCTTACCATGAAGCAACATGAACATGCTACTTCAGGTGGCAGGTTTCGGAGGGGCTGCCTCTTTCATTTCTGCAATCTCCACCTCTGTGTGCCATTAAGAAGTAGGTATCTTTTTCACTCTACTTTGGTTCCCAAAAATGTCTAAGGCTAGCACTTGTTCCAAGCTTGCCACTAAGCAATTATTTATGATTGCTGTTTTGTGATGTAAAGATGAAGAGCATAACTTTCTTAGCAAAACCCCAATAAACATAATACCATTCTGAACAAAAGCTGTGCTGTATGTCTATGGTTTTCTTTTCTTAAGTATTTCCTCCCTTCTTGTTGCAGGAGGAATTTTGTTACAGCCGGTGCAGGGGCAGGAATTGCCTCTGTATTCCATGCTCCAGTGGGTGGACTTCTGTTTACACTAGAGGAGGTGGCTTCTTTCTGGGATATTAAATTGGCCTGGCAAACATTCTTCTGCTGCCTGATGGCTGCCTTTACTACGGATTTACTCTCCTCTTCTCTCTGTGGGTTTGTCTACAGGGGTCAATTTGGATTTTTCAAAGCAGAGAAGAGGATTTTATTTTGGGTATGTATTGCTGAAACTGTTTCAAGCAATGGTAACACCTATATCTCTCTGGACCTATTTATTAATTTAAAATATGTTATACTCTACCTCATCATGTGTTCAAGGTTACTTATTACCATGATTAAGTGTTGTTGTTTTTAAGACAACAACAAAAACAAAATTGCTAAATATCCATTAGTAAAACATCTAAAGCAGCCCAACTCAATCAGTTCAACTCTCAAACACCTTTCTCAATAAGAAGATCTTCCAGACCCTTCTGAAAGCTATTGGGGGTGTCTTTTGATGAGCCTCCTCTGGGTGGCCATTCCGTGGCTTAGGAACCGCCACCAAAAAAGCACTGATTCTTGCTGAAATTAGCTTGACCTCATCTACTGGTGGAATAAGAGCAGTGCACCTGATGCTGAACTTAATTGTTGTTGTTGTTGGGAATGACATATAGAGATAGGTTCTGTTATGTGTGCAGATCTAAGGCCATGAAGAACTTTATAGATTAAAACCAGTACCTTGATTTATGCCACCTAGCCATCTGGTAGCCACTGCAACCACTACAGAATTGGCTGTAGATGGTTCCTGCCTCCCCATATATTTCTGGAGAATAAAGAAAGTTCTTAAGTGATACTCATCCTCAGGGCTGGCCCTAGGCATTTTGCTGCCTGAGGCAGAGCAGCAAATGGCACCCTACCCCACCTAAGTCAAGATGTGTAATATCCAAAGCCAGCTAAGTTTTTTGGTACCTGAGGCGAAGAATCCCATAAGCACATCTCCCCTTCCCTGGCAGGACAAATACAATAACAACACAATAAATAGTGAACAATTTGCTGCCCAAATCTTCTCCCTGAGGCGATCAATTCATCCAGCCTAACGGTGGGGCTGGCCCTGCTCATCCTATTTTTAATGTATAATCCATGCAAGAACAAACACGTGTTTGAAACCCAGCAGAGAGGGGAGCACCTTTTCCTAATGGAGAAGCAGTAGACAAGAAAGAAAAAAAAAATTAAGAACATCGCTCTCCATGCTGTTTCTTGGTTTGAACCCTCCCCCCATACACATTTTGAAAGTGCTTTCCTTTAAAATGAGGATAATTTAAAAAAAATTCTGAGCCTCTCTTAACTTGTTTGTAGTGCATGTGTATGTTAATGTGGGACAAACCACAAACTTTACATTTGCATTATACTTTGATTTAAGTCCATACCGATTATACTTCCCCTGTGAATATGCCATAAAATGTAGGCTCCTATCTTATAAACTGGAGCGTAATATAAACAAAGATAGATGCTATGAATAGTTGGGGACAAGTAACACCTTGTAATATTGCTGTTCTTGGCATGGTTGGAGGCTTACTGAGAGAACTGAGTGAGATAAAGTTTTTGCAGAACAATCTTGTTTTACAGCAGGACTTAAGCTGCTGCGCTATCTAGAAGTATTAAATACACTTTCCCATTTCATATTTGGATTTCTTGCAGGCTCTTTAGTATTCCTTTGTGGAGTCATGTTCTTTCTCATCTGGTCTCCAGTTAGATGTATAATCATGGAATCTAGTAAATATAATTGAATATGGATGTAATGGAAAGGAGGGGGTGGGCGGGCGGAAAACATGCTAAGACATAAAACAGTCTCATGGAGGCATATTTACCTGTAATGCTGTCCAAGGTGGTCTTGAGCTCTTTAGGGACTGGTTCTTCCTTTGTGCAACAGATATATTGGATGAGATCATAATTACATTTAAAAGTCTGGTTCCAGGCAGTATTGGAAATCTAGCTATATGGTGATTTTTCTTTTTGGTACGCATAGTATCTATAGAATTTTGAGTGGCATGCCTCACCAACATGTAGACCAGAGAACTACGGTATGTCATCAGATTTCAAGGCTCATGTATATTTATAACCACCAGCCTAAGAACTGCAATAGTCAATTCTTCTTTACAAATACAGTATTAAGCCTTTTACTCTTTAGCCAAGTTCACTAGTAGGTAGTTCAATAAAAGGATGTAGGCCAGCATACTTTGGGTAGTTTATAATATGTTAGCTTAATATTGGTAGCAAAAGAGTGATTGTGGATTTGCTAGACAGGAACATAAGCATTTTCACAGTGGGTGGGTCAGACCAATGGCCTATCTAACTCAGACTTCTACCTACTGAGAGTGGACAGCTAGATACTTAGCCAGTGTGGCGTAGTGGTGGGAGTGTTGGACTGGGACTTGGGAGATCCGGGTTCTAGTCCCTGCTTGGCCATGAAACTCACTGGGTGATTTTGGGCCAGTCACTGACTCTCAGCCTAACCTACCTACCTCACAGGGCTGTTGTGAGGATAAAATGGAGAGGAGGATTATGTAAGCCACCTTGGGTTCCTTGCAGGGAAAAAAGCTGGGGTATAAATATAATAATAAAAATAAAAAAATAGGAAAAGATCACAAATGCACTATGATATTAACATCTGTCTGCTCCCCTATGAACCAGTTTGCTGGTAAAGATTATAGTCTGAAGCCCTTCTCTGGATGCCCTCATTATCAGAGATCAGGCAGGTGGTGACAGTGAGAAGGGTCTTCTCTGTGCTGGCACCATGAGTCTAGAATGCTCTTCCCAGGGCAGTTGATCTGGTGTCTGTTCTGATGAGTTTCAGGGACCAGGCCTAGTGTCAGAGTCTGGGTTGTGGGCAGTAAGGGTTCAGGGCCAGAATGCCAGGGCCAGGAAAGGTGGAGGCAGAGACAGACAGCAGGCCCAAGGTTCTGCACAGGCTCAGGGCAACAGAGTCCAAACAGGGGCCAGAGGCAGAGAGCAAGTCCAGGCAACAGGCACAAGGTCCAGCACAGGTTAGTACAACAGAGTCCAAGCAGGAGCCAGAGGCAGAAGGCAGGTCCAGGCAACAGGCACAGGGTCCAGCATGGGTTAGCACAACAGAGTCCAAGGAGGGGCCAGAGGCAGAAGGTAGGTCCAGGCAACAGGCACAGGGTCCAGGAATAGGCAGGGTTCAGGAACCAAGACATACCAGACTGAGCAGGGCCAGAGGCAGGATCATTGGCCAGGGACAAGCAGAAGGTTAAGCATGGTGAGGGTGTAGCAAGAGCTCAGGAACAGACTACAGCTAGCACAAAGGACCATGTTGCTGTGGCAAAGACTGCAGTGCAGAGACCGTTTTTATATAGGGCTTCCAGCAGCTCCCAGGTGGGCTGCATTAGCAGACCTGGGACAGCTGGAGGCCTGGGGCAGGATCCTGCAAAGCCAGCAGGAGGCTGGGCTGCTGTTCAGGCAGCGGCCACTAGATGGAGCTGTGGTGCTGCACTGGCGGAGCAGATCCTGACACCTAGTTTATTTATTATAGGTTAATTGTTGTTTAAAAAAAGAATTGCTGCTGAGGTTTTATTCATTGCTGTTTTATTTTTTGTGCACTGCTGCACTGACTTTTTGTTGTTGTTGTGTTCTGAATTTATACTTCTTATTTTTGTAGGCCACCTTGAGAATTTTTAATTATAAAGTAGAAAATAGATGTTTTAATGTAAAATAAACATCCATCTTTGGTTAACCGTATAATGGTCAGAGATGTCACTGACAATTAAGGTTATATTTTGGTTATCAGGGCTATTACCCACTGAAAGCCCTGTTACAGAAAAAGAACTGATCTGGCAGAACATTTTTTTTTTTTTTTGTATTCCTCACAGATTCAGATATCGGGGGTGATATCCTGTGTTATCATAGAAGGGTCAAAAATAAATGGCAAAGCTAAGGGGAATATATCTAAAGGTGCTGTAGAAAGAAGTCTGGTTTTATTTTTAGAAAGTGGCCTCACACATTTCATGCTTTACAACCACCTCCCCAAACCTGGTGCCCTCCAGATGTGTTGATTTACAACTCCCACCATTCCCAGGCAGCAAGTTCAAGCTATTGGTTTTGAATGTTAGAACCCTGCATTGCCTCAGCCTGGGATAACTTGGCGTCTCTTTCTATGGGCTTCTCTACACGAAGCATCCATTGTACGCTCGTGGTCCCTGTCGTAAATCCGTCCAGTTCCAAGATAAGCCGTGGTCGTTATCACAGTCTGAGGGTCAAAGCCAAAATATATCATTCCAAAATACAGCAAATGTAAACCAGTTTGGGATGAGGCAGAGTCATGGTCAAGGTCGTTCAAAGGTACAAGTCTGAGTTGGGAATGTCAGGAGCGTCTGGCTGTGGCTGTAGTAACAAACAATTGCTTCCAGCATCTGAGTGTGTTTGGGACCTGCCTTTTGAGCAGGCGCTGATTGGTAAGGCTGCCCAGCTGGGTCAGGCCGCACTTAGCTTGGCCCCACTTCAAACACACTCCGGCATGGCTGGTCTCTGTCTGACCTACTGGAGGCACAACAGTTCCTCACTCACAGAAGTTTGCTGGTCCTTTCCACGACGTTGTCATCCTCCAGGGCCTCTCCTGTGTTTTTTCCGTCCATTTTCGCAGGCTTTTTCTAGACCAAGGAAAGTGCACTACTATCATGGATGCCGCCATGATTCGCTATCTGAGCCGCATGTATATTTGCAATTCCACTCTATATGACAGTGCCACCTTGTGCTGTGCAATAGAACATATAGAAAGGATGAGAAGGAAAATCCCTGGGGAAAAAAACTTGTGTAAAGGACACTCCCTTCCACCGGAAAAGAAAACGGAAGAAGAAGCCTCGGAAAAGTGCCGGGCACTTTTGTAGAGAAGCCCCCCCAAATGTACTGTACCCCATCTCCCAATGAGTTGGGATCAGCATAATAGATGCTGCTCAGGGTGCCTCCACCATCTGAAGTAATATTACCTTTTTTTTGGTGGGGGTACCTGATATGGTTTATGGAACTTCCTCCTAGAAGTTTTTGCTCAATGTGCAAAAGAGTCACTTCTCTATAATCATCTTACAGAACCATACAATGGATTATAATGACTTCTGCTTTGAATAACACTTTGTAGTTCTTTACAAGTTCATTTAGCATACTTCACAAAAATGAAATTGATTTTGACTCTTATTTCCCTAGAGGAACAGCTGCCAACGCGGTTTCTACCAAGGCTCCACTGTGTTTTGCTTGCTGGCTAGGCTAGATAATCAGAAATGTTTTCATTTCAGTTAGCAATGGGCTCCAGGGAAATTTGGCTTCTTTCATGTTTTATAGCAGAAACCAAGCTCTGAATGGAAAGCTTGTGGCTTATGTTTTTCAAGAAAAATATTTTTATTTTCTTCAGTTTCACTGTGCTCAATGTAGCATTGTAAAGAAGGCTTATTATGTTACATCTCTTTGATTTTTTCCAAGTGTGGGATTTTATGGAAGTCTGAATTTGTTTATAAAAACTGCAATTCTGTGTATATTTACTTGGGAGTAAGTGCCACTAAATTTACTGGGACTTCTTCTGAGTACGTGCATAAGATCAGGCTGTGCAACTTACCATTATTCAAGACAAGGCATAGCTCATCTTGGCTGAAGATAGAATTTAAGTTTTAAGGAGCAGGTAAAAGAATATGGAATGTACTCAGGTAGAAACTATGCATCAATACAAACCTCATGTTGCAAATGCAAAGCACACTTCTTTAGCTGTGAGCTTTCTGATAATATTAACTTATGGTTCAGCCTCATAGATATTAAATTTAAGAAGGAAAACCTACCCTTCTATGCAGTTTTGTTTTGAGAAAACCATATGAGGAACAACAGGATTTTCTGAAAGGTCATATCAAGAAGCAAATTGGCAGTGGTCCTTTGCCTTTGCAGAATGCACATGAGATGGAAATACAGTACAATTTATATGAAGTACACATAGGTCACAATCTGGTAGAGCAGAACTTGCTTAAGTTGATTGATTAATGGAGTTAAGCACTCTTAATTTTGTATTTGATTGTGGCCCTAGACTCTCATTGCTGTTTTTCTGAACAACTGACAATATGAATAAAACTTTTGAAACTACATCTTGAACACATTTCTTAGGGCCACTGGAAGCCAGATAAAGTTGCTTCAGGGATGTGTATGACTTGATCCATAACTTGCCTGCTCATTAAGGCATCAAACAAAACAGGCAGGCCTATGCAGTAGCGTATTTCAGGCTAATTCTGGCTATGTGCAAAACCATGCACACAGCTCCAGTATAAAGGCTTTGCATGGCTTCATCTTGATCCTAAAGGGAACAGGCAGCATTGGATACATTGAGGGATCTGGCAGAAAATCCTTGGCTATGACACATAAGCGATTATAAATGCAATCTGCTTTTTATACACCTAATTTCTGCTTATTTGTTGAGCTGTTGTATCTTGTTTCTTCTAGCATAGTGGCTGCTATATATCAACTAACTGGCAAAATTCACAGAACATACTGTTTCTTTTCCTTTCAATTCAGGTTAAGAACTTACTGGATATGAGTGTGTTGGCTTTTGTTCCAGCCATTTTCCTTGGAATACTTGGGGGCCTACTAGGAGCTCTCTTTGTTTTCCTGAATATAAAGATTAATAAATTACGCATGTGGTTCTTCAGCACAATTCCAAAAACATCCCTCAGAAAAGCAGCCAAGCTCTTAGAATCAGTGCTGGTACTTGTAAGTATTTAATGGTATCTTGTTGAGTATTCCAAAGACACATTTGCACTGGGTTCAGTAAGAAAGGAGGCCTGAGCCTGAGAAAGTAAAATTAATAGAACAGGAGAGGATGCTAAGTTGCAGCACAGAACTGGTATAATACCAGGTATTTAGAGGTGTGGTTTTTTCAGTTGTTTATCTTCTACCAGTATTCTTCAATGAGTGGGTTCTCGTGTGATACTAAGCCACCACTGCTGACAAGCTACACAGCATGAGTTGTTCGCTGAACAACCCATGATATACCCGACAGACAATTGGGCTGGCCGTGGGTTGTTCTCCTCCCTCTTTCCCCCTCAGCCCTCCAGTTGGCTCTGGCACATATCCCAGGGAACTTTGTGGCAAAACCCATCATGTCTCCCCCTCCCTTCTCTAATTGCTACCCCTTTTCATTCCCTGGAATTTAAAATTTTTTGGGGGGTGCCTCAAAAATGTGCATTTGGGGTTGTTTTTTAAAATAATAATAATAATAATAATAATAATAATAATAATAATAAGTCTTTCGCAGGTGTGCAAGTGCACACTTATGACTGTCCGATATGTGTAGTCTTTCCTGGTCAATTTCCTTGTCTATTTCAGCTGTCGAAGGGAGTGATGAAGGGGAGTAGGTAACATACAAGGAAATTGATAATACAAGGTTGCATAGGCTAATTTGCATACAGTTGTGAAGGACCCGGGGGGGGGGGAGAAATAATACTAAGGGAAGGAGAGACCCGGTAGTGCAGTTTAAAAGCACCAACAGGGTGTGTGTGTAAAACCAAAAGTGCACCTACAATGTCTCTCCCTTGCTGATGTGATCCTCTTGATCTTAAGTGTTGGACTGACACTTCTCAGTGTCCCTCACCTTTTCAGCACTTCCCTGAGTCTCCAGCTACTCCAGAAAGGGGAGATATTAACTCCCCCACTTTTTGTGGCTCCGTTTTGGAGCACTTACTGCTGTGGTTACTGCAGTTCCCTGACAGTTCTAAAAAAAGTCACAGAAATGTATACACATTTAATGGATGGTAAGTAAATGGAGTTGAAAATTGCACAAATTTAATGGCTGGGAAGTACATGGAGGGGAAATTTGTACATGTGCACGAACTGCTCCATTCCTGCAGGTGTGCAAATTTCCCCTCCATGTACTTACCAGCCATTAAATTTGTGCAAATTTTGCCTCCATTATCTTCCCAGCCATTAAAATTGCATATATTTCCCTTCCATTTACTTACCAGTCCCAAAAAATGCACAAATTTTCTTGACATTAACCTACTCCTTTGGCTTTTCCTTCCCTTTTTCAGTGCTTCTGAATTGCGCTACTGGGTCCCTTTCCCCCCTTAGTATTATTTCTCCCCCCCCATCCTTCACAACTACGCACAAATTAGGCTATGCAACCTCATATTGTCAATTTCCTCCTATGTTACCTACTCCCCTTTGGGGCTCCCTTGGACAGCTGAAATAGACAAGGAAATTGACCAGGAAAAACTACACATATTGGACAGCGGTAAGAGTGCACTTGCGAAAGACCAATAATAAAAAAATGCTGGGAAATGAGTGACAGTCTTTCCAAAGTGCCGTTTTGGTACTTTGGAAGGGCAGTTGCTGGGGAGATTGTGAACAGTGAGCGGCACAGGCTTTTTTGTTGCTCTTCCTGATGGCTCAACTCACAACAAAATTGCTCTCCCGGGTTCAGATGATACGACAACCCATCACGGGAAAGACTAACCCTACAACAAGCCATGGGTTTGCTACGTGGCTTGTTACTGAAAAATAACCCACCCCACAGAAAACACTCCACATTCAGATGACACGACAACCAACCATGATGACTGTCTGTCCATGATGCAAACAGTTATTGCATATAAAGGTTACATTTCTTGGGCAGTTGAATATACTCATGTGCATGTATTCCCTATAGGGGTGAACTTGCTGATTTTGCTCTCTCTCTCTCTCTCTCTCTCTCTCTATATATATATATATATATATACACACACACACCCCTACTTTATGTACAGGTTTTGACCATTACTGTTACTGTCTACTTGCCATACTTCTTTCACTGTACTCCAGTCAAGAATCTGCCAACATTTGATAGCAAGTCACAAAAGTAAGTAGTGAAAGAGATGTCAGCATATCTATATTTTATAGGTGTCCTTGGCTTCTTCAATTTGAGAACTGGTCCCATGATTTGTGAAGCTTCAGCGGAGCTCAATATGGCTCAAGAATATGTTCCTGGGGCCTGTCTATGGACATGCTTGGTCACTGGAGCACAGGAAATGGAATGTATACCTACTTCAGATGTATATTTCATAGTTGGAAACCGAGCTCTGATGTTTTTATGGCAAAAGCCTTTCAGAGTGAGGTCACAGATTTATGGAACCATGTGGTTTGAAGGCTGGCAGGGAATCAATCACACACATAATATAGGTTGGTAATTCCCAAAGGATACAATTGGAGTCATCAGTGGGCCACAGGGCCTTTTGTGACTAGATTGCTATCTGTGAGAGACACTGCAACACAAGGCCGAAAAGGGAGGGTGTCTTCTGTGTTAAGAACTGAGGACTAACTGCTGCATATTCAGAAGATAAAGTCCACCATATACATGCCATAATACTAACTTCCTCTCCTAAACAAAGGTTAGCTCCAAATTTAAAATTTGAAAAGTAAGACAGTTTATTAAGTCATAGTGTGCTTTAAAGTAGAAAGAACCAATCCTGGAGTTAATCAATGGAAAGAAGTATTTTGAACAGGTATTAGTATTTTAAACAGGTATGCACTGAAATAATGTTTGTGTGTGTGGGTGTGTGTGTGTGTGTGTGTCACAAGGCCATGTAAACTAGCCTCCCCCCCCCAAGCTGGCATGTGAAGGGGCTTTATTACACCCATACAGCTCCTCCACACAAGGAGGTATCCTGACTGAGCCAGGATCCCACTCACATGGAGGAGTTCTACATGCGAAGAGCCCCTCCTGATGTGATCCAAATGTGTGGCTGGTGGGGCCCATGGTGGTTGTTTGCAGTGGCAGTGTGGGGCAGGGCTAGTCCATGCAGCCCCCTCACATGTTCTTTCAATGAATGGGAGGGGGTTGTATGAACCCCCATATCATATATTCCCCTCATGAATTTAACATTGTTTCTTTTCTTTTGCATTTTCAAGCTTAAGCCATGCTAGCTGGCAAATTTCAGAATATAATTGTCCACCGGCAATATCACACATCGGTCCAGATGTAGTGAAATATTCGAACCAAACCTTTAATGAAGGTAAGGGGGCAGACATATAACCAGGAATAGGAATGAATAAAGTTTATGTAAGTATGCAGTTTGGGAAGCGGAAAACGTATGTTTCAAACGCTTCCCGAAAACGTACTTGTTCACCCAAGCTTCCTCTGGCTTGTAATTAATTGCAATTAATCATATGTTGCTCCATCTTACTGCTCCTTGTATTGCTCTGTATTGTTATTATAGTTGGGGTAGTTTTTAATAGTGTATTTTAAATGTGTTCTTTAATATTTATACGTGAACCGCTTAGAGATTTTATTATATTAAGCAGTATATACATATTATAAATAAATAAAATAACTGTGTTTCTCCGGGTAACAATATATTTTTCAAGGTGGGTTTAAGCAAAGTCTCCAGTTTCGAAAAGTGTCACTTGAGGATGTCTATGAACATAAATATGCCCCCTAACTGTGTCACCCTCTTCCACTGTTCAGTTTTCTAGAGACTATGTTAGCTCACCCCTGTTTAGGACTTTGTCCAGATGATGTGGCAGGTTAGCTGAATAGGAAGCAGGGCCAGAAGCACTTGACTTGTCTGTCTGTGAAGAAAACCTGCACTTGAATACAGGACATAATAACAATGATGGTGATGACAACAACAACAATTTTGTTACCTATTTATACAGCACAATCAGTTTCCATGGTGCCTTACAGCATGGATGGGGAACGTGTGGCCCACCAGGTGTTCCTGGATTGCAACTCCCATCAGCCTTCACTATTGGCTATGTTGGCTAGGGCTGATGGGTGATACAGTCCAACAACATCCGGAGGGCCACCTGTTCCCCACCCCTGATTTAAAGAGTTTGATAAGAAATAATAATAATACCAAAATGAATAGACAGGCAGCCGCAGCTCACATTCTAAAATTGGCAATGGGGGTGGTGGAGGGAATAGAAGGGGGCGGGAGGGAGGGAGAGGCAAGCATAGTAAAGGATGAATGGCAGGTTCAATGAATAGTCGACAGGGCCTCCCCACACCCTCATCTCATTTAAAACTGCTGCAACTGACTCACACACCCTTAACTGTGGCTTAGGGTTACAAGTGAGGACTGACAGCATGGCTAAGCCAATGGTCTTGCGAAAAAGGTAGAGTTTTTTTTTAAAAGGTAAGTCTTGTGAGCATATCCCTGCCACATGTACAGTTACAAATCTACATAGAAGTTTATGCATGTGTGTGTGTTTTAAAGACTTTGGCATTACAAACCCTTCTGCTTTGTTCTTCCTTTCCCGCTCCCCACCCCCAATCTCATGTAAAGCTGCTGCCCTCTTGGCTGAGAGCGGCATGAGAGGAATCATGTACCTATTCAGACGTGGGACTCATGAGGAATTTGGATATGCCTCTCTTTTCACAGCACTGCTATTCTACTTCTTGTTGTCCTGCTTGACTGCAGGCTCTGCTGTTGCTAGTGGCTTGGTTATACCAATGCTGTAAGTATTGCATTCTTTTTGCTCCAGGATGGAGTTGCCTCTGTTGTGAACCAAAGTCTGGTGACAGCATTTAACTACACTGCATTCCATCATACTCAACATGTGCAGCTGCCTATACAAAAGTGTTAATTATCTACCACACATGGTGATGGAAAAATGGCTACTTATACAATCCACGTCTTTTACTGGACAAAATGGATTCCCCTTTGTATGTCTCATAAGTAAAGTGTGGCCGCTTCCTTCAGTGAGATGTTTAGCGAGTAGATCAAAAGGATGGTCAAGCCTATGGAAGGATTTGTCCAAGCCTTTTAATCTTTGAATCTCTGACCTCAGGTTGGTGAAAAGAGGCTTCACAACAAGTAGTACAAAATTATTATATTGAGTGCAAGATGGATATATTTGAAAACTTGCATGATATCCAGCATTGCTCAAGCAGACTTCCACTCATGCAGTGGAAGTTTCCCTTCCTCTCCTCCACTCTGTAGTCCTCTGACCCTTCAAATCTGCTTGGGGTGGTGTGGTCCCCCAGCTCTCCAGAGCAGATTTTGAAGAGGCACAGCTGCAGAAGGGAGGGGGAATCTGTGCCAGTGATGGATGCTGTTCCATTGGCAGGCAGACACCATTGCATATAGCCCCTTTTCTCCAGCCTTCACTTTAAAAACATATATAAATTAAAATATATCTCTATCTCTATCGGCCATTTTTACTTATATATTATGTGAAACCTGCAGATCTTTCCTCAAGAAATTGCTTCTGTTGTGGGGGTATCACATTTTAACATAAGAACATAAGAGCCATGCTGGATCAGACCAAGGGTCCATCTAGTCCAGCATTCTGTTCACACAGTGGCCAACCAGCTGCCCACGGGATCCCACAAGCAGGACATGAGCACAACAGTACCTTCCCACCCATGTTCCCCAGCAACTGGAGTACTTAGGCATACTGCCTCTGAATTTGGAGGAAGCATATAGCCAATCAGGACTAGTAGCCACCGATGGCCTTCTCCTCCATGAAAAAGCGCAGTTGTTAATATATCCAATTGTAAGTGCTGGTTAGGTTGTGGTTGTGTGTATATCATAGGCATCATCTGGCTAATGCCTGTGTTATCACTCGAGATTAGTAACACAGCTCCTTCCAAGCCCTTAGATGAACCTTTGAAACAGGAACTTTTGAATTTAAAATTTTCTAAAATGTGTTTTTTTTTAAGGTTGCATACTTCCCTCTTCAGTACCAATTTGTGCATTCCCCTGATATCACTTAACGCAGCGTTCTCCAACTTTGGGGTCCCCAGATGTTTTTGGCCTACAACTCCCAGCATGCCCCAGCCAGCTATGCTGGCTGGGGCATGCTGGGAGTTGTAGGCCAAAAACATCTGGGGACCCAAGGTTGGAGAACACTGACTTAACGTATGTGAGAACCAAGTAAAGTTCTCCTTCACAGTAAAGTTGGCCCCCACTTGCAACAAGACTGTCCTGCCATCCATTATGTTCAGACAGGAGCTGTTTTCAAAAGTTCATTCCCCACGTGATTAGAATAGCATGAGGGGTGAGAGAGGAAATGAGCCAGTTGGCCCTGCTTCCTCTGTTGTATCCTATCCATTCCCACAGCCCTCCATGCCTTGGAGGAGTAACTTCTGCTGCAGTGTGTGTGTGTGTGTGTGTGGGGGGGGCTTCATGTGTGTGTGTGTGTGTGTGTGTGTGTGTGTTGAACTTCTGAATAGGGCTAGGATGTCACTTGTCAAACTATGAGCACTGGATTTATGCTAGTACAATTACAACCCTAAGAAGAAAGGAAAACAGTCTATTTGCCCAAAGCAGTGTCTTCCTCACTCTCTTCTTTTCCTCTGCAGGTATATAGGAGCATTATATGGCAGGATCGTTGGTTTGGTATTGGTTTCCATTTTGGGGGTTCAGACTGATGAACGTGGTGCATGGGTTGATCCGGGACTGTTTGCTGCAGTTGGAGCTGCTTCTTTCTTCAGTGGTGTTTCAAGGCTAACTATCTCCCTTACAGTTATCATGGTATGCATAACATAAGCTAACTTGTAAGGAGAGCCGTTTAGTAGTATCATGGGTAGTTGATCATCAAATGTATCAAAAGAGTATTTGACGTTGCGGTTGTAGAATAACATTGCGGACGTATAGGTGGGAAATGAAGAACCGAGACAATCAGTTGGTGTTTAACTGGGCCACGTTTATTTACATATTTACATACAAAGAACTGCAAAGGGATCGAGTGCGGGTTATTCTATTCTGGCCTGTTAGGTCGCTCTGTTATGCACTTGGGCGGAGCATCCAAAACCGGGAGGTGGCGATGAATTCCGCCGCCTCCCCCTTTTGCACTTTCCAGTGTTGGGAGCCTTTGTTGCGTCGCACCCTCTCGGAGTCTCACGACAACAAGCTTGGCGAGAACAAAGGCCTCACAGGCGTTCTTGACCCCCAGATGTCTGAGCCTACTGACCCATCCATCTGAGGCATCCTAAAACCGCCTGTCACCTGAATGGTGCCAGGGATGCTCACCTCACCCTATCCATACCCTAACCCGCACTTACCCGCCAACTATCTATCTGTGACCATTTTCTTGCTATGTGCACTAACTAAAATTCTCCCAACCCTGCAGTAGTATGGAGTAGGCGAAAACGCGCCCACCCCTCTAAAAGGGATAAGCCAAAATTCCTACTCGGCCCCTTAACGGCGACCAGAGGAGCCCATACTGAATACAGGGCGGGAGGGAGGGAGCTGCGAAAAAACAAAGAGGGTGTGGGGCGGTGCTGCAGGTCCTAATATTGGCTCCTGTAACCCCGCCCCCCTACCTGAGGCATACCTGCGAGAACTGGTAAGTCTCGCTTCTCCTCCCCCCACGTCTGCAAAATTTCTCCCCGCCCACAGCTGCACGTGGTGCGGGGGAAGGTCAGTGTAGAGGTGCATGGTTGAAATCACCAGCAGTTTGCCTTGAGTCGAGATGCTCTCCTAAGTGGGAAAGCAGGAGCTCTCTCAGAATCATGGAAACAGGTGTGGAGAGACTCATTAGTCCTATTCAGGTGACTCCCCAGTGTCCCCACCCCCATGATAAACCGTTGCATGAGGGGGAGAGCAGGGCTGTGCCCCCTGGCCTCCATCCCTGCCATCCACATGCTGGGGGCCACTTCTGTAGAGGGGAGTCTGTCTTATGCTTGTAGGCTCTCCCCATGATGTGGAGAAATCACCCTGACTGCACAGGGTTCCACATCATGGGGGGCGGGGGAGCATGTATGTTAGAGCAGGTTCTCCTCTACAGACGTGCCCCACCAATAAACATAATACCAGAAATCTGCTTTCAAATAATAAATTGCCTTTCCATATAGCAATCAGCTTCACAATATTCTCTTGAAACAGAATACAAGCAGTACTTATACTGGATTTATACAAAACCAGTTAAATTAGAAATAGGACCTCTGTGGGTTTTGAGACAATTTAAGCCCTCATTTCAATCTCACTTTTTGTGGGAGTACAATGTGATCTCTGGGGGAAAAAACACAGAAAATAAAGATAAAAATAGTTATCTGAACATTTTCCAGGCTCTACATCGAAAGCTGTGTTCAGCACACTTCACTTGCAATAAAAAGATCAAGAACAGGACAAATTCCACAGAACCCTGTAGCTCTGAGTACACAGAAAATGCTGAAGAGGCTGGGATAATTATAGTTGCCATGCAGTGCACTCCTGATTCCCCTAGGTGGCAGGTTATAACCCTTGTGTGCTTTTTCTTTGTACTGGGAAACTGAGCTTCAGTTCATATCCGTCCAAACTAAATAGTGGCATAATTTGAGGAAATATTGGTTTTTGAAGAGAAAAAAGGACTTGGATGTGACAATGCAAAAACATAGTTAAAAGGTTGTGGCCCTGAACCGTAAAATGCACACGTTTTTCTGATACTGTCCGATAGGTTCCAAAATAATTTTGGAATGTTTGCTTTGGCTTTTTGCACAGTCTTCCATTTGGAAAGAGTTATGCAGTGGTAACGAACAGGTTAGTAAAATGCTTTTTTTAGATATAGCAGACCCCACAGGCTTTTGCCCACGTCTTCATTCTTGGCTTCTTACCTCTTCCATGTTGACACTTGACTCTCAGCCTTTGCTCTTTGCTGAAAATACTAGATCTGGTGACATTTCCTTTGGTTTGCAAAGAACTATTCCACACCCTCCTAATCCCAACAGAGTAAAGTGCACTTTTAGCCCAGTTAAATAATTGGGTTTAAGCATACTCAACTCTATAATTAGGCTGAAGTCTGCGTGTTTAAGAATACATGTGTCAAAAGGGTATTGTGTGAAGGGGGAATTTTCAGTCAAGTATCTCATTCTCTGTTTTGGTAACAAATTGCATTCTGTTGGGATCACATTCCTTTTGATAGTGCATGCAAATATTAAACAGATTTTACAAGACGGATTAATTAGAATTTAAAATAAAAAGCCAAAGGGCAAAGCTGAATGAAGTCTATCTTTCAAAACATCATTAATACATGCTGCAAAAGTGCTTGGTATAATTAACCACTGAACATTGGAGACTGGTGTAAAATAGCCCCAGTTCATAATACACACCAGGGTACTGCTGTAATAGTGGAGGGGAAAAGCAATATGAGGCAGGAGCTCTTGTGGGCAGGATGCAGCCTGAGGATTTATGTTTATCAATCTCTGGCATAGGCTTCTAGGTTTACAGGCTAACGGTGCTTTACATTCTGAAGTGTGTAACCCCGTGTGGTGTAGCCCCCTGTGGGATGGTTGGAGTACAGCTCAGTTCAGTCCTTAGGAGCTGCCGTAGGTCAAGGGTGGACAGAAGGTAGATCTGGATCTCCCTGTAGATCTCTGGGTGATTTCATAGATGTCATAGATCATAGAGTTGGAAGGAGCCTACAAGGCCATCGAGTCCAACCCCCTGCTCAATGCAGGAAACTAGAGGAGGGGTCTCCCATCCAAGTAACAACCAGGCCTGACCCTGCTTAGCTTTCCACGCTCAGACAAGCTGAGCCAGCTTGCAGTAGAGCAGCAAGTATTTCTGACTCCGATTTATTTAACTACTAGCTAACAGACCTGGATTTGCATGTGTTGGAATAGCCTTTTGTTTGGTACAGTGACGCCTTCAAGCAAACTTCTACAGCTGTTAGAGTTGGACACATTGTGCCCGCCCCACCTGAGTGAACCCATGCCTGCTGGCACCACTAGGCATGAGCTCTGCCATGGTGCACCCCTATTAAGCTCCCTGTGGGAGGGGGTCTATCCATTCCTTTCCCATGCGGGAGGCTGCCCCACAACATGGGGGATTGGGGAGGCATATAACTCTGCCCCTTGGCCTGCTAGCCCTCTCCTGGCTTCAAACTGTACGGAGTGCAAAGCTACGTGCTGGTTAGGGAAGTCTGCTCCTAGTGGATGAAGATGTTACTGCAGGCTTCAACCATATGGACACATTTAGATTAATTTGAATTAATTAATACATATTTTAAAAGAAAATAACCCCAAGGTGCACACCCCTAGGGTTCCCTAAATAAGTATGCCAAGTTTCAGGTGTTTAGGTTTTACGGTCTTGGTGCTATGGAGCTGATGGACAGAGAGATGTGTGCTCGCACACGCACACGCACACACTTTTAGTATTATAGAAGATAGCAGCAGCAACGACTCTTCCCCCGCTCCCCCACCTACTCACCCCAAATCATACTGCTGAAATGAAGAAAGCTTCGGGTAAGCAGGAGTGAATTTTTGTCTTCAAGGACGATGAGCTCCGATTGTGAGTTTTTGTACCCAAGACAAATTCCTGGGCTCAGAATTCTTTAATTCTGAGGGCCAAAGCAGGCATTACTTTAAATTTGTGTCAGCAGCTATGTCTCTCTCTCTCTCTCTCTCTTTTTTATAAAAAAAACTCTAGAGTAGGTGCAGGGGGCTTGAATCAGATCAGGACCCTAGTGTGGGAGGGTACAGGAGCTTTTAAGATCCAGATTGCCACCCCCCCCCCCGTGCCTACTTTGGAGTAAAAAGTGAACAAAGGCTATAGCTGCTGGACACCAATTTAAAGTAATGTCTGTTTTGGCCCGAAGTGTACACCTTTTGTACCAGGATCCAGTTGGTGGATCTCAGGGTTCTGGTGGAAACAAAGTAGACTCCGCAAGCCTGAGGTCTGCCCATCCCTGCCATCAGGGACTGAAATGTTCTTTCTGAAGAGGTGGTGAGGGAGGTGTAAGGGGAGTTGGTTGAAGAGATTCAGAGAGGGAGATTTGCATATATGGTGAGAGGGAAGAGAGACTGAGGAGACTACAGAGAGAGTAAAAAAAAACTATCCGGAGAAGATGGGGGAGAATATTTATTTGTTTATTTAAAACATTTCTAGGCTGCCTCTTAGGGTAAAAACCCTCTGAAGGCAGCTTCAGAAACCATAAAATTAATAATTAATAAGAACCAGCAACAACACCAACATGAAAAAACTAGGCTAGTAAAAACACTAAAATGAAAAATCCAACAAACCATTATAGCAAAAACTTCATCATATATACAGCAACCCCTCTCCAAATCCTCTCAAGAGAAAACAATAGGAAACAAGTATTTTGGGCTCTTTTAAAGGCCTGCAGTAAAGGGGCCTGATGTACCCCAACTGGGACAGCATTCCACAAACATGGGGGGGGGCACTGCCAAGAAAGCCCTCTCCCTCCTGACTGCCAATCTAATTGTCTGTGCAAGGTGAGACAGAAGTAGATGCAGATCTCAAAGTGCTGCTATGGGTGAAGGTGGTGCTTCAAGTCGATTGCTGCTGCTGCTGCAGCTGCAGCAGCCTCCTGCCTTCATGCAGACAGTGTTCATCCAGCAACAGCTCCGCAACCCAAAGGACTGACAGAGGCGGAGACCTCCAGCAGCATCCTAGCCCTGGGCTGTGTAGCCAGAGACAGGTCTGAGAGACTCTAATTGCTCACCTGTGGATAGCTAGACTCCACCCCCACTGTGAAGAAACACTGTTTTCACCAGTTTGTTTCGTTACATTTACATGCTTTGTGTGACTCTCTGATGTTATGAAGGGGCTGTTCAGATGTTAATGGCAGTGTATGGCAGCAATTTGTGGGTTGATTAACTAACTCACACACTGTGGGGGCCTGTGCTTCACAAGCTGCTTTCAATTTCTGTTACCGTGACATCCGAACCTAGGCACTTGGGGTTGTTCGTTGGTTAAACAATCCCAAGTTAACCCAAGAATAAACCATGGGTTAACTTGGGGCTGTTTAACCCACAATCAATCAATCCCAGGTGCCTGGATTCAGAAGTCATGGTAACAACCTAGAAATGTGGCATTCGTCGGTTGTTGCTGGAAACTGGACGTGGCTTGTGTGTGTTGCACATCCTAGCAGTTCGTGGGTTAATTACTGTTGGCTGCAGATGTATTTGGCTCTTGAGATATATCATTATATTTTCCTCCAACTCCATTCAAATTTGCTCCATTTGCTCCATTCCATTTTCTCATCCAAAGTCAGTTCTTACTATCTGCCCTAGCAGATGACCATTAGTTTCCTGCTGGATGTATCCCTACAGTTAAAAGCTTTACACTTGAACTAGTGCTATTTAAATTACTGCCTAAAGACACTGACTAAGATTCTCTGCCTAAACTTAAACTACTGCCTTAAGTATTTTTTTCTTCTTCTAATTCCCTTGGGCTTCTTAAAAGAAGCAGAGGTGCTTCACAGTCAGTCAACTTCATGCTATTGTTCTCTCTTGCGTACATGCACATGCTTCCCTTAGGAAGGGGAGCATGTGAGTGCAGCCTATACCTTGCATGACCCATCCACCTGACACAACCTGCATGGTGCATATTTCGGTGCTACTGCTTGCCCAGAGCAGCCCGGCTCTGCAGGTTGGATGACATTGCGTGGTGGACCACATCCAGCCCGTGTCTAAACCCATGTCTTAAGATATACATCAATTTCAGTTTAGAATGGTTGGGTACAACTGGTACATTTTCTCCAGTTGTTGCAGTTTATGCTGGCCTATTGACATGGTACCGAAAAAAACAAATAAAGTGACTAATACAGAGCTGAAAGGTTGACAGTTCACAAGTTATAGAATGAAGGCATAAAAGCAATTTCAAAATATTATTTGGAAGCAGCAGCATCTTTGGCCACTTGCTTGATGTGGAGCGGTATACAGGAACGGTGCAGGGCTGTTTGGCGCCCTAGGCCAAATTATATTTAGCGCCCCCCCCTCTCGTGCCGTGGGGGGGGGGCTCCGGAGAAAAGCAGCCCTGCTCTGCAACCCCCCTGCGCCGCCGCCGCCCCACCACCACCTACCTTCCCCCCGCCCCCGCTGCTGGCTGTTGCTGCTGCTGCTGCTGCTGCCGCCTCCTCCTCCTCCTCCGACGCGACGGGACCCCCATGCTTTTTTTTTTTTGCCGGGGAAACCAGGGCAACAGGGCTTAAACAGCCCTGTTCCTCCTCCCGCCAAAACAACGCCGGCGGGGCTCCAGAAACGATGGGAAGGTAGGTAGGTGGCTGGCGGGCGTGCGGGCGTGCACGCAGGGGGGGGAGGTGTGGCGGCGGCAGCGGCTGGCAGGCGGGCGGGAGGCGCGGCGGAGGCGGCAGGCGGGGCAGGAGCGCGCCGGAGGCGAGGAAGGGGCGCAGAAACGCTGCGCCCTGTTCCGCCACGCACCCTAGGCAGCCGCCTGGTTCTGCCTAGTGGTAGCGCCGGCCCTGGCAGTATACAAATATGGATAATAATAATAATAATAATAATAACAACAACAACAACAACAACAACATGAAAGATATGTTCATCTTTGAGTTTATGACAAATATAAAAATAACAAAATACAATGTACAGCAAAATAACCATAAATTACCAAGCAAAATAAAATGGGCATATTGCTGGCCCTTTTGTTCACCACAAGGAGGGAACAGAGTAATTAAAAGAAGAAGATCCATCTTGCATTTAAATATGATTAGGTTTTCAAGGTATCTACTGAATGAATTGGGTGCACCCAGAGAGTAAGGTTTCAGCGCTGAGATGGTATTTTTCCAGGAAGCTGGGTGGGGCAGGGCATTGGGGTTGAGCAAAGCTGATGTGGCATTGGCTTAAATCTCTTTGCATGTCTGTCTGTCTCGTCTTCTGGTTCCTTCCTGTCCTGTATATTAAGTTATTCTGTGGCAATTCATTTTTCCATTGGAATGCAAGAGCAACACCAGCTTCCATCATCCCCTTATGTCTTCTCTCCCTTTTAAAAACCCTACCATACCTATTGGATTGCTAGGCCCTGTGTGGAACATAGATGAGACACTATCTCTGCTCAGAGAGCTTACATTAGTCACAAAAGATATGGATGGAGGGGAAAGGCTAGGGACTGACAAGCCAGCAGTGAAGATGGGGAGGGAAGAGCGTCAGTGCATGGTGAAAAAGACTTAAGCCCTCTTTCATAGATCATAGAGTTGGAATGAGCCTACAAGGCTATCGAGTCCAACCCCCTGCTCAATGCAGGAAACTAGAGGAGGGGTCTCCCATCCAAGTAACAACCAGGCTTGACCCTGCTTAGCTTTCCACGCTCAGACAAGCTGAGCCAGCGTAAGCCACATGCCTGTATGTATCAACTCTTCATTTGATACAAATCTGTGTAGGCTCTATATGTGGGGAGGGGGAACAGGGATGGGCATGCTAGCTCTGCCCCCTCCATCTCTGTTCTTGTGGCCTGTCAGGTATAGAGGATGGGTTTCTTCAGGGAGAGCCTCCCTCTGTGTGATCCTCCAGGGTTCAAAATTGTCTATCAACCTATGAGCTTGTGCAGAGTGGCAAGAGCAAGAGATGATGTAAGAAGAGAAAATGTAGTGTGAGAGAGATGTGGTGGATAGCCTTTGAAAGAAGTAAAGCCTGAAAATAATGCAGGGATGTTGAAGAGTCCTTGGTCTCGAGTCACGAGTTGAGTCACGATTCTTTGGACCCGAGTCCCGAGTCCGAGTCCTTGGTCCAAAATGGTGACTCACGAGTCACGAGTCACTCCCAAAGCTGACTCCACAAGTCCCTATTAAAATCAATGGGGTTTTTTCCCAATAAAATAAGGCTACTTCAGATGTGTGGCTTAAATAAATTCTAGGCACAAGTGTGCCTTTTTATTTCAAAACTCTGCAACTGATTTTGGCAAGAACAGACCAGGCAGACAAACCCAAAATAACCAGGCAGGCAGAGGAGGCAGGGAACCCCAAAGCAGGCAGGCAGAGGCAGCCAAACCCAAAATGTCTGAAAGGTTGCATTTTAGAAAAATGATTTTAAAAAATAACCTTGCTGTACTTCCTAAAACTTATCCATGTTGCATTTGAGGAACATGATTTTTTCTAAATGTTTGGCCCCCATTCTGGAATGGTGAGATCTCATCACAATTCCACCCTCACTGAACACCCGCTCCATTGGTGATGAACTTGCTGGAACCAGAAACACACTCAGAGCAGCCACACAGAGTAATCTCAGGTCCTTCTTCTGCCTCTCCCAAGTACGCAACACATCAATCAAAATAAATCTTGACACACTGTTGGGGCTGCACTCCTGGTAGCCGTCCATCGTGGCCGAGCAGCGGCACACCTCGCTTCCATGCGCTCTTTGCCAGGCAATCACGCTCCTCTCCACTCCTTCTGGCACAGCCCAGGGATGTTGAAGAGTCCTCGGTCCCGAGTCGAGTCCTCGAGTCCGAGTCCCCATCCCTGAAATAATGTAGAGACAATGGGCAGTAGCCAATGGGGAACAACTGTTAACATAAGTTCCTAGGGAAATCAGCACACCAGCTAATGCTATTGGTGATGCACTAGAGTACTTCACACTAGTGCAAAGTAATTCACGTTAGCATTTGCACCCTGTTGGATATTGCCCAAGGAGTGACTTGTAGCAGGTTGCGACAATTATGGGGAGGAGTGATGTGAGCATAGCAAGAGGGGAGTCTTGTGCAAATCATCAATAGGATTAGGCTTTTCCTAGTGGGAAAATTCCAGCTTTTGCACCACTAAATTGGCACCATTTTCAGTGTGGTACCACCACCAGTCTACATAGACTTCCCAGGAGTTTATAATGTAGATTGTACAGATCCAATACACATTACATATGTCTCCAAGAGCTGTCAGGTAATTGCAAAAACCTAATTCAGACAAGGTGTAAACCTTTAGAATATTGCAGGAATATTACTCTGGTAGAGGAGATAGGAGATCACTGAAAGATTTTGCTGGATATTAACATGTACAGGCAAAAAGCAGTGACAAGACAGCAGCAGAATATTAATGGAAAATCTGAGTACAATGAGGTTACACCAAGAGCAGATACAGCCATTGCTGACATAAGTCTCACACTAGGGTAAACTGTTACTGTCTTGGTTGTTGCTCTTGGATAGGGCACAGCTTCAGTCTCTTGTGTCATGGCTGGTTCACAGCCTTGTTGGCATTTCCTCATGGGAAAGGAAAATATCTAAATGGGTTCCATTTTATACAAAACTTGAAACACCTGTTGGTGTTGTTAAATGCCTTTCTGGCTGTGTTCAGTACATATACCATCAGCAACTTCAAAATGGAAGTGTTCTATTTTCACCAGTTAGTGAACAAAAATATACCGGTATATGAAGTTCATGGGGAAGTGCATCACAGTACCAGTCTTTATCTTTGACTTGGTATGGTTGAAGTAACATTTTCCAGAATTAACATGCTTGCTAATTAATCCTACCCTCAGATATTAAACCTGCATTGACTAGAGTGAAACATAGATGTGAATTCTATGTCATCCCAAGCTCAAATACTTCTATATAATAACGCAAGCCACCCTCCTGGAATAATAATAAAAAAACACCATTTTATGTAGCCCTTTTGTACAACTTTGTGAGAACTTTGAAGGCTCATGAAAGGTGGGGTTAGGGTTGAAAGAATGCCTGCATTGCTGTCCATATTGCTTCTCCTCTCCCTGCATTCAAAGATGCATGGTTTATCATTCTGTTGCCAACTAGCCATGGCCCACCTGTGTCTCGGGAGTTTTGGAGCCAAACTGCACATCCACGTTTCACTCTAGTCTATGTATGCTTAGCATTGGAGCATAGACTTCATTTGATTCTACATTACATGTGATACTGTTGTGTAAATCTTTTAAAAACATGAAATAGCAGGGAAGGGTGATCAGGACTATGGTACATGGCAAGGAAGGATTAACCCTTCCCTCCCACACTGCAGTCCTGATTAAAATTCCCTTCCCTTCTTGAAGCTGTGTTTGGCATGGGAGGTGGTGATTACATTTTAAGGAAGGTTGGTTCACATATACCACAGCCACTGGCCTTTTTATGAATGTAAATAGAAATAGTTCCCTTTTTTGCCTTTGCCTTTATAGAGTACAAATATGCTTTTTGCTCCAGATGATTTCACTTTTAACTGGATTCCCCCCCCCCCCCCATGGATTCAAATAAAAACAGATCCTCTGCAAAAGTGTGCTGCATCAGTAGGTTCGGCTCTAATGAGGTTCCATTTTGACTAAATTTTTCAAAAACAAAAGCCAAGCCATGAAACAGGTTAACCACAGTGTGGCTGAGAATGAGGAACAGGGCTTTTATCAGTAGTTTTATGTGAACTGCATCTTCTGAGTTTCCTGGGCAGCTGCCCTCCTCTCTTTGATGTACCATTCCCTGTTGATGCTCTTAATGAAATGCATAACTATGTGTTACGTAATAAAACTAAAATAATAGGAAGGGGGCCAATTGGTTACAATGATGTAGAAGCCTGGGAGATGTGGCACTTGCCGAAAAGTTCCATGAGTGAGTAAAATATAAGGTGTTTTTTTTAAAGCCTCTGAAGCATTTCACTAAGTATGCAATTATGTATGAGGTAAGCAAGGTGAAACTAATTTGCTGATTTATGAATTATAAATCTGTCTATTAACAGCATTTCTCCTCAATCCACAAGGACTATGGACCGTATGGCTGCAGCAGTGCTAAAAGGCAAGCAGCTTCTAGCACGCCCTGGGCTGTTACCCCTATAAGATCTAAATTAAATAAGATAGCAAAATCAAGCATAGCTAATAAATCTTCCTTTACGATTGGCCCCTAAGTGCACATTGCAATGATTAAAAGACAAAGTTTATTGGCTGTTAAGTTGTTTTCCCTTGCTTTTTCCCCTTCCTTCCCTTCCACGTTTAAAAAAAAAAAAAAAAAAATGGCACCGTTTCCCCTCTCTATCTTTTATTTGCTTTCTTCTCATGTTGCCCTTTTCCATGTAAATTCTGTTTCTATGAAGTATAGGGATGGATTGAGGGTTCACAAACTTTGCTATAACAAGCATTCCAAATCAAGAAGCAAGTGGAGTGTGGATCTTTTCAGATGATCAGTTTTCGCAGGGTGATAGATGTCTTTTTGTCTACTGATTTCATGAGATCCAGTTCTGTTTTGGGATATTGTGTTTTCCCAACTGTCAAACTATATTACAATATGACCCATAAAATCTGAGTCTTTCTTTGTCTAGCGGGGTTGGTTGCGATTTAGGTAATCATCCAGAATTGAAGCTGTTGCATTATTACTTTGGATAGTGTCATCAATGTGTGCATGGTACTTTATCAAGTGACAACTAAAAGACAAGTCCCTAGCTTTAGGAGATTACAATCTAAAACAGTTAGATTGTATTTACATGTAAATATGGTTATAAAGAATGCAGTTAGTGTATGTCATGGGGCCAGACTAGATGTGATGAGGGAGAGCCATAAATAGGATCTTCTGCTTTTACATTATCTAGTTGGAAAAAGAAAATATGGGATATAGCAATCAATGAAAAGTTGACACAAAAGCTAAAACTGTATAGAGGAACAAAGAAAAAGATACTTTTAAGAAGGATTGGCGACAGTACATAGAGTATATGAAAAAAGATTCAAATAGATCAATGTTGATGGAAGCGTATAAAAAATTGTGGGTTTCATGAAAAGAAGTAGTTTATAAAGAAGTAGTTTATAAAGAAGTGAAATATAATAATCTAATGTGGATTGAGTGGGGAGGGATTGGGGTGGGTTTAATATTGTTAAGTTTTATTTGTTGCTGCTGCTGTTGTTGTTGTATGTATTTTGTTTTTTGGGGAAATGTAATAAAAATTGAATTTAAAAAACCCAAAATGTAAAAGCAGTTGAGTCTCTTCCTGAATTGGATCAGGGTCACTCTTACCCTCTGATTGAAATTGGGTCCCTGAAGCTGTTATATGACCCACAGGGGGAAATATACAGATATCTCATGGGTACTTGTAGATTTCTTCCCATGTGGCAAATAGCAGCTTTGGAGGGGGTGACTTCAAGTGGGGAAATAGCATAGAGCAAAAGGATTAACCTCCTTCCCCAGCACTGCTATCCTGATGAAAACCACCCCTCCCCACAATAGCTTTAAAAATGTTGAAACATGGGAAATGCTGTTCATAGTTTTACCTTATCACATCTAGACTGGCCCGAGCACATATATAATAGTGGCTGCAACATCTGTGATGATGCAATTGCATCCTAAGTTGTGACCCATGCTATATTGTGTCTGCAAAGAGGGCAGCCACACTGCAGTTGAAACTGACTGGTTTTGTTGCAAAGTATGAAGAAACCTCTTGACAGTTTCACATGTAGCAGCCACTTGTTAAAATAATTCGAGACTTTATCTTGAGTGGTTGCTGAGGTGAAACTGTCAAGTGACTTCTTTGCACTTAGCTTTAAAGCATGTCCGGGTGTGGAAACCTAAGCAGGGTCAGGCCTGGTTATTATTTGGATCGTGGGAGACCCCTCCTCTAGTTTCCTGCATTGAGCAGGGGGTTGGACTTGATGGCCTTGTAGGCCCCTTCCAACTCTGTGATCTATGATTCTATGATTATCTCTTGTGTGAGAGCTTTTCCACACGAGGCATTTACTGTGCACTCGTGATTTCTCACTCACGGTACTTTGCAGGTGCTTTAGACAACATCATCATCCTTCAGAGTCTTTCCTGTGCTTCCCAACCATTTTGGCAAGTTTTTTAATCAGGCAAAGTCTGGTATTTTAGGGCATGGCAGAATGAAACACTAGTGTAGTTGCACAATTCCACTATACCACAGCGCCACCTAGGGTTATGTAGCAGAACATATAGAAAGGCAGAGAAGGAAAAAGCCTGGGGAAAAATGTATGTAGAGGATCCAGTCTTAATCCCACAAAGAATCCGGAAGTAGAAGCCATGGTAAAGTGGTGGGTTAAAAGCCTCATCTAGAAAAGCCCTGAGTCTCCCCTTGCAGGTTAAGTACTCTCTCTCTCTCTCTCTCTCTCTCTCTCTCTCTCATATGCACCGGAGCACTCACCACTGATCCTTTAAAAAAAAGGGGGGGGAAAGGGACATTAAGTCTATCTCAACTGCAGTGAGGTAACAGCTCATCTATTGCTTATGGACTGAATATTTGACCCGAGAGTTGCAAGACATTCCCACAAAGGTTAGATGTAGTAGGGAACATATTGAACTGAGTTGCCTGGATAATCCCCTGAACGTTCACAAGGAAATATAACAAACAGGCTGCTAATCAAGAAAGCACAAATGGGTCAGTAGAAATGGAAGGTTGCAGGGCCACTAGATAGCCCAGGGCAGGGATTCCTGGAGAACAGAAAAGCTCCAAAACGTGTTTGAGAAATACACAACATTTTGGGTGGGTTTGGTCAGGAAAAGGCTTTTTTGTTTCTTCTTACAACCTCTGAGTGAAAGGTTGCCTTACACTTTGAGAACTCACAGTCTAGAGGTGCTCACAAACAATCCTGGTTAACAGCTTATTTGGTTCAGGATTACTAATGTATGTGAAGTGCTTTGAACATTTTTGCAGAAGGGGCCATAGCTCAATGGTAGAGCACATACTTTGGATACAGAAGGTCCCAGGTTCAATCCTTGGCATTTCCAGTTAAAAAATATTAAGTAAAAGAAGTTGGGAAAGACCTCTTCCTGAGGCCCTTGAGAGCTCCTGTCAGAGTCAACAATTCAGGGCTAGATGGGCAAATAGCAATTTCCTATGTGCCATGTTTAACACTCAGATAGTGCTGCTTCAATGGTATTTATGGTTGTTAATAATAAAAGCATGTTGTAGTTATAGCTTAGTTTCAAACATAAAACCTAATGATATCATCAATAACACATTTATCTTCTAGTAATACATGCTTTCATTTCCTCCCTATTTTAGGTAGAGATCACAAATGATGTTCAGTCCTTGCTACTCATCATGTTGGCTGTCATGTTAGCCAAAATGGTTGGTGACTGGTTTAACATGTCTCTGTACAGTTCTTTACTGAAGCTGAAATGCATTCCCTACTTAGATGCTGAGCCATTTGTTTGCCATAGGAAAAAATGGTGAGTGTTCCTTACTTTCCTGTTATGACTTTTCCAGGAGTCAGTGCAGCAGTAGTAGTAATTAAAGGTGCAATCCAATCGAGATGAGCGTGAGCAGAGTGGGAGGAGCATTGGAGGCAACGGTGCTTCAAAGAGTGAGGGAAGGAGGTTGGAGCGCTGTCCGGGTACCTCATATCCTGGCTGCCTGGTCTCCTCTCCTCCCCTCCTTTCCCCGCCCCCTTTTCCTCCTCTCTGAGGTCGTGTTCCTGATGTTGGAGAGCAACTGGTGCTTCTTCATAGTTCAAGATGGCTAAGAAAAAGAAACAAAATACACTAAAAACAAAGCACAGAGAGAACAACACAAATAACAAGCTGGCAATAAAGCAATTTAAAAACAGCATCAAACATCATCAATACCTCCTAAAAACCAGAAGGGTGGCATAGCAATTATGATAAAAGCAATCAATCCGGCCTTTAAAGGCCAAAAGCCTTCCTAATTAGGAGGAACTTACATTAGTGATGAAGATTTAGATGACCCTTAGTTTCTTAGTCCTCCTGACAAGACTTATAGCGATTTATAACTAAAACTACTTGGACTATAATGACTGCTGGCACTGTAGCTTTTTGGGGAAGTAAAGAGGACATATACATTTAGACCCTCTT